>CAWUFW010002417.1:1200000-1800000 GCA_963921515.1 Calotriton arnoldi
CAGAACCTACGGACTCAACATTGTGTCATACGCAGACGACACCCAACTCATCCTCTCCCTATCCAACGAACCCAATACCGCCAGACACCACTTTAGAGAAGGCATGGAAGCCGTCGCCAAATGGATGAAAAACAACTGCCTACAACTAAACACCAACAAAACAGAAGTACTCATCATGGGCCCAAACCCCGACGCCTGGAACGACACCTGGTGGCCCCCCGCCCTCAGATGCCCGCCCACCCCCCACGGACCACGCACGCAACCTGGGAATCATCCTGAACTCCGAGCTCAAAATGGACCGCCAGATCAACTCCCTCTCGTCCTCCTGCTTCCACACCCTCTGCCTCCTACGTAAGACCTTCAAATGGATCCCCCTCGAACACAGAAAGACCGTCACTAACGCCCTGGTCACCAGCAGACTCGACTACGGAAACGCACTCTACGCCGGAATAAACAAAAACCTCACCCGCAAGCTACAGAACATCCAGAACGCCGCTGCAAGACTGGTCCTCGACCTGCCAAGACACTACCACATCTCCCAGCACCTGCGCACACTCCACTGGCTCCCCATCGAAGCTAGAGTCACCTTCAAGATGCTCACCCACGCCCACAAGGCCCTCCACGACACCGGACCAGCATACCTGAACAGCCAACTCAAATTCCAAGCATCCCAGAGGACCCTACGATCAGCCCAGCTCTCCTACGCCGTGGTCCCCCGCACCAGAAAGACCAGGTCAGGAGGCCGCTCCTTCTCCTTACTCGCGGCCAGAGCCAGGAACGCCCTTCCGCTCCACCTCAGACAGACAACATCGCTCCCCATCTTCGCAAGAAACCTCAAAACCTGGCTCTTCGACAAACCCCCCCCCCCTGATGGACTGGAACCTGCAAACCCCCCCCCCCCCCCCAGCGCCTTGAGACCCTTACGGGTGAGTAGTCGCGCTTAACAAACGCCTGATTGATTGATTGATTGATTGGGAGCCCTCCGGCGCCTGGGCAGTGCCGGGAGCCCTCCGGCGCCTGGGTAGTGCCGGGAGCCCTCCGGCGCCTGGGTAGTGCCGGGAGCCCTCCAGCACCTGGGCAGTGCTGGGAGCCTCCACTGAATGGATACTCTAGATGCCTTCCGTGAGAGCCCCGTATCGGTGCCCACTGGTTTGTCTCAAGGTAGTGGAGAGGTGCTGGTAATCAGCAGAGGAGAAGGTCTGTTCCCAGGTTCTTGGTTTTTACAAACCCCCTTCATAGTCTTTGAGTTCATATTGAGAGCCCTTCTGTTAGGGATTGCTCCCTTAAGATTTTTTCACCATGTAGTCCATAAGTATGACAGAGTCTCCACTGCGACACACTAGCAAGGATTACCAGTGGTTACATGTCAACACCCAGTCCAAAAAGATGCTTCTCACCATTACATGCCTTGCGTAACGGGCGAAGGTTCTCTGTAGGCAGTGCGACTTCCGTGTCCAATATAACCCTGCAGTAGAGTTGGCTGCTTACTGGTCCCTGTGTTCCTTTTGAAAAGGGCAGCACTTTGGTTGTCTCAGACTTCTGGGCCAACCAAAGTGCGTGGGATAAATGCATGCTCCCTTGAATCACCAAGATTCCTCAGAACCCTTGACCGGCAACCATTCACTAGTTTGGGTTGGACGTTTTTGGATTCCAGATAGTTTTGTGTTTTTTGTGACGAGAAAGTCAGCAGTTGATGCTTTATCCCACAGGGGTGACCAGCCCTGCACCCAGAGCCATTGGAACAGATGAGCAGACATATCATAGCAAGGCTGTTTTATTGTATCATTTTTATCTAACACGTGTGTCATTGTCTGGAGATTTAAAGGGCTCTCTTTAAACACCCTAGTGAAAGACTCTCTGAGATACAGAGTCACCCTAGTTGGATTGAGAGCATAGTCCTAGGATAACCTTAACCAGAAATCATTGTTATTGAAAACCTGCTATGGAAAGGCACAAATGGAACACTTGGGTCACCGGAAAGTGCTAGTAACTTATGGATCACTGTTTTTTAGGTCTCGCCTACGCAGCGCGCATGCGCTGCTTAGGAGGGGACCTCTTGGAATCGATTTGCTTTTTCGCCCAAAAACGTGCACGCTTTGCATTGCTTTCAATGGCAACGCGTGCCCGTTTGGCGTTTCCCTTGCGGGAGCGAGCTTTGGCGACATCTGTTTGCAATTATCTTGCAAACAGATGGTGCCTCTGCTCGCTCCCGCAAGGGAAACGCTTGTATTTTGAGCCTCTACCGTGTGTTAGAGGTGGAAAGCACTTTGAACTACCCCCCCGAAGCCCAGACGTTTTGAATCAACGACGAGAAACATTGTGAATGCCCTTCGTGTGGTTCCAACAACACTCGATTTAAGGCGAGTGCTCCCGAGTTTTAAAGCTCGACTGTGCCTGCGTGGTTTTTTTTGGGCCATTGGACTCCCAACAAAACCGAATACCAAACTCGCCCAGAACTTTTTTTTTTTTCAAAAGTAACTTCCTTCCAACGTTGACAGCTAAAAGTTAACCCTTGCCGCCACCCTTCTCCCTCCGTTGTAACATTTGTACGTGTCCCCTATAAAGTAGCAAAGTGATGTGTAACTGCTCATTTGCGTCAAAATTTCTACTCTCTCGCTTCATGCTTGTTTTTGTTACCCGTGGTTGGTGTTTAGAGTAGCGTCCGTATATACTTCTCCAAGGCAACGCACTCTGAGACAATGTACAGAACACCGTAAACACAATCCTCAGAGATATTTAGCAATCACAGACGGAGCCATAACAACAGACTGGAGGTACAGGTGACACGCAACACACTGCAACACTTTTAGTACTTCTGGCTTTTTAGGGAAACAAGTCACAGAAGGTAAAGTGCCACGTTTTAAATGTCAGGACTGGCTGAAATAGTCAGAGGCACAGGACAGGTCCACACAGACATTGGCTACTTTAAACTACCAAAGTTGTGTCTCGGGTAAGAGGGGGCACCAGAGAGGCCTGAGGCGCACAAGATGGCGACGAGGCTTAAACCGCGCCTGGCGATGAGGCTTGAACCCCGGCTTGGCGACGAGGCTTGAACCACGGCCTAGCTGCGCTGTTTCCTCCCTGCAGGGCTGGAAGGTCGCACTCGCTGATTTACTCCGTTAATTGGGATTTAGAAGTTGCGGCACGAGGAGGACACACAAACCCAATTAACACGTTGAGTTGTTCACCTTGTTTGCTGTAACGCAAACGGCTCTGACAGGAAAGTTATATCGGTCGTTTAACCCGAGCTCCACTCCAAGGTAACCCAATAGCTGACGCCCGGGGTGGCGGTGATGATGTTTCATGGCTGTCACTGTTAAGAGACCCGAGGAAAGAGTGTAAGCAACAGAAAGGTGACCCCTCCAGCTTTGCAGAGGGTCAACCACTGCCCTGCAAAATGTGCCCCTGCATATTTATTCACTTTTGAACCGTTTGAGCGCGAATCACATTTTTTTATGGTTAGAATCTGCAGATTATACGGCAGATGAGAGATTATGTGGGAGATGCGGCAAATCCATAATGATGCGAAAAAAGCAGAGGCGCACAATCGCATAATTCCAGTGGCCCTGGGTAAGAGCCAGGGACGTGCACATCACACACTGTCCTTGACGTGTGCCTAAGCCATGGCTGCGGCCTTTCACATGCTCTGATTGTACACAACATAGAGAGAGGCCTCAGTGCTTCATGTATGTTTTACACACGCTGCTCGGCTCATGGCGACAGCAGTTTTTAAGCACAGGAAGCGTGAATAGCTTGTTAATAAGTGATAACAGTAATCCCAGTGGGTCTCATATTATGAACCTCAAAACTAGAAAGCTGGGGTTGCCCTTGAAGGATTTGATGTTGTGCAGTGTGACGGGAGGTGAGTAAAAGAACGTAACGTTCTTTTACTCACCTCCGTGTGTACCTTGTGTAATGTAACCAGTGCTCATGTAAAGCGCTCCCAATACCTTCGGGTCGAGTTCGCGCTATATAAATCTGCATTAAAAAAAAAAAAAGGGGGGGCTCTGAGGGGTCTGTCCCCAGAGCCGGTGCAGCATTCATCCTTGATAGAAACGAGGTGTGAGTGTGAATGCAGCCCCCTCTTCTGGTAATAAGCCAGCCCCAGGCACCGTGCCAGACTTCTGTAGCACCGCGTGCTGTGGCTTCACCGTCGCCTTTGAGCACTTTCACAAGTGCCTTTCATATGCTAATGCCAGGCAGGGTGCCCTTAGGCGATAGAGGGGGGCCAAGCCAGAGAGGGGGTGCGGTGCTGCGAGGGAGGGGCTGCCCCACTGGGAAGAGAGAGAGGGGGGGTGCACCCGCCTCGCTCCCTCCTATCTGTTTGTTTTAGGTCCAGTTTTCTATAGCGCACAGACTTTGTCCAGGTGTATTAGAGCGCTTTACGAGAGAGCCAGGCTGTGTTCCGATAACGACTACAGTAAAACAAGCATTGGCATAGCCAATAGGTCTCGCCTTTGGGACCTTATAAGTTTTTAGTTATCCAGCACAATATCCTTGGTGCAACAACATCAACTGTTGCATGGCTAAACACTTACAAGGTCCCAAAGGCGAGACCTATTGGCTATGCCAATGCTTGTTTTATTTGCTTGTTAAAAAAACTAAAAAAACACAATGGTGGAATGCTAAAATTAATCTCAGCCACTGCTATTACTCCACTATTTCAGTCACAACTGATAAACTACATGCATTCTGCACAAAAACCAGATCAACTACATATGTCAGCCTTGTTGAGCCTCTGTGAGGTGCAGTCTGAGTCCAAAGTTGCAGCAGGTTGCTAAGGGGCCTATATCTGAGCAAACCTGTCGCACTGAAAAACCCCAAAGACATTGGACAGAATGCTTGATTACTCTCAGCCACTGGTAATTACTCTGGGCTGCATTCCATTCAACCCTTTTATCACTAATTTTGGCACTATAGACATAGACCTATGCAAATCAGTCTCAGCTGTATCTAAGTTTCTAACCCGTGCCAGCTCATAGAGCAAGGTTTTACTACTTGTCGTCGCTACCTCAGCAAAGTCCAGTCTCCAAAGAGAGTAATGAGGTGATCCAGATGAAGTACAATAGTATTGTGGTCCTTGGAGATCAGTGGTAAACGACTGTACCCACACAAGATACTGCCCACTATCTCCTGATAACTTGAGAACCCCAAGCGGAAGTTATCCATAGGTTTGGGATGGACATGAACGAAATATGCATAGATACCTGGAGTAATGAGTCAGTGTCCTGAAAACGACCGCAGGGGTAGAATACTTGATTGAATACCCCAAGCCTGTAGAGTTCAGCATCTTATGGTGATTAACAGCAAGATAAAAATATAGAATATTGTGTATTAATCAGTCTTTGGAAGAAGAACAGGCATTGGCAAAGATAGTAGTTCTAACTTTGGCCAGCTGCTATTTTTTTAAAATTTGTTTTGTTTTTTTTGTTTGCAAACAGATGCAACATGTAAAAAAAAAAAAGGAGTGGCCCAGTGACACTTTCCCTTAAGTGCACTCATTTACAGACGTGCGCACTTGTAATCAGGCAGATTGCCCCTGGCCAGGGTCCAAGATAACCAATGGATGTAGTGGGCTGACCTGCTGCCCCATGCTATGTGTTGGGGTGGGTGGAAGCGAAATGTGAATGGCCCTTGAACAGACCAGTGAATGGAGAGAGCTGACTGAAAGCCTCTGCATGTATATACATATTTTTATTATGATTTTTATTGTGATTTTTTTTTTTTAACATGAGGAGGTAAGGCGACTACAATTGTCTCTTGACCAGACCTAAACATGCAGATGTGATTTCTTGTGTGCGAGTATCTTATTCAGGAATGACCAGCTATTGACTAGCTATTGACTTTAACTTCTCCATCTGCAATATGTTGTCTCATGTGAGTAGCATTCCTTGAGGCCAAGAGGTCCACCATTCTGGCCTTGAAGCCAGTTGTGGTGGCTGCATTTAACACACTTTTAGGCTCACTCTTTGCGGTGTACAATGGCCAGTTTAGGGGTTGTTAAATGCTAGTATTCTCGGCAGAGCAGTGAAGCGGGCACTCCAGGAGTTCCATAGGAGTCATTCATTTCATTTAATCTTTATTTCGGTAAAAATAACCATAAAAGGTTTTCAACAAAAACAATGCAAACATTTCCACACTACATCGTATTGAACATAAAATACAATACTACTAATTCATCTGGATTCTACATGGATTTGGCTGACCAATTTAGTGATGTTCTAAAGATATTTCAAATTTCTCAGTATTACATCATAATTTTAAAAAAATTAAAAAGCAGATTTGAGGAATAAACATATCAGGTCAATTAAAAATACACCAATAAGGTCAAATAAATACCTCTAAAATAGTCTTTAAAAACGTATTCCAATAAAATAAGAGAATTTTGTACATGATATATAAATCAATGTATATTTCATATTATACTCATAAAGTGCACGTGCCAAGCTCATTATAATTTCCCATTCGTTTTCTCAGCCTAGAGTTTCAGACCTTCCCTTTTCCTTATCAAGCTTACACCAAACAAATAACGACTAACACTAAAAACCACTGTCTGCGTGGTATCAGATCGTAACAATCTTTCTGCTTCAAGGCAGGATCTAGTACCGAGCAAGCGGCAAATAGGTTTTATCCATTTATTCCTACATCGCACATAGGCTGAACAGAAGAACAACAGATGTGCTTCATTCTCTATTGCACCTAGATCACATAAAACACATCTGCCCTCCTCCACCTCGCCTGGCGCCCATTTCACAGTATTTGACTTTATTTGTAGGATACCGTAGCGATATTTAAGGTATAAAGATTTAGCTAGTTGTGGCTGTATTTCATCTAGGAAGAGCTCAAAGTTCCAAACTATTTTCATTTGGAGGAACCGTGTTGTCAATGATCCCACCCTTGGAGAATGGGACATAAAATCGTGTATAAAAGACCAATAGGTTTCCTTTAAAAGCTTTTTTGAGGCCATTGTCAAGCTAAACGGCTCATCCCAATAATGCCTTAATCCCAATTTAAAAAACCAGTCGTGAATGTGCTTTAACCAGGTCAAACCCACACCTTTATTTAATCCTAGGATTTCTTAAAGACCCTCTCTATAGTGGATAAGCTCATCTGTGCACCACAGGCGAACCCAAAACAACAATGGTCTTAGGTTAGCCTGATCATCCACACGATGAAAATTTAAATCCATCAATAAAGGAGTCAGTGGTGTTCGTGTGGGTAGACTTAATATTTTCCTAAGAAACTTATTTTCGCCCACCTTGAATGTTTCATTCGTCACGGGGCCCCACAGCTCTGCCCCGTACAGTGAAGCCGATTGAGCCTTATATTTATATACTTCAAGAGCGGGTGAAACTGCTTTGGATATACTACTTTCAATTTTCCTTATTAATGAAAAGGTATTCTGGAGTAGTATGGTTTTGCTTTTTTCTAGCTGGGGTCTCCAGGTCATTTTTGAATCCAAAGGAATACCTAAATAATTAAAATCATGCACATACTCGATCTTCTGGTTGTCCACAGTTAAATTTTTCTTAAAGGTTTTATGTGGGTTAACTGCCATGTATTTAGTTTTACTGGGGTTTATTTCTAGCCCCTTAACTTTGCAGTATATCCCAAATGAATTTATTAAGTTTTGCAAACCTTTCGGTGTTTGGGAAATTAAAATCGTGTCATCAGCAAAGAGGAGTGCCGGTACAGGCACCCCCCCTAGCCTAGGGGAGTCATGATCACAACCCAAAAGGTGATCAGGGATGTCGTTAACATACAATGAAAATAAAGTCGGAGCTAAAACGCACCCCTGTCTTACACCCCTATTAACCCTAATTGGTTCAGTTAATTCACCTTGTGGGCCCCATCTGACCTTTGCCCAGTTATCTTCATGTAATCTTATTATCTGTAGAAGAATTTCCCCCGGGACCCCTTGGTCTTTTAGGGACTTCCACAGGAGATTTCTGGGGACAAGATCGAACGCTGCTTTTAGGTCCACAAAGGCGATATACAAATGTCCCGTTCTAAATGTTATATATTTCCAGGCTATACAAAGAAATCTAAAAACCTGGTCAATCGTGCCAGTCTTTACTCTAAAACCTGCCTGATATTGCGATAAAATGTTATATTCCTCAATCCAATCGATCAATCTATTTAAAATTTGCCTAGCATATACCTTCTATAGAACATCAATAAGACTAATTGGTCGATAGTGTGATGGGTTATGACGATCACCCTTCTTAAAAATAGTTGTGATCTCTGCCCCTTTCCAAGTTTCAGGTAATGGTGCACCTGAAGCAAGAGAATTACACAACAAATTGATGTAGGGGCCCCACACGCCTTTATCATGCTTCCATAAGTCTCCAGGTATTTTGTCAGGACCGGGAGCCTTTCCTGATTTCAATGTGTCTATGGCTATTAGTGTTTCCTTTAAGCTAAACGATAACGGTGCAGCATTTAATATAGTTGCATAATTTGTCGGGCAATAATCAATATCATTAGGGGAAGAAGAGTAAAGACTAGAAAAGTGTTTTACCAAGGTATTTGCATCTAAGAAAAGGTCCTTACTACAACTTCCGTTTTTATTGCCCTTTGAAATTAGCCGCCAAAAACCGATTTGATCTTTTGCTTTAGCTGCTACAAGTAGTTCTTCCCAAATGTTCGCCTCCCATTCTTTCCTTGTGGAGGTTAATAGTTGCTTATATTCTGCCATTTTTTCCCTTAAGGCCACTATATTTTTGGTTTTTGAGGCCAAAATGAGCTCATTTTTTACAGTGCGGCATGCTTTATTGTACCATGGGCTTTTCAACTCAGCAGCCACTATAATCCCATTATTAGCTTTCTTCGGGATTTTACTCAGTATAGGTACTAGATCTTTGACTAATTTACAATGGATGTCCATAATTGGAATATCTGAGGCAGGTAAATCTACATACAAAGAGACCCCGTCTGCAAAAGTGTCATAGATCTGCTTAATTGCCGCTGGATTTTTCCCTATCGAGTGCCATTTTAGAGCTCTCCGATTGTTACTTAAAAGTGGATCTATATTATCACTATCAAGTTCTCTTGGTCTTGGGGTGACAAGATGAAAAAGGTGAGCTGCCAGTGTCCGGCATAATGGGTAGTGGTCACTCTCTGTTCTATTTTCAACTTTTAAGTCAAGGGCCATCGACCAGAGCTCAATTGAAATTATTATATAGTCTATGTGGCTCTTTATGTTATTTCTAGTAAATGTGGGGGCTTTTGGACTGTCAGAGGGCAGACGGCCGTTACAAGCTCTCAAGCAGTGTCCCGAGACAAGTCTTAATAACTGCGCAACTGCTATTGTGCAAGGCACTACTGGATGACTTTCCAGGAGCGGAATATTATTAGCCAAATCTTCTTCCTCAAAGATATTTTCTAGTCCCACCGTAGGTTCATATTTACGATTAAAATCGCCTCCCACAATTTTCAGTGCCCTTGATTCAATCGAGCTTAAAAAATTGTCTAAATGCTCAATAACCATTGATTGTTTGCTTGTTGGATATGGTCTGGAGTATATATTTATTATATAGACTTCCTTTTTGTCTGGTGTATAAAATTTTACTCCCAAGATGTCCTGCGAGCATGTCTCAACTAGTTTAACGTCAACACCAAGAGTCACCTTTACCCAAATACAGAGGCCTCCTGAGGGCCTCCCTCTAACGGAGGGAATAGCGTCTTTGCTAAAAGTTTTATAGCCTACTTTATATAAAGGTTCTACGGCCCAAGTTTCTTGTAGCATAATTATATATTTCTGCCCAATATATTCCTGCCATACAACATCTTCTAAATTCCTTCTAAGACCTGCAACGTTCCAAGAGATCAATGTTATCTCTCCTAGACTTCCCACCTCACTTTGTTCCATGCACTCATTTTTTGTACTAGAAATATACTTAGCACAATTGGTTCTAATGTCCCTTTTGTTCTTGTTAGCTGTATCTACTGGATCAATGTTTAAATTAGTAACAACAGCCATGGCAAACCCTTCCTCTTGAGGTTGCAGCTCAGCTGCCGATGATTCCAATGCCTGAGATGTAAATAATTGTCAGTCTTGAGCATCCAAGTCTGACAATGCATGGTATCTATTTGTCAATGGCACTGTGCACTGTCTAGCAATTAGATTCCATGGCTGTGGTCTATAAAAAAAAAACAACGGAAGTGTACAAATGTTGGTATTCGTCAAGTGCGTTACGTCATTTTTATTCAAAATGTGGCGCACCAACTGAGGCCGACGAAAATTGACCACTATACAATCTCCTTCTATATTTTTAGTAGAAAGACCTATCCAACCTACCCTACGGACCATTAATATTTCCTTAGTGTCAGCTAGTTGGAAGCTTTTATGTTTAGCTAGCCAATCTATGGTTTTATTCCGTAGGTCTTCCCAGCTTTCTCTCTCAGTCATTCTAAGGGCAGAGACACCAGCTAGTATTAGCGTATATGGGCACGAAGCAGGGGGCAGGTTTAGGATGTCCGAATTGGCAGTTCTTCTAGAGTTATGGATCATCGTAGGACTCCGTGCATTATGCTTCCTATCTACATTAGGGCGTGCTATACAATTTCTCTGTGTCTAAAAGTCTAGGACCAATTAATGCCTCCTGGGGCCTATCACCCGTGCTAGTCTGCATAGTCTGAATAGTGTTACCACCATTTGCTTCCATAATTTGTTGTGTAGTTCTATGTATAGTTCTGTCCACCCTCTCATTGTTTCCCCCATTATGCTCTTCAACCATTCTGCCCTCTTTATTGTTTCCTAAATTTTTTATTGCTATTTCTAAATTATTCAGTTTGTCCCAAAGCTGTGTGAAGCCCTTGTTAAAAAAACCTTGTACATCATTAACCATTACATCTACCGTTCCAACACAAACAGTGGCGTCAGTTTCTGTCGCAGCTTCCTTGGTGTTGCCCCAGCCAGAATCGAGAAACACAGGGACAGTATCTGTCTGTGTGCCGACGGAAGTAGTTCTAATTTGGCATCTATTTGGGTCATATTCTATATCAGACCTATCCGTTACTTCAGAGACCATCACAGATTTAGGTTATCTTACAAATGCCCCCCGTTTCCTTTTTGCAGGCAAGGCTTCGTTTTTTCTTACTACCACATTTTTCTGTGCCTTAGTCCTGGTAGCTCTACCCACCGCCACTTCTGGCGCCAGTTCCCGGGATGAAACAATGGAAGGAGAGCATAACGGAAATGAGGAAACAATGGGGGAATTAGTAGGCAGACCATCATTTACACTTATACCTATGCCAGCTATATGAGTATCTCTTTGCGTTAATGGGTCCAAAGATAATAGTCGCTCAGTTAATTCAATCTCATGGATCAGTAATGACTCTGCCCTTACCAAGAAGGCATCCAGTGTCCCCACTGCTCCCTTGCGCTTCTCCATTCCCTTATTATAACTCAGTTATTTATGTATACAACAAGAAACAACAGGGAACAGGGCAACAGTGTCTAGGGGATTCCCAATGCACAGTACCTTCCTGCATCAGCAGACGTCCGATCCGTTGTTCCCAGTGGAAAGATGTTAGGGAATTTGCCCATCCCAGCCTCTTCCGGGCGCAGACGGGCGCAGACGGGCCCGCCCTTGGCCCGGGCTTGGCCCGAGCACGGCCCAGGCACTCCCGGGCGCGTCCCGTGCTGTGGGAGCCCTGGCCCCCTTTTCAGCGCCTCCTGGCGCTCAGCGGTGCGCGGCGTGCGCGCCGCTAGGAGTAGTGGGAGATGTAGTTTCCCTTATTGCGGCAGGTGGCGGCAAGTAATGGCGGCAACCGGGCGTCTCCTGCGGCCCCAACAGCGGTGTCCAGCAGCAATTGGCAGCAAGCTCCTTGCCGGTATGAAATGCGGGCTCCCGCACTGCGGAGCCCTGGCCCCCTTTTCAGCGCCTCCTGGCGCTCAGCGATGCGGTGCGCGGCGTGCGCGCCGCTAGGAGTAGTGGGAGATGTAGTTTCCCTTATTGCGGCAGGTGGCGGCAAGTAATGGCGGCAACCGGGCGTCTCCTGCGGCCCCAACAGCGGTGTCCAGCAGCAATTTCCAGCAGCAATTGGCAGCAAGCTCCTTGCCGGTATGAAATGCATAGGAGTCTGTTTGCAATTGGATCAGTTCTCTGCTTTATAACCCATTTAAATCCTCACATAAGGTCATCTGGTTCCCTTCTAATATTGTTTTACTGAAGGACAACAACCACAACTGATGAACCTCTTAAGTACAACTCCATTCTTCGATCTTCTCCTTTCTGCAATCTTCCACACCCCGCACCATATAGGCTCTTTTCCAACTGAACTGGTTGACAAGAGTAGCCACACACTTCCTTTGCTAGTCCTTCCCTCTTTATACTTTTTAGTCTGAATACGTTTTGCGTTCCTTTCAGTGGCGGCTGGTGACATTTGAAAGTGGTACGGCGTAAAAGTTGCGTGCGGCGCACTCTGGCGAGCGAACGTAGCGAGCGAGCCCGAACAAATAATGAGGGGTTCGGGGGGGTTCTCCCCCTGAGGAAATTTAAAAAAAAGAGTGGCCAAATGGTGCATTTTCAAGGATATTTCAGAAAGCAAGAATGTTAATAAAGCAATTGGGAAAGTGTAGCAATTACATCAATATAGAGATTTTGTATGATAATATAATGTAGGTTGCTGCTTATCAATATAGCCACAGATCTTCAGTACAGACTTTGAGCTAAATAACAATGCTGAGTACCTCACATATTTCTTTATTTATTGATATCTTTAGAAATTACGTATATTGAGGAAATACAAGCTAGTGTGATTTATTGGACTGAACATGTTGAGACAGCAAGCAATAAACATTAACAGGTAGTAGGCCACCCTACAAGGCACTGTACGTCTCATTGAGAGCAACCAACCATAAAGTGAATATTAAACAGATTGAATTTAGGCATAATACGTTATACACCATTAATTTCAGTGTCTCCAATATCTGTACAGCAGATAAGAAACAACTGAGCAGGTCACAAACGAGCAGCATTCAAGAAATGGCCACAAACTGTTAAAGAAATTTTAGGATTAACAGTCAAATTGTTCACTTTTTGTAGACAAAATCAGCAGGTCTGTCTTTAATAGCAGCGAACTTCTCAATAACTTGAACGTTAAAGTCTGGGATTCTTTTAACTAGGTCTCTCTCTATAGAGAGCATTGCTAAAGCATTCAGTCTTTCCTGAATCATGGTGTTCCTCAGGAATGTCTTAATTCTGTTTAAAGTGGAAAAACATCGTTCCGACTCTGCTGTTGTCATAGGAGTGCTAATGACTATTTTTAGCAAAGCCACTGTCTCTGTAAGTGACTTTTCCATATTAAGTTTCTGAATTAAAGCCAGCAAAGAAATGGCACCAGTGGGCTTCCGGTATACAATCATTCCGTACAGGACAGTCAACTCAGTTTTCAGGTCCTCTTTGTTGAGCATAGGATAAGCTTCCACAGCCTCATTCAGAGCTTGCTCAGGGAAGGATTGATCATATTTTGCAAAGTGTTCACTTTGCAATAATGCGGCACTCACCAAATGTTTAGTAAAAGAAAAACGTTCTTGTGCATGCACAATTATAATGTCACATATCTCCTTTGCAAATCGGACCAGACTGCTGATGTTTTTCCTGCGGTTTGAAAAAGTAGAATCCTTTGGCAGTTTGCTGTCTAAATTGTCAACCCCATCTCTCACTTTGCTCATGCTGGTGACAAACTGACAGGTAGCATTTTGCACAAAGAAAGTATCTATTTCTCGTTTTTGTAACTGGTTGTACAAATTGTCGACATGAGTCATTATGTCGTGAAATAAAAAAAGTAAGAACTGAAACTCTCTGTCTTGTAGTGTTCTAGCAAAGCCATGGGCTTCATTCCGACTTTTGAATTCAAAGTCTTCATTGACTTCTATGGCGTCAAAACATTTCTCAAGTTCATCCCTATGTTGATATATTAGGTTGATTGTACGTATGTTAAAGTTCCAACGAGTTGAGGGTCCCCTTGGAAGCCTTTTGGCCACAATCTCCTGAAGTACTTCCGTACTTTTGGGGGAACGTGAGAAGAATGCTGCTATGCCTCCTACATCGAAAAAGAAAATTTGTGCCTCGGAGATCTTTGATACTGCCTGTTGCATAATAAGATTAAGTTGGTTGGCGTAACAGTGCACATAATGAGCATTAGGGTATGCATCTCTAATTCTTTTCTGTACTCCACCAAGGCTTCCACTCATTACGGACGCACCATCATAGCTTTGTGCAATAAGTTTTTTTTTTGAGGCAGCTCTGGAAAAATCAAGTTCAGTTCACGCAGTATAGCTGAAGTAATGGTTTCTGCACAAGAGTCTCCTAAATGTGTGAAACCATAGAACCTCTCCACAACTTTACTGTCATTGTCAAGGTATCGAAAGACTAATACGGACTGTGTTTTTGTGGCCACATCAGTGGTGTCATCAGCCTGAATAGCCACAAAGTCTGTGTTTTGCACCTGTTGGACAATATGGCTTCTCATAATTTCTAGCATACACTCAAGGAGTTCATTTTGTATCGTTTTAGAGGTGCCCTTAAAGACTGTAGCACTTGCTAAATGTGCTTCCATTTCATGGTCTATGCTTGCTATTAAATCCACAAGGCCTCTGAATATTCCACGATTTGAGGAACTTTCAGATTCATCATGGCCTCGCAATGCCAGTTCGAAAGCACCACAGAAACGAATGCAATCAATTATTTTTGATAGTATGTGTCTATTCCTATCAACTGCTTCATTGTGTTTCTGTATTGTTTTGCGGTATGCGTCGTTTATGTGGTGCTCAATTGGTGTGTCTCCCAACATTCCCAGTCTCGTCAGGTTTTCCATATGGATTCTTGTGTGTGCATGCTTCTTTATTTTGTCTGACAAATGCTTCAAGTCTGTTACTCCTTTTTTAGGTCTTGGCCTGACATAAGCAGCGCATGCGCTGCTCTCGTCATACGAGGGCTTCTTGGAATCGATACGATTCCCGAAGCCGTGTCCCAGCTCCGCCTTCAGCTTTCATTCGTGCGCGTCGTTTGGCGTCACGAATTATGCCAAAGGCAGTGCAATGATTGCATCGAAGGCAGGTCAATCGCTGCTTGTTGCCACCCTGTCTCCTTTTAGCCCCGCCCACCGGGATTGGATCTTTTACTGGCGGCAGTACACAGGCTGTTTTTTATTGCTTTTAAAAAGTGCGCCTGCAGCCCTCCGGCCTTCAGCCAGTCTAATAAATCATGTACAGCATCTCATCTCCTCTCCTCAACCTCTCTCCCACTCTCTTCCTCTTCTTGCTCTGTCCCTCTTTCTGCTCTCCCCTCCGAGCTCTTCTACCTGTCTCCTGTCCCTTTCTCAGTCACCCCTCTGAACTTCCTTCCCCAGGTTCTCATTTCTCTTCCCTCCCCTCTACTCTGCTTTACATTTATTCTTGTTTCCACATTCCCTCCGCACTGCACCCCATCCTATCCCGGTTATTCTGTTTTAATCCCCTTCTCACTCGCTCCTCTGTAGCGCCTCGTCTCAGTTTCCCTCTAGCGCCTCGGAGCTCCCCAGCCTGTTAGCGGCCTCCGCTGCCAGCACGGGGGTCACATTGGACGGGGTTTACTCTGCAGGATTCCAGGGAAGAGCGCGAGCCCGGCTCACATTCCGCCCCTGCGGCATATTTCCGGTCCCCGCAGATGTGCTGAGTGAGTGCAGCAGTCCTTGGACCGGAGTGGGCTCCTCTTCAAGGTGAACTCTCCTCTGAGCAGGGAGGGGGGAGTTCTTCAGCGCGACCTTCAAGGGGGTGCTCCATCTGCTACATGAACAGACCCACTGTCGAGAGGGTGACCTCCAGCACTCTGGATGTTCGCCAACAGCACTAAGCGAGCTGGGACGGCCGAAGGCTGTAACATACCACGCATCGACAAAACCCGCACTTTATGTACAGCAGAGACCGCAATAGGACAATATCTACCCACACAGGACAGCAACCAGGAGAGCAGACGGCAGTGGGACGGGCAGTGGGGCATAGCCTTGTGAAAGAAAGGAAGTGGACCTTCTGGCAATAATCAGGGTTCAGTTGGCCGTCGGTGCTCTGGGACCCGGTGCAACTGCACCTACTACACCAATGACAGCTACGCTCCAGCGTACAGGCTTCCCTCGGACCCTCGCAAACGAATAGCAGAGGTGTCACAGGTCCTGGTGCATGCTTGGCAAATGGGTTGGTCCCTCACCCCCGTGCACAGCAGTAAAAAACAAGCATTGAAAATGCAATAGGTCTCGCCTTTGATTAAGTTAAAGCCATTTGCTTTGCTAATGGTATTGTATAGCAAAGCAAATGGCTTTAACTCAATGAAAGGTGAGACCTATTGCATTTTTAATGCTTGTTTGTCCAAGAATGTCACCACCAAACAGCAAGCAGGGAAGCAGAACAGAGAATTTGTTGACGTACTGCCTGTAAGCCAATCAACTTTTGTGTACCAGTTATTTGAGAATGTACGTTTGTAAGTCTTCCCTCTGTCCTGGGAAATTTGTTGTAGTTTTAGGTCGGGCCGATCAGGTCCTAATCGCTTTACATTTAGTTTGTCTTCAAGTCTCAGTACAAAGAATGGCCTTGCAAGTAGCTGTTCTACTGTATTCATGGTGTCTTGCCAATGTTAAAGTTACCTGTCAATAATCAAAGTACAATGTATAAGGTTTGGTGCAATAATATCAAACTTCTGTATAATACATATCTTGTGCATTTTCGCAATATATCTCCAACAGCTCCCCTTTGCACAACATGACTGTTAAAAATACAGCCTTACTGCCTGCTGCCTCTGTGTGCCATACTGGTTGCTGAAGGCACTGAAACAGACACTGCTCGAGGCGAGGGCCTATAACAAGGCAAGGGATAGATAGTGCCTTTAACAAACGTTGTAGCCCAAAGCACAGGGCTATAAGGCTATTAGTAAATTCCATCCACTGAGGGTACAATGTTCAAAATTTGGGGGGAAACAGAAAAACAAACATTGGAATTCTGTTGGAGTAGAAGGCTTACACCTGCCCTTATTATCCATGAGCCAATTCATTATCTTCAATGGAGCTCTCAACATTCAAATCTATTTTTAAAAATTGATTACACAGTTACATGCCTCAAATTGATATCGATGTGCGCCCACCCCACCCACCATGTAGACCACATACATAGCCCTAACTCCAATGTAAAAAAATATAGCATCAGTTTCCTTACCTTAAACACTGGTGTTTGCTGGGTTGTAGGGGTGAAAGAGCAGCAAAGGAGGTTGAAGCCTCTTGTTCTTCGCCCAAAAATTAGGTAATGCTCGTCAGGCTTTACCAGGTGCTGAAAAGAAAAATATAACAATTTAGTCAACCAAACACATAAATTATACGCGAAAGTCAAGCGGTGCCTGTGAAAATCATTTTAGGTGAAGAGGGGTTCCTTTGAATACCAAGTTTCAAGTTTAAGTGTAGGTAATTCAGTGGTAGGCATTTGCATAAGTGTTGGTTACTATAATACTCAGTGCAATTTTAAAAAATAAGAGGTTTTTTCGATTTTGTAATGTGATCAAATAGACCTTCATTCTCTAACCAATACCTGCCTACGCACTTCCTCATTCTGGAACTGGGCCCAATGCAATGGTAATGCGCAGAGGGTTAATATGCAAAGAATGTGTACCATGCAGATCACAAAAGTGCACATAATATAGATAGTTCAACGGGTTACTGCTTTTGTCAGAAAGATGTTTTTGTTACTTGCAGTTGAAAAGTTACAAGGCTAACCTAGCATAGAGAGCAATTAACTGTCATCAAAGAGCTGCATAAAAACTGAAAGGCATAGGTAGGTTAGAGCATTATGATGGCCTGGTGTTAAAGACCAGATTACAAATGCGATAAAAAGAAAGGTAGTAACACTAGCCTGAACCCACACCTTTTAGTACATGTTTTAGTACATGTCCTTATTTAGTACATGGACATCCTTTGCTGTTAAGTCAGACTTCGTTGGCTTCTCCGTGCGCTGTATTATTTGATTCAGAGGTACATTGCCAAATACCAAATATCAAATGCCAGAGCAGTCTGCAGAGCAGGCACTTAGTAGGTTTTTTTTATTATAAATTAAATACTATGAACAATGTTATGCACATCCGGCAGCTGAGAGTGTAATTGCTCGCCTAGCTACCAATTGCACACATCTCTGGAGCAATTAGCTTTTCTTGTTTCCATTTTAAACTGCTGCTACTCTCAGCCAATGGAATAGAGTCAAAATGTGCTGCCTCTCCCCAATAGCTAGCAGCAGCTTTAATCTTTCAAAAAGACCCACCCCCTACAGTTTTGATAAGTGGCGATGTTCCTCCTATTCTTTGCGCCTAGATCCTGCTGCACACAGCCAAAGTTGAAGCTCAGACGGCGCATGATGAGGGAAGGCCATGCATACCACTGTGCAGGCGAGAAGAGCGTGTGCAGCAGGCTCTGGGGGCACAAGGGATGGACAAAAGGGGTACACAGGATGAGTGTGCACAGGCCGCTCTCAGTGTGTTGTGCACAACATTTGTGATGCATGCATGTGTTATATGGAGTACATTGACACATTTCTAATCGGTAAAGAACTTCAACTGGAAACGTTACAGAGATAGTTACAGAGTAGTGAATCATGTTCCTGTAGTTCTTTTAAAAAAAAAAACCTCTAACAGCATTTGCTTCTCCATATCCTGGTACTATAAAGTAGGCCAGGCATCCAGCTTCTACACTTTCACTGGTCCAGAGTTGAGAAGCTTATAGTAAATATTTGCCCCACCATCAATATGTCCATGCGAGACCTTACCGAAACACTTTAGTCATGTATCTTAAGTCCCAGAGGGAAAAAGGCAAATTCTCTTCATCCATCGTTCAACAAATGGTGGAGTACTTCCTACTGCAGCTGCCTATGTCAGTAACAGAAGAAGAGAATGTGTGTGAAATAAATGTAAAATGTGTAGCTCTCTGGCCATTTAAAATGCTCCTTCGAATGTGTGGACACCACCAGTCACACAAAGGAGGATGCTGAGCACTGAGCAGTGTCCGACCTCATGACCTGGCTCTGAAGAGTGTGCTCAATACTTTAACTTCGGTCGCAGTATACTGTTTTAGTGTCTTGCTGGCTGCAGATCAGGCCTGATCTGCAGCAAAGACACTAAGACAGTATGCAATTTGCGTTTAAAACCGACCCTGGACCCTGGCTGACGCACTGACTGCCTGCCGCAGTCTCCGCGGTACCTATACTGCTTCAATTACAATTGTGACAGATCACACCAACCTACTTTTTTTGCACTGCGTACAAGAAGATCGAGAGTCCATACACAGTACAGTACACCCGAGCCTGGGTGGGCAGGCCTGGCCAGTCACAACAACAACACGACGAGGAGCAGTAGTACTGGACTAGTCTAGAACAACACGAGGTGTCTTCTGACTCTGTCCTCCGGACGTCACTCTCGCTCCTCCCACCCTTAGAGGGAGGGACACCGACACTGACCGTAGCAGGCTGGCTGAACAGCCCAGGCAGCAACGGTAGAAATGGCCAATCACTGCATGGCTTCACAATAAGCCATGACAGTGATTGGTCAAACTCCGTTGTTAGAGCCTCCCACGCGCGGCTCCTCTGCACAAGGACTGCGGAGAGGCCTGGCAACCACGTGCGTCTCAGCCAATCCAGACGCTGCTCCAGCAGCGCCAGGATTGGATTGAGCAGGAATATTCGCCGCTCATTAGGAGACCGGGGGCTGCGGCATGCATCAACCCTCGCTCTCCTAATGTGCAGCCAGGGCGAAGCCTCGTGCGCATGTTCGGGCTGGTCGGGAAAATTACCTGCCCAAAACCCAACATGCGCACTTGTGCTGTGCGCTCTGCCGACCGTCACCGGACCACCCCTGTGATCATGATGTCAGTCATCCTGACGATGACTGAACCTGCCTCCCCGCCCCCTTCAGAGCCGCTGACTCCTGACTGCCTTGGGCGTGGCCCGGCCTGCTGGCCCGGGATTAATTTTAAAAGTATTGTGACGCTCGCTCACGTTTGTGAATATTGAAAGTTCTCAATATTAGTGGGGCAACGCCCCAGCGCCCTAATGGACGCACTGCCAAGCCAGGTCCTCCCTGGACCGGAAACAAGCATCCTGGGACCGGTTTCAGGGCATCACCCTTCATCAGCCAGGCTAGCTTGAATCCAGTGGTGTAGTGAGCATGGGACCCACGTCTGGGCATACCCTTCCCACTTAGGGCGACACATGCAAAAGAAACAATTGATGGACGGAATGCTGGACAATGCAAGCATTCACCCCCAGTCACAAGGATCTGGGTTAAATCCATCATTCTTTTGCTCACCACACCACCCCAGTTTGGTCCCAGCCATATGCAAATCAGTCTTGACCCTGTTCCTTGTGGGAACAGTCCAGCCCGAACTGCCAAGCCAGGTCCTCCCTGGACCGGAAACAAGCATCCTGGGACCGGTTTCAGGGCATCACCCTTCATCAGCCAGGCTAGTTTGAATCCAGTGGTGTAGTGAGCATGGGACCCACGTCTGGGCATACCCTTCCCACTTAGGGCGACACATGCAAAAGAAACAATTGATGGACGGACTGCTGGACAATGCAAGCATTCACCCCCAGTCACAAGGATCTGGGTTAAATCCATCATTCTTTTGCTCACCACACCACCCCAGTTTGGACCCAGCCATATG
Source organism: Calotriton arnoldi (assembly GCA_963921515.1). Classification (NCBI taxonomy): domain Eukaryota; kingdom Metazoa; phylum Chordata; class Amphibia; order Caudata; family Salamandridae; genus Calotriton; species Calotriton arnoldi. The sequence continues at coordinate 1,220,671 of CAWUFW010002417.1, forward strand.
CAAATCAGTCTTGACCCTGTTTTTTGTGGGAACAGTCCAGACCGAACTGCCAAGCCAGGTCCTCCCTGGACCGGAAACAAGCATCATGGGACCGGTTTCAGGGCATCACCCTTCATCAGCCAGGCTAGCTTGAATCCAGTGGTGTAGTGAGCAGGGGACCCACGTCTGGGCATACCCTTCCCACTTAGGGCGACACATGCAAAAGAAACAATTGATGGACGGAATGCTGGACAATGCAAACATTCACCCCCAGTCACAAGGATCTGGGTTAAATCCATCATTCTTTTGCTCACCACACCACCCCATACTGGGGTGAATGTATGACATTGTTCTGCATTCTGTCCATCAATTGTTGTTTTTGCAACTGTAGTTGTTTTTGGCACAATGGATCCAATCTAGCTGTCGTCAGTAACACTGTTTTACATATGTTTGGTTTAACATATTTGTGAACATTCAATGCTATTTTGATTTCTCTTTGTTTCTTCTAGCTATGACGTCATCTTTGCGGCCAGTCCGATTGAACTTATCTGGAAGTTCCTGCAGTTCAACCAAAAGGTTGTCTTTTCAGCAGAGGGTTTCTGTTGGCCAGAGTGGTCACTGGCAGAAAAATATCCCCCCGTTAACTTTGGGAAGCGCTTTCTGAACTCTGGAGGTAACTGAAGCACCTGGTGTTTGGGTCTTGACTTGGTGTCTTGAGCATGATAGCATGTTTGTTGAGCCGTGTGGCAAAGTTTGATAGAATGGCAAATTTCTCTCCAGTACTTTTGCCTCTGGGTGTTAGAACAACCTTTTTAATGTGATGGATTATTCCACTGCTACTCCCTAATTCTCTGTTTCGCTGTACTTGTGTTAAACCATGACAGCCATGGGATTTGTGCCTTAATATGGAAAATGTGAATAAAGGTTGGGGTTGACGAAGATTGCACTGACAAATGAGATGAATGAGGATGACATGGCTCTGTTGATGGGATTTATAAGTAAAAGGGGGTGCTGAAAAGATTTATAGAGTGGTATTGAGAGGGGTGCACAAGAGGAGGAAAAGGAAGGCCGAATAGGATAAACAGAAGAGAGAGTAGAAGAAGGGCGGGAAAAAAGGTTAAATGGGGTTGGCGAGAGCCGGGACCTAAAGAGTGAAATGCAAATGAGATTAGGGAACATGGATAGAAAGGGAGTGTGATTCTGAGAAGAAAGAGGATGCGATGAGGAGAACGCACATAGAGTAGGAGAAAAACTGAGGGATCAAAGGGAAGAAGGGAGGAATAGAAAAGTTAGGGAAACAACAAGGGAGAGTGGTGATGGCAAAGGCTGAGTGAAAGAGGAAAAAGGGAGACACTTTCAGATTTCAGACTTGCCTTAAAGTAGGTAGACCGCAATAGAGGATATCTTGCCAAAAGACTGTCACTTTATAAGAGATTACTTAAAAAAACGGGGTCCAGAACAACAAAAGTGGGGGTAATTGCCCTGCCTCCCCATCCCCCAAATTATTCTTGTTCCCCCCTTCCGTTCTTGTTGGGGGAATCCTAGAAGTGGAGTAAAGCCGTAGCCCACTTATGCCTCAGTGGTCCTTTAGTGAAAAACCAGTTGGAGTAAGATTGATTTGTATCAATGCCCAGTACTGAAGGGTGGGGGCATTTTATAGGTTGGTAAGTTATCAACAGGGAGGCAAAGAAGGCTCCTATAAATGTCAACTATGTCCAAGTAGACAGACCTTTGATATGTGTATGTGCTTGAGCTCCAGAAAGGAGCTTGCTCACTCGCCTTACCTGAGCACTAGACGGATGAGTTGATCATTGTGAGCAATGATTTGTCTCTTGTCTTTAAAACCCTATTGTGTTCACTTTACTTGGTCCTAGGGTTTATTGGTTATGCCCCCTACATCTACAACATTGTTCAGCAGTGGAAGTATAAGGACGATGATGATGACCAACTCTTCTATACCAAACTCTACCTCGATCCCGTCCTACGGGTGAGTAACAGAACTCCTTGCTTGTTTTTTGGAGCCCATAGTGTTACTGCATATAGTCCTCTTTTGTTCCTTGTAATCTTCATTGTACTACAGGTTCCAGTTGCGAAATTCCTGACTCATTTTGAATTACAGCCATGAAAGCACTTTAGTCCTGGCGCCATAGTCTCTCCTTCAGTTAGTCTAAATGTAATGTGTTTATAATTTGCTTTTCATGAACTTTGTGTGGAATCAGATAGCCCTATTTTAACCCATGCTTATTTGTAACTTATCTTTGGTTATGTTTCTGAATCTTGAAATTGCAGATTTTTGTGAATTCTTTTTTTGCACATTTTGATTCCAAAATTTAAATGTACACCTGTTTGTAGACTACATCTTCCTGCACATTTCTCACCTTAAGAATACTGGGGTCTTGATGCAATTCCCCAATTCCGGACTCCTCATCAGAGACAATCCCACTGCTGAAAAAGATGAGATTGCAGTTTCGGTGCTATCAATCAACGCAGCGCAGGTTGAGGCCTCCTTACTGGCAATATTGTCTGTGTTCAGGGCGACTCCGGTACCTTCTCAGCCACCGCCAAAGGTGAGTATGATCCTGCGGGCTTGGTGACTCTGATCCAGATACCTTTTGATGCCATGCTTCTACAGCTCTAGCCCTGGCACCTAAGAAGTCAAAGTCTTCAAAGGTGCCAAACTCTGCTCGGTCAGATCTCCTTCAGCGGTGACACAGATGCTGCTCTCGGAGCCGACCACAATGCTACCTAACAAAGTAAGGGTGTGCTCCAATGACAGACTTTTTGTGGAAAACCTTCCTAGAGCTCAGAGATTCGCCTGGATAGAGGAGGAGTTAGGCTTCAACTCTGCTGTTTTCAGTGCCTGCCTAGGATTATGGCTGCACAGAAGATGAGTGTGAGACTTATAACCTCTTTCCACTCTATAACACTGATGTTGGTTTGCATCTGGATTTGGAAAAGGGAGTACCCTGGCCACCTCATCAGACAGGAACACCCCTTACTCCTCGAAAAAGTTTCTTCATTCACCACTGTAATACAAAAAGCAGATGAAACCTTGAAATAGACCATGAGCTCTGTGGATGCAAAATCTAACATTTTGCTGGAGATCTTGCAACCATTCTCCTCAGTAGTGGAGTCCTTGCTCCTATTTAATGAGACCCTTTTGGATCCTTTAATATCAGTTTGTGAAAAACCCTATTCAGGCACAGCGGTCCATAGACAGATAGCCAAACACCATAAGCCAGCCCTGGTTGACTGACACTTTGTCCGCTCACCCTTCATTGGAAAGCCTGGTAGTCCAAGGTTCTCCTTGAAGATAAACCCGAATGTCATTGCCACAGGCTTATGCACAGTTGCCTAGTTCAGTCTCTTACCCTGAAGACAGTATTGTTGGTGGCAATAACTTCAGCCGGTATGGTTGGAGAAATTTGGGTCCTCTCAGGTTGTCCACCTTTCATCTTTTTCTACCCAGATAAGTCGGTCCTTCTTACTGGCACAGCCTTTCTACTCAAGATGGTCTCATTCTTCATTCTTCCCTCCTCTTCAACTTACCAAAGGGAAGGAGTGGCTACATAGACTGGATCACAGATATGTGGCGTCCGATTACATTGATCACACTCGACAGTACAGAGTGGATGATCAGCTCTCTGTGAGATTTGCAGGTGTTAAAAAGGGCATTTCTCATTCAGCCATACTGTATTTCAAGATCTTCTACCCTGGCCAAGAAAGACCCCCTTGAGTGTATGCTTGCCCACTCCACTAGTGCCATGACTTCCCAGAGGTGTTCCAGCAGCTGACATCTGCCAGGCAGCCATGTGGTCTACATGTATACTTTTGCTAAACATAACTGCCTCACAGCTTAGACACACACTGACAGATACTTTTACAACACACTGCTGCAAGACTTTCTCAACTGCCGTCCCTCTTCCCTTGATGAGTTAGTACTATGAATAATAAGATTCCAAATATTAAAACCTATTACATACTGTAATTTTCACAGTGCGAAAAAGGTACCAGGAACTGATCTGAGGCATCAATACACCGGTTGGTGGTCAGTATATTCTAACGTCTTGTGGGGAGAGTAGCAGTACTTGAGAGCTATTCCTAAGAATAGCTTCCTGGACCAGTCTGCCAGCTAAAGGGATATTCTTAAGGTGAGGAATCCTCAGGAATATTATGTAGCCACCAGAACATTTTCTTTAGTGACGGTCTCTTACTTATACCTGACCCCTATCTCTATTCATGCTCCAAGATTAACTAAGCCTTCAGCTAAAATAATCATGGAGCCGATAGGGATCTTTGGGCATTTGTGGTAGGCAAAGAACGAGTCAGTGGTGGACCTTAGGCTGAAATTAAATGCTGGGTTTCGATGGTGGTTATTTTTTACTTAAATCAAGAGCTGAAATCTCCATTATACTCAACCCGCAGGTCAGAATACAAAGGAGCCAAAACCCAAACTCTTCAGGAGCAGAAGCACCCAGGAGGATTGTGTATTGGTCTCTGTGAAACCCACAGGAAAATCTATTGTCATCAGCTCCCAGTCTGCGAACGCTTCCAGCAGGCTTTGGGATACTGAGCTCAGGGCCACGGTTCGGGATAGAAACTTAAGTACTAGGGATGCTTCTGAAAAAGTTCCTCTAAATGGACATTATGTTCTCTAACCTAGCACAAGCTTTATAAAAGCACATTCTCTCCCACTCAGAGGCCATCTCGATAGTCGGACTGTCTCCTGTCACGCTGAACACAGGAGGCTCATAACAGGAAATAAACTGAAGCACCAGCAGGAATGGAGTTCTGTGGCATAGATTGCCCTTCGTGCTACAGGCGGGAAACATGGCAGTGGATTCTTTGCATCTGGAATAGTTTATGTAGCCTTTTGTTTAATAATAAACATTTAAGTATGTTACCCTCGTGTCGAGATCAGTTGTCCCCTGTACAGGTAAAAAATCAAACCTTTGGTGTGAAAGTAGGTCCATCTAGCTAATAGAAACTTGCCTTCACTAGATCAAATATCACTAGATAAATAGAAAATTGAGTCGGTGTCTAGTGGGTGAATTCATCCTACAATGTGACTTGGGAATGGGCTGCAGATCACGTTATCCACTTCATGGCTGTCCTTCTTGCAGGAGTGAGGCATGTGATAACATTGACAAATATGTCATGATTTATTCCTGACCATATATATGTGAGCTCACTGCTTTCCCTCAGTGGATATTGAACACAGAGGGACTTTCTTAAATCGAACTCTTCTCCTCCATGAACCGTACTGAATGCATGCATTTAGCCTCATCCATGGACGCATGTCGTAACTTACTAGGGTGCACCTTTTTTATACACTGGTCCACATGCATTTCCTCTGTATTGAATGACTGAGTTTTTCAGAAGTGGAGGAGAATCAAAAGGCACTTGTACCTCTGCCTGGGTAAAGCTATATCTTTCCCTTGGAAATTCCGAAGCTGGTCTAGAACAGAATCCTGGAACAAGACACTTACTAAAAGCATGATCCATAATGAAAATTGGTTTTGCTTAAGTAATCCGTTCACAATCCAGTGTAGAAGTTGTATGCTGCAAATAGTATAAGCAAGCTGAAATACTGTTTTTGGGCATTGAATAAGAACTCATCTGGCAGAAACAGGCCTACACATGTAGACTTGAAAAATGATATGTTTTACTTGTAGCAGTCAGATCCATTTAAAAACGCTTTTGTTTCTCTATTTGTTGAGGCAATTAAATGATGGATACATATTCTTCCCACCGTTTAAGGAATCCTGCACCAACAAGGGATCTTATCTTTACTAAACCTCCTTTCGGTTGTATTAGAGGGGAAAGTTTTATTGACTTATTGAGCATTAAACACTGGCCACTAATAACAAATTGTGAGATAGTCCTAAGGGTGGAAAGCCATCGCAAGCCATTAATTTTATGGTTAAATTTGCATCTCAGGGAGCAATGAGCTGGAGGTTACATCTAATTTAAAATCAATTACATGAGTGTCTCTTGGCCATTATTCCTATCTTTCAGCTCTATTGGTGCTCCTTTCTTTCATCTTAGAATTCCAGCCTGTGGACATAGATACAGATGGTTTGTTTTTGGCATAAGTTTCACACAATTATGTAGTGTCGGAAATCCGTCCCTTTCTGCATGGTCATTCCGTATTTCTGATACAGATTTCTAACTGCACATTCGTCACCTTGGAATATTCCCCAGTTGTCAGACTAGATCCAGAAAATCTTGAGCAGTACCTCTGTGCGCCGGTAGGTGGTGTTGATCAGCTCCGCGCCGATGCCATCCACGTTAGAAGTGACGGCACGGTGCCCATATAAGCGCCACCTCGACGTGCTGACATCAGTTCTTTTCTTTCAGCGCCAACGACATGGATCCAGAGAGCTTCCTTGCTCATTTTTTGACCACTTTTTAATAGAATTTTACAGAGTCGTCTTTGAACTCTGCTCTCATTGTGTTAGGGGCATGTATCCCTGCAAACACTTGGTTTAAAACCATGTGGAGAATGTCATTGACTGTCTGACACACTGTTTGCCTGTGGTGCTTGGGGTCAAGCCACGACCCCAAGGCTTCCTCCAACTGCAAGTCCATGAATCCAAAGACGATTTTCGGGCGGGCGTTGAAGCTCCTGGCAGCACAACAGAAGATGGCTCCAATGCCATGCACGCCATCTTTGGGCCACCGAATCACTCTGGCGTCCCTTCGGGCCCACTGGACTCAAGCTAGCCTGGTTGATGAGGGGTGATGCCCGGAAACTGTTCCCAGGATGCTTGTTTCCGGTCCAGGGAGGACCTGGCTTGGCAGTTCGGGCTGGACTGTTCCCATAAGGAACAGGGTCAAGACTGATTTGCATATGGCTGGGTCCAAACTGGGGTGGCGTGGTGAGCAAAAGAACGATGGATTAAACCCAGATCTTTGTGACTGGGGGTGAATGTTTGCATTGTTCAGCATTCTCTCCATCATTTGTTCCTTTTGCACCTGCTGGGATACCTCAGCAGGTTTGCCCCCGAAACCAGCCTGGCCTTTGGGATCTGCCCCATATCAGGACTGACCCTGTCATGGGTGCCTTCTTCCACCCCAGCTTCCTCCATTCTGGCGCTGTTCCAAACGCCACCAGAGCTGTTCAACAAGCCCATCGTCAATCCTGACTCCGAACCGGTGCCATCCAATGTCGAAGCCGGCGTTGTCCAAGCCCTACCTACCCCTGAACTAGCCACCCCTAGATCAACCCTTCCTCCCTGAAGGGGGAGATGAGGAGGAAGGGTTTGGTCCCCTAGAGGAGGACCCTGAGCCATCTGTCTGCTGTCAAGGTCAAGACCAATGGGATGCCCCAGGAGACCCAGAATTCTTCTTCCAGCACCTCTTGCTGGAGAGCCTGGTTGTGCGGGCATCAACGTCAAAGGCCAACCCAAATGCCTTCCCTTCTATTCCACGGGACAGGGAATCCAAGAGACTGGACACTTTTGGGAAGCATATTTTTTCTTCCATCAGCCTAGCCTTGTGGTCGGTGACCACTGCATGCTTCTTGGGCTGATATTTCCATGCGTTGTGGGAATGTGTTGCACAGCTGCTTCGCATACTTGCTGAGGAAGGCTGAGCTATCGTCAACCAAGCCTTATTGGATGGGCGGGATGCAGCGAAGTTCGCCCATAGGTGTGGGATGGAGACCATGGACTTCCGAGGCAGAGCCATGGTTTCTACGGTGGTGCTGCGTCGCCATGCCTGGTTGCGGTCCACTGGGTTCTCGGAGGATGTCAGAGTGTCCCTGATTGACATGCCCTTCGATGGCTCCTGCATATTTGGCGACACAGCTGACACGGTGCTTGAGCACTTTCGGCAGAGCAAGGTCACCGCCAGATCTCTTGGGCTCTCCCTATCTGCTCGATCGCAGCAGCAGTCGTTTCGCCCCTACAGCAGCCATGGCCAGGGCATACATATTTGTCTGTAATATCAAGCATACCTGCTAGTATAGCAGCCTAGTCCGTTCTTTCATGGGTGGGGTCGCGGGTCCTAAAGAGGAAACTCGAGCCAGACCCAGCGAACTGCCCAGTCCTGCAACCCTCGGGCTGCCACAGCCTCTTTAGTGTACCCTCCATCCAGCACAGCCATCCCATTGGAGGCCCCAAAGGGCTGCTATAACCTCTGACAAATGGGTGCTTCACATTGTGCAAACATGGGTATGCCCTCATTTGTGGAAAGTCCTCTCTAGGAACGGCTGATAGAGGACCATCTATCCCAGCTCAGTCGGGAAGTACAGGCTTTTCTGGCCAAAGGAGCCGTCAAGAGGATTGCAACACCAGAAGTAGGGTTTGGTTGTTATTCCCACTGCTTCTTGGAGCCCAAAAAGGATGGAGGCCTCCATCCTATACTAGGCTTGCACCCTCAACTACTTTCTGAGAAAAGAGAAATTCAAGATGCTCAGATTGGCTCAGGTTAGGTCTGCATGGGACCCTGGATGGTGGTGCTATGGTGATATGTAGTTCCACGTTCTGTCCTGCCAGCCCACAGGCGTTACCTGCAGTTCACAGTGGACCACGAGCATCTCTAGTTCGCTGTGCTCCCTTTTGACCTTACCAGTGCCCTTCGGGTGTTCACAAAAGTGATGACAGTGGTTGCAGCTCATCGGCGGAGGTTGGGGGTTTCAGTCTTCCCATACCTCGATGAGTGGCAGCTGAAGATGGGCTCGCTCCAGACAGTCGGCATCCACCTCCAGACTACGTCGGACCTCCTGCATTCACTGGGACTCACTATCAATGTGCCAAAGTCACACCTGAACCCCTCTCTAAGCTGCTCCCTTTCTGGACACAGTGCGACTCCGCTCATGTCCCTTGGAGCTGTGCGACCAGGATGTTCAGACTATGATTACGACATTTCAGCCTCTATCCTGAATTTCGGTGAGACTGACTGAGGCTCCTGGATCTCATGCATCTTGCATCCTGCTGGTAAAGCATGCCTAATGGCACATGTGGGCTCTGCAGTGGGATCTTAAGTCCCAGTTGGTGCAGCATCAGGGAAATCTCTTCAACCTGGTCCATTTATCTGAGGGGACTGCACAAGATCTGCAGTGGTGGCTGACCAACTGCATTGGCCCAGTGGCAAACCCCTCTCCTTTCCCCACCCGGAGCTGCCAATGGTGACCAATGCATCACCTCTAGGTTGGGGCAGCCACCTGGTAGAGGTGGGCATTAGAGGACTCTGTTCTGCAGTGTTATCCCAGCTCCACATCAACCTCCTCGAGCTGAGGGTGATTCGCTTGGCATTGAAAGCCTTCCTCCCATCTATTAAAGGAAAGTTCGTTCAGATGTACATGGGCAACACCACCGCCATGTGGTATTGCAATATACAGGGCGGGGTGGCCCAGAAGTCCCTGTGCCGCTGGACTTAGCTGGAGCACCAGGACATCTTTCTGGTCGTGCAGCACCTGGTAGGGTAGATGAACTTAGCCATCAATGCCTTGCGGATCACAAATGGCAGCTGCATTCAAAGGTGGCACATGGTCTCTTCCGCAAAAGGGGGGAACCTTGGCTCGATGTGTTTGCCTCCGGCGACAATGTGTAGTGTCAGCACCTCTGCACATCGGAGTTTCCAAAGTGGTTCTCACTCGTAGAAACACTTCATCTTGAGTGGAATTCGGAACTCCTGTATTTCTTTCCTCTGATGTCACTCCTGCCCCGAGTTCTCAAGAAGATCAGGATAGACTGGGCCCAAGACATTCTTGTGACCCCGGATTGGGCACAGAAGGTTTGGTATCCCAACCTCCTGAGCATGAGCATCAGTCCTCCGGTCAGGCTGCCCCTTCAGGCGAATCTTCTGTCACAGCAAAAGGGCAGGGTCTTGCACCCGAACCTGCGCACTCACCACCTTCATGCAGGGAGATTGAGCGGCGACAATTGAGAGTTTTCGATCTTTCTCCTGAGGTTTGTCATGTCATCTTGGCTGCCAGGTGTCCCTCCACTAAGACCATATACGCCTGCCATTGGCATAAGTTTGTGGCTTGATGCTCCTCACGCCAGATTGACCCCCTTCCTGCACCTTTGTCAGAGGTTTTGCTCTTTGTTTTGTCTCTAGCGTGGCAAGGCCTTGCCCTGTTGGCCATTTCAACTTTCCTGCTCCTACAAGATCAACCTTCCCTGTTCAAGTCACCTGTTGTGACTCGTTTTCTGAAATGTTTACAACACTTGTTCCCTCCCACCCCTTTTGTGTTGCCCCAATGGGGCCTCAATCTGGTCCTTGCGTTTCTCATATGTTCCCATTTTGAACCCCTACATAGCTGCTCTCCGTGACTCTTGACTATCAAAATGGTCTTTTTGGTGGACATTGCATTGAAGGGTCAGCAAGCTTTAAGCTCTCAGTTCACCTTCTGTACATCAGCTTTTTCCCTATCAAACTGGTTCTTCAGGCGCATGTCTCATTTCTGCTGAAAGTTGTCACTTCATTTCATGTCTTCCAGAGCATCACTCTGCCTACTGTTTGTGCTCCACCGCATCCTTCCAAGGAGTCGGAGAGACTTCATCGCCTGGACCCAAAGAGCTCTCTCATTCTACATTGATTGCACCAAGGACCATCGGGTGGATGATCAGCCCTTCATCGGGGTTGACTACAGTGAAAAAGGGCAAGACTGGGCAGAAGCGGACCATCTCTTAATGGATTGTACTCTGCAGTAAGATCTGTTATGCATTTGCTAAGAAGCACCCTCCTGATGGCCCATTCCACCAGGGCCAAGGCCGTACTATGGCATTGGCACATGGGGTACCTGTCCTGGGCATCTGCCAAGCCACTTCGTGGGCGTCCCTTTACACTTTTACGAAGCATTACTACTTGGACATTCAGGTCCATCGAGGCGGGCGTTTTGCCCATTCATTCCTGCATGATTTTCTGGATTGAGCCAGTTTGCAGACCCACTCTCCGGGGATGTATTGCTCCTATTCTAAGGAGAGGAATCTGTGGTTAGAAGTCTATCAGAAGAACAAGTTGCTACTTTTGGTAACGCCTTTTCTGGTAGAAACTCTATTTAACTGCAGATTTGTCACGGACCCTCCCCGCTCTGCAAACTGGGTTGTTCACCCTAAAGATCCCATTCGATACTGCACATTGGCCAACACATTGGTTCTTGCATTGCTTAGCGTTTTTCGTGTGGAAATAGTCACAAAAGAAACTGATGTCAGCGTACCGGGGTAGCAACTATATGTGCACTGCGACGTCACTTCCGATGCGAACGAAGTCGACGTGAAGTCGATAAACGCCACCTACCGGCGTGCAGAGGTACTGCTCAAGATTTCCTGGATCCAGTCTGCTGCCTGGGGAATATTCTACGGTGAGGAATCTGCGTTTAGAATCTCCAGAAAAGGCATTACCTAAGGTAAGTAGCTTTTTCTTTTCGACTTTTGCTGGACCCCATATTTTTGCAGTTTTTTTTTTTAACTCTGACTCAGATGAGACAAAATTCCCAATTTCTTCATTCTATTCTTGGGTCGTCACCTCTGTCCGGAGCGCCCCACAGAGGTGCTTGAGGTCGGGCCTGTGAACCCGCCGGTAGGTTCTCCCTCTGCTTCAGGTCGCCATCCTGAGTCTGTCACCTTTGCGACGCCGGTGCACAGCCCGTCGAGGCTCCCACCTTCGGCTCCTGCTTCTGGTCTGCCGACTCAAATATTGGTGTTGGGCTTTTGTCTGCCAACTTCCATAGCGGTGCAGTCAACGCAGATCGACGCTCCTTCCGACGTCGAGGCATCGACTGGCTTCGGTTACGGCGTTGGATATGGCGTTAGAGCCAACCGTCTCAGACTCCCTTCCTCTGGTTTTTCCCTCTGCAGACCATGGTTGTGGAAGTATTAGATGTTGTGGTGTGTTCCCCTCCCATTTCGGTCACAGTTCCACTCCCTAAGCTGTCTAGCTGGTTACTTGACTTGGGTGACCCCAGTGGCTTAGAATCTTCTCCAGCCTTCTGGTTTGGCTACGAAGGCGAGTTCTCCTCTGGGGGACGTGCTCAATCGAGGTTCGGTCGTACTGGATTTACAACTTCCTTCTGTGGAATTGTGAACAGACCCTTTAATTGTCGTTCTACATCTGACCAGTCTAATGTTGAGCCTGTACTTCCTTATATTGACTGTCTTTGATATCCTGCTGGCTACTTGGGCTAAAGCTTAAACAGGGCTTCCTGTGGATTGCTTTAATTCTCACAGGCGTCTCCTGGCCCCAGGGGCTCCCTCCTGTCTTCTAAAGACATCCCTCTACTAGGAGATTTTTTGGTTCAGGCTACTTTACCCACCCAAAATATTGATTTTCTCCCTCCTGTTCCTCTGGAAAGAGCGGCCAGGAAATTTGACTCTTGCGGTTGGAGTATTTTCTCTTATAGCTCTGCCCTGTGCTCTCTGAACACTTCTTGTGTCCTTTCCCACTTCCCCACACCTTCTCAGTGGAGCGCCTCTTGCCCTCTCTTCCGGAAGAAGCCCAGAATGCTCTTTTTCCCCTGGAATGAGATGGGCAACAAGCTGCCACTCTTAGCATGCACTGTGGTATGGATACCACCGATGTTGTTGGTCGGGCTGTGGCCTCTTCCATAGCTCTGCGTCGGCATGCATAGTTGCGTACTTCCTGGTTTTCGGAAGCTGTGCAAACTACTTTCATAGACATGCCTTTTAATAGCGCCTCCCTTTTTGGTGCGCATGCCAACTAAGCTTACAGAGTCTTAACTCTGTTGTACTAGGGTTGTCGGAGACCGTTTGTTTCCCCTTGTTTTGACTATTGTCCGCCTTCATAGGGCAGAGTACTCTCTCCCTTCCACTATTACACCCGGTCTGGTGTTCCTGCTTACTGCAGGTACTTTTCTTTTCATTTATGTTGTCAGTGACAGGTTTGCGGTCTCATGGGAGTCTGTTCTTACAGCATCTTTTGCCCCTTGATTTTTCCTACCCAAATACTTACTCTATGGCGGGTATTCTGTTATGTTGTGCGGATGCACTTGTTCCCTGTTTTCCGGGGACCTTACTTTGTATATATGAGAGGCATTTTGTGAGCAATATATGCACTTAGTATCCCTTATAGGGACTTTGATTTAATCTTTTCTCTACCCCCTCCATATGGGCAATACGGGTACCACAGGCAAGCACACTCTTGACCTGGTTTACTTTCGTTCCGGTCTTCGACTCTTCAGTGTGGACCTTCTCCTTGTTCTGTTTTCTCTGTGGGACACATGGTGTTGCTCCTCCTCATATTGTGTTCCTATTGGTTCGGGCCTGGGTTCCATGACTCCACCTCCCTAATGCCCTTGAGGTATCGGCACCTTTTTGGCATATTATTTCAAAGTGTGTCTGGACCCTGTTTCTTGTGTAGACACTTTTCTACTTTATCGTGCTCCTGATGCTGTTTATCTTCAGCAGTCTGGTGTTCTGGCATGTGTTTTTACCCTTTGGTGTTATACATAACTGGGTATGGACGCTGCTGTTGCCTCTTGCATTTTTTTTTATCCATATCTGCCATCGCAATATGAGGTAGCTGTTGTGTCTGCTGTTCTTTCAGTTCTCTTCACCTGGGGCACCAGTTCCCTTGATTGTTTGGATCCTTGTCTGATATTCTCCTTTCACAAGAGGCTGGGTTTCCCTTTCTTTCCTGTATCTTCCTCCCTCCACTCCCGCCTTCGTCGCATCCCTTTTTCTATGTGAGAGGTTCCATTTAACCCCCTTCATTGGTTGGCCAGCCCTCCGTTTCCCCTGGTAGCCTTCTTCTCTTTTATGGTGGACTTTCCACATGCTGCATATTCTTTGCTTCTCCTGCTATCGCCTACTGGCATTCTTCCTCAATCAGTGGCATTGGTTCTTGGTCGGTTGCCCTTGTTTTCCTGTAGTGGGCGATGCCTTTCACTTCCTACTCTTATATGACATTGTGTTGCGGTTTCCCAGCTTTGTCTCCGCCTCAGTTACTGTCGTAACCTCTTCTTTTACGACGTGGGATGTATTATCTCTGTTCTTCCTTAGTTACCTCTGTCCTTGGAGTGTCCCTTGTTCCTCCACTTTTCGTCCTCCCGATCACTGGCGTAGGACGTGGGTTACCTTTAGAGGAGTGGATATACTTTTCTGTACTCTATATGACTTGTGCATCTATGGGAATTCTATGTTTTTTATATGCATATTTATCGTTATTTACATTTATCTTTGGATGTCTCTGCATGTATTTACCTATCTCTTGAATGGATCTCTTGTAGATTTCTTTTACTTCAGGTATATATACATATCTGTTGAGCACATATGGTCATCTAGCCTACCCTTCTTGGTGATGTGGTTCAACCTTCTTGGTTGTACTTGTCTGATTCCTTCCTTCTCTTATATGAATGTCTCCGTTACATTATTACGGAGGATGTTTTCTATATATATATATTACGGTTCTTAGTATAAGAGCCGTTTCTTTTTACCGTTCTTGCTTTTCTATCGATGCTCTTCAGCAGTCATTGTTCTCTCTTTCTCTTTTCTCCATCATTCTATGATTGGAGGTCCCTTTTTTCTAAATCTGTTTTTCAGGATAGTTTCCTTGACGATTGGTGGGTACTCTTATTCGTTGTATGTGTTCGCTGTGGCTGAGCACGCTGTGTATGCTCCTTCTATTGGTTTTGAGCCTAGACTATGGACTATTGTCCTTGGTTTCTTTGCATCCCCCGAACGTGGCTTGCATCCCTTTTTGGTGCTGCCTCTTGTACTGGTTTATACTGTGTTTTTCACGTTCTTGTAGCTTTCTACTCCATATGGCCTTCCCATAGTCCTTCTTGGAGATCAGTCCTTCGGTGAGCATCTTGCTTCACCTATCATTTTTCAGATAGTCTGGCTCCTATCTTTTGGAATGACTTCTCCTATTTGTGGATATTTGGTGAGGTTGGTTCGCAGCCCCTCTTCCAAGGATGGTATTGCTTGGCTATCTGATTCTAAGATAATTAATTTGTGGCTAGATGTCTTTATCAGATGGACAAGTTACTTACCTTCGATAATGCCTTATCTATTACAGACAGGATCTAGCTGCAGATTCCTTATCGACCCACCCATCCTCCCCGCTCTGCGAACTGAGGGCCCTGTGGTCTCCTAGATTCCCTGTTTGCATTCTACTACAGTTCTTCAATCTGTACATGCCGATACAAGATTTTTTCCTTTCGGGCACAGTTTCCTGAGACTGTTTCTCTACAAGGCTCTGCGTTGTAGGCGTGGAAATGGTCACAAAGAAACTGATATCAGCGCTTCGCGGGACGACTTGTATAGACTTCGTTGATGTCACATTGGGGAGATGACGTCGTTGCGGAGTCGCTCAACGCACTCTACTGACGTGCAGAGGTACTGCTGAAAACATTTCCGGATCCAATCTGGTGCCTGGCGAGTATTCTAAGATACAGAATCTGCAGCTAGATCCTGTCTCTACTAGATAAGGCATTACCGAAGTTAAGTAACTTGTCCGTCACTGTGACAGGCCTAGCTGTTTTATTTAGAAAACCAGAGTACAGAGTAAAAATCCTAATACTGTATCTCAGAAATGGGACTATATAGAAAAATTGTTAAACAACTATTTTTAATAGTCATTAAAAAGCCAATGCAATGGTGAAATGGACTTTTAATAAATATTAAGGAAAATTAACTTTTAGAAAGTTACTGTTTACCTGGCAGAAGTTTTGTGGGCTACTTTTGCATTTTCTGTCCCACTTCTGCCAGCCAGTTATTAGATTTAAATAGGTGTGAAAAAGATTCAAAGTGCTTTCCAGGAGTGTAGAAAGCTGGTTCTTTATATGATACATCAAAAATGAGATATATCGTGTAAAGAGTCCAGGGGTTCATTAATGAGTGGACAGAGGCTTGCTCTAGCAATCCCACGTTGCTCTTTTAGAGGGTAGTGTGTTTAGGCAACAGAAGCAATTTGTTCAGGTAAGTACGTTTTTCAAGAGAAATTCTGTTGAGTTCAAAACATCGACAGTGCACTTTTTAGAAGTCAATGTTATCCAATGAGAGGAAAAGAAAATGCAGCATGCAGGTACAGTACAGCGACTTACGGGACCAATCTCCAGGAGTTAAGGTGAGTAGTGGGCAAGGTCCAAGGCTGCACAGGCAAAACACCACAAGCTGAACTAGGACGGCCGGGTGAAGAGTGCAAAACAGCATTGGGAGCCAATTGCTACTCTATGGGGATCGATCTTCGTGTTAAGAGGCTGCAGGTTCGGACTGGGAGGCCACTCGGGCTGGACCAACAGGGGTGCTTAGGCCTCACGATGATCGGAGTTGTAGGGACACCTTTAGTCCTCTTCTCCACGGCTTAGGGGCGACGGGTGCAGAAGTGTTCTTAGGTGTCGAGTTTTCATACCGGAGCAGTTGTGGTACAGGGGGGCCTGTCTGCAGAGGCTGCAGGTGTAGTCTGAGAGTTTACTGGGGGTGAAACCACGGTAAACTCGGTCTGAGGAAGGCTGGGGGACCACGATGACACCGTTGGCCCACTTCAACTTGGGCTTGGAAAGACAGGTGCAGTGGTGTCTTCTGGCGTCTGGTTTCTGCGGTCATGAAGTCCTCTCAAGGGTCTTTGGATGCAGGGAAGCCGGTCCGCTACTTCTCGGGAGGTCTTGGTTCCTGGTTGAAGTGCTGTTAGGTCTCCCGGGCTTTGGGGACTCAGCAGCTGCAGGACAAGTCATCTTTTGGTGCTGTTGTCGAAGTCAGCAGGCAGGCTGGCACGGTTGGTGCCAAGTCAGTTGGTGGATGTTTTGTTCTTGCTGTGCGACTCTTCACGTCCGTCGTCTTCTTTCAGGTCGGCAGGATCTGATTTTTTGGTGTGAGAGGCTCCCTAAATACTTAATTTAGGGGAGTGTAGGGTGGTAGTCAATGGCTACTGACCCCTGGTGTCACTACGCCCCCTATATGACCACGCCCTGTGGGAAGTGGGCATAACCCTGTCCCAGAGTTCCTAAGTATGCCAACACAAAGATACCATTTCTGAAAAGTCGTACCCCCATCATGTTAGGCCATTTTAGGGGTGGTACTAGCCTGGGAGTGGGCACTCCCTCTTGACTAGCTAATTTTCCTACCTGTCCAGGTGCCAAAAGGCTCTGGACAAAGGGGGTCAGCCTCTTCTCCTGTAAGGGGAGCCAGATTCACATTTCAAAGGCAGGAGCTTCTTTAAAGCTCGACGGCCTAGGAGTGCTAATCAGTAGGTCATCCTGTGCAGGCTTTGTTTCTGACCTCCTGAGAGCAAAGGCCCAAACCCTGGGACATCATAAATCTATCTCAGGTGGCAGAGACCAGTCAGCCAACACAACAGATGCAGATAGGTTTTCAGGGGGTACTTCTAAGGTGCCCTCTGTGTGCATGTATTCACAAATCCACCACTGGAATCAGGGTGGGTTTGTGAATACAAGATGTTTGATACCAAACATCCCTATTTTCAATAAAGCCATCATGTAGCTGGGGAACTCCTTTTCACCAGTGTCCAGCACATGTTCTAAAATGGCTTCCCTGTTCACTTGCACTGGCAGTAATGGAACTGACCAGCACATGGGCATATCTGCTCATGCAGGTATGCTCTCACATGTAATATTAAGCACCCTGCCTTAGGACTGGAAGGCATGCTGTAGGGGTGACTTACAAATACTACATGCAGTGTTACAGGGCATGGCACACAGGTAAGTGTCCCGTTGTGTTTTCACTTTTGTCTGCACCAGCACACGCAGCCTGTGATGACAGCCCTGCATGCATTTGGTGAGGGGTCCCTTAGAGTGGCAGAATTCATGCTGCAGCCCTTGGGGAACGCTCTTTAGTACCTCAGACCCTAGGTACCAGTGGTACTATTTACTAGGGACTTAGAGGGTGCTAAAGGTATTGTCAATTGGGGGAACAATTGTACAGTTTGGGAAAGAGATCTGGCGCTGGGGACCTGGTTAGCAGGAACCCAGTGCACTTCCAGTCGTAATCACATAATGTACCAGACAAAAAGTGGGGGTGACTGTCAAAGAGGCACTTTCCTACAAAAGCAAAAAATAGGCTAAACTGAATGGGCAGAGATGACTTCTGAATCTCACAGAATATACTGGGTGAGGTTCTGAGCAACCTTTTGATGCAACAGCGCCAAATCCTGTTTGACTGGCAAATTGTGCCGGGCAGGTCTGCTGGGTGTTACATAACACTGAGCGCATACTTCAAAAGAAAGTAAACAGGATGACAAAACAATTTGAGTATCCACTGTCTGGTTGCTGGAAATCCCCACTTTTGTTCTATCAGACTTCTGTCTCTGGGTTTATTGTGGGTACACTGAGTGCCCCAAACTAGATTTTAGTGTTAGATGTAGGCGGGCGATTATCTTAGTACACTCCCCAACACACCTCCGGCCTTCAGAGCCCTAGTTTAGTGTGGCTGAAGACTTTTACTGTCTTGAAAATGCCTAAAGTGGGTAAGGTTGGCACCAGGAACGTTTTGCACATTAGTTAGGGTGTGCCCAGGAGTCGTTCCAGCCCTCTGGCTCATGCTAGAAATAAATGTGGCATCTCCAGGAACCCACTCCAGAACACTCCTGGACCACTCCTGAACCTAAGGAAGATCAGAAGTGGACTGAACATGCCTCCAACCTGAGAAGAGCTGGACCTGCTCTCTTGTAGCCAGGGCAAAAAAGTGGACTCCAAGGGTCATAAGACTAACCTCCTGTTAAAGTTACAGGAACGCTACAAGAGACCTTTTCCTGCACTTACCCGGCGGACCAGTTGCAACTGGACCTGGACTGGACCCTCCTGTTTGTTCTCTACCTTACACCCTGTGAGTCTTTAAATGCCTCCCCGCTGGTCTTGAGGAGCTTTAGAGGTGTACTCCTGTGCTGGATTGGGAACTAAAGGACTAAAAGTAGAAGGTAAAACTTTTGACCAGGACAAACCTGGTTGGTGTATCCGACCCATGCTCTATTGCGGTGAGCATCAAATTGTGCCTAGGGTACAGTCTACCGAAACCATTGACTATTATGGACACGTTTATGCTTCTTGGAGCTATTCTTACTTAAAATTTTAAGAATTAATATCTCTGGTTCTCCTTATTGGATTTTTGTCATTTTGTTTATTAAACTTTGCTATATTTTTCTAATTTGGTTTGTGGTTTTTATTATTTTGCATTTACTATTTTGGTACTGCATAAATACTATACATATTGAGTGCTAAGTTGAGCCTGTCTGCACTGTGCCATAATTACCAGGTGGTTGAGCTTAGGTCAATTTAGAGACTTTGAGGGTTCCCCCCGACAAGGTTTGTGATTATTCTTTGAGGTGGGCAGTCAATCACCCTAATAATAATCCAGTGTCATACATTGAGGGAGCCAGGTCTTGTGCTACAGTAGATAACTCAAGACTAAATAACATCAGTTTGTTCACTAGGAGGAACTATTGGTATGATAGAGTTTAGGGCTACTAAGCGGGATCTCTTGTTTGGGTATTAAATTCTCTGATATCCAGGGTACAAGAACTCTACTGGTAGACTTCAAGACATTAATGCAAAGAAAAAAGATTTCCTTTGAAGAAATTGGGAAAATGTTCACCTGGCACTACAGGAAACAAAGTCTAAGGGTTCTTGGAACCGGTAGCATGGGGCCACATGGTTGTTGGCCCTAATACACATTCTTAATTCGTGGGGAGACATGAGTGTTTAATTTTTAAAGTTTGTTTGACACCAATATTACGATGACTCTATTATTACTGAGTTGAGTCTTTCCAAACTTACACCATGTAGCTGTGTTGAAGCAGAGAGCCCTACCTTCATTGAATTGGGTGAAGGGCCTGGTCCTGATAAGAAACTAAGGAAATTCTACAGCAATGTTCGCTGCTTTATTGTGGTTTTATATTGAAAACACTTAATGCAGTAGTTAGGTCTGGCTATATACCATGTGTCTGGAGGAGAGCATGTATAATCCCCATACACAAAAAAGGTGATGCGTCAATCCCACGGAACTATCATCCAGTGTCATTCCTGAACTTTTGTGGGAAACTTTTTGTTAGACGGGTCTGGTGGCTTAGTGGACTAATGCGTCCACTGTAGGGACC
Organism: Calotriton arnoldi; assembly: GCA_963921515.1. Lineage (NCBI taxonomy): Eukaryota > Metazoa > Chordata > Amphibia > Caudata > Salamandridae > Calotriton > Calotriton arnoldi. The sequence continues at coordinate 1,240,669 of CAWUFW010002417.1, forward strand.
TGTGTTTGACCTCATGGTCACAGGTTCAAATCCAGGCGAGTCCACTCAGCCTTTCATCCTTTTGAGGTCAATAAAATGAGTACGATTGAGTTGGGTAACAATAAATATCTGCTATTAAAGCGCCAAGAAACCCATTGTGGTGAACGTGTGCTTTACATACACATGTTATGTTATGTTAAACTTATCTTGCAGAGATTCCAGGAGTGGACTGAGGAACAAAGGGTTCTGACCAATGCTCAGGCGGGTTTCGTAAGAGCATGTGACAGTGGATCAAGCATTTCACCCTCAAGCCATCATTGTGAAATATGTGCACCTAAAAAATAAGACTTTTTTTTAGCATTTATGGATTTAATAGTAATTTTGATGTGGTGGACAGACCTCGGCTTATTAACCTGAAAATGATGTTCGAACCAGATCTGATAGAGCTGGCCCCTTAATACATCTGGGCACCGAGACTTGTGTCCTACATGCTTCGGAAGGAAAACTTAGAGAGCTTCAGCATCATAAAGGGAGTTCACCAAGGATGTACTTGAGTCCCTTTTCTTTGTAATATTTTATTTACTGGTCTCAATATAAAGGCAATCAAGTCTGATGTTACTAAATTGGGAGGTGATCAGATTCCAATATTACTTCAAGCAGGCAAAGCTGTTTAATGCGCTCGTACAGAAAGTGGATTTGAATCGCTTCTGGCCGGGTTTGAAAAGTTCTGTACTGAATTCAAACTTATTAACATTTATTAGTCTCAGATAATTTAAGTGGGTTCTAAACAAAACATTAATGGAATTACTCTGGCTCTACTTGTGGAGTTGATTTATATAGGACTCCGTGCATGTGACCTAAACAGGTGAAAAAATCCAATCATTTAACCATAAATCTGGCAGCTGTGCTTTTTCACCTGTCCCGTCTGTTTATAATTCAGTTCACTGGAAGGGGCTGAACTTCGGAATTGTTTGACCACGGTTGAAAACAGGTTCTTTAAATCTTTACTGTCACTTCCTCCAGCTTCTCCAAGAAGAGCAGGCATTTCCCATTGTGCTCAGCTTAGACCTCTACTTTTTTGGATATGCCTCTGGACTAACCCCGACGTGGCGGTTTTTGGAGGCACTATGAGAGATCTTCTTTGTACGGAGAGCATCACATCGCTCCCATGGATCAAATCTATAAAGTGCCTGTTACTACTTAAACTTCCTTGGCATTTGGCTCTCCCCTGACACATTAAAGGCCAGGGACAGCTTTATAGTTAAGATTAGAACATGCAAATTTATTGAGACCTAGAACCTGGAACCCTTTCTATTATCGTCCAGAGGCAAAATTGATCTCTCCAATCAAATTAAAAAAAAGCCAGGGGCTGCGAGCCTTGTCTGGAGTCTAGGGGCTGGATTCAGATCTCGGTGGACGGGTTACTCCGTCACAACGGTGATGGATATCCCGTCCATCAAAATTTAAATCCTATAGGTTATAATGGGATTTATGTTTTGGCAGACAGGGTATCCAGCACCTAATTCAGGCCCTAAGTATCTTTCCACACCGGATCACTTTACGGTAGCTTTAGATTAGGAGTTCTGCCTATTGGTGAAAGATCGTAAAAGGGGTTAATGCCACATCTCGCTCTAGAGCTTGCCTGTGGAAGGATGATGGGAATAAACTAGTTTACCATTTTCACTAGTCTGTTACTCAAGAAAAAAAAGAGGAGTTTTGCTATTATTAGGGCTTTTAATATAAGATCTACAAGGGAGCCTTGTGTGCCTTGTCATTCAACTGATATTTCTTATTGTTTTTTTCACAGTCTCCATAGAACACGACTGAAAAGTCAGCAGTTGTAAAATAAAGTTATTAATTTGTAAATTGCAAATTTGATACGCTCATACAGAAAGTCGATTTGAAATCGCTTCTGGCAGTGTTTGAAAAGTTCTGTACTGAATTCAAACTTATTAGCATTCGTTAGTCAAGTGTCTGTCCATAATGGTATTTGTGTTTTAAACGTTCTTTTTATTGCTTTACATATGATGTCGGATTGATGCAATGGTTTTTTGTCATAATCAAAATAAACCAAAAAAGTATATTAGAAATTCTTTGTTTTGAACTTTATCCATAGTCTCCCTTACTGTTCTGTTTATTATGTACCAGGCCTAGTGCTCTTGTAATGTATGTATTTCTGCTCTGCAGCAGCCTCACATTGAAGCTTTTCTACTGCTGTGTGCAACACTCCTTGCATGTTTTAGATTTTTCTCTTGATTTTATGAACAAACACTTTTTGCTTCTGTTTCTTACTTGTGTTTATTCCTTGTCCTATTGATGGTACATGGCTGCTTCCCTCTTGTGGCTAGATCCTTGCTATGGTATTGCAAAATATAAAAATGTACAGAGTAGGACCTTGTGGATGAGGTTCCTGTGTGGTCTAGGCAGGAAGGACATCCACCAAAGCGCTGTATTTTAGCAGTGAAAACAAATGTTCTGGGGTGGTCTTGGAAGCCAGAACATTCACCAAACTGCTGTGGTCCAGAAGCAAGAAGAGATTTTCTGAGGTGGCTTTGGCAGCTAGAATATCCACAGAAGCACTTTACTCTAGAAGCAACAAGATGTTTAAGGCATGTGTGCTGTAGATACACATGCTTTGCATACTCCTGCCTTCTAGTGTTCTGTCCGGATGTTTGCAAGTTGTTTTTCTTCAAAGAAGTCTTTCCTAGTCACGAGGTAAGGCGACTCCTCCTTTCGTTGATCGTGCGCATGGTCATCGACTCCAGTGTTAGATTGTTTTTTTCCACCATCGGGTTCGGACGTGTATTGCTGCGCTCCGGTTCAAAACCGTTCTTTGGGTTCCCCGCGATACGCAATCCTCTCTACCCTCAACAGTATTGTATCGTACGCGTTTCCCACTTCTACGCGTATCGTTTCGGTGAACGGAATCAACTTTTCGGAAAGCTTCGTGGACGGCCTTCGGGCCTAACCGGGTCGTTCAGCTCTCCGTCGATGGAACGGACACGTTCGAATTCTGCCCCCAGTGCCATGCGAAGTATCTGCGCACTGACTCACACAGGGTGTGTAACTTGTGCTTGTCTCTGGAGCACAAGGAAGACTGCAACGCTTGCAGATCGTTTGGATCGAAGAAAACTCTTCGCGATCTTCAGGCTCGACGTCGAGAGATGCAGCGTCAAAGCATCGAACACACGCCGGACATCTTCGGTGAAGATTCCTGTCAGGAAGATGTTGAGGCTTCAGCGGCAGAGGAGGAAGAAGCCTTCTCTGTGCAGGACTCCGACTCAGAGCTCGAGTTAGACCTTGACGCCAAAGAACTGCCGCAGGGACAAGGTGACGTGAGTATGGAAGACCCCTTGCCCCTCCAAATCACTCAAAAAGCACAAGGCTTCTGCACCACCTCTGCCTTCTGGCCAAGTTCGGCACTGAGACGACGTTTCCGACTCCCCGCCTCCAGGCCCGGCTCTGAAACAGCCAGTCAAGCCTTCCGCCTCTGTACCGAGTCGACAGAAATCCTCGTCGGAGCCGAAGCCTTCCATGTCGAAAGTCAAGCAGCCTTCGGAGCCGAAGTCTTCAGTACCCAAAGGCCAGCCCACGCCGACGCCGAAAACGTCAGCGCCAAAACAGAAAGATCTCTTCTGATCCGAATTTAGACATTGGTCCACCTAAAACGGATCCCAAACAAAAGAGACTGTATATTAACCCTGAAACTGGTCATATTCATACCAAGCTACCTCAGAAACACAAGCTTCTTGATGAGGATACTCATTACAAGATCCCTTTAAAGAAAAAGTCTGTTGCTACCAGTCCTTTTCGTCCACCGCCATCATTCCCTTCTCCACCTTCAAATCCTTTGCAAATCACACCTCAGGATTCTCCACAATCTCACCATGATGACGTTGATATTGATGATGGGGGTACACATTTACCAGTAGATCCATGGAAGGATTACACTATTGATCCTTCAGCAGATAATGACCGAGACCTTTACCCAGCCAAGCCATCTCCTTCAGATGTGTATCCCATTAGGAACTCCTTGCCAGGGCTGCACAATATTATGGGGTGGCACTGCACAAAGAATCATTAGAGGAAGATTTTTTGTTTGAGACTTTAGCATCCACACATAGGTCGTCACAAATGCTTCCTATGCCTAAGAGCTTGTTAAGACACTGATGAAATTTTAATGACCCCGTGCAGGCACGCATCTTGACTCCTAGAGTTGACAAAAAGGATAAGGCCTCCCCAACAGACCCAGTATTTATTAAAGGCCAGTTGCCACTAGATTCAATGGTAGTGTCCAATGCTCGTAAGCGGGCTAATTCCCAAAAATCAGGGGATGCTCCACCACCGGATAAAGAGTCTAAGTTAATAGACGCTTCTGGCAAGCGCATAGCTGCCCAAGCTGCAAATCACTGGCACATTGCAAATACACAGAGCCTTTTAGCCAGGTATGACAGGGCACACTGGGATGAAATGGAGCAATTGCTTCAATATCTCCCAGATGAGCATAAAGCAAAAGCGCAGGATATGGTTAATGAGGGAAAACTAATTTCAAATTCCTCTATAAGGTGTGCTCTAGACGCTGCCGATACTGCCGCTAGAGAAGTCATTTTGCTTAGGAGACATGCTTGGTTAAGGATCTCCGGGTTTAAGCCTGAGGTCCAACAATCCATTCTAAACACACCATTTAATAAGAAACATCTTTTTGGTCCTGAGGTAGATCAAGCATTAGAAAAAATAAAAAAGGACACTGAAGTGGCCAAATCCATGGGAGCGCTCCAGTCTCCTTCAAACAGAGGCTCCTTTCGTCGTTCCTTTTTACCGAGGGGGGTCATAAACCACATCCTTCGACCAGAATACCTCAGCCTACAAAGTTAATAACTAGTCCTCTCCCTCAAGAGGCTTTTTTCGAGGAGGTTATAGAGGGAACAACTCGAAAGGTAGGGGTAAGGGCAACACACCCCGTAACTCCCCTTCCCCTAATAAGCATTGACTTACCCACGCTTCCCCCCCCCGACCATACCACACCTGTCGGGGGAAGACTTCAACAATTTCTCCCCATTTGGCAATCTATAACAAAGGACAAATGGGTGATTGGAATTATCCAACATGGTTATTACCTGGAGCTTACCAGCAATCCTCCAAACATTCCACCTCGATCTCACAAATTGTCTACAGAACACCTACAGTTGCTAGAACAGGAAGTGCTATCTCTCTTACTGAAAGGAGCTATAGAGCTGGTTCCACCACACTACCAAGGCTCAGGGGTTTACTCTCTGTATTTCCTGATTCCCAAAAAGGACGGTTCCCTAAGACCTATTCTGGATCTCAGAGAGTTAAACCAATATATACTGTCAGAACACTTTCACATGGTGACCCTTCAACAGGTACTTCCACTTTTACAGAAGGCAGATTTTATGTCTACTGTAGATTTAAAAGACGCATATTTTCATTTTCCAATTCACCTGGCTCATCGCAAATACCTCAGATTTGTGATAGGCAGGCACTACCAATTCAAAGTACTTCCCTTCGGAGTGACTACAGCGCCCAGAGTATTTACCAAATGTCTGGCAGTAGTCGCGGCTCATATCAGGAGATAGCATATTCATGTCTTCCCCCATCTAGACGACTGGCTCATCAAAGCGAGCACTTAACAAAATTGTCTACGACACACACAGATCACAATAGACCTGCTTCATCAACTGGGCTTGACAGTTAATGCACTAAAATCTCACCTGTATCCTTCACAGCTGCAGTCTTATCTAGGAGTCACTCTAGACAGTCAAAGCTCTAGCCTCCCCCAATGTAGCCAGAATTCACAATATTCAGGCTATGATACTACAGTTTCAGTCCAACTAAGCCTTACCAGCCAGAGTGTTCATGCAACTTCTGGGAATGATGGCGTCTTGCATCGCAATTGTACCCCATGCAAGACTTCACATGCGTCCCCTACAAGAGTGCTTGGCACGTCAGTGGAATCAGTCGCAGGGTCAATTAACCGATCTAGTGTTGGTAAACGGCCGTACCCATCGCTCTCTGCAGTGGTGGAACCCACAAAATTTATCAAAAGGACGGCCTTTCATCGACCCTATTCCACAGATTGTGCTCACAGCAGACGCATCTGACAGGTTGGGGTGCCCATCTCTAAAATTACACAATACAAGGCCTGTGGAGCAACAAGCACAAAAGTCTCCACATAAACTATTTAGAGCTTCTAGCAATTTGTCTAGCGCTCAAAGCTTTTCAAACTCACCTAATAGGCAAAACTGTCCTAGTCCGAATAGACAACATGACAGCAATGTATTATGTGCAAAAGCAGGGAGGGACGCACTCTTTCCAACTGTCACAACTTGCTCATACCATTTGGAGTTGGGCAATCCATCACAGGATTTATCTTCTGGCAGAACTCCTCCCAGGAGTAAACAATCAGATTGCCAACCTCCTCAGCAGAAGGAGACAGCAAATTCACGAGTGGGAACTTTATCCGCAGGTTCTCCTTCCATACTTTCAACAATGGGGATTCCCACAAATAGACTTGTTTGCCACAGCCGACAACGCAAAATGCCCAAGCTTCAGCTCCAGGTTCCCACACCCGCCCTCAAAGGGCAATGCCCTGTGGATGAACTGGTCAGGGATATTTGCCTATGCTTTTCCACCTCTCCCACTCATTCCGTGTCTGGTTCGGAAGCTCAGGCAAACATCCCTCGCACTAATTCTGGTCGCTCCCACATGGGCCCGTCAACCATGGTACACCACCCTGTTGGAGCGGTCACTAGTTCCACATCAAAAGCTGCACCTCACCAGGCTCCTCACACAGGACCGTGGAGAAATCAGACATCTAAATCCCAAAGAACTGAACTTGGTGATCTGTTTCCTGAAGTCATAGAGTTTGGTTATTTAAATCTACCACCAGACTGGATGAATATTCTAAAAGCAGCAAGAAAGCCTACCACCAGAGCTTGCTATGCAGCAAAGTGTACATGATAACAGATTATTTTTCACGTTCTCAGCTTTCCCTTCAATTCTGTCTGAACATAATGTGCAAGGTCGATCAACAATGTCTTGTTATTCTGTTCTGGTCAGTCCCTATTACCTAGACAAAACATGTTACCAACAGCTGCAGTATGGAAGAATTGAGCTTTGATATAGCGTTGTTGCATGTTTTTGAAACACTAAGAAAGCCGTTCCATGGAGCTGAGCTCTGCTGTTCCTTTGATGTAAACCTTTGCGTTTAGGCTTTCAGGTACGGGGTCTGCTAATAACGCCTTGAGATCTTCTGTTATATAAAATAACTTCTTACTACCAAGGGGAGGGTGATTAAACCCAGTTATTTTGCCTTTTTCACAGTCTTTATAAAATGACGATTCCTTTTGTATTCTATGGTATTGTAACAATGCTAATGATGCTAACTTTATGCATTTTGCTGCTGGTCGTGGTTCGCATACTGTGTTATGAATCACTATAGTCAAAATAAACATTTTGAACTTATTTAGTGACACTGATTATTCATATTGTGGACAAGTACGTGAGAGCGAAAGATTGCCTTGTTCCCGCGATTCTGAGGTGAGTCGGGAGTGCTCGTGTTCTGGGTTGTCTAAACATTTGTAGCTTCTTGATATTTGTAGGAGACCGAATGAGACACTATTGCTAGTCGGTTGGGATTTTGGGTACTAAGGTGATAGAAGGTACACCCCTATTTACTGAGGTCCTGGTTTCTTGTGCATAGTTCTGTGTATGAGCAGAATCCCCGCAACATGGCGCCGCCAACGTTTGGTCTGGTTCTTATCTGCGAGACGCTTGAGTAGTGCTCGTGCTGGTCCACAATACCCTCACTTCTGTTTCCGGAGACAGCTGTGACGGAGTAACCTCTTATATTGACATTTTTATAGGTTTATTCAAGCTTGAAGTTTTAAAAGGTATTTCTTTTCTTATAACCCGTGTTTGCGCTGCCACTCTTTAAGTTGTTCTACTGTCTTCTCCATAATGGCTGTAGTTGATATTCCGGCTCATAGCAGAGCCGCGCTGAGGGCGCACTTGACTCGTTATGCAGTCTCTGATGCTGGGGCCGCGCTTATTTTTGTGGTGGAAGCCGATCCGGCTCACCAGTTTGAAGTTTTTTTACTCTTGGGTCACCTTACCGGCGGTGGATGGAACTGATATGTTTCACACATATACTGCCACTCCTCAGCAGTATCAGCCTTATAGAGCTCTTGAGATTCCGCTTACAGCTTGGCAACACCGTATTTAGTTTAATGGCGCCCTTCCTCACCCATTAACAGCAGTCCGTTTAGGCCCTTTATCTATAGATGGGGCCACATGGCCCGTTTTGGTTGGGTTTACCCCACACCCACGTGCTTTTACAACTGCAACTCTGGCAGAGCTCTGCGTCTTACATACATCGTTAATACGCGTATATAGAGCGGTAATACAGTACATAACCCGCACCGTCCAGGTGGGACCACCTGGCGCTGCTGTACAACCTGCGGGTCCTGGTGGCGTGACCATCAGTCCCCTTATGGTTAATGCTGTCATGGGCAAACGCCCACAGAATAAGGATGAATTTCCTTATTGGCTTGCCGAGAAATTTGGACAGATAGAAGCTGTCTTTCCTAATACAACTCCTGTGGAGAAACACAGGATCTTAACTATTAGTTTACCCAAAGACTTAATTCCCGAATTGGCTGATTGTAACACCTGGGGCAGGGTGTTTGCAGCGGTATAGTCTGTGTTTCGGCACTCCCTCCATGACCGTACTCCCCTCTGTGATTAAACGCGTTCAAGATGAACACGGAGCCGAAGCGGCTGTCGAGCTGGGGATGAGACTGGTGGGATTGTTCGACGTGGTTGCTGATATGATCCTTGCGAATGTCAAGGGCGATGCCTTTAGCTTTCAAGTAGCAAACCGCTTAGAAGCGGTCGCGGAGGCTGACAGACCACGAGAATTACCCAAGATTATTGCGACGGATTGTAAAACCATAGGCCGCAATAGTCTGGGGAATAAGCCTACGACTCAAACACAAACGCAGTCTCTAAATCAACAGAAAGCACAGCCTGATAAGGATGGGCGCCCTTTCTTTCCTAAAAAGAATTGGCAAAGAAATAAGAAACAGGGTTCCCAACAGCAGAAGCAGGGTTCGCGTGCCAGTTCACCGACCCCTGAAGCTTCTGAACGTACTTATGACTTGCGCGATCGCGCTAAAATTAAGTCTCCTGATAGATTTCAGGTTCCTGATCAGCGTTCTCCTCGTTCTTTACAGGAAACATCAGGCTCACAAGCCGGTGGAGGTGATCGCCAGGATCGGGGTTACAAGTCAACCTGCGTCACAACTTCGTGAACAGCCTCGACAGTTTGAAGTCAAGGACAAGCAGAGTGATTTCCCTCGTACCCGACCTCCTTTAAAAAAAAAAAAAAAGAAGGTTGCCGCTTTAACAGCGAGATATGCCACAGACGGTGAGAACGCGACTCCTGGATTGGAGATGGGCAGTGACTCAGCTCGACAGCCCGGCGGAAGTTACCATAGTCAGGGAGGCTCTGCGTCCCCGTCTGGATGTGACAGCAACTGACACATTTGTTACTATTGAGACTGCACATACCCGGGTTGCCCCCCCGGATAGACTCTACGAAGTCATTTTCCAAATTGAAGGTGATATACTGCGTCCCATTAAGGTGGTTTTCTGGGAGAATCTAACCGCTACATATGACATTTTATTGGCGGAGAGGGATTGGCCTCCACCCTTTGTGTTAGCCTCTTCTAGAGGGGAAGATGTGATACTTCCGAGTTTTTCACGTTGTGTCCCTGAGGACCGCGCACATGCTTACGCAGAGGAATGGGCTTTGGCCTTAGCCCCAGCGGTGTATCGAAATCAGGTGGGTTGGGACGTTGATTCACCAGCTCATGAAATACCGTTGCGCTCTATGCCACAACCTCAACCTCAATATCCCATCAAACATGAAGCAAAAGCTTCGGTTTGTGACATTCTAAGACAATTGGAGTATCAGGGGGTAATTGAGTCATGTACATCACCTATGAATAATCCTCTCTTTACTGTCCCTAAACCTGATGGTTCATTTCGGATTGTATTGGATTATAGAAATTTGAACAGCTATTGCTGCACCTTTGCGGTGCAAAACACACACAGCTCGGCGCTGGTGAATAATATTGTTTGTAAAAAAATACAAGACGACACTTGACATTTCCAATGGTTTCTACAGTCACAATCTCGACCGTGCGAGTAGTGACCTGACAGCATTCAGTGCCGTCGGAAATGAGAAAAAATTTACACGATTGCCTATGGGGTATAAGAATAGCCCCGGGCATTTGCGGCGCGCATTGTGTCTTTGTTGCATGACATTGACCCTGAGGCCTTGTCGTACGTTGATGACATCTATTTGACTGACGACCTCGCCCCGCATCTTGACTGAGTCGACCACATAATATTGTCTTTTGCTGACTACGGTTATAAGTTCAATTTTGCAAAGTCACACATTGCCCATCCGGCAGTGATCTTTTTGGGCTATGAGCTCAATAACGAGGGAAAGGGTTTAGCACCTCACTTCCTAGAGAAATGTGCACATTTGCAACCACCTTCTTTGAAAAAGGTTACAATCCCTGCTGGGTTTTTTGAATTTCGGGAGGACTTACATTCCCGATTATGCCCAGCGTATCAAACCGCTTTATGCGTTGATACAACCTAAGTTTTCATCTGCCAGCTGGCTTCCGGAACATTCTTCCGTTCTGCAGTCTTTGCAGGCGGATTTGCTTGCGACTAACTTCTTAATGACTTGTGATAACACCACCAATCTGGTAATACGTATCGTTTCAGGGGCAGTAGGTTTCACGTACTTAACATTCAATGAAGGAGACACAATACCTATTGCATACAAATCACACTTGTACACTGCGGCTGAAATGCGTTTTTCCTCTGTTGAAAAAATCTTGACGGCAGTGCAGATGGCGATTCTAAAGGAACGCTCACTGGCGCAGGGCAAACGCATTCTTATGGTCACCCCCTTCCCTGCTTTGGAAGCGGTGACTAAAGCAAGTGTACCTAACTCGAAGGCATTGCACCCACGTTGGATTCAGTGGGCTACTTCTTTGACGTCTTCAGATGTCACATTTGTCTTTGATCCATCACTTCAGACTCCGGCATTTTTACAGTATAAATTTGTTCATCCGCCTCCTTTGTCGCTTCTTCCTCTGAGTGAATACAAATGCATCATTTATACCGATGGTTCGGCGCAGCCGGCCACGGGTTCCAAAAATGCTTATTCGGCAGCGTGCGCTATTGTAGCTGGTTCCATTGTAGATGGCGAGTTTAAGTCTTCCATTGTGCACACTCAGCAACTTGGGGACTGTACGGCGCAATTGGCGGAGCTGCGTGCTCTTGTTCTAGCTTTAGAGTTTGCTGATCCTCTTGTGAATACCCTTATTGTGCGCGATTCATACTATTGTGTCCAGTTGTTCAATGACAACTTATTCTTTTGGTCTCAAAATGATTACCGCGATTCTAAAGGCAGCGCAATTAAGCATAAAACGCTTTGGGTTCGAGTGGCAGATCTTAAACAACGTCTGCCTCTCACACATGTTATTCACACTCTTGGCCACCAGCGTGTCGGAACGCACGCTCTTGGTAATTCTTTGGCTGATGAAGCAGCCAAGTCTGCAGTAGCCACGTGTTCCATAGCAGCAGTTACAAGATCTATGGCTAAGGTTGATAATGAAATTCTGGCAGCGGTCGCTGCAACTAGGGAGGGAGGTTATTATCCTGCGGGTTTCCCTTCGAAGTACTCTTATCATGTAACTCCCGAACAGGTTCCTTATGCTACCATTCCTTCGGTTGGGGATCGGCTGATTCCCAACTCTGACCGCAGACAAGCTTTGATCAAGGCCGCACACGAAGGCATTGCTTCGGCCCATGCTGGTGTGTCGGCAACAGTCTCTATTCTTCAGCAACGTTACTGGTGGCATGGTTTATATAAACAGACTCGTAACTATGTTCTTTGCTGCGATGTTTGTCAACAAATCAAGCCTTCTACGGTCCCACATCCGCCACAAACTCAGTTATGTATTTCTAATAGACCTTTTGGCTGTGTCTATCTTGATCACTGTGGTCCTCTTTCTTCTGATACTGCATACAAGTATATCTTGGTTGCGGTTGATTCGTGGACTCGATTCCTGTGGGTCTGGCCACAACGTAGTGCTGACGCTCGAAATGTCATCAGGGATTTGCGTGTCTATCGGGATGTTTGCCTGTGGTACCTTCCATTCTGACCAAGGTCCAGCGTTTGCCTCGAAGGCTTACAAGGATGCGATGAAGTCGTTGGGGGTGCAGGTGCAGTTTTCGTCTCCATACAGGCCTGAGGGCAATTCAGTTGTGGAGCGAATGAACTGTGACTTAAACCAATCCTTGACAGCTAGAGTCTTAGGTACTGGCAGGGACTGACTGTCCCACTTGTATGGGGTCCAACGTGCACTAAATCTCCCTAGAAGATCTCTGGGTGGGTGGACCCCTTACGAAATGCTCTTTGGCTTTCACATGTTTGTTCCTGACCTTGATGGTCTGGATATTGTGGCGGCTGCCTCCAAGTTTGACGTAGATAATCATTCTGCTATGTTACAGGATCTACAAAAGGCACGTGATACTCTGGCAACTGAGCATTTACCATCTTCGCCTGCTGATGCACTACTGAATCCTGTTACCGGTTGGCTTCCTAAAATTGGGGATCTGGTGAGAGAGAAGATTGAAAACAAAAAAGAATTTGTTCCCTCTTACTGGGCTCCAGTTTCAGTACTTGGACTGAAGGGTACTCGTACCGTCATTCTACCACCGTTGCCAGGTCGCAAAGACAACAGGTACATCTCAGTGGACAATGTCCAGTTACACAGTGTGGCCGATTCTGAATAGTGTGACACCTGCAGTTTCGTGCAATGCAATTTCCTTAGCGCCATTGACTTTGACATCATCTGCTGCCACACGGATGTCTGCTCATATGATGGACACTGTAATTGATCTTCAACCTTTGCGACAAACCTCTTCTGCGATGGATATTGTGTGCCCTATTCCGGCTATTGATTCCATGTGTGAGCTGCCATCAGGCACACGGGTACGAATGGACGATTCGGCACTTTCGCCTTTGCTTGCAAGTCCAGTGAGTGCCTGTGATGGAGATCAGGCACACCTTTCTTCTGCCTCGTCCTCCTCATCATCCAGTTTGTCTGATGCACCCCCGTCTAAATTGCGAATTTTTTACTCCTGGTTCAAAAAGACATACTTCGTTCCCCCATGGACCTACATTTGGTTGATGCTGATCCTAATTTTCCTCTTCATGTCAATTGGATTTGTGAGTGTTCTTTTTGCTCATAAATGGCCATTATCTCCCTGAACGCTCTGCAGTACAAATGGTCGATGGAACTTTGGCTCCTCACACATCGTCCCATGTCATGAAACGTGACCAGTCTTTTGTGAACATTTCAGCTTTCCCAGTTCCTGATGGCATAGTTTGGGACAAAGTAGCTTACGAAATTCATGGCCCGACTGAGGTCCTTAGAGTTCCATACGTGTTTTGCGTCTCATTAGGAGATGTGGTGACACGGGACATACATTCGGATGATTGGGATGTGCAGGCAGTTCATGCATTGTTTTCAGATTTAAAATATTATGCTGCCTTTGATGCTGAAGATTTGTATTTAAATTCTGCCAATTATGGTGATCTCTTTTGCTATCAACATTATGGGCATAATTTTTTACACAAAACCAACACGATGAGACCTATTTTTTATTTGACCCAATGGGAACATTGTCCAACTCCCTTGGAGGGGAGTTCTAAAACTCTTAGAAATAAGTTCACCTATTTTTCAGATTATGATTGGACTAATCCTGAATCCTATTTTTTTAGGCTTCAAAAATACCCTACATCTAAGTACCTGTTATCACACACTAAACTGATTTACGCCAACTTGTTTAGAACACAGTTGACCACACATGGTTATGACCATTGGAAACAGGCTATAGATTTAAAGTCAATCTGGGGCACGAAGCCATGGCAGGTACAGGGCACTGAGGCATTACATCGTGCCTGCCTGATCCCGACTCAATTGTTATTTTTAAATGAAACCATTTACCAAACATCCTGTTATGGCCTTGCAACTACCAAAAACTTGAATACCCCCTCCATTCCTTCATTCGCCGAATATGACAATTGGCGGTTACATAATAACTACATCATTGAGGCTTTGCAGACTCTCCTTCAAAATGCCTCCTTTAATGTTTGAGGTTGATTCATTAAGATGGTTGGTGTGGCAAACTAATACAAATGCATGCCAGTTGCGTTTCTATAATGTTATACCTGGTTTCATTCAGACTAAGCCTGACCCTCGTTATCCACCTCATCATTCTGTGACTACATACTCGGTAGGTAAATTGTGCCAGCAGTGGTTAGAACACTCTACCCTGGCATCTGTGAAATAGCACCTTTCCCTCCTATCGAACGATATAGATTTGGCGGATTTTCTCCTGGGCCCACGTAATCCAAGGGCCAAGCGATTTATTTATGCCTCTTATAATGAAATTTGGAAACTTTCACAGATGGAAGCCGCCTTCTGTCTGCGTCAAATTGATCAGGCAAATTTAGAATAAGTCCTTGCTGTAGTGGACAACAGCATTAACACACTTTCTTCACGCATTTACACCTTAGACAATATTGTTTCTTCTGTAATAGATATTGTGCAAAGTGATGTTTCTGTGTTATATCATGGTCAGAATCAGTTAAGGTCGGTCATGCAATTTGCTTGGACGTTGCAGACACTGAAAATGGGTAAAGTGCCTTGGGATTATTTGAATGCCACTGCTTTATTTTTGCCTTTTAACCTGACTGATAAACAGAGGTTTATGTCCATGAAAGATGCTGTATACACGCTGTTACATATTGAACAATTGGAAGCTTTACCGTTTTCCGTAGCGGAAACGGACTCTGCTGTGTGGTTAATTCATGGGGTTATCACTTTGCCCTTTTCGCTTTTTCATTTTAAATCATGTATGCAACACTTTTCCTGTTGGCCGCTTTGAACCGCTTGGTAGTGCTTTTCTGCATGAATTATGGGCCCTGCCCTTTGCTTATCGGTGTTTGAGGGAGGACAAAGAAGTTTTCCTTACAGGGGAGGAGTGTGATTCGACAGTGGGTCACTCTTGTGTGCAAACACGTTAAATTGCACGGCGAGTGCAACGTGTCAGCGCCGAATCTAGCTTGCTTTTTAAAGGGGACCCCAGTACCATCCATCACTCCTGTCTTTACATTGCTTACTAACGGCAGCTATCTCATTTAAAACAATCAAGACTGCTGTGGTTTGCGGGCGGGAGTCCCATTCTTGGTAACAGTTTCCCAGCGAGTAACTTGCTGTAGCAATGTCCTTTTCCCGCCCCCACAGGGGAGTTTAGATTCTTCGCTTTGGCCTTTCATTCCGACTTTGAAAACAGAGTTTAACAAGTTGAGCAGGCTCAAAGCCCTTTTATTCCAACAAGAGGTGGCCCTCACTTCCGCCCGAGAGACATTCAGATTGCAGGTGGCTCGGACCTCGAGTGAGATACAGTCGCTTCTTAACACTAACCTCCCACTTCATTTTGGGGAACTAATTCACCAAATATTTAATGCATCTGAAACGACAGGCCTTGCACATTTTTTTAAATGTGTGGGATCTGGCCTGGTCTCTTCCTTTCAAACTATATTCGGGGTAATTCCGGCTTTTATTCATTCTATATTCTCCAGCGTTTTCGGAGGGTTCCCCTTAATATTGGCGCTGGCAGCTGGTGTCCTGCTTCTTCTCCTTGTGCTTCGTAATGGCTGCTCACTTTGCGGCTCTGCACAAGCCGGCCCAGCTACAACTGTAGCTTAATCGCCTATATGAGGCTTTTGGATGCTTGCCTTCAGCAACGCTTGGCGTAAGTTATGACTTGACATTCCGCTTTGCCTATTTTACTTGCGTGCAGCCAGTGCTTCATTGCAAAAGATGTCATTTCTCCTGGGCGATGGAACTTTGGTTATCGAACACGTGGTGTCCAATCCCTGATTTCAGCTGGTTGATGGGTCCCTTAGAGGCGCATGACGAGGCTTGTTCTGTGGATGGTCAAATGACGCGTGCAGCTTTACTTGGAATCTTGGATCAATGGGATATCTGTGCGGCTGCGCAGACTTTCCTACAACGAAGTTTCATTGAATATCACGCAAGTTTCCCATTTCTACTTTTGGATGCTCCTGCTTGTGAGGAACATGATTGTTCCTTCGACTTACTAAATTGGATGTCATCGCTTTTTCTACCAATGACAAGGATGAACTATTGGAAGGAATTGCATTCCTTTGCACCCAAACCTTCATGGATTGACTACTTGGGTCGTCCCTACTCCGCTGTCTGGAATACAGACTCTTTTTTCAAGCTCAAAGTGCCTTTAGCTTTTTCTTTTTTTTTTTTTTAGAAAGTCCCTCACCAATATTCTAAACACTGCATGACTTTTGAACTCTGTTTTTGTTCTTCTGTCTATGTCCTACTGACTTACCAGGGGGAGGGTGTTATATGGGGTTATGTGGCCCTTAGATACATTGTCGACATTGCTAAGTGTGGCTCAATGGTTAGAGCGGCAGACCCTGATGCAGAGATCTGGCCCGGGACCAGGGTTCAATTCCCGCCTCGGCGGGTCTTGGGCTCAATTTCCTCGGACCAGATAATTCTCGCCTCTGTGCCTATTCTAATCATGGGTCCCACTCTGCAACTCTGGGCAATAGCTTGCTTAATCTCCACAACGGCCCCAACAGCGCTGGGATGCCTGGCTTCACCCTGGGGGTGCCCAGGAGTGGACATTTCACAGGGAAAAGCCAGGAAGGGTTCCACAGCGGTATGCGTACAGCGCCAGGACACCCCTTTGGGGGTATAAGTGCGCTTTACAAGTACAAATTTCATTTCATTTCATTTCAAGTTAGCATGAGATTTGCTTGCCCTATGCTGCTGCTTTTGCGCACGCCTCTGTTAAGAGTTTGTTTTCGCGTTACATTGCCTCTGCCCTGTACATGATAACAGATTGTTTTTCACGTTCTCAGCTTTCCCTTCAATTCTGTCTGAACATAATGTGCAAGGTCGATCAACAATGTCTCTTGTTATTCTGTTCTGGTCAGTCCCTATTACCTAGACAAAACATGTTACCAACAGCTGCAGTATGGAAGAATCGAGCTTTGATATAGCGTTGTTGAATGTTTTTGAAGCACACTCGAAGCCGTTCCATGGAGCTGAGCTCTGCTGTTCCTATGATGTAAACCTTTGCGTTTAGGCTTTCAGGTAGGGGGTCTGCTAATAACGCCTAGAGATCTTCTGTTATATTAAATAACTTCTTACTACCAAGGGGAGGGTGAAATGGGCCCAGTTATTTTGCCTTTTTCACAGTCTTTATAAAATGACGACTCCTTTTGTATTCTATGGTATTGTAACAATGCTAATGATGCTAGCTTTATGCATTTTGCTGCTGGTCGTGGTTCGCATACTGTTTTATGAATCACTATAGTCAAAATAAACATTTTGGCCTTATTTAGTGACTGATTATTCTTATTGTGGACAAGTATGTGAGAGCGAAAGATTGTCTTGTTCCCGCGATTCTGAGGTGAGTCGGGAGTGCTCGTGTTCTGGGTTGTCTAAACATTCGTAGCTTCTTGATATTTGTAGGAGACCGAATGAGACACTATTGCTAGTCGGTTGGGATTTTGGGTACTAAGGTGATAGGAGGTACACCCCTATTTACTGAGGTCCTGTTTTCTTGTGCATAGTTCTGTGTACGAGCAGAATCCCCGCAACATTACACTTACAGCAAACTGGACTAGCTTATACATCTATTTGTTTACATCTGGCAGCGCTAGCTGCGTATTTGCAGAACAGGCAACATTTGTCACTATTCAGAGTTCCAGTAATCAAAGCCTTCATGGAAGGCTTTAAAAGAGTAATACCACCAAGGATTCCTCCAGTATGGAATCTCAGCATTGTCCTTACAAGGCTCATGGGTCCACCTTTTGAACCTTTGCACAAGTGCTCTTTGCAGTTTCTCTCATGGAAAGTTGCTTTCCTCATCGCAGTCACCTCATTAAGGAGAGTTGGTGAGGTAAAGGCATTAACATTGGAAGAACCCTTCTTTCAGCTACACAAAGACAGGGTAGTTCTCTGCACCAGCTCTAAATTCCTCCCCAAAGTGGTTTCTGCTTTTCATATAAACCAATCGGTTGAGTTACCTGTGTTTCTTCCTCAACCTGAACGCGCTCTTCACATGCTTGACGTTAAAAGAGCTTTATTGTACTGCATAGATAGGACAAAAGACTTTCACAAAACAACTGTTTGTTGCATTTGCTCCACCTCATAAAGGCAATCCCATTTCTAAATCTGGTATTGCAAGATGGATTGTTAAATGCATTCAAACATGCTACGCTAAAGCTAAAAGAACTTTATCCATATCCCCTAGAGCGCATTCCACTCGCAAAATAGGGGCGTCTGTGGCCTTTTTAGGTAACATTCCTCTAGTAAGGCAGCTACATGGTCTACACCACACACATTTACCAAACACTATTGTGTAGATGTGTTAGCACTTCAACAAGCTAATGTAGGCCAAGCAGTACTTAAAACACTATTTCAAACAACTGCAACATCTACAGGTTAGCCACCGCTTTTGGAGTATACTGCTTTGTAGTCTATGCAAAGCACGTGTATCTACAGCACACATGCCTCGAACAGATAATGTTACTTATCCAGTAAGCATCTGTTCTTGGCATGTAGAGCTGTAGATTCACATGCGCCCACCCGCCTCCCCGGGTACCTGTAATTGTTGCAGTTCTTCATTATACATTCAAACGCATGGACATCTCTATACTACACTTACTTACTCCATTCTCACCCTCTTGCAGGAAAATAATCTAACAATGGAGTCGATGACCATGCGCACTGACTCCATCACCGAAAGGAGGAGTCCCTTTACCTCGTGACTAGGAAAGACTTCTTCGAAGAAAAACAACTTGCAAACATCCGGACCCAATACTAGATGGCAGGAGTATGCAAAGCATGTGAATCTACAGCTCTACATGCCAAGAACAGATGCTTACTGGGTAAGTAACATTATCCTTTCTCTGAGTACTTTCAGCAGCCAGGCCGTCCACGAAGCACTCTACTCTAGCAGTAAGAAGAGATTTTCTGGAGCAATATTGGCAGCAAGGACATCCACTAAAGTGCTTTACTGAATCGGTTAGAAGAGATTTTCTGAGATGGTCTCGGCAGCCGAGACATTCACCAAAGCGTTTTACTTTAGTGATAAAGAAGTTCTCTCCGAGTGATTTCAGCAGCCTGGACATCCACCAAATTCACTTTACTCTAGTGGTAAGAAGATGTATTCTTGGGGGATATTGGAGCCAGGGCATCCCGTAAAGTGCTTCACTCTAGCAGTAGGAAGAGATTCTCTGAGGTAATGTTGGCGCCAGGACAGCTACCAAAGTGCAGTACTATCGCTGAAAGAAGAGATTCTGAGGTAATGTTGATGCCAGGACAGCTACCAAAGTGCTGTACTCTAGCAGTAGGAAGAGATTCTGTGAGGTAATGTTGGTACCAGGACAGCTACCAAAGTGCTGTATTCTAGCAGCAAAAAGGGATTCTCTGAAGTAATGTTGGCGCCAGGACAGCTACCAAAGTGCTGTATTCTAGCAGCAAAAGGGATTCTCTGAGGTAATGTTGGCACCAGGACAGCTACCGAAGTGCAGTACTATCGCTGAAAGAAGAGATTCTGAGGTAATGTTGACGCCAGGACAGCTACCAAAGTGCTGTACTCTAGCAGTAGGAAGAGATTCTCTGAGGTAATGTTGGTGCCAGGACAGCTACCAAAGTGCAGTGTTCTAGCAGCAAAAAGGGATTCTCTGAGGTAATGTTGGCGCCAGGACAGCTACCAAAGTGCTGTACTCTAGCAGCAAAAAGGGATTCTCTGAGGTAATGTTGGCGCCAGGACAGCTACCAAAGTGCTGTATTCTAGCAGTAGGAGGGATTCTCTGAGGTAATGTTGGCGCCAGGACAGCTACCAAAGTGCTGTATTCTAGCAGCAAAAAGGGATTCTCTGAGGTAATGTTGGCGCCAGGACAGCTACCAAAGTGCTGTATTCTAGCAGTAGGAAGGGATTCTCTGAGGTAATGTTGGCGCCAGGACAGCTACCAAAGTGCTGTATTCTAGCAGTAGGAAGGGATTCTCTGAGGTAATGTTGGCGCCAGGACAGCTACCAAAGTGCTGTATTCTAGCAGTAGGAAGGGATTCTCTGAGGTAATGTTGGTGCCAGGACAGCTACCAAAGTGCTGTATTCTAGCAGCAAAAAGGGATTCTCTGAGGTAATGTTGGCACCAGGACAGCTACCGAAGTGCAGTACTATCGCTGAAAGAAGAGATTCTGAGGTAATGTTGACGCCAGGACAGCTACCAAAGTGCTGTACTCTAGCAGTAGGAAGAGATTCTCTGAGGTAATGTTGGTGCCAGGACAGCTACCAAAGTGCAGTGTTCTAGCAGCAAAAAGGGATTCTCTGAGGTAATGTTGGCGCCAGGACAGCTACCAAAGTGCTGTATTCTAGCAGTAGGAAGGGATTCTCTGAGGTAATGTTGGCGCCAGGACAGCTACCAAAGTGCTGTATTCTAGCAGTAGGAAGGGATTCTCTGAGGTAATGTTGGCGCCAGGACAGCTACCAAAGTGCTGTATTCTAGCAGTAGGAAGGGATTCTCTGAGGTAATGTTGGTGCCAGGACAGCTACCAAAGTGCAGTGTTCTAGCAGCAAAAAGGGATTCTCTGAGGTAATGTTGACGCCAGGACAGCTACCAAAGTGCTGTACTCTAGCAGTAGGAAGAGATTCTCTGAGGTAATGTTGGTGCCAGGACAGCTACCAAAGTGCAGTGTTCTAGCAGCAAAAGGGATTCTCTGAGGTAATGTTGGCGCCAGGACAGCTACCAAAGTGCTGTATTCTAGCAGTAGGAAGGGATTCTCTGAGGTAATGTTGGCGCCAGGACAGCTACCAAAGTGCTGTATTCTAGCAGCAAAAAGGGATTCTCTGAGGTAATGTTGGTGCCAGGACAGCTACCAAAGTGCAGTGTTCTAGCAGCAAAAAGGGATTCTCTGAGGTAATGTTGGCGCCAGGACAGCTACCAAAGTGCTGTACTCTAGCAGTAGGAAGAGATTCTCTGAGGTAATGTTGGTGCCAGGACAGCTACCAAAGTGCAGTGTTCTAGCAGCAAAAAGGGATTCTCTGAGGTAATGTTGGCGCCAGGACAGCTACCGAAGTGCAGTACTATCGCTGAAAGAAGAGATTCTGAGGTAATGTTGACACCAGGACAGCTACCAAAGTGCTGTACTCTAGCAGTAGGAAGAGATTCTCTGAGGTAATGTTGGTGCCAGGACAGATACCAAAGTGCAGTGTTCTAGCAGCAAAAAGGGATTCTCTGAGGTAATGTTGGCGCCAGGACAGCTACCAAAGTGCTGTACTCTAGCAGCAAAAAGGGATTCTCTGAGGTAATGTTGGCGTCAGGACAGCTACCAAAGTGCTGTATTCTAGCAGTAGGAAGGGATTCTCTGAGGTAATGTTGGCGCCAGGACAGCTACCAAAGTGCTGTATTCTAGCAGCAAAAAGGGATTCTCTGAGGTAATGTTGGCGCCAGGACAGCTACCAAAGTGCTGTACTCTAGCAGCAAAAAGGGATTCTCTGAGGTAATGTTGGCGCCAGGACAGCTACCAAAGTGCTGTATTCTAGCAGTAGGAAGGGATTCTCTGAGGTAATGTTGGCGCCAGGACAGCTACCAAAGTGCTGTATTCTAGCAGTAGGAAGGGATTCTCTGAGGTAATGTTGGCGCCAGGACAGCTACCAAAGTGCTGTATTCTAGCAGTAGGAAGGGATTCTCTGAGGTAATGTTGGTGCCAGGACAGCTACCAAAGTGCAGTGTTCTAGCAGCAAAAAGGGATTCTCTGAGGTAATGTTGGCGCCAGGACAGCTACCGAAGTGCAGTACTATCGCTGAAAGAAGAGATTCTGAGGTAATGTTGATGCCAGGACAGCTACCAAAGTGCTGTACTCTAGCAGTAGGAAGAGATTCTCTGAGGTAATGTTGGTGCCAGGACAGCTACCAAAGTGCAGTGTTCTAGCAGCAAAAAGGGATTCTCTGAGGTAATGTTGGCGCCAGGACAGCTACCAAAGTGCTGTACTCTAGCAGCAAAAAGGGATTCTCTGAGGTAATGTTGGCGCCAGGACAGCTACCAAAGTGCTGTATTCTAGCAGTAGGAAGGGATTCTCTGAGGTAATGTTGGCGCCAGGACAGCTACCAAAGTGCTGTATTCTAGCAGTAGGAAGGGATTCTCTGAGGTAATGTTGGCGCCAGGACAGCTACCAAAGTGCAGTGTTCTAGCAGCAAAAAGGGATTCTCTGAGGTAATGTTGACGCCAGGACAGCTACCAAAGTGCTGTACTCTAGCAGTAGGAAGGGATTCTCTGAGGTAATGTTGGCGCCAGGACAGCTACCAAAGTGCTGTACTCTAGCAGTAGGAAGAGATTCTCTGAGGTAATGTTGGCGCCAGGACAGCTACCAAAGTGCTGTACTCTAGCAGTAGGAAGAGATTCTCTGAGGTAATGTTGGTGCCAGGACAGCTACCAAAGTGCAGTGTTCTAGCAGCAAAAAGGGATTCTCTGAGGTAATGTTGGCGCCAGGACAGCTACCAAAGTGCTGTACTCTAGCAGCAAAAGGGATTCTCTGAGGTAATGTTGGCGCCAGGACAGCTACCAAAGTGCTGTATTCTAGCAGTAGGAAGGGATTCTCTGAGGTAATGTTGGCGCCAGGACAGCTACCAAAGTGCTGTATTCTAGCAGTAGGAAGGGATTCTCTGAGGTAATGTTGGCGCCAGGACAGCTACCAAAGTGCTGTATTCTAGCAGTAGGAAGGGATTCTCTGAGGTAATGTTGGCGCCAGGACAGCTACCAAAGTGCTGTATTCTAGCAGTAGGAAGGGATTCTCTGAGGTAATGTTGGTGCCAGGACAGCTACCAAAGTGCAGTGTTCTAGCAGCAAAAGGGATTCTCTGAGGTAATGTTGACGCCAGGACAGCTACCAAAGTGCTGTACTCTAGCAGTAGGAAGAGATTCTCTGAGGTAATGTTGGTGCCAGGACAGCTACCAAAGTGCAGTGTTCTAGCAGCAAAAGGGATTCTCTGAGGTAATGTTGGCGCCAGGACAGCTACCAAAGTGCTGTATTCTAGCAGTAGGAAGGGATTCTCTGAGGTAATGTTGGCGCCAGGACAGCTACCAAAGTGCTGTATTCTAGCAGCAAAAAGGGATTCTCTGAGGTAATGTTGGTGCCAGGACAGCTACCAAAGTGCAGTGTTCTAGCAGTAGGAAGGGATTCTCTGAGGTAATGTTGGTGCCAGGACAGCTACCAAAGTGCAGTGTTCTAGCAGCAAAAAGGGATTCTCTGAGGTAATGTTGGCGCCAGGACAGCTACCAAAGTGCTGTATTCTAGCAGTAGGAAGGGATTCTCTGAGGTAATGTTGGCGCCAGGACAGCTACCAAAGTGCTGTATTCTAGCAGTAGGAAGGGATTCTCTGAGGTAATGTTGGCGCCAGGACAGCTACCAAAGTGCTGTATTCTAGCAGTAGGAAGGGATTCTCTGAGGTAATGTTGGTGCCAGGACAGCTACCAAAGTGCAGTGTTCTAGCAGCAAAAAGGGATTCTCTGAGGTAATGTTGACGCCAGGACAGCTACCAAAGTGCTGTACTCTAGCAGTAGGAAGAGATTCTCTGAGGTAATGTTGGTGCCAGGACAGCTACCAAAGTGCAGTGTTCTAGCAGCAAAAAGGGATTCTCTGAGGTAATGTTGGCGCCAGGACAGCTACCAAAGTGCTGTATTCTAGCAGCAAAAGGGATTCTCTGAGGTAATGTTGGTGCCAGGACAGCTACCAAAGTGCAGTGTTCTAGCAGTAGGAAGGGATTCTCTGAGGTAATGTTGGTGCCAGGACAGCTACCAAAGTGCAGTGTTCTAGCAGCAAAAGGGATTCTCTGAGGTAATGTTGGCGCCAGGACAGCTACCAAAGTGCTGTATTCTAGCAGTAGGAAGGGATTCTCTGAGGTAATGTTGGCGCCAGGACAGCTACCAAAGTGCTGTATTCTAGCAGCAAAAAGGGATTCTCTGAGGTAATGTTGGTGCCAGGACAGCTACCAAAGTGCAGTGTTCTAGCAGTAGGAAGGGATTCTCTGAGGTAATGTTGGTGCCAGGACAGCTACCAAAGTGCAGTGTTCTAGCAGCAAAAGGGATTCTCTGAGGTAATGTTGGCGCCAGGACAGCTACCAAAGTGCTGTATTCTAGCAGTAGGAAGGGATTCTCTGAGGTAATGTTGGCGCCAGGACAGCTACCAAAGTGCTGTATTCTAGCAGTAGGAAGGGATTCTCTGAGGTAATGTTGGCGCCAGGACAGCTACCAAAGTGCTGTATTCTAGCAGTAGGAAGGGATTCTCTGAGGTAATGTTGGTGCCAGGACAGCTACCAAAGTGCAGTGTTCTAGCAGCAAAAAGGGATTCTCTGAGGTAATGTTGACGCCAGGACAGCTACCAAAGTGCTGTACTCTAGCAGTAGGAAGAGATTCTCTGAGGTAATGTTGGTGCCAGGACAGCTACCAAAGTGCAGTGTTCTAGCAGCAAAAAGGGATTCTCTGAGGTAATGTTGGCGCCAGGACAGCTACCAAAGTGCTGTATTCTAGCAGCAAAAAGGGATTCTCTGAGGTAATGTTGGTGCCAGGACAGCTACCAAAGTGCAGTGTTCTAGCAGTAGGAAGGGATTCTCTGAGGTAATGTTGGTGCCAGGACAGCTACCAAAGTGCAGTGTTCTAGCAGCAAAAGGGATTCTCTGAGGTAATGTTGGCGCCAGGACAGCTACCAAAGTGCTGTATTCTAGCAGTAGGAAGGGATTCTCTGAGGTAATGTTGGCGCCAGGACAGCTACCAAAGTGCTGTATTCTAGCAGTAGGAAGGGATTCTCTGAGGTAATGTTGGCGCCAGGACAGCTACCAAAGTGCTGTATTCTAGCAGTAGGAAGGGATTCTCTGAGGTAATGTTGGTGCCAGGACAGCTACCAAAGTGCAGTGTTCTAGCAGCAAAAAGGGATTCTCTGAGGTAATGTTGACGCCAGGACAGCTACCAAAGTGCTGTACTCTAGCAGTAGGAAGAGATTCTCTGAGGTAATGTTGGTGCCAGGACAGCTACCAAAGTGCAGTGTTCTAGCAGCAAAAGGGATTCTCTGAGGTAATGTTGGCGCCAGGACAGCTACCAAAGTGCTGTATTCTAGCAGTAGGAAGGGATTCTCTGAGGTAATGTTGGCGCCAGGACAGCTACCAAAGTGCTGTATTCTAGCAGCAAAAAGGGATTCTCTGAGGTAATGTTGGTGCCAGGACAGCTACCAAAGTGCAGTGTTCTAGCAGTAGGAAGGGATTCTCTGAGGTAATGTTGGTGCCAGGACAGCTACCAAAGTGCAGTGTTCTAGCAGCAAAAGGGATTCTCTGAGGTAATGTTGGCGCCAGGACAGCTACCAAAGTGCTGTATTCTAGCAGTAGGAAGGGATTCTCTGAGGTAATGTTGGCGCCAGGACAGCTACCAAAGTGCTGTATTCTAGCAGTAGGAAGGGATTCTCTGAGGTAATGTTGGCGCCAGGACAGCTACCAAAGTGCTGTATTCTAGCAGTAGGAAGGGATTCTCTGAGGTAATGTTGGTGCCAGGACAGCTACCAAAGTGCAGTGTTCTAGCAGCAAAAGGGATTCTCTGAGGTAATGTTGACGCCAGGACAGCTACCAAAGTGCTGTACTCTAGCAGTAGGAAGAGATTCTCTGAGGTAATGTTGGTGCCAGGACAGCTACCAAAGTGCAGTGTTCTAGCAGCAAAAGGGATTCTCTGAGGTAATGTTGGCGCCAGGACAGCTACCAAAGTGCTGTATTCTAGCAGCAAAAGGGATTCTCTGAGGTAATGTTGGTGCCAGGACAGCTACCAAAGTGCAGTGTTCTAGCAGTAGGAAGGGATTCTCTGAGGTAATGTTGGTGCCAGGACAGCTACCAAAGTGCAGTGTTCTAGCAGCAAAAAGGGATTCTCTGAGGTAATGTTGGCGCCAGGACAGCTACCAAAGTGCTGTATTCTAGCAGTAGGAAGGGATTCTCTGAGGTAATGTTGGCGCCAGGACAGCTGCAGACAAAAGGGAATTGCTGAGGTGGCCCTGGAGTGCGGACATCCACCAAAGCGCTGTAGTATAGTAGTAAGAACAGAGTTTTTGGTAGCAATCCTGGCAGCTGTGTTATCCACCACTGTACTTTACTCGGTTAGTAAAAATAGATGTTCTGGGGTAGCCTTGGAGACAGGACATCCACGAAAGTTCTGTAACAAGCATTAAGAAGAGATTTCCTGAGATGGTTTTGGCAGCTAGTCCATCCACCAAAGCCCTTTACGGTAGTAGTAAGAAGAGATGTTTTAAGTAGTGCTGGGAGAAAACTGGGCCCTATCTTTGTTTTGTTTTTTTGTGGTTCTGATGATGATGTTAGTTGAGAAGAGTAGATGCAGCAAACAGGATATCTGGAAGCCATTTCAATCCCTACTAAGGTCCATATCTAGATGGTCCCCTATTGTCCTATTTCTTATATAAATTCCTGTTTCCCACCAAAACGTTGCTCACCATCACAAATTGATTTCACTTTGTATTCTGTATTTTTAATGACTGCTCAGTTTAACCCTCGAGATTTGTTACTTTCAAACAAGTTATTAAGACGTTGATCGTTTTTGCGATGAGTGGCTCAGCTGCAGGCTCACGGTCCATACCATCTGTCTACTGTTTGCACCCAAGGCGAAGTTGTCATGCAAGTGAAAGATTCATTCCTTCCATAGTCGTCCTCAGAATTTCGTTTAAGCCATAATATCATTCAGTCAATGAATCAATCAATCGGAATTAATTAAAAAGGACAGAACATTGCCCATAAGGGTCTCAAGGTGCTGGAGTTGCTATCTGCTTCGCAGAGACAGCAGTGAAAAACGAGGCAAACGCATGAAAAAGCACTCAGAAAAACGGCGATAGGAAGGAGAAAGCAGTAAAAAAACAAGGGAAAAACAGGAGAAAGCACTCAGAAAAACAGGGAGAAAGCAGAGCAGTGCAGCAGCACGGGATAGCTGGGCCTCACTCTTCATCTGTTCTTTCTTCCTCCCTGTTTACTTAATAGAGAGGTGTGACCAAACGAGAGAGCATATAATTTGTATCTCCTTTTCTCCGAAATTCAGAACTGATAAGCATCGGGCTTATTGTGGGCTTGCATTGTACAATCTTCAAAATGTTCAGGGTGGATTCTGCTATGTAGAAAATTGTGGTTGTCCAATGCATATCTAGGAGAAATAGAACCATATTAAATTTTCATGATAAGGACTATCTAAATTTGACCTGTTTAGATGCAGTGTAGGCCAAAGTCAGGTTCAAGTTCAAGGTCTATGACTGGTCTCCTAAGCTGGCAAAAAAGCCCAGGATTTGTGTAAAATCTAACCTACCACTGTATCTGAACTATAATTTTCTGGCTGGTTCCATCACATTGGAACACCCAACAAATTTTCAAAAGACTGCAAAGCATAGAGGAGGATTACTTGGAGATCAAGGCCCACAACTGTGAAACAATCAGGACCCGATCTTGAGGGCAGAGCACATTTATCTGTGCTTCAGGGAATTCATAAAAGCCAAACTATTCAGGCTATCATTCAACTAGTCGATCAGGCATTACTAAATCATTGGGCTCCTGTTTTGCAGGGTTAAAGAACTACAGCTCGATCGGAACAGTTCTGTGCAACACCAAAGCAATAGGTTCAGCACTCTACAATGTGTCATCAAAGCAGTTTCAAAGCAGTGAGCACACGAAAGGACTTCCAATTTCCAGTTGTTTTCTTTTGTTCAAAGTTGTTCTTTATTTGATTTTTCATTAAAATTCAAAAGACCATAGCCGATGCGTTTCGTCTCACATAGAGACTTCTTCAGGGCTATAGAAAAAACACATATACAAACATTTAAAAACAAATTTACATGTATAAAAAGACGCACTAATCAACTTTACATATTATACAACATTTTGTCTTTACATGAAGCAGTCATATCAATTTCTTCAACTGGTATTTAAGTGTCTTTAAACCTATTACATTAAATATCACAATGGGGAACATGCTGTTGACAACTTAATATATTTAAAAGAGTTTTTCTTTATCAAAAAGTGTAAGATAAGCTAACGTATATTTCAATGGTCACATACCTCAACAATATCACAATAAACTTTCAAGGCTGATAATTGTTCAGCGGTCTGTCATAGGTCCGTTGTTCAGACAATTTATGAGGTACTCGTTTCCTAAAACAACTGAGTATACACCATATTAAAAATCATCAGTTTCTATCCACTTGCGGGTAATGTGCATCACAAAGACGCTTTGAATATTAGTTAATCTGTTGTTAAACACCCTAAACATAATAAATTAACTGTATTCAACTCATATGTGTGTAATGGGTGGTGTGTGAGTTCTCACCATCCAAACAGAAATATATACTATCGAGTCCATGATAAAATACAACTAATGATGTGCCATCTAATGTCACACTTCAGAGACATCACAGAGAAGGAGATTTTGAATGGTTCCAATTAATATTATGAACAAAAACACTTCAAGACATATTACAATTACATCTTAGTTATCATATTGTCCAGTTACATTTGTGAATTTTATATTGAATAAAGCTGCCTCAGCCAAAACAAGTTAACAGTTGTGAGAAGATTTAGAGCCGTGCTCTCTCTATTTGTAAGGCATCATGAAAATGGTCAAATACCATTTCCGGGCAAATGTTGTCATAATGCGAAAAGTATTTCTATACATATTGCCTACAAACATATGTTGTAATATTGTAAACAAAAAAACAAAATAGAAAAGGTCCAGTCTGTTACCTTTTAGTAAAACGACAAGATGAATTGTTTAGTTTTTGACAAAAAAGTCTTAATTCCGAAAGCTATATCTATATTCATCCTTATCAATGTCATATAGGATAAGCGTCATTCATTGCTACTCATGTTGTATTTAAAATAACGAAATAGCAAGAAAAAAGGACCAATCAGTTCACTGTTCATAAAACATCAGGATAACTGTATTTATTTTTACCGATAAATTAAAGGTATTGAGGACCAAGATTATATTTAGATTTAGTAACAGCGCGTTATTTAATGAGCGTGAATTTTAGATATCACACTGAACCCGATATTGTGGGTCGAAATTATATCCGCATATATTGGCAACGCGTTATTTTAGTAGCGTAAGTCTTCAATATCACACTTAGTCCGATAATGTAGATCGTAACATGCAGACATGCTTGGAATAATTATGCAGTTGTTCCATTTATATATCATAAGTATTTGTGCATTAAATCGGAAAAGTCCCGTTATAAAGATTATATTTAAATTTATTGACAGCGTGTTATATAAGGAGCGTGAATCGTTTAACCCAGTATTGTAGGTCGAAATTATATCAACATTTATTGACAACACGTTTTTTTGGCAAGCGTGAGTCTAAATATCATACTTTGTCCGATATTGTGGATCGTAACATGCCCAGAATAATTGTGCAGTTGTTTCATTTATATATCAAGAGTATTTGTGCATTAGATCGGAAAAAAACGTTATAAAAGGGAGCTGGGGGCCGCGTAACTACAGTTAAAATGTCTTGTTACTGCCGGCAAGAATTAGTTGCTACTATGAAGGATAATGGCACAGTCATTTAAAAACTATAGCATAGGCATTTATGTATGAACACGGAAAGAAACCCATTATTAAAGAGACAAATAAAACTCCCAGTTTCTACTAGCAGGGCTTGGTTGCCTCTAATGACGTTACGAATCTATTCAGATACAATGTAGCAAAACACCATGCAGATAATACGTTCCATTTCTAGCAGAGAAAATGCGTTATTTCTGTTAACGTTAACAATCTGCTCAAATACATTGTTGCAGAGCACCTTGCAACGTTCTAACCTCTATTCACTAATGCGGTACATTTAAACTCACCATTCTTACGGCTTGGCAATCAATGGTCACTCAAAATTTGCATGTACAAATGAGGTGAATAATGTTCTACCCTTTTTGTGGCCACTTGCATGTGACTAGTTACATTATGTGCATCTTAACTTCTGCGTAGAATATTTTGGTTGGTAATTTATTCTCAAGAGTTGGAAGTGGGGAGCGAAATAGGTGTAATAAGTTGCCACCTTTGACACTCTGCCTACTTTCAACCACTTCCCTACTCCCTTCCCCCACGAATATACCAGTGGTCTTTTTGACAGACAAGTTAAACTTATGGAACTGAGGCTGGTAGTTAAAGTTACCTCTTGATTGCTCGGGTGGCTGTGCACTCCTGTGAGATACTTTCTCTAATGTTTGCACAGACATTGTAGGGGCACTTCCCTTGACATTTGTGGCCCGTGCCTGTGACGGTTTATTGTATATACTTAATAAGGGCATCTCGTGCCCCCTTTTTTACTACACATATGCATGTAAATTGGCAGATTTATTGAATGTCTTTTTAGAAGCAGCGTCTCATCTCACCACTGATAACGTATTTCTTTTTCCGTTCTTCAGGAAAAATACAGCATTACTTTGGATCACAGGGCGAGAATCTTTCAGAACCTGAACGGTGCAATTGGTAAGTGTATGAATGTTTTAAAAACAATTCTCCATCTCCTCCCTAACTGAAAACCATTCATACTCAGTAGGAAAATAACTGCTTATGAAAGAAAATGTGATCTGAGTTTCCAAAATATATTTTCCTACTCCAGAAACTGCTGGTTGCTTTGTGGTCTTTCCTCTACTTAAAGTATAGGGGAGTTGCATGGCTGGCTACTAACAACATTGTGGTTGCGCTGTCCCTAGTGTTGCCAGATTATTCGATGTCAACCAGACACCTTGCTTCCAATCTTTGTGATCCAGTTACCAAATGAATGTTTTGGTCAGTTGTGTTCTTGGCTGGGTTCATTAGAACCAACTGGTTAACACCAGAAATGTATAATTTGTAAAAGGAAAGCCAGTGGCTTGAAGAAGGTGTCCTGGTGATATGGAATTGTCTTGTATTTCTCTCTATGGCTCTATTGTGCCAAGACATTCTCCACAATTCTGTTTCTCAAAGTGACCTCACTATACCATTTCACACCCAAAAACTGGCAGGGCAGCACTTCCAGAATGGATGATGAACCAGACGCCAGATTTAATACTGCACTGGGGGGCCTTTCGGTATGGGTCGTAATTGACTGGAAGATTGTTTCACTCTACAATTGCAGGGACCTATAAAGATTACAAACTAAAACCTCCTTAAGTATGGATTATTTAGTACTCTTGGGTTTGTATTTGTTTATTATGAGTATTGTTGAGATGGGAATGTTCCCTGCATGGTATGTGGGCATGTACCCCTGGTCTGAGAGACCCAACTGCATGTGAAACACATCCTAACTATTTGTTGGCCATGCACACACACTGTGTATGCACTGTGGCCTATACCTGTCCAAGAAAATGATTAGAGAAGTGGTGGCCCAAAAAGGAAACAGAGTGGACTGGCAGGAAAGCCTCAGAAGTGTCCCTTCCCAGTGGCGGCTGGTGACATTTGAAAGAGGTGAGGCGTAAAAGCCACGGGCAGTGCAATGCGGCGAGCGAGCTCGACCCTATGAAGACCTTAAATTTTTGACCCACGGCTGTGAATGCTGCAAGGTAATAGTGTTATTCTGCCAGCGTAATCCTCAGAGTAGGACATAATGGGTTTGGCTCTGGCAGCCTAGATAAGGATCAAGGTGGCGCTATATGAAACCTTAACCCAACTGTTTGTGTTTACTCCTTCTGCTCCATAGACTTCAGTGAGCTAACCGAGGCTGGTTGGGTATATTTATTTTAGCAAGTCGCCCTAGTGCTTTCATGTTATCAGCGCATTAAGGGGTCCAAGGGAAAGCACTGCTTAGTGGGGACAGGGTGGGCGAAATATTGCATCCTCTGCCATCCTGCACTCACATGGCAACATCTGAGAGACTTCGAGGTAGAGGCTTGCCTCACCCCGAAACTGGGATTCAGCAACGAGTCATGATTTAAGGAGAAGGGACTCAGTAAAGAATACAACATTTGTGGGTACAGCGGTGGGATCCCTGCCTGCTGGTGACCTAAAATATTCATGTCAAGTTAGAAGTGGGTTGTATGGCCCTTGTTCTTCTGGCTATGCACTTCCATCCTACCTGCACCAGCTCTGGACTCGGGCACGTGGTCACTGTTCTTAGGATTGGCACATGGCTGGTGCCCTTTTCTATTTTATGGGCAAGCATATGACCCGGAGCAGAAATCCTTTTTTGTTTGAGTATGCCCTGCCTCGCACTTTAGCTGTCTGCTTTTAGGATTTCCCCAATAATCTGTCCCTCGGCCTTTTCGACTTCACTTCAAAGCCTGCAATGGAAACAACAGGTGCAAGGGAAAAATCACGAGTTGTAAAGTTTCGGTGATGGACTTATTCTTCTTTAAACAGGCATTTTTGAGACAGTTGAGCAGAACTCTCGCCCAAGCACGAGGAACTGGGCTCAGTAGGATCTATGCAAAACAAGCTTTGTCAATGTATTTTCTTTTACCATGGTTGTGCGAAACTTTATTGATGGGGAAGATGCCGGGCAGTCATCAATCTGAAGAAAATGACTAATAGCAACCATATTTTTTGTCTAAAAAAACAGATATTGCCATAGCAGTAACTGGCACTAAGGGAAACTACTTTGCGTGTACATGTGCTCCGTGTGAAAGGCCAGATTGCTGTCACTCGGAGTGATGCTGGCTAACGACTGCAGTGGGCTGACTCCTGCCCCAAGCCGTCTCTTGTTGTTATATGTGAAAGGAAAAGGTAAATGACACAACCACAGACCAATGAAAGGAAAGGACCGTCTGAAAGGCCGGGTGTTTACTGCTATTGAACGGGGGCCCTTTTTACAGACTTCAGACCTCGGCTTTGGCGTCTTGCCTCGTTCTTGTCTGTAATTTGTGCTGAATCCTTCAGCTGGTTGTAAAAGACGGCAGCTGGTAGCCGGGTACATGGTGGACTCATTTTAAAGTCTGCCTGCCAAGTGCCAACGCAGGATGTCATGTTTTCATTTCGGGGAAAGAAAAGACACAATCCGGAGGAACATCAACATCCCTACACAACTTTCTGAGTGGGGTGGAGGAGTCCGTCATTGGTTTCAGCGTCTCAGGTGCCAACAGTGTATTGCACAGCTGTAGCAGTAGGGCTCGTGCTCGGCTCATTAAAAACGGACATAACGGTACAGTTCCACTGAAGATAAAATGTGGCTCCGAGGACGTTGACGATCACGTCACCACAAATAAAAAATGTAATCTCGCGGCCCAGTTTTACTGTCGCCGCAGATAAAGCACGTGGTTGGTTGGTCGGGGTTATTCAGTGTGCGTGCTTGACAGTTTTATTGAAATGACTGAACAGAGAAAAGTGCACCCGACCATAATCAAGGTCAGGCGCAAACACATGCAAACAATAGTCCGATAAAATGCCCGATAAAAAGGCTGGTACATATCTCCGTGAGCAGACTTCAAGGACGTGCGGTGCCTCAGAACACAGCGACTTGCCGCAGGAATGGCACCGTATTTATATAGCGCTTACAGCAGCAGGTTTCTAGATTCTGGAATCTATCATTAGAAGGTTGCCCTCGAGGAGGGTGGTTAGTGAAATGCGGATAGTGACGCACACAGACACACTATGTGAGACTTGTTGACTCCTCATTTTTTCACCCAAATAGGGCCAGCATTTCCTCCTGCTTACAGCCAATGATCAAAATATTAATCTTTTGCGATTTTATGTAAAATGTTCCTCCTACATATTTGCTATTGTCTCTGCGCAGCAGTAATGAAACTCCCTTCCAAAGCGTGACACCCCGTTCGTTCCAGGGTTGTGTATTACAATATATAAAGGTGAATTAGTCCACTCTAAGGGATTAAATCTACACCTATCCAACTGCAGCTTCATTCACTGCATGTGGCAAAACCGCAATGTGTCGGCAGGAGCCCAAACACTTTTGTGTGTTTGCGCGTCTTAGAAAAGTTTCGGGGATAAACATTTAAATTAACTCCGCGGCTTAGATGCACCAGCTTTGCAAAATCAAATGCTTAGTGTTTACTAATTTGCAGATCACAAAAACACATAAAATGTAGTAGTAATATTAATAAAAGAAAACTTACCGGTCCGCGCCGCCTCTGCTCGACTGCTCCTGGGCCGGGGTCCCGCGCTCCTCACAAACAGGAACAGCTGCCGCGACGTCACTGCAACCCCTCTACTGACGCTGCTCCAGCAGCCCCAGGATTGGCTCGGGGCAGGGAGCATCCCTGCCCATTAGGAGACCGGGGGCTGCGGTATGAAGCAACCCTCGGTCTCGTAAGGGGAAGGCTAGTGCGCATGTTTGGGCTGATCGTAAAAATGATCAGCCCAAAAACGAACATGCGCACTATTGTTGTGACTGTAGTGCGCTCAGCGCTGCTGTCACTCAACGTGCTGCCGCAGCCCCGCCCCCACTCCCTCCCACCCCCTTCAGCGTCCCTCGTTCGTTCTACTTCTCCAACGCTAATTACAATCAGGAGTCCTGATTGGAGTAAATTAGCGTCGGAGAAGTAGAACGAAGAATTTGAATGGGGCCGTGGCATTAGTGGGGCAATGCCCCAGCGCCCTCAATGGACGCACCGCCACTGTCCCTTCCTTAATACTATAAAAATTGAATTCAGACGGACAGGAATAAGGCCTCAATTAGTAATGAATTCTTGAAGGTTTTCTTATTTAAAGCTTTTTTTAATCATTCTAATTTAAAATCAGCTCTTGAGTTGGAGTAGTCATTAAAATCATGGACTTAAGTTCGTGAGAACAACAAAGAAAAAGCCAACATGTTTTTCGTGACAGACGTCCCTAGGGCTTCGAGAATATTGCGGATTCGGACAACTGGTAATCCTCCCTCTAATGCTGAATTGCAAGCATTAACAGCCGTATAGGGATTACAGTCAAGATCCTGTCAAATAGTTTTTAAGTGGTCAAACAACCAAGTGTAAAGGTATGATAACCCAGCAAAACGCATGATCAGGTACCGCATCTATCCCGGATTCATCACATAAAGAGGTGATGGCAGCGTACCAAATTTTGTGATTTAGTAATCCTTGCAAGACATTTTTCCTGTGTCCGAGAGAAATGCAGTCTACTTAGCATACTTATAAAGTTCTGCTTTAGTGTGATCTCCAGGGCCTTGTGCTGACATTCTATGTATGTGTTGAGTCCGTGTGTACATAATGTATATTGTGCTATTACACAACAGTGAGACTGTTTGCACTGCGAATAAAGGTGCTGGGACCAGTGGGATCCATTGTGGATGGCACTTACGATAGCATGGAACAGGTAGAGCTTCCATGGACAGCGTACGTGTATAGCCTGCATTCCTGCGACTGAAGGATGGAGACAGGGCTACCCTTCAAAATTCAATTCAATCCTTTGAGCAAGGGGCTACTGATTACATTTTACTGAGCACTGCCATTTGGTGGATGGATAAGGAGAATTATATGCCAGCAGATTCTGTTGTTGAAGGTGAGGAGGATTACCTACCTTTTGTCTTTCCCTGATGGCACCTGGTTGTCATCAGTCTTTCTGAAGTAACAGAGCCTTCTCACATCATTTAAAAATAAAATCTTTTATTGCCTTTTTAAACGTTTACATTCAATAGAATTACAGAGAACCAAAGATACAGGAAAGAGAGCGTCAACACAGAAGTATTAACAGCAATTAGATGCCTGGGCCAACTAAAGTAACATTCAGGATGAGCAGTTGTTATGTTTGCAGTGAATCTCATGGCAACTTGGCAAAGTACGATGGTCATAAAGTACCCAGAAGTTGACAAGAAGGGAGGAGAAGATATAGAAGGACATCAAACCGATGAACCCACAAACGAGCCCGCACTCGCTCCCTGGATTAAGGAATGGCTGTTAGTAATGTGGGGTGAGGGTGGCCACCTGTGTCCGAGAGGGGTAAGGCTAGGCACATTTACAACATACTGTTTTATGTGGATGGTGAGGCAGAGCAGCTTGGAGTTCGATCAGCAGGTTATTCCAGTTGGCCGAGGTGGGGTATTTATCTATGCCCCTTACCTCCTCTCTGTGCACGGCTAAATTCTCGTCTTGGGTCCCCTTAGAGTATTCCCATTTAGAAATCATAGTGGAAACCGGTGACTTCTATCTGCAAGTGATCAGGCACCTAGCAAGCAGAAGACCTAAATTAATAAAACAAGAGGTGAACCTTTTTTTCTTGGTTCGACAGAACATGCTCAAGAGGCATATCTCCCACGTATGCAATCAAGTGTGCACTGTGCATCTTACCAGGCAAGCGGTGACACCCTGCCAGTACTGGTGAAAGGATGGGCACACTCAGAACATGTGTAAGAAGTCTGCATCAGGTAAATAGCGGGGACATGCTGCGTCTGAACGGTGAAAATAGTGGTTTATCTTGTGAGGAATGAGGTAGGCCCTGTGTTCTGTAGTACTACTGTATGAGCCTGAAGCGGGAATTGCAGGACACCAGGGCAGGGTATGTCAGTATGGAGCGCCATTCATTGTTTGTGCAGGGGCGGTCCATTTCGGTCTCCCAGTGGAGATGCAAGGACATGAAGGGTGTCGCTGCATGTGCCCCAAAAGAGCTGGCAAGCAAGCATGTTAAGTGGCAGCCCTTTCCCATGGCGTGCAGGTATTGTGATATGCATTTAATGTTCCTGGTGCAGGTCCCCCCAGTGTATGCTTAACGCCCTGATGAGGGAATTAAAGCGTAGAAATTGGCCTGGAGGGAACCCATTGTTGACTATTGGGTCGCCCAGGGGGAGGAGAGTACTGTCGGTATACAGGCTGCCTATTGTGTGAAGTCCCACCTTGTGACAGGGGGCCACCTCCGTCAAGGAAGTGACTGAAATCTCACGTGGTGTGCCCAGGACAGCCAGCGCCAGAGCGTATGGCAGCACTGCTTTAGTGAGAAGAAGACCGCGTCGGTTGGAACGAAGCGCTACCCGTAAAAGGATGGGGCCTTCTCACTTCATTGTGCCAATGTTTTGGATACTTCTGCTTGAAGCCATAATCATCACTGTGTATTCTGAGAGCTATCAGCATGCCCAAAAGTTGTGTCTGTACTACTGACGAAATGGCATTCGAAAGAGAACCATTCCAAATCAGTTCCAGGTTTCTGGACAGTGACTTCGACTTTGAGGATATAAAAGTATGACTCAAATTATCACATTTGGTTCCAATTGTAAGTTCTTGATCAAGGAAGGGAGTGCTACGTAGGACACTTGAAGAGCTGCTGCGTAACCAGGGCTAATGAAATGAATGAAATGAAAAAGCATTTATATAGCGCATGGCTACCCGGGGGCATCCCAGCGCTGAGCAAACTAAAGAGCGGAGGCAAGGGACTAGGGAAACAGAAGTGTCTTCAGTTGTTTACGGAAGGCGGAGTGACTGGCTTCCCTGTGAAGGAGCAGAGGCAGGGAGTTCCACAGTTTGGCTGCATTATATGAAAAACGCCGGCCCCCACTTCTGGCCTTCTTGATCTTGGGGACCTAATGTTGCTTGATAATCAGTTTCCCAGAGGTGAGGGGACCTAACCTGAAATCTGCATCTTGCTGGAGAGGCTGAAGGTCTGTCTAGCACTTGGAAGCCTGCCTGTCCCGAGAAGGAAGGTGAGTACCTGGGCTTCTAGGAGGAGAGACTGTTGAGAAGGAGAAGCCAGCTGTGCTCCTGCTGTGAGAAGCATCCAGAAGCTTCTGACTGCCATAGGGAGCAATGCCGGAGCGGACTCCTGTTGTGAGGGGTCTCCTGTTCTCCCTGTGTTATTCCTGTAGCGAGATGCATAATGAAATCAAGTGTGAATGCAACCTTGTGCCACCCGCTACTCCAGCATTGTGCCTAAGGACTAGTGCTGTTGCTGCCTAACGCGTGGTGTACCTGGTGAGCAGCCGCTACTCGCACAGGTAAGTGCTGTGGGGCAGGGTGGGGTGGGGGCGTAGTGGAATCGGACATACGACGGCAATGTGAAAACTAACAAAATAAATAAAAGCAATTACCTTTCGCTCGTCGCATCGCAGACTTCAGCGATGCAGCGAGCGCAAGGTAAGTGCTTTTATTTATTTTGTTAGTTTTCACATTGCCGTCGTATGTCCGATTCCACTACCCACCATCCCGCCCCGCCTCACCGCCCCACAGCATTTACCGGTGAGCCGCGGCTGCTGGTGAGGGAATGGTAGTTACCCTGCTCTTGAGGTCTCAAGGTGCGATCCTGTCTGTAAACCTAGCTGTATCCGCTCCTTCCTCCTGATGTGCAAGGGAGTGGGGGCATAGCCGGGTGTATATATAATACGACTCCGTTGTAATTACATCATTGTATGCAGCTGTAGCCTTTTAACTCAAGGCTGCTATCCCCTCGGGAGTCCTGTCACCTACGGCGGCATTACATTGGAAGCTCACGGTTGAGGGCGATGTCCTCCTTGGGTGGCGTAGACGCGTTATGTGACATCATCAAGGCGTCCCCTGTAGCAGGCAAATCCCGGCTGGCTACCTGAGCTGCTGGCTCATGGGGGATGTAGTCTCCTATTTGAAGGAGGGATTTTTAATACATAACGGGGAGCATAATCGGAGCGTTTCATCGGGGAGACCAAACCCAGGCAGGTGAAGGTTCATGGGAGCTGTAGTCTCCTATTTAGCAGCTCCTTCCCTACAAGAATGCAAGGTTTTGTGAAAAGAAATTAAGGATAATTACTTGGAACCCAACGTCTGGGAGTGCCTATTTTTTATATTATATTATATTAGGCGCTTCATACCCAGGGTTGTACTGGGCAGGGGAGGGGGTAAAAATTGTTGGATATGGTCCATATACCCCTTCCAGGGTAGGTACATTCAGTCTTTGGAAAAGGAGAGTGGATTCCCGCTAAACAGGGGTGATAATCAACTCATACTAATTGTAAAGATGGGATTTCGTCATTCAGACCTTTTTCCCATGTCCTCAAATGGTACACCCATGGTTAACTTCTCCAAGACCACCCAGGTTATGTCCAGATCTTTGATTCAGTTGAACCTGGTAATGTTCCTCTTGCAGCGTATTGAGCTTCTGTATTCATTTATGCACACCTTTATTTTGCTGGTTGTCATCTCGACACAGAACAGGCCATATTGGCAGGTAATCAAATGCACCACATTCTCACTGTTACTGCTTGTGAGGGCCTTTAGTATCCACGGTTTCCCTGTTTTGATGTCCACTTCTGTTGTGGCTTTTGTAAACTGGCAGGATATGCAGTTGCCACATGGGTAATGACCCATGGGAGGTTAACTATCCCAGAGTGTTGCAGTGGTGGGCTCACTAGTGACGGAGTCTTTGTGTGAGCCAACACATCGCGTAGATGAGTATTCCTTTTGAATGCAAAGAGTGGGGGGGACCATTGCCTGCTTCCACCATTTGATATCCTCCAATGTTTCTTGATGATGTTCTGAACCTTGTTGGAAATGGGGGTGTATGTTGTCACACATGCAATTCTATCTGTGTCGTGTTTTTGATGGGTCTCCAATAGTGCCTCTCTTGTTGTTCTTCGCCCTTTTCCTTGCCTTCTTCCTAGTTTTTTTCAGGTAATGGCATGCCAGGAGTTTATCCTCTAGCATTGTGGCTTAAATGTTTCCAATGAGGAGCAATTTTGCCATACTCGTAGGAACTGTCCCACAGGTAAATTCTGATGTAGGACCCTAAGATGGAAACTCTTGTACAAAAGCAAACTGTTCTTATCTGTGGCCTTATTATGGACCCTAGTGCTGATGTGTCCCTGTCCCATAGTAATCACCAGGTGCAGAAACACTGCTTCTTCTTTACATATTGTCTCAGTGAATCTCAGGTGTCTGTCTCTCGAGTTAACCTAATTGTCGAACTCCAATGCCTGTTCACTTCCGTGCCCTAGGACCAGTACATCATTGATGTATCTGCGCCACAGCCTAATATGATCTTTATATATGTTCTCCTGGGTGACCATATGGTCTGCTTCAAACTGGTGCACATACAGACATGCCATACTCCCCATTGAAGTACCCCACACTTGATGGTATGTAACACAACCAAATTCAAAGAACGGTTCTGTGAGTGCCAGTTCAGCACATTCAATGACAAAGTGTTTCAGAGTCATAAGATCCCATTCTTTCTCGGCCAAGATCCTTTCAACCCCCTCAAGCGTTCGTCTCTGGGGGATGCTGGTATACAGTGCTTCTGTGTCCATAGTTATCATCTCCTCACCAGTAGTGATGTCCGTGTTTTGAAGTAGACATAGAACATCCTTGGTATCACGCAAGCATAAAATGGACATTTCACATTTGGCCTCAGGAACCAATTGCAAAACTGTGACAAGGATTCCAATAACGATCCTATCCTCTGAGACAACTGGTCTGCCAGAGGGTGGGACTCTATTTTGTGTATTTTTGGAAGGGTATACAACGTCGGGATTCTAGGTTTATCTGCAATCAAAGTCTACCTCATGTTTGGTAATCCAATCCTGGATTAATGCTTCCTCCACCATTGATTTGATTTTAGTTGTTAATCTCAGGGTGGGGTCGGTTTCCAAGATTTCATAACTTCTCCATCCGATAAAAGGCGGAGACACAGTGTTGAACAAGATTCTGTCCATAACCACTATTGCTCCCCCTCTGTCTGCTGGTTTAATAGCCAGCTCAGTATTCTTTTTCAGAGTCTCAAGGGCACAGGTTTCATTCCTATTGAGGTTATGTAAGACCTTATGGGTGTTGCATTCAATCTCATCCACCTCCTTGAGGACTGCCTGCTCAAAGGCCAATACCTCGCATGGTAAAGACGGTGATGGAGGAACAAAGGTAGATTTATTCCTTAGTCCTGTATTTTGATCTCCTTGTATGGAGATATCCTGATATTCAAACAAGACCTGTAACTTAATACGCCTAAAGAATTGTTCCAGTTCTGTGCGTAAGGTAAACAGATCACTTCTGGGCATGGGGCCAAACCCCTGTCCTTTGGATAATACTCCAATTTCCGTTTCTGTAAGGGTAGTTGTAGTCAGGTTCACTACTATGGTGGATCCCTGCTCGTAGATGGAGTTGGTTCCTTCCCTTTGCTCCTCATGATCATCTGGGTTGGTTGCTCGTCCTCTCAGTGTACCCTGGGTATCTGCGTGTGGAATTTTTGTCTCTTTTCCTCTGTATAAAAAAGGGGGGCCCTGGTGGAACGGGAACCTTTGCTGCATTGGTGGAAACGGTTGGGGCCAGTACCCAAAGGGCATCATGGGTAGGCTACTTGATGTATCTGGATAGTATGCTCTAGGTGGACCACTTGACCCACCCTCGTCACTGCTTCTACTACTAATATCCCCTGAGCTGAAGGCCCAGTCTAGTGGTGTGTCTGTATCTAGATTGACGTCTCTGGGGTAGCGGAGTTTGAGGTTCTTCGTAGTGTTCCTCAGTTGTATATGGAAATACCTTCTCATGGCTAAATTTTTGTGCATCTTTCCTTAGTTTAGTAAGTTTGGATTGGGTCAAATACTCCCTATTCTGAGATTGATCTGTGTTAATCTCTTACAATTTCTTTTTAAATACAGAAATATGTACAGAGGACGTAAGGTTATTCTCGCTGGTTTGAATTTCGATGAGTAGTAAATCTGCTATTTTCTTAGCTGTATTAATAATCGGTACCAGCAGTCTTTTGTACATTTCCAAACTATAAATGACCAGTTTTTCTGAATTCCTTGTTATTCAAAAATATGCGGGGCTCATTAGTGACAATCCTCTAGGGGCAGCATTCTTCCTCAGATATTCAGTCATAAATGCTCCATGTAATGAAGCTCTTATCTGTTCCTTTTTAATGGCAGTCAATGACTCCCAATCGTTTTTCCCCATCAAGGTTTGTGAAATCAGTTTTTGATCAAAGGGATGGGGCTCTGAGAATTTCCGCTATTGCAGCCTCATCAAATGATAACTCATTACCTCCCTCCATTGTGACTAGAGAGTAACATATCCCCATGTTCTGGGGTTACCTAAGGGTTCAGTATAGAATCTCTCTCTTAGATTTTCCCAACTTTAGACACTGTCTCAATGTGTAGTATGCCCCAATATGTTCCCACAACCAACGGCTGTACTCCCATCCAAACACGAAACCCTGGAGGATATCCAAGGTAGGGAACTAGAGGCTATGGGGCCTCAAGGGTGAGCTGGCCTCCAAACACAATGTCTTTAACACAGCAAAGCCACCCGAGATCATTTTTTGCTCATCAGATATCCCTCCGGATTCTACCTCAAACAATCTACTACTGGACATACACAAAAATGTGACGGGATGTCCTCACACAGCACCAGGTGTCATGATTCCTCATGGGACTCCTCAAGCTCTCCAAAAACCCGGTTTGATGGAGAGCAGGCCTACACCTGAAATCAGGGAGGCACTGCCCGATGTCCTTTATCTGCCAACAACCAGAATAAATAGATGTGCAATTCAAGCTCCTGCTTCACATCACTTCCACCTCTCCCGCATGTGCAGCTGATGCAGGTCACTCCTCTGGTCCATCCACCTTCTGATGGTCCTCAAGTCAGCATATATAATTTAACCAGGTTCCAGGCCTTCTACATTTGAGGTCCATACGCTAGAATCCCAACCCCCGCTGGCTATGTACTTCCTCCACACTCCTGGGACCTAAAACAACCTCCTCCTGCTCAACACCCAACATACCAGCCTAGTCTTCTATGCCCCTTCTATTCAGTTGGCTCCTTTCTGCTACTGGAAACTGTAAATAATGCACAATTGCAAGTGTTTCTTAAGTGCTTGTTCTCTCCATGCGCTCATTTTTATTTGTGACATCACAATTTCCCTAATTGTTACGTACCTAAGCAGTTGTGTCCTGTTGTACCTTCAGTAGGTATGTACAGCTCCTCTTATAGAAATGCTGTTTGTGCTCCCACAAATATGTAAATAATGAATTCAGTGTCCAGGAAGAGTGCAGAGGCAGCAGTGACCACTTCTCTCAGGGTGCTTAAGATGCACAAGTATAGTCTGCTGTGAAGGCCCAACACAAAAAGGTGAGGAGGAGAACCAAGGCCTTTCCACGCAGCTCAAGCTAAGATAACAGACACACATCACTGAAGGGCAGGAGAAAATGTGGGGTGGGTTGTGCTTCGACTGAGTGTCTTATGCTACAAGAGCAACCCTTAAACCCATGGGAACCTGGGCACATAATGATTCTTACAAAACAGTGGTTCTCATTGGTGTCACTTGAAGAATGTTTCAATAAAAGGC
The DNA here is from genome assembly GCA_963921515.1 of Calotriton arnoldi. Classification (NCBI taxonomy): domain Eukaryota; kingdom Metazoa; phylum Chordata; class Amphibia; order Caudata; family Salamandridae; genus Calotriton; species Calotriton arnoldi. Next base: position 1,284,057 of record CAWUFW010002417.1, read on the forward strand.
AAAGTCACTTTATGCAATTAATGCAGTATCAAGGAAACATTAATGACAACCACACTTGCTCCTTAACACAAAAGATTGTTTATCCGCATTTTGTTTCCAACATGGGCCATTCAGATGTCTCATTGTCCCTAAAGTCCTGATGAGGCCCTCACAGCCGGACAAAGGGATTTAAACACCATCGTCAATATTAAGTAACAAACGATCCATCAGTATTGCCAATAGAATTTTATAAAACCAGAAGCTATTTCTTATAAAAACACACAAACCCTTTTTTGTCTCGCAACTGATTTGTCATTTATGTCAGTTTTGGTTGTGTTTTTTTTTCCCATGGTACACTTATTTTTTTAGACTTTGTGCTAAGTTCTTTTACATGTTAATTTGTGTTAAGGAGCAAGTGTGATTGGCGTTAACGTTTGATTGATACTGCATTGATCACATAAGGTGATTTTTGTCTTTTTAAAAAAAATGTATACTGCATTTGCTTTTTATAAACCACCACTGCCCATGGGGGGGGCTCTGGCCACTGATGTAAATGCATGCTAGCCAGAGAGAAGTATGGTGTTGTGTCCTAACTTCAAACATGGAAACGAAGCCTCTGACATCTAGTGGAAGTGTCTACCAAAATCTGGGGGCTTGGATAGTGAAAGATCATCCCCAGGTCTGAGGCTGTCGAGTGGAACATCCAAAACTTTTCTCCAAACTCTGTAATGTAGGAGTTGACACCCAATAGTTTCTCAGGGCCTCTGACGGCGGCCAAGCCCTATTGCTACTGAACTGATTTGAAGTAGAACTGGCGATGCATACGTAGGTCCAAGCCGCTGCAGCCCACGACTGCTCCTAACCCAGTGCCAAGTTATTGAGCCACACAGAGCGGCGTCAAATGTTGTGTATGTGTTATCTTTTAGTAATGAGTGTCTATGTTCTGTGTTACTTATATGTATCCCTCTGGTTCTTTTTAGATGAAGTGGTCTTGAAATTTGAAAAAGCTCGCGTAAGAGCAAGGAACGTGGCCTATGACACTCTCCCTGTCATCATCCATGGAAATGGGCCCACTAAAGTAAGTGCAGTTTTCCAACACCAAGAACAGTTTGCAAACACAATGTCCAAAGTGAAGCAGATAGGCCTTACCGCCTCGCAGGACGAAAAGCTGCATCATAGGTCTAGAAAGGTACTGTCCATCTCACCACAGGCAACCAATCACAGTTCAGAGCCGCTAGACAAGAAGTCTTATTGTCTGAGATGGGTAGAGAAATACGCATGGGCCTCATTGAATAATCTGCGACAGCACCGAGACCACCTCCATGCAGACTGTCCCACCCCTTCAATCCTTTTTTTCTGCAATGTCTGTGTAGGCATGCAAATAATCTGGTGGGTTAGGTAAAGAAACAGTCAAATGATGCATACAGGGCGGAGGATGAGAGGGATGAGATGTGGGCAAGCAGATGAGCTGCTGATCTTGGAAATTGGAAGCCTGAGTTTTAATCCCGGCTTTTGCATTAACCAAACACTCGCTGGCCTTCTGGGCAACTACCTTTTATCTCCCTGTACCCCATTGAAACTTCTGGAACTTAATTACAAAAAGCGTGCGGTCGGCCTTTATTCCAATAGTTACTCCCCCCCCTCCCCCTCTCTCTTGCTGCCTTGCAACGTATCACAGTGTTGAAAACAATGGGGTAACCCAGTATCCCTCTGAACCTGGGCATATATACAGTAAGTAACAAGTAGTTCTGTTGGGTAAGAACATTTCTTTACAGTTCATATGCTTTTAGTCCTAAGCATAAATTAATTTTTCAGAACAATGATGGAGCACATAAACAAAAACACTTTCTTGTGAAGATATCCGTTTACTTTTTCTTTTTCATCAATCAAAAAATTCAGACAAATGCTGTCCAAAAATTCATAAAATTGAACGACACAAGAGACATAGATTTACAGTGAACAAAGTGCCAAAGTGACTAAGTGACAGAAGGTGAATAAGTGTATTATACATACAAATGACACAACGATACACGCAATGTGCAAGGGAAAAATTATACAAGGGAAAAATGAGGGTGGTGGGGTCCAACCAATTTGTAATATAACTGTCTGCGGTCCAAGCAAAAATTGCTTAGCAAGTCCAAGGACAACGAGACCTAAGGGTATATGGACCAATGTATCCGTCGACATTTCGACCCTGACGTATGTGCGATTAGAGAAGCGTCATGGCGGGTCTTCTTCAGGACAAAAGAACAGGAAACAAGACAGCCAATTCCAATTGCATTAGGTGCAGTGAACGGTATCAAATTAATAGATCCGAAGACAAATGGTTCTGGATTCAGACGGGGTGCCTGACAGTGAACAAGGCATTTGCAACTTCAAAGGCCGTGATCTGATTAGGATGATTCACATGGATGGTATGGCCAAATGGCACTAAGGCAATCACTCCCACGTAGGTCCAGGAAAATGTATGAATTGTTAAAGATCTGGATAAGTGGATTAGGACCAAGCTCAATGGCTAGGTAAGCTTGAGGCAATCAATTCATGTAGGGAGGCTTTTCAAAATTGGAGACATCCTTTCAAGTTGGAGGCATCCTTAAAACCGTTACCCGTCATCCGTAATTGCTTGTGATTCTTTCAATACCAGCGCGCCGCGAGGTTCTGAATCAACCGCAGCAGCCTCCTCCGGAGACTCAGAACCTCACGGCGCGCTGGTATTGAAAGAATCCCAAGCAATTACGGATGACTGGTAACAGCTTTAAGGATGCCTGCAACCTGTTCTTTTGTCCTGAAGAAGACCCGCCATGACGCTTCTCTAATCACCCATACGTCAGGGTCGAAACGTCGACGGATACATTGGTCCATAAACCCTTAGGTCTCGTTGTCCTTGGACCGCAGACACTTATATTACAAATTGGTTGGACCCCACCACCCTCATTATTTTTCCCTTGTATAATTTTTCCCCTGCATATTGCGTGTATCGTTGTCATTTGTATGTATAATGCACTTATTCACCTTGTGTCACTTTGGCACTTTCTTCACAAGATATCTTCACAAGAAAGTGTTTTTGTTTGTATTTCATCATTGTTCTGAACAATTAATTTACACTTAGGACTAAAAGCATATGAACTGTAAAGAAATTTTCTTGCTACGCATCACATCACATCCTGGTTTCTTTAATCCAGTCACAAACGGAGCCCCAACAGTGTACGGTTGTATGGTCAGCTTGAGATGCTCCTGCTGGAATCAAATTTTTTCTCGATATTACTCTGTTGTTCCTGGGAGTCTGGTCTGTGCTCTTTACAGCATACATTAAAACACACGATGTTACCAGCTGTGCTAGTCACCCTTAGTCTGTAATTGTAACAGTGATTGTGATGCTGCTAGCTGGTGCAGGGCCAGCTTTGCGGGACGTCATTGCAAGGTATGTAATGTTCAAAAGGAGTACAACATATGCACCGATTGCTTGACGTGCTAAACAATGGATTTTGAATTTTTCAAGTTAGACCAAAGCTGCACTTTCTGGTCAAGGGTGAAATGTTTTGTGCAGCAGTTTCCCATAAAAATGACTCCTACTTGAGCATGTAAATCTGCAGGTGTATGTTGCCAGTCCTTCAGTGTGTGCTTGTTTTCATAGAATGCGTCAGTGCACTGAGTTTGTTTGACAGACACTGGTCTAGAGCGGATGCTCCCCCATCTGGAGGGGTCTGTCCTTCAGTTTTAGCATCTGGGTGTCTGTGGAAACTGCAGTGTTCCAGACAGGCACTTGTGTATTTCAGAGATGCCTCATTACCAAGCAGTGTCTATCCAAAAGCAAGTTAGTTGCCACTTTATATAGTCTTTTTTTTTTCTTTCTGTATTTCTGTATTTTTTGCATGTAAAAGCATCAATATGCAGCCTTATATTGTATTAAGTTTGTATTGTTTCATTTGTATTATGGCGTAGCCAGACGAGGGAAAACATGTGACTGCTGGAACTATGTATGCACCATACCATTCAGCTGTCAATTGTGCAGCAATATTTATAGATGGCCGGGCAGCACAGAAGGCTAAACCAAGGCAGATAGTATACGGTGCAGCACACACAATGTCAGATTTGACTGGGCACACCTATGTGGACATATCACAGAGCAGCAACATGTCCTGATTTGATGTATAGAAATTGGAGTGTGAGAAGACCTCCTACACGGGTCTCGCATGCCTCTGCACAGTAATGTATATATATCCTGGTGTATGACACAGGATGTTCAAATAGACCAGATACACAGCTGTATATTGATTATGGCATGTGATCTATCCAGTTATACAAGGCACACTGATATGTACAGCTCTGCAACTCCACATCTCATTTGACTGACTTTACCAATGCATTCAGTAACATTTTAACACATGAAAAATGCCTTTAGATCAGCCATGCCTGCATCTAGACATCACAGCACGCAATGTCCAATGGCATCAAGGGTTGGAGTCTGCAGGTTGATATGTGATTTGCGTGTCGGAAGCAACCTCACTCCAGACAAAAGGCAGTTCTGGGTAACATTCGGCATCAGTCTGTCATATTTGCTTCCAGGTAACTTCATCATTCTTGTGTTGTGCCACCGATGCCTTCTCTGGAGTTTTTACATTTCCACCTCTGTCTCCCAAGCTCTTTGTGGTTAATCCTTTTGCAAATACGATGACTTGGGCTATTTATGTTGCTTTGTTTCACACTGGAAGAGGTAACACTCAGTCATCGAAATGCTCTTCCTGATCCTCTTGGTTCTTCCGAACTTAATCAAAATATAGGAATAGTTCGAAGTTTCTGCAACAATTGTTAAATCTGATTGATTAAAGATTTGCTTCATTTCATGCGTTCACGTTTATTTCATTCTTTTGTTATACGTATTTTTACTACAAGATATGTTTCAATATCCAATGCAATGAAAAATAATTCATCTTACCAGAGAAAAATGAATTTTATAATGATCTCGATCAATATAATACTAATCTCTAATTCCCAAACATGACTGGAAAACCACAGATGTGTTACGTCAATGAGAGTATACACTTTTTAATAAGAGTCACTATCGCCAATCTGTACTGCTTGAAACACCAGTTTGGATCTAATAACTGTTCATCAAAGAGGAATGATCGAAGGATTACCATCTAGTCCGAAACAATTGTACAAGTGCTTTTGATCAGAAGAAGCAACATTTAAGAAAAGCTCAATTATTCAACAATATCCAGAGTGGGTACTATAGGGGGAAAAAAGCAATAAAAGCGGAATGCAAGGAGCCTGTTAGACCGCACAAAAAATCACCTATATAACACAATATTCTACAGCTTCGAAAAAAAGGTCTAAGAAATTGTTTTGCATTACTCTGAAATGATCAAGCAAGGCAAGAAAATGAAAGAGCCCTTTCCGGTACAAAAATGTAAATACAAAATGGTGAAACCTCATGGTAAAATTAATACAAGAGAAAAGAGTAAAACAAATCTGGGTGTAACAAACAACAAACTTTGACTAAGAGGAAAATGGGAAAATATCCCTGCTAGACTTGTAATTATAAAATATTGTATTATAAGGGAATGTGTTAGACCTGTCAGCCCTAGGGTGGTCTTGCCCTGTTTTTTTTCCCTTTTGCGCCTCATTTTTGCCACCGTATTTTTACTGGACCTAGGTCTCCGGGCGCCTTGCCACTGCTAACCAGTGCTGAGGTGCAGGTGCTCTCTCACTCAAGATGGCTGCCACAGGCCCCTGCTCCTGCAGAGGGGCCTTGCACACATACACACTAGTAGCCAGGGTCAGGCTGGGACATAGGGATACAGTATCCATTCCGTCCCCGCCTCTGGGCCACATAGCCAGACATGTGGAAGGTTCCAGAACCTTCCAGGCTGTGGGAGGAGTTATGTTTTGCCGCCTTTAGGAGGGTCACCTGACCTAGGGGTATAAGAGGCTTGGAGGGAAATCTTTTAGTCAGTTGGGGCACCACTGATCCTGGGAGAACCTCTGCCGGAGTACAGGCTGTAGGGCCTAGGGGGGAGACCTACACTACTGCTGCTGACAAGGCTTAGGCACTGCTGTAGTAAGCTAGCTGAGGAACGCCCACCACCCACTGACCTTGCCCAGCGTGAGGGGACCCAGGGAACCACCTTCAGCGTGCTGGGAAGTAACATCCCGTACTCCCAGAACCACCAACTCATCCCCCCCCCTCATAAAAAGAAACTCCTGACAAGAAACTCCTAAGAAGAAACTCATAAGAAGCAACCAATCAAGAACAGCCGCAAGAAACCTTAATTTGGGAGGCCTGACCGACAGGCAAGGCCTGAAACCTGAACTGCCAGGCTGGGGATCACCAGGTAAAGCGCCGTGCCCTGAAGCGCTAGACCTTCACCCCCTATCTACTCCTGCCTGCTGCTGGGCTGCCCCCCAAGAACCTTTCCAGTCAGCCCTGCCCACAGGCTGCTGGTGCGCCCCGCGCTATATCTCCACGAGGGAGAAACTGCCACCCAAGTCACTGACCTCGTGACTGAATTGCCGCCGCGGCCGCCTGAGGAGAAGTGCTGAGGTGAGGGAGCCCCCCCTCGAGTGCGTGTGGTGAGGCGCGCCGTCCGCGCCCTCACCGAAGCCTCCAAATTCCCCCCAAAGGTCACCGCCGGGCCCGGGGCCCCACCGACGAAGTCGCGGCCAAAGAAATCGCCGCCGCAGCCCAGGGGGGCCGCGTGAAGAAGCCGCGGCCTAGCGGGACCAATGAGGCCTCCAGGCCCCGCCGACGCCGTTGCTGGGCGACCGGGGACGCCGCCGCGCCCCCGGGAAGGCCGCGCAGCGATTGGGCGCCGGCTCCCGCCACGCCCCCAGCGCCGACGGAGGCCGAAGAAGAGCTCCGGACCAGCAGAGGGAGACGGGAAGCCGGCCGGAGAGGACTGCCGGCTCCCGCTCCCCTTCCATCTCACCGCAATCCCCCCACTTGATCCCGGGGGCCGGAGGAGTGTGATACCGGCCCCCGCAACGACCCGCAATTCCGGCCGGAAGTCCGAGGCACCCCGACCGGGCCCTGCCCTTCAAAACACGGGCCGGCCCGGGAGATCGACAGTCGCATTGAAGCGCGACCCACGACCACCACATCAGGTGAGCCCAGGAGGCCCCTAGGGCCGCAGAGACGCCACCATTAACCCGTGTAATTATCCCTATGAGGTGAGGCCCCGGAGAGGAGTGGGCCTGGCCTGAATTAACCCTTGAGGGACACAGAAGCCCCCCATTGCCAGGGAAGCCCCAGAATAAAGGACATGTTGAGGGGTTCCCTACATTGCTTATTAGTCTAATGATGACGCCTGCTGTAATTACTGTCTAGGCCTATGCTTATAACTGCAAAGTCTTTACCTAGTGTGAAGGTGATTAATTGAATTGAGCTGAAGTGTACACCGCCAAGAGTTGAAGTGTTTTATGTTGCAGGTGTACCGGAGTTGCGACGCCCACTGTACTGAATGTGGGTGCGCCTAGATTAATGCAGGCTCTGTTTGAAATGTAACGTAAAATGCCCTCTTTTAAGTAATTGAATATTCCTGAAGTGAACTGTATGTTTAGGCCCATGGTTTATTAATGCACCTTGTGATCATTATTGGTGCTACGTTTAGGAGATGATTCCTGCGGCCTTTTAGTGGCCTACAATGTTGATGAGCTATGATGCTTTAATGAAAAAGCGCACCAGTTGAGTAATGCAATGATTTTAAATGTAGATCTGAATTAATCTGCCTCATCTGATGCTGCCTGGATTTATATAAAAGATCTTGATTTTAAATACACAAGCCTGGTGTGGTGTCATGTTATTGCGTCCGCATTTCTGAGTCAAAGTAAGAGTGTGCTGCACAACTGCCTTACACATTGCCTTCGCGTGCTTTCCCGCCTCGCGCCATGCTACCGTGACGGACTCGGTAACTCCGTTTCCAACATTGGTGTTCAGCGGTGGGATAAGGACTGGTGTTTGTGCAGCACCCTACAGTGACTCAGTGTGCGCCGCAATTGGACACCTATTGTAATACAAGTGCTAGGAATTCTTTTGTGATTGCCGATTGTGTACATTCCTGCGTTAGACCTGCTACCTACAGTCTAGAACCCTTTCCCTAAATTGTCTGGGGCCCCACCTAGGAGGATGGAGTTTGAGTTGGCCAACCTAGAAAGGTATACGGTGACACAGCTCAAGGAGTTCTGCCTAGAGAGGGGGTGTCCGTCAAGCGAGGCGCCAGGAAGGAGGTGCTTCAGAAAGCTTTGAGGGCATGGGTAATGGCCCACCCGGAGGGAAGAGGGGACGAGGAGCAGGGGGAGGCAGACAACCCAGGAGAACTGGACCTACTGCACATTGATGTTAGCGAGAATGTGTTGCCAGGAAGACGTTCCAGGGCAGGCAGTAGTGCGTCAGGGGGAGTTTGTCGGCAGAGGAATTTGAGGACAGGAGGGAGGAGAGGCAATTAACATTAGAACTTGCTAGGATGGAAAGGGAGCGAGAACAGGCAAGGCTAGCCATGGAAGAAAGGAAGCTTGCGCATGAGCTTAGCCTGAAGGAACTAGAGCTCCGAGCCTTGCAGATGGAGATGCAGGGCAAAGTGAATGGTGGCAGCGTACCTGCTGGGGTTCCACAGGAGCCCAAATTTTATCTACCAAGAGAGGTGATAACCAGTTTTAGTGTGGGAGATGACATCGATAAGTGGTTGGCGGCGTACGAGGTGTCTTTGGTGGCCCATAGAGTTCCTGAGAGCTACTGGGGGGTAGGTCTTTACAGGTACATACCTCCACCAGTAAGGGACACACTTTTGACCTTGGATAAGGGGGATCAGACCAACTACCCTATCATGAAGGAGGCCCTGCTTAAGAAGTTTGGCCTCACCCCAGAGAAGTACCGCCAAAAGTTCAGCAACAGCCACAAGCTTCACACACAAAACTGGGTGGATTTTTTTGATTATGCCCGGAAGGCATTTGAGGGTTGGGTGCGTGGCAGCAACGTTGATGATTACAAAGGGCTGTACGACCTGTTCTTGAGAGAGCACCTCCTAGAGAAATGTTTTCCGGAGCTGCGCCAGTACTTGGTGGACCGCAAGCTGACCAATCCTAGGGAGCTTGCAGAGGAGGCAGACACGTGGGTCAGCACTCGGGTGTCCCACAAGGGAGCCGGGGCGGACCCCCGAAAGGTGGACAGGGGTTCCCCCAGAAGAAAGAGGGGAGATAAAAGGAGGGAGTTCTTTAAAGGCCCCCAAAATAGACCGCCTGGGAGAGGGGTAGGTTCCCCATCCCAATCTGGATTCGAGAAACCCACTTATCCTGACAGGAGTCAGCAGCCCAGAACTGTCCGGTGCTACGAGTGCGGGGAGGTTGGACATTACAAGGGGGATCCCCAGTGTCGCAAGAGAACCCCAGCCCCCACAGGAGGTAAGAGCCCCGGGGTGGCCAGTGTAGCGCTTGGGGAGGAGTTGTCCCTAGGTAGGGGAGGTGAGTGGCCAGGCTTGACCTTAGTTTCCCTGGGGGATAGAGAGATCATCCCACGGGTTCAGGTACCCTCGAACACTGCCAAGTATCGGCAGAGGGTCCTGGTGAACGGGGAGGAGGTGGAGGCTCTGAGGGACACAGGTGCCAGCATGACGATGGTGAGACGTCAGCTGGTGTCCCCAGAACAGGTGATTCCTGAGGTATTCCACCCGGTTGTTATGGCTGATAATAGCCTGGGTCATTACCCCGTGGCCCAAGTTCCCTTTGAGTGGGGAGGAGTCTCAGGCCTGTTGAAGGTTGCGGTGAGCCCTGCCATGCCAGTTGACTGTCTGCTGGGTAACGACTTGGAACATACTGCCTGGAGGGAGGTAGAGTTCAATGCCCATGCTGAGATGTTGGGATTACCAGGATGGACTTGCGTCGTCACGCGGTCCATGGCTGCCCGACAAGGACCTCAGCCCGGGTTGGAGCCTGAAATAATGGCCCAGCCCACTGCTGGACGAGGAGATGTCCAGGAGAAGACACCCGGTGAGATGGATGGGGAGCCCGCGGAGGTGACCCCGGAGTCCGCTGAGGTGGTTGGTGTTCCCGTGGGGGACCTGCCGACCCCTGCAGAGTGGCAGGTGGAAGGAGGGCCTACCCAGGAGGAATTTTGCCGGGCGCAGAAGGAGTGCCCTACGCTTGAAGGCATGCGGCAACAGGCCGAAGCCCAAGCAGCTGGAACCGAGACTGGTAACTACCATGTCTACTGGGAGGATGGTCTCCTCTACAGTGAGCCTAAGGCTCCGGTGCATGGGTCATCAAGGGCCGTGGTGGTCCCCCAATGCTACCGAGCCTTTCTGCTAGAGTTGGCACACGAAATACCACTAGCAGGACACCTGGGCCAGGACAAGACGTTTGCGCGTTTGGTCCCACATTTTTACTGGCCCAGGATGCGCGTCACTTCTGACACTTTCTGCAAGACCTGCACCACTTGCCAGGCGAGCGGCAAGACGGGGACTAAAGTGAAGGTCCCTCTAGAACCTCTCCCAGTTGTCGATACCCCTTTTGAGCGGGTAGGGATTGACATTGTCGGGCCATTGGACCCGCCGACTTCTGCAGGACATAGGTTCATTTTGGTGCTGGTAGACCACGCCACCAGGTACCCAGAGGCAATCCCTCTGAGGACCATCACTGCACCGGTGGTGGCGCGGGCCCTGATGGGGATTTTTACCCGAGTGGGATTCCCCAAGGTCGTGGTGTCAGATAGGGGCACGAATTTCATGTCGGCCTACATGCAGGCCATGTGGAAGGAGTGTGGAGTGACCTACTGGTTCTCCACTCCTTACCACCCCCAGACGAACGGGCTCGTGGAGCGCTTTAACAAAACCTTGAAGGGGATGATCAGGAGCCTACCCGAGGACTTGAGAAGGAAGTGGGACGTCCTCTTACCCTGTCTGCTCTTCTCCTACCGAGAGGTGCCGCAGAAGGGGGTCGGTTTCAGCCCCTTTGAGCTGATCTATGGCCACCCCGTTCGGACGCCCCTCAGTCTTGTCAAGGAGGGGTGGGAGAAGTCTTCCTCGAAGCTTCCCCGTGATGTGGTCAGCTATATGCTGGCATTCCGCAGCCAAGTGGCCAAGCTGTGGAAGGAAGCCTCGGACAACCTAGAGGCTAGTCAGGCCGTCATGAAGAAATGGTACGACCGGAACGCTCGGACGGTAGAGTTAGACGCTGGACAGAAGGTGTGGGTCATGGAGCCAGGAGAGCTTAGCGCCCTCCAGGACCGGTGGACTGGACCGTTTGAGATCTTGGAAAGGAGAGGCCAGACCACGTATGTCGTCGATGTGAAGACCCCCCCGTCAACCCCACAGGGTGTTCCACGTCAACCGCCTGAAGCCACACCAGGAGCGTTCAGAGCTCACTCTCCTGATGATAACAGATGGGAGTGAGGAGGAGGAGAGTGAGCCTCTTCCAGACCTTCTGGCGGCCCATGAGAAGGATGGCTCGGTAGAGGGAGTGGTCCTCGCCCCATCCTTGACCCCAGAGCAACAGAGGGACTGTCGCCAGGTCTTGGGGCAGTACGCCTCGTTGTTCTCCCTCACGCCTGGGATCACGCACCTGTGTACCCATGATGTGGACACAGGGGATAGTCCGCCCGTAAAAACCAAGTCTTACCGGCTGTCCGATAAGGTCAAGGCTAGTATCCAGGGTGAGGTTACCAAGATGCTAGAACTGGGGGTGATTGAGCCTTCCAGTAGCCCTTGGGCTAGTCCGGTGGTGTTGGTGCCGAAAGCGGCCCCACCGGGCACCACACCAGAACTTCGGTTCTGTGTGGATTACCGTGGACTCAACTCAGTCACCAAGACCGACGCTCACCCGATCCCTCGGGCGGATGAGCTCATTGACCGGCTGGGAGCAGCCCGGTATCTGAGTACCATTGATTTGACGTCAGGCTATTGGCAGATCGCCATGGCGGAAGGAGCAAGGGAGAAGACTGCGTTCTCCACCCCCGAGGGCCACTTTCAATTTCGGGTGATGCCCTTCGGGTTGAAAAATGCTCCAGCCACTTTCCAGCGGTTGGTGAACCAGGTGCTGTCTGGCCTAGAGGCCTTCTCTGCTGCCTACCTGGATGACATAGCTGTCTTCAGTAGCAGCTGGGAGGACCATCTGGAGCATCTCCAGGAGGTGCTACAGGCTCTGCAACGGGCTGGTCTAACCATCAAGGCCAGCAAGTGCCAGATTGGACAGGGATCTGTCGTGTACCTGGGACATCTGGTGGGCGGAGGTAAGGTGCAACCCCTCCAAGCCAAGATCGAGACCATCTTGGCCTGGGAGCCCCCAAGACCCAAACCGAGGTCCGAGCTTTTCTCGGCCTCACGGGATACTACCGCCGGTTCGTCAAGGGATATGGAACCATTGTGGGCCCATTGACGGAATTGACTTCAAAGAAGCAGCCACGCAGAGTCATCTGGACGGCTGCCTGCCAGGAAGCCTTTGAAACCCTCAAACGTGCAATGTGCACCGCACCGGTGCTCAGGACTCCAGACTTTGGACGGGAATTTATCGTGCAGACAGAAGCTTCTGAGAATGGCATAGGAGCTGTGCTCTCGCAGCTGAATGACGATGGCCAAGACCAGCCAGTGGCCTTCATTTCCCGAAGACTACTCCCCCGGGAACAGCGGTGGAGTACCATCGAACGAGAAGCCTTTGCCGTGGTTTGGGCTGTAAAGAAGTTGAGGCCATACCTTTTTGGTTGTCACTTCCTGATCCAGACCGACCACAGACCCCTTCGCTGGCTCATGCAGATGAGAGGCGAAAACCCCAAATTGTTGAGGTGGTCCATTTCCCTCCAGGGGATGGACTTTCGGGTGGAACATCGACCCGGTGTAGACCACGCCAACGCTGACGGTCTCTCCCGGTTTTTCCGCCTTAGCGACGAGAACTCCCTAGAGGTTGGGAAGCTCTCCCCTCTTTCGGCTGGGGGGACGCGTGTTAGACCTGTCAGCCCTAGGGTGGTCTTGCCCTGTTTTTTTTCCCTTTTGCGCCTCATTTTTGCCACCATATTTTTACTGGACCTAGGTCTCCGGGCGCCTTGCCACTGCTAACCAGTGCTGAGGTGCAGGTGCTCTCTCACTCAAGATGGCTGCCACAGGCCCCTGCTCCTGCAGAGGGGCCTTGCACACATACACACTAGTAGCCAGGGTCAGGCTGGGACATAGGGATACAGTATCCATTCCGTCCCCGCCTCTGGGCCACATAGCCAGACATGTGGAAGGTTCCAGAACCTTCCAGGCTGTGGGAGGAGTTATGTTTTGCCGCCTTTAGGAGGGTCACCTGACCTAGGGGTATAAGAGGCTTGGAGGGAAATCTTTAGTCAGTTGGGGCACCACTGATCCTGGGAGAACCTCTGCCGGTGTACAGGCTGTAGGGCCTAGGGGAGACCTACACTACTGCTGCTGACAAGGCTTAGGCACTGCTGTAGTAAGCTAGCTGAGGAACGCCCACCACCCACTGACCTTGCCCAGCGTGAGGGGACCCAGGGAACCACCTTCAGCGTGCTGGGAAGTAACATCCCGCACTCCCAGAACCACCAACTCATTCCCCCCCCCTCATAAGAAGAAACTCCTGACAAGAAACTCCTAAGAAGAAACTCATAAGAAGCAACCAATCAAGAACAGCCGCAAGAAACCTTAATTTGGGAGGCCTGACTGACCGGCAAGGCCTGAAACCTGAACTGCCAAGCTGGGGATCACCAGGTAAAGCGCCGTGCCCTGAAGCGCTAGACCTTCACCCCCTATCTACTCCTGCCTGCTGCTGGGCTGCCCCCCCAAGAACCTTTCCAGTCAGCCCTGCCCACAGGCTGCTGGTGCGCCCCGCGCTATATCTCCACGAGGGAGAAACTGCCACCCAAGTCACTGACCTCGTGACTGAATTGCCGCCGCGGCCACGTGAGGAGAAGTGCTGAGGTGAGGGAGGCCCCCCTCGAGTGCGTGTGGTGAGGCGCGCCGTCCGCGCCCTCACCGAAGCCTCCAAATTCCCCCCAAAGGTCACCGCCGGGCCCGGGGCCCCACCGACGAAGTCGCGGCCAAAGAAATCGCCGCCGCAGCCCAGGGGGGCCGCGTGAAGAAGCCGCGGCCTAGCGGGACCAACGAGGCCTCCAGGCCCCGCCGACGCCGTTGCTGGGCGACCGGGGACGCCGGCCGCGCCCCCGGGAAGGCCGCGCAGCGATTGGGCGCCGGCTCCCGCCACGCCCCCAGCGCCGACGGAGGCCGAAGAAGAGCTCCGGACCAGCAGAGGGAGACGGGAAGCCGGCCGGAGAGGACTGCCGGCTCCCGCTCCCCTTCCATCTCACCGCAATCCCCCACTTGATCCCGGGGGCCGGAGGAGGGTGATACCGGCCCCCGCAACGACCCGCAATTCCGGCCGGAAAGCCGAGGCACCCCGACCGGGCCCTGCCCTTCAAAACACGGGCCGGCCCGGGAGATCGACAGTCGCATTGAAGCGCGACCCACGACCACCACATCAGGTGAGCCCAGGAGGCCCCTAGGGCCGCAGAGACGCCACTGGGGGCCGGGGGCCACCATTAACCCGTGTAATTATCCCTATGAGGTGAGGCCCCGGAGAGGAGTGGGCCTGGCCTGAATTAACCCTTGAGGGACACAGAAGCCCCCCATTGCCAGGGAAGCCCCAGAATAAAGGACATGTTGAGGGGTTCCCTACATTGCTTATTAGTCTAATGATGACGCCTGCTGTAATTACTGTCTAGGCCTATGCTTATAACTGCAAAGTCTTTACCTAGTGTGAAGGTGATTAATTGAATTGAGCTGAAGTGTACACCGCCAAGAGTTGAAGTGTTTTATGTTGCAGGTGTACCGGAGTTGCGACGCCCACTGTACTGAATGTGGGTGCGCCTAGATTAATGCAGGCTCTGTTTGAAATGTAACGTAAAATGCCCTCTTTTAAGTAATTGAATATTCCTGAAGTGAACTGTATGTTTAGGCCCATGGTTTATTAATGCACCTTGTGATCATTATTGGTGCTACGTTTAGGAGATGATTCCTGCGGCCTTTTAGTGGCCTACAATGTTGATGAGCTATGATGCTTTAATGAAAATGCGCACCAGTTGAGTAATGCAATGATTTTAAATGTAGATCTGAATTAATCTGCCTCATCTGATGCTGCCTGGATTTATATAAAAGATCTTGATTTTAAATACACAAGCCTGGTGTGGTGTCATGTTATTGCGTCCGCATTTCTGAGTCAAAGTAAGAGTGTGCTGCACAACTGCCTTACACATTGCCTTCGCGTGCTTTCCCGCCTCGCGCCATGCTACCGTGACGGACTCGGTAACTCCGTTTCCAACAGAATGCTATAAAAGAAAATTCCTGCACAGCAAAATCATCGAAAATAAGAGTCTAGTTTAACTGTGAATCGTTATTTTGTGGCACGTGTTATTAAATTCCCTTGTGTACCATAGTGTGTAGTACAAATAACTCTTGGGGCAAATTACATGGTGGTACAAACACAAATCAAACATTAGATTCCCAACAGACCATCACAATTTGGCAGACATTGTGATGAGCAATGTCATATGATAGCACATATTCAATTTCAGATAATAAATCAAGTACCACAATTTACCAACAATAGTATCCCGAGGATCAGTATTAAACAAAAAAGGTATCTGAATAACTAGACGTGTTGACCCCTAGGGTGTCTTAATGAAACGGAACATCCAAGTTAACTTTTTTAAATGGGACAATTGATATATTATTGAACATGAGGAAAATCTAAATGAAATGGAGAATGTTTTATTTCACATGAAACAAAGAAAGGAATAAATGCATAAGAATGAGTGAAATATATTAATTAGGTAGGAATTAAATGAAACTTATCAAACTTGATTATAGAATACTATACAAATACATACATAGGATCTGAAAAACATTAAGAAATATGTGACAAGAAGAGGTATTACAATAGATGAACAAAAGTTTAGAAGATTGATATTCGTTTTGCTTTTTGTTGAAGATGGAGAAATACTCTATATGTAGAATGATGCGGTTGCTAACTAAAACAAGCAGTGGAAAAGCCAATCGGTCTTGCCTATGTAAGATCTATTATTTTTAAGTCAGGTTGCAGATAAGCGTGCGCTGTGGGCAACATGGCTTAAAGTAAAAAAAAGCAAAGCGCTATAACCCGGTCAGTGTTGCCTACATGATTGAGGTTTTTTAAGCCATGTTGCACAGTAGCCCACGGTGCTGTGCAATATGTTAAAAAAAAGAAGGGGGAGACGGCGACCAACACAAGGGATTAGGGGCATGGAGCAGCAATAACCAGCAGCGGTAGGAGGGGGTGTGGGGAAAACAAAATGAGGTAGGTGCGGGAGAGAAGGAGGGGGCACGGCGTGGGGAGAAGAAATAGTACCTCAATCACAGTGGGAGCAGCGAACAGGCACTTTAGTTGAATCAATCGTGACTTGGTCCATGCTCCAAAGAAAGGAACGGAAGTGAGGCTTGGCCTCTGCTGGCCAATTAGGAGGCTGTAAAGAAGAGTGGGCAGGCTCCAAGCCCTTTATTGTATACAATAGTGCCTGCCATCCAAGAACACACAACCTAAAAAGGCAGATTGTTTCCAACTGATGGTCGGCCCTCAGATGATGGATATCTACAGATCTCCAACAGAAGAGGCAGTCAGTAAAAGGCAGGTGGCTTCTAGGGCTCTGCACACATCCGCTTCAACTGAAGGCTTGCACTGCTTTATTATAGATTATATTCGTCAACAGTGTGGTCGTTGCTTAATCTGAGACGAGGCACCAGACTAGTATTTTAATGAGATTATGCCAACAGGAAACGTTTATTCTTATACACAAGTGTAATTTACGGGTTGAACAGCACCTGTCCTGCTTTCCCATCACCCCCAAATTTCATTTCTTCTTTTACCTTTTAGCTAGCATTATATGCGAGATGAATGAGTGCCCCCAAAAACTGCATTACCCTCCAGTTTTGCCTGAATGATGAATGGAGCTCCGTAGAAATAACTGTAACAGCAGATGTGCATTAAAAGTAACATTGGTTCAAAGCCAAGGTTTGGTCCTGAACTCGCACAACCATAGTAAGGAAACTGCTACAGAAAGGGGAACGCAAATAGGAATAACAATTATTCACAGTCACATTAAATTATTTCTGTCCCTTATCTAAATGAGTATACAGAGTTCCCTTCCCCCCTTTGCCTGGTCCTCACCATAGGAGAAATTGCATGAATGATTATGCCAAAATGAACCCCCATGCTTGCATCTGTCCCACTCAACGTGTCTGGTTGATCTCTGTGCCTTTTTTGCAGATGTTCAAACCTTCTAAGCTCCCCTGTCTGTACCTGCCTCCTGGAATAGACAGCACTTATAAGATTCTCCTGAAACTTGGAGGATGGACATAGAAATTCGCCCAAATAGAAATGTACTAATCTAAGTCAAGTCGTTGAAAGTGTTTGAGGAAAGTGTTTGGATGGGATCCTTACTGTACTTTCGGCTACCGGTAGACTAAAAACACCAGCATATCAGTGCATGTTCGTGTAATATTTTCCAAGCAGACCAGAGACCAAGAGCTTGAACAGATGTAATACTGCCAATGCTGGTCTACTATATGATGGCAATACTACTAATCGGGCCATCATATTCTCCAGAGCAGGCTGTTGACTTTACCTACAGGTAACATTTTAACAAAAGCCATGCAGCCAGCGTCTTACAATCAAGAACTATATTGCCAAAGATTGTCATTTCAACAGTATTATGCAGTACTGTGTCCCTGATTCAGGCTTTGGTGTGTTTGTATCACACTGTGATTCATACAAACACTAAACCCTCTAGGTACCAGCATAATAAGGTGTAGAATCAAAATCTTAATTTAAAATCTAAATAGGCACAATAAATTATGCAAACGACTTTCTCATCCACATTGAACACACACAACATATTACCGCAAACAAATGAACGTGGATTGGCCAAAGCAATAGATATGGCATGTTGTTATAAATAGCATTTGGTATTACTTGAGTGACTGTATGTGTTGCCGCAACAGTCAGAGAAACAAAATGCCGCAATGAAGTAACATCTTGGGCTACAACAATATGGGAGGTTGGAGCAACACCCCTTTCCAAAGCAGACTGCTTCAGCAGAGTTAAGCTGTACCGTCTCAAAAAAGAATGTTATGAAAAAGAGTAAACAAATGACATCTGAGGTTTAAGTGGTGACCTTAAAATACATTCACAGCAAAATATTACATAGTAGATACTTCTGACAAAGGGTGAGTATTGTTATTGCATCTTTAAGAAAGTCTATGTATGTGTACGTCTTTAACAGTAAACACAAAAGCTGTAAGCCCAACATGTCCGAAGAGCAAAATAAAAAAAGGAAAATGCAACAGAGAATAGTAAATAGCACAGTGTCTCTGACAGATTAAAGCATATGAACAGAACACACTTTATGAATCAAAGAAGATAAAAATCAGCAAATTAAATTGTCATTTGAGCAAAGTGAATGCATCAAAGAACACACATTGCCTCTTATGTAGCATATGCAGCCGAACAAAAGGGCTATTTGGTGTTCTAGCATCAAAAGCTAATGAGAAGGTAAATGGAACCATGTAGCCATCCTCAAAACGCCATGGTCTTGGGCAGTCCACCCAAACAGTGGCAAAGCATTAGAAGCAGATGAAAAACCATGTCTGAAGAGCGCTGAACCCCAGTCCACTCCATCTGTACGCTTTTGTTTTACTTTTTTAAAGAATTGATAACATGAGGTATTCCCAAAAGCTAAAGATCTCTATAACCTAAAACTCAATGGCATTAGCTAGTTACTTAAAATGCCAACAATTCCAATGGCTGCTCTTCTGTTTGTATAAAGATGGTATGATTGTGTGTTACCACCAATGGCTACTTATTTCATTAAACGGATATGTGGAGTGCTGTGACATTCGTTGTCAATGTGACATCAGATGAACATTTTACAGTTGGGCTACAATCTCGGCTATGATGAGACTTTAATAAACCTGTAGATTGGCTGTTAATAAATCACATGTGACATCTGGGAAAAAACACCCAGGAACTTATCCTTTTAAACAGCTAAAACAGTGAAGCAATTTAAAATGTTAATTATTTGATCTTAAGCCAAAATAGGAATCTATCAGCCTCAATAACGCAGAAATGAACATTACAAAGCTTAAAATAAATGGTAATCGGAGCTAGGAAGTGCTTGACACAAAGTCTGTATGCAGCGACATATGTTTTGAGAAATATCCGTGAGATACTAGAGGAGAGAGAGAGAGAGATTCTAGATTTAGAATCCGTATTTTACATTCAGTAGAGAACCCTGCACGGTATGGGCAATATGAGGTCAAGAAGCTGATGACATGGCCAACAACCATTGGCATAGCCAATAGGTCTCGCCTTTGGGGCCTTCTAAATGTTTAGCCATGCAGCACATTATCCTGGGTGCTGTGCCACCAGGGATTGACGAGCTATACAGTTATTACACACTGGGTCATGCAGTGTGATTCCGGAATACATGCTTGCCTTAGGATACATTTATGGACACGTTCCAAGGCTTTTTAACGCACAGACAGAAAAACAAGTGCCTGGATGCAAGTCAACATCACTGTAACATTCGGTGTGCCACTGCATCATTAGAGTATTGAACAGCCTATGAAAAAAAGCAGTGAAGTACTTTCCAATGTTGGAGACGTCACATCCCTGCTCCCCCAGGCCTCTCTATTCACCAGGCAGCCTTCTCCAGAGTTGTTTAATTTAAAACACTGCTCGCACCATCCGTTTACCAGATCTACTGCAGATTTTGTGCATCATCGTCAACAAAACAAAACATGAAAAGGTGTGCAGTTAGCCTTTTGTTTGAAATCAATCCTGCGTCCTAAATGTTATCTAGAAAAATATTTTCCCATTGGAATTAATAGACAATCTAACCCAGTGGAACTATATTGTTTTCATATTTAATATTTAGGGCACAATATTTAAGTCGGGCAAAGTTTCTGCATAACATTTCGATATCCAGCTGTGTGCGATTTTAATAATGAAGATAATGCATCCAATGGCACTGATGCACTAAGTCTAAAAGTTGCACAACAGATTTACATACGCAACTGCTGTATGGGAATATCACCAAGATTACTAGCAGTGATTTACTGTCACACACCATAGATCACCCCCACCCGTAAGAATCACAAAATGGACTACTAAGTGGAAGGTTACAAGGGCAAGGCCAAACATTCACCATCTAGGGCTGCAGGCTGACTAAGACAGCAGACTAGAGACTTGTGAGTAAAGGCCAGGTCAACCCAGAGCACCCTTCTGTTCTGGAGTGGGCTCATGGTGTGGCTGTGCAGTCTGCATGAAACACTGGCAGAAAAGAGAATCGACGTGGGAAACAACTGGTGATCTGCTGCACATTTGTAATCCCAACACGCAACAACAGAGTGCGACTGGCAAGCACAACCCTTGTGTTAGCCCTGAATCAAAGCTAGAACTGCAAACAAACTACCAGTATTAAACCTTGGCATGCCAGGCTCCCAGCCTTTAACGATTTTAGAAATTACACTTAGGA
Source organism: Calotriton arnoldi (assembly GCA_963921515.1). NCBI lineage: Eukaryota > Metazoa > Chordata > Amphibia > Caudata > Salamandridae > Calotriton > Calotriton arnoldi. The sequence goes on from CAWUFW010002417.1 coordinate 1,304,578, forward strand.
ATCTTAATCATAGCCGCTGTTTTGTACTCGGAAATTAAATTAGATTATATGATCGCCAATAATGTAGAAATGTAATTACACACAGGTCAAAATCTTATACAATTAGCGCCTATATTTGGATGTTTACTGTTGCCAGACAGGCTCTTTTACATGACAGGGAGAGTAAAAGAGCAAACATTTCAGTGGCAGACAACCCAGACTGCAAATAATTATTTCTAAATTTGAACGTGGGCTGGTATCCGGTACAATTTTCCAGCAAGGGCTGATTCGGATTATGATCGGGGCGGGGGGGATATAATACCTACTCTCAAAAGGTGGCAATGCTTTATGCATTTTGGGAAAAAACACAAAACGAAAGAAAACCCCAAAGAATAGCTTGTATTTAGAGGTTTTGCTCTGCTTTTTGAAGGGCTACAGTGTCAGTAGGCGGTGATGGGTGGAAGGATGGCTACAACAGAAGGGTTTTAAGGCTCATCCTTTTAGGCTTGCTTTGTTAATATGTTCAGTCAAAACAGACAGGTCTCGAGCAGACCGACTGCCGAGCCCCCGCAGTCCTCATTGCACACTCCCTTTCAGCGACAGGCCCAGCACTGACAGCAGCTGCGGCACCACAGAGTGTGGCTACTAATTAAGGCATGGAAACCCCATGGACTGGGGTGCGTGTTGCTAAAAATTACTGCGCCACATCTGCACTGGTGGCCTGGGGGCATTAGTGCTGCACATACACGGCAAAGACATGCCTGGTGGCCGCCCTGTGAATTCTGGGCTCATTGGGGGCACTATAAGCAAGGGGCACATGAATTAGTGCGATAACAGAACACAATAAAATGTGACTCATTGCTCTTGTAACTTGTTTACAATAACTCAAGGCTAAGAGCCATACGTTTTGTTGGCGGCTACACATTTTAAGATCAAGGGCATTCAGGTTGGTGTAACAGAAACGGGCATACAGTAAACATTGAATCTGTAGACATTTCCTTACCAGTTTATTTAGTTACAGATGAAGGCTAAGCATGCGACATGAGAACCGAGCCGACCAGCCCTCCCTCTTTGCTGTGTGGAGTGGAGTCTGTTTCTTACACAGAAGCCGAAGGCAGTTACGGCTGTGCGGGTCACGGGTTAGCAAGGGAGGGGGGACAGGAATAAAGCTAACAGAAAGTACAGTGGGAGAGGGGCGGGAACAAAGACAACACGGACAACGGGAGGGGGCGTGAACAAAGACAACAAAGACAACGGGAGGGGGCGTGAACAAAGACAACATGTACAACGGGAAGGGGCAAGAAAGGCAACAAAGTATGGCGGGATGGGGCGGGTAGAAAGTCAACACGGACAACGGGAGGGGTGGGAACATAGGGAGTTGGACAACGGGAGGGGAGGTGGGAGCAAAGTGAAACACAACAGGAAAGTTACTAAACAAGCCAAGGCAAAAGAAAAAGTAGTGCACTGACCAAAACATATGGACCATATCAAAAGGATCCATGTAGCAGGGGCAGTCGCCAGGCCAGGAACTCAGCAGCCACAAGGCGGAACAACAGTACTCTAGTCACCAACAAAAACTATGGTATTTATAAAGGTGGACCAAGCAACCAATGAAAAGCGATAGGCATGTAGTGGGTGTGTTCAAACTCCATCAAGGGATTACAGCAAGCTTCGCAGAGCAGCGCATGCGCGATGCCTCTAGGCTCGACCTAAAAACAATATCCTCACTAGAGAAGAAGACTAATAAAATTAGGTTGTAATGAAGCTTTTCTACTTGTGCCTACAGAAAGTGATGCGAGCCTTTAGAAAGCACATTATGCTGGAACTGCTTCCGGGTGAAAATCACGAACGATGCTTCCATAATAAAGGAAACTGGGAACAGGTATATGAAGACTCACTTCAAATACTTTTCCCAAAACCAGCGAAGTATTGAGATTTTAGAATTAGACTGTTGGTAATACGTTGAAGAAATATGAGGTGGGTTGTTGTTTAGATGTAAAGAATGAAAGCATGCCCGTTTCTTGCGAGGAAGTAAATTTATTTTTTGAGCTTTAGATCTCACGTACTTGGAGCGAGGAGATATGAACAGATAATATTCCTTGATGACTGACCTTTTCCGAAATGCATGGACTATTGAAATGCCCAGCATAGTAAAACCAGTGAAATATAACTGCATACTATAATTATGAGCATATGAAATAAAGTGAATTTTCGAATCAATCAGTGATTTAAGTGATCTTAATTTTGATTACGTTTGAGGGGACAAAAGTGGTTCAGCCAGACCACTTTGGAAAACTGAAGCCTCTAACTCTTCCAGTTATTTGGATTGAGATACTCTTGTGGTTGGGGTATATAGAGTTTGGATGTGCATTTCCACTTGTGAATAATATTAAATTACGATGCCCTTGAGGTTGGAGTAGGAAGAGCTTGGACATGCATCTACCAGTTGTAAATAATATTGCATTACGATACTATTGTATTTGCGGATTAAGGTCTTGGATATGCATCTCCATTTGTGAATAATATTGGATTACGATACCAATGCAGTGGTGGTAGAAAGAGTTCGGATATGCATCTGTAATTTCCATTAATATTGGAATGCAACACTCTTGTGGTTAGAGTAGAAAGGACTTGGCCATGCATCTACCAGTTTTAATATCCGATTAAGATACCCATCAGTTATGCATCTCCAACTGTGAATAACATTGGACTACGATGCCTCTGGGCTGGAGTAGAAAGAGCTCCGGTATGATCTCCAATAGTGAATGATATTGGATTACGATACCCTTGCAGCTGTGTTAGAAAGGCGTCGGATATGCGTCTCCAGTTTTCTATAATACTGGATTAGAATATACCCCTTTAGTTGGAGTAAGAAATCCTTGGATATGCATCTCCTGTTTTTTTTTTTTTTTTTTTGTCCTCATTCACCTTTAACCCTCTTGAAAAGAGGCCAACCGCCTTTCAGTAACCCTTCTGAACAAGTTCAGGAGACTTTGATAGATCAAAAAGTCAAACCAGGATACGCTCAATAGACGGGAGGGACCTCAAAGGGTAAGAGTAGTTTTTTTTTTTACTCCACCTCGGTCTTAATAGACCTGACGGACCATATCGGAAAACCTGGGGAAGCCAAGCTGAGGTCCAAGGAGTAACCAAGAAAGGCATAATCACAGGACCCGGGGGGGAAAAAAACTAAAAAAACCCGGGCTCACTATCTCCACTGTGTCAATAAGTCCCAGAAGGCGATCTTATTCTTCCTGCAGGATCTGGCCATGTCCACCTTGGATACTTCGTATAGCGAGGTCAGCCAATCTGAATGGGATGGTGAAACTGAATCCACCCAATGCTTGCATATTTGTCTCCTTGCCATTAGAATTGCAAAAAAAACAGTAGAGATCTTGCGGGCCTCGTAATGTGATCATTGAGGCCGAAGATGATTAGCGGGAGACTGATGTCCAATGCTATCTTCAGGATGGACTCAAGAGTCTTCTTCACATTTTCCCAGAAGGAGCAAATACCGGGGCAATCCATAAACATATGCACATCTGATGCTTCAGGGAGCCCGCATTTGTTACAAACTTTCCCTATCTGAAATTTCGATAGCTTAAGTGGGGAAAGGTACGCTCTATGAGCCGTGAACAAATGGTTTCGCTTCAACCAGGCAGGTTTAACTATTCTGTGCAAGATACTAAATGAATCCATCCAAACTGAATCACACTGAACCTCCATCAACTCTCCCCATAGCTCTTCTGGAAGTTTAAAATCACCATCGAATTCCTCCTCTATTGCCCAGTACCAGACTGAGACCTCCTTTTTACCCACCGGCTTCACCACTAGTTGTTCTTCCAAGTTACTGATCTTCCCAAAAACTAAATTATGGCTACTCTGGGCCTGGACCCAGCTTTTAATCTGAATGTACTTGAATCTGGAAAGGCCAGACCCCACTCTCTCACGAAGATCTTCCCAGGAGTGTAGGGAACCCCCATTCATCAAATCCCCCCACGTTGTAATCCCAGAATCCCTCACTGGTTTAATCAAACTGTCCTGAAAGCATGCGGGTGTGCCTGGGGAGTCCCACAGTGGTGCCAATCTGGAAAAATAACTGAGCCCCATTTTCCTTCTTATTGTAGTCCAGTTTTTTACCATCGAATAGAGGACCTTCAATTTAACTTTTTTTTAAAAATGTTGGTCGCCAAATTTGAACATAAACCCTTCTTCCGGCAACCCTGCCCCCCTTAACATAGCCCTGAACATCTCGCCTCCCGCCGTGCTGGTGGGCATTTTCAGCAACATCCTTGAATGTGAGAGCTGAAATGCCCAAGCATAGTATTGCAAGTCGGGTAACGCCAAACCCCCTTTATCCCTCCTCCGCCTAAGCTTCTTCCAAGCCAGCCTTATTGATCTATACTGACAAATAAAAGAATTTATCTCACGTTGGCATTTCTCTATCTGTTGTTTGTCAAAATACAGCGGGATGGTGTTAAAGAGAAAAGTAATCTTGGGCAAGATTGACATTTTCACCAAATTATTCCTCCCCAAGATAGATAAGGGGAGGTGAGCCCAGGATTTCATCTGCTTTTGACAGTCCTTAAAGATGCGATCGAGATTGTATTCTGGGATTTTGCCAACCTCCTGTAAAGTTGTAATCCCCAAATACCGCATAGTAGAACCAGTTTGGAGTTGTGTATCTTTTATATTCCATGCCATAATTTCGGTTTTACTGGCATTAATTTCGTAACCCGAAATTTGGCCAAATTCCTCCGCGCGTTTAATAACTGTAGAAAAGGCTGAATCCAGGTCAGCTGTTAGGATAAGGATGTCATCTGCATACAGGGCCACCCGCCTCTCCCACTCTCCAAATTTAAAAGAAGTAATGTTATTATCTTCCCTAAGTACCTGTGCAAATGGTTCAATATACGGGTTAAAAAGCAGCGGAGAGAGCGGGCAGCCCTGTCTCGTCCCTCTGGTGATTTTAAATATGTCAGTCAACATTCCATTAACTAACAATCTAGCTGTTGGGGCCTTATATAGCAATCTTATAGCGCGGCAAAATTTGTCCCCCAAATTAAATTTTTTCATTACCTCAGACAAGTATGCCCAATTTACTCTGTCGAAGGCTTTAGTTGCGTCGAGGGTTAAAACTGCCAGAGGGAGTGTAAAAGTAGAGGCAATATCTATTGCCCCTACTAAATCATAAGTAAGATCTGCTAATTGGCGCCCTTTAACAAAGCCCTTTTGATCTAGATGAATAATATTATCGACCACCCCCCCCAGCCTGTTTGACAATATAGCCGCAAAAAATTTATAATCATTATTGAGGAGTGAAATTGGGCGATAAGACCCACAATTAATCGGATCTTTACCAGGCTTCAAAATCAGTACAACCGTGGCGTCACTCCACGAACTAGGTGGATTTTCTCCCTTCAAAAGTATGCCGTTATAAACTTTAGCAAGTACTGGAATAATACTTTCTTTAAGGGAACGATATAGCTCCCCCGGAAGCCCATCTGGGCCGGCTGCCTTCCCTCTTTTAGACTGGTCAATTACCCTTCTCACTTCCTCTTCTGTTATTTCTTTATCTAGATCTAATTTTTGATCATCCGAGATAGTCGGTAGAGTGACCTTCTCCAACCACCTTCTTCTCTTATCGGTATCATCAGTGATTGATTCTTTATATATTTCTTGAAAAAAATCACGAAAAGCCATCCCAATATCTAGGCTGGAGGAGCGAGATAACAGCTCGTCTCCTACCTTAATCTCTTTTATATGATTACGGATCTGGTCTGATTTTACTTTCCAGGCAAGTAATTTCCCAGCCCCTTCGCCAAATTCGAAATGTGATATTTTACTTGCCTCCCATCTACGAGAGATTCTCTCTTGGAGGATAGCCTCCAACTGTTTTTTAAGCAAGTCTATTTTTTCCAGCTGTTCTTTTGTCTCAATTCCTATTTGAGTATTCAGATTATTCTCTATTTCCTTCATTTCTGCCTCTAGGCCCATAGTAGTTTCTCTAAATTTCCGTTTTCTGAAGGTAGCTCTGTTGGTAATACAGCCTCTCCAGTAAGCTTTCAGAGAATCCCAGACAACAGAAATACTGGAAGTATCTAAATTCACTTCCAGAAAATATCTAGTCTCAAAAAGGAGAAAGTTAACTTCGTCTTCCTCCAACAAAATAGTTCGATCGAAAGACCAAGATCTGACCTGCTGCTGCTGTATAAAATTTAAGTTTAATAGGATTGCCGAATGGTCTGAGAGATGTGACGGCAAGTATTCAATATCTTTCACTAGATCCTTAAGATTGTAACTAATCAAGGCATAATCGATTCTAGACTTATGTTTATATTTCAAGTTTCTAAAAGAAACTCCCAGTTGACCCCCGCCCGTTCCCTCCATATATCAGAAAGGCCAATCTGATTCATAATTGTCAAAAGCAGCTGCCGAGATTTAGAAGGGACTACCGCCCTGGAATTTGGCGATTTATCAAGCTTAGGGTTCAACACTATGTTAAAATCACCCATCCAAATAACAGGTTCTGGGCAGTCTGTGAGGTGACGGCGAATAATATTTAGACAGGAGGGATCATCCCGATTCGGACCGTAGTAACCCACTAAACAAAGAAATATACCTCCTAAAGATATCCTCAAAATGAGCCATCTACCACTTTGATCTTCCCTATAGCCCAATAGCTGGGCTTTAGCTTGTTTTTAAATAGAAACAGCACCCCTCTAATATTTGCCGTCTGATCAGTACAAATAAAAAGATCTACCCATTTCTGATTTTTTAAGATTTCTTTGATCTCCAGTTTCAAAAGATGAGTTTCCTGGATGGCAATGACCTGCGCCGGAGAGTCTCGTAGATATTGTAAAATTCTAGCTCTTCTACTCTTCGTACGCAGGCCATTGACATTCCAGGACATAAACTGGAGTGAGGTCATGGTGGTTCTTCCTTCACTTCCACAACAGAGCTGCAGGTCAAGCGACTCCAGCCACCTATTTCTAGCCCTCTCTGAACCCACACGCCCTCCAAGATTTCTTCTCTGAGCATCTTGCTAGACTTTTGGCCTAAATAATACTGACAAGGTATTGGTAAATGAGGAATTTTTACCTTTAAGCCCCCGTGCCCCCCACCCTCCAAACCCCACCCGCCCTTTGGGAAACCCATCCCTAATTCCTCTGGCCTGATGGATGACCAGGTTTACGTGCTACAGCCGCTCTACCCTCCCTAACCTCTAAAATAAGTTGTGTCTGTTGTGTCTGTGGCGATGTAAAAAAAAAGAAAAAGAGCCCATACCCACACACCTTATTGTATATTGTGTATTGTATATTCAGATAAACTTTCCCCCTACATCTTTTCTTTTCTTTTTTTTTCTCCTTTCCTTCCTTCCCACCTTCCCTCTCTCCCCCTCTTCTTCCCTCCCTTTGTTTTATATCTTTATTTTTTAATTTTTTTATTTTACCTTTTCTCATGTTTCGGTTACCTCCTTTCTACCCTTCACCTGGCTAAATTCTACCATCATAGAGCGACACACCTATAAAGACAAAATGCCAAATTCAGGAGTAGAGAGGGGGTTAGGTGGAAGGATTCAACCGGCCTCATTCTACACAGTCAGGCTTCCGCTCATCTCGGATCAACCCTACCCATTCAAATTCATTCCTTCCCGGAAGATATATTACTTAGGGATTCCAATAGCTCGTCTGCCTCATATGGAGATCTGATGTTATACATCTTATTATTGAACATAATTTTTAAAAAAGCGGGAAATTTCAGTTGCACTGTAGCTCCCATCTTCCTGAATTTGTCCATCCTTTGACCCAATTCCCACTGGCGCTCCAGTGTAACTTTCGATAGATCCGAACGCACCTCAAAGGAGAAGTCAGAGCCTTTTAAAGATTTAGCCTTCAAAGCCAAATTTAAGATCTTCTCCTTGACTGCATAAGTTAGAAAGTTAATGAGGATCTTCCTAGGTTTAGATCTAGCAGGATTAAGACGAAAAGGATCTCTATGTATCCTCTGAATATCCTTCTCCAGAAAGTCCACCGATTCCTCGAGATTTAGAGATTCCCTAAGTAATGTAACAATGAAGGACTTAATGTCTGCTCCTTCCTTACCCTCTGGAATCTTCAAGAGACGAAGATTATTTCTTCGGGAATTGTTTTCGAGTATTTCCATTCTGTCCCGTATGGCATCCCCATCTCTAGATAGAGTTTGAATTTTTTCTCTGCAGACCCGAGATTTGCCTTAAGCTCCTCAACCGAAATCTCCAAGGATTCAGTCCTTGAATTCAAAAGGTCAACCTTTTTTTCCAGAGTTTCGCAGGCCGCTCTGATCTCAGTCTGATTGACTGCTGACACTGCGAAACCTTTTTTATATCTTCTTTTAAAGAAGCGAAGAGGCCTTCTATCGAATTTTTAACTGGAAGTCTCTCCACCCCCACTTTCGATCTGGCCCTGTTGCCCAAGGACTTCAGAGGACCTGAGTTCTGAGGATAGATCAGAAGGGGGCTAGCAATCTCAGGAGTGATGGCACTAGAATTTACGGTAACATTAGCGCTGATATTTGTGGGGTTGGTCTTACTATTGACATTTTCAAGGGGCTCATTGAAATCCATATTGAGAGAAGAATTAAAGGGGGATAGCTAGGCCGTGTGGTCGGGGGGCACAGTGAGATCCCTCCTGTTTTGAGATGGTAAGAATCAGAGGCTGTACCCTAAAGAAAGAACGTAAGGATGGAGTGACTTTAGCAGAGCTGAGTTTAGCGGGTACTTTAATAGACCCTTTACTTCTAAGCCCCTTTATGCTCCTCCCCTTAACCTGGTGGTTCTGAAAAGCAGTGTTGTGGCCGACCTGAGATACCTCCTGATGTGGGTCTAGTGTATCTGGTGTATCTGTAATGGCTGCTACAGCTTTCGGGGTATCCTGCTCCTTATCCTGACCCCCTTGAGTGCCTAACTGTAGAGTTAGTATGGGTGTGTATTTCACACGCTTCCCCTTCCTCCTAGCCCCCTTCTTACTCTTCGATATGGCAGAGTCTGCCCTTGACACCTGCTCCTGCTCCTGCACCACAATGTGGGGCGCCTCTTGTGAAGATGGCGTTCCGTTCTTACCACCTTCGCCCCCTTTGCCACTGCTGCTGCCACCACCATCCACCTCCGCGTTGTTTACGACCTCCGAGTCGATGTCAACTCTGCCTGCGGGGCTGCAATCCTTCTTGCCGGCCACACGAGAAAAAAAGGAGCTGATTTCCCCGGCAGCGCTTGTTCTGACGCTGCCGCTATTACCCCGGAGGAGACCGCGGGCCGCAGCTCTGCGACCGCGTCTCAACTCCAGGGCAGATCCGGACCAGCGCGGCAGGGGAAGGAAACGTGAAGCACCCAGCCGCTCCACGGAGCCCCCGAGACACATAGGGAGAAAAGAAAGAGCTCCAACCGGGATCCTCGCCGAAAGAGAAAGGTAACAGAGCACTTCGAGGCTCAGACACACATCTAGTGCTGCGAAATCAGGAGAGGGAGAGCACTGCTTGGTACGTGCGCCGCCGCTCAACTAGCGGGCGCCATGTTTCCCAGCTCGATATGCATCTCCTGTTGTGAATAGTATTGAATTACAGTAACCTTGTAGTTTGGGTAGGAAGTTCTTGTATATGCGTCTTCAATTGTGAATGATGCTGGATTACGATACCCTTGTGGTTGGAGTGGAAGGAGCTTGGGTACGCGACTTCAAATGTGAATAATATTGGGTTATGATACCCTTGTGTTTTGGGTATTGAGTATTCAGATATGCATCTCCGATTGTAAATAATATGAACTAAGCTTGGGTGTGTAGAAAAGATATAAATATCAATCGGGATTAGGGCACCCCAGGGAATTGCAGTTTCTTTGTCTCCTGTAACTCTGCCGGGTGTTGAGCCCAGCTTCAGTCTGGCACTGCAGTGTTATTGCGCCTTCGTAATTTCCAACCGGTGGTCGCAGTTGATCTTTGGTGTCCGCTTTTATTACAGTCTCTCTTGTAATCCAGAAACCAGATGCAAGACTGTTGTAATCTGTGTGGCAAAACTTGTATGTTCGAGGCATGTGAGCTGTAGATCACATGCTATGCATAGATCGCCATCTAGTGTTGGGTCCGGATGTTTGCACTTTGTTTTTGTTCGAAGAAGTCTTTCCAGTCACGAGATGGGTGACTCCTCCTTTGGGTGATAGTGCGCATGGGCATCGACTCCATCCTTAGATTGTTTTTTTCCGCCATCGGGTTCGGATGTGTATTGCTGCGCTCCGGTTCGGTGCAGTTTTCGGACCCCTTCGACGCGCAATCCCCTACCCTCGGCGGTATTGTTATCGATCGTGGTTCCCCATTCGACGCGCATCGTCACACCTCGGAAAACCTTCGATCGGGGAAACTCGTGGCAAGCCGTCGGGCCTATTCGCGCCGACCGCACTAGCAGTCGAAGGAACGGACTCCATTCAAGCTCTGTCCCGGGTGTCGTGCTAAATTTCCATGCACTGACTTGCACGAAGTGTGCAACCTCTGCTTGTCCCCGGAACACAACGAGAGCGACTGCGACGCGTGTCGATCGTTTCGATCGAAAAAGACACTTCGTGACCGTCGGGCTCGACGACACGAAATGCAACACCAGAGCAGCTCTGCATCGGACATCTTCGGCGAAGATTCCGACACCAAACATCAACCTCAAGGAGCCGAGGAAGAAGAAGAACATATCTCCGTATCTGAAGCCGACTCCTACATGGGAGAAGAGGCTCAGATTACTCCGGGTCAGCATACCGTGAGTAAAGTTACCCCTTTGCCCCCTCAACATAAGACAAAGGCTCCGGTCCCTCCTCTGCCCTCAAGCCAAGGTAAAAAAAGAACAGGGGAACCCTACTCACTAAGGAACCAGGGTAATAGTTGTATAGGAAAAACAATGGTTCCTGTGGAATAATATGCTGAAAACAACAAGAGAGGGAGGGAATACAAAGTAAGGACCACTCTCAATCCCCCGGGGTAAATATGATTATAAACAACGAAAGAGTGTGCCTTATATTTACAAATAGAGCACAACAGTAGAATCCAAATAGGTTCTTAATAAAGCCCTCACTCACCAACCTGGTTGGTGACATGCTTCATAATCGGGCCCCACCAGGAGCAACAATGGCACACCCTAGAGATAAAGAAGGGGAAAGTCCCCTGTCCTCGCACAGGACGGGCGAGGCGTTGGGAGACGCGTCATCGCGTACGCGTCATGATATCACGCGCTAATAGCCAGAGGGAATCAGTAGCTACGCCTGTGCGAGGACACTGTTCCCTGCTTTAAAAACAAACCGGATCCGCCTGGTCATCACCATCGGGGTCCGTTTTTTGAGGGATCGCATAGGTACACGGCGGGTGCCTAGCAGTGCAGGCGTAAGTCCTTTGACTTTGGAAATAAGATAAGTACCGGGGGCTTTCTGTTTACTCGTGAATTTATCTGATTACTTTCCCCTTCTTTATCTCTAGGGTGTGCCATTGTTGCTACCACCCCCCTTCCGAGACCCATGGTGTAATTAGTGATTACACCCCATGTGAGATATCCTTACTTTGATAATTTTTAATGCCCAGCAACACTGTGTTTTAAGGTTATCACGCTTAGTGACTGTTTGCACAGTATTCTATGTAGTGATAAAGACCATGTTGGGCTTTATATACCTCTTATTATTTGCTAATCATTTTTAAGATTCATAGAGGTTGATGATTCATTTTGAATGCTTTTTCTTTATTTAGTAGCACGTATGGTCAGAGTTATTGATTAAGCGCACCACGTAGAGCAACAGTATCTGTATGTCCAACGTTGACAAACTTATACAACTATGCCTAATTTTTATATGTTTGTCTTTCTTTTTATGTTTGTCTGTGTATGTTTTTTCAACCAGAATAAACTTGGTTCCTCTCAATACGAGGGACTCCAGAAGTACATCTTTTTAATTTTTCACATTTGAACCTGAGGTTAGGGTGGGCCGTAGTGTGCTCATACCGCCAAGGTTTTACACGTCTTTTCTGGTCCTGACGAATGCCTGTTAAATTACAACACATAGGCTGAAACATGTTGACCATATCTTAGTGGACCTTGCTGAACAATTTATTCGGCTTTGATGTCCTACACTTTGTTTTTATCTATGTCTGATTGGCTTTTAATAAAATCTATTGTTTGACACAATCAGACATTTTTAACAATCACCTTCACTATACACTGGACACCTTAAACCAGCTCCGCAGTAGTTCTGGCGTCGAAGCACACCAGGGTGGCATTTGGCCACTCCTGGTGGGGCCCGATGATCAAGCATGTCACCAACCAGGTTGGTGAGTGAGGGCTTTATTAAGAACCTATTTGGATTCTACTGTTGTGCTCTATTTGTAAATATAAGGCACACTCTTTCGTTGTTTATAACCTGTGGAATAATATACTATGAGGTAATGATACATAAGCACAATCGCGATATAGAGGGTTAGATAATGGCAGAGCGCGAAGGAACCACTAACACACCGATTCCAGTGTAGTATATGTTATGGATTTTTTAAACAATAAAGTTAGGAGTAAACATTATACATCAAAACAACATTTGTGCATAGTGTCCCAAGTGACAAAGGGAACCTAAGTGACAACGTGAATATTAAATACAAGGTTTCCACAGTTTGTACAAGTCGACCATTATCAAAATAATTGCAGCTATATACAATATGTGCTGGGGAAATGGTTCGCTTCTTCTGTTTGTCGACGGCGTTTCGACCCTCAAAACAATGTGGGGTCTCTTCAGGACTATTGATGAAGGGACATCTAAATGGGATTGAAATAAAAAGAGCATAAGGCCCATATACCGGCACAACTGCGAAAAATAAGAAAAATAAAGGCCGTTGGATCAAAGGTACCTGAATATATGGTTGCGCAGCCTTGTGAAAATGATGTGCCACACGTGAAGAAAAGGTCGGCACAGACAAAAAGTTTCCGACGCCCCGCCCTCGGGCCCGGCTCCGAAACAGAAAGAGAAGCCTTCCGGCTCGGGCTCGAGCCGGCCCCCCTCTGGCGCCGAACCAACACTTTCGGCGCCGAAACACAAATCCAAGTCTTTGACACCGAAAAGCTCGGAGCTGAAACCTTCGACGCCCAAAGGCTCGGAGCCGAAACCTTGGATGCCGAAACCGGCTCATAAAGAAAAAGACTCTCCCACTAAAGAGCCTCGGTCCGATGCGCCGCCTTCGGATCCGAAACAGAAAAAACTGGTGATCAACCCTCAAACAGGGCATATTCATGCCACTCTTCCAAGAAAACGGAAAATTGACCTGGCAGAGGACTACCACATTCCTCTCAAAAGGAAAAGTGTGGGTACTAACCCTTCTCCCCCTTATATTCCACTTCCTTCTCCCATTGATCCTAACTTGCTCATTTCACCAGCAAATTCACCACCACCACCACTTTCACCTGACCCACAGGATGAAGGGGATGGGGATCAGGATAGGTTACAGGACACTGACCCTTGGGACGTTTATCAGACAGACCAAATCACATATAATGACCCTGATTTGTATCCCTCCAAACCCTCCCCACCTGACGACAACATTGGGTACATTGAGCTCCTTAATAGGGCCGCTCAATATCATGGGGTGGAGCTCCATAAAGAGCCTTTAGAAGAGGATTTCCTCGTTGAAACACTTCTTCCCAAAGAGCTACTCACACCTTACCAATGCTCAAAGGCATGTTAAAGCACACGGATGAGGTATTTAAAGACCCTGTAAGATCCAGGATAATTACACCTAGAGTGGACAAAAAATACAAACCCGCTCCTACCGACCCTGTTTACATTAGAGGCCAGCTGCCCTTAGACTCTCTTGTAGTCTCCAACGCTCGCAAGAGAGCTAATTCACAAACCACAGGTGAGGCCCTTCCTCCTGATAAGGAGTCTAAGCTAATTGATGCCTCGGGCAAAAGAGTGGCTTCACAGGCAGCAAATCACTGGCGCATTGCCAACGCTCAAGCTTTGTTGGCTCGCTATGATAGGGCTCATTACGATGAGTTAGAAAAACGTATACAACATTTACCTGATTAATACAAATCTAAGGCTAATGATCTCATTCAGGAAGGTAAACTTATTACCAATACATCGATTAGGTGTGCCCTGGACGCAGCAGACACAGCAGCTCGTGCAGTCAACACCAGTATACTATTACGCAGACATGCTTGGCTAAATTTCAGGCTTCAAGCCGGAGGTCCAAACCTCCATCCTTAACCAACCGTTTGATAAGGAGCATCTCTTTGGTCCAGCTGTTGATACCTCGCTGGAAAAGATGAAGAAAAACACTGAGGTCACAAAGTCCATGGGGGCTTTGCAGTTACCTGCCACTAGGGGCTCCTTTCGCCGCTCCTTCTACAGGGGTGGTTCAAAAACGGAGTCCACCGAAAATCCCTCCTCCTCTTACAAGGGCAATAACCAATCCCCCTCTCCAAGAGGTTATTTCAGAGGAGGTATTAGAGGAAACAATGGTAAGGGAAGGGGCAGAGGTAACTCTACCCGCACTTCCCCCGCAAACAAACAGTGACTTCCTTCCGTTATCCCCCAATCATTCCACTCCTGTCGGGGGACGACTCTCCCAATTCCTGCCTGACTGAAATTCAACCACCTCAGACAAGTGGTACTACAAATTATCCAGTATGGTTACTGCCTGGAGCTTACAAACACTCCCCCAAATATCCTTCCAAGATCACGTGCAATGTCACCAGAGCATCTCACCCTCCTAAAGCAGGAGGTTAGCTCTCTTGGAAAAACACGCTATAGAAGCAGTCCCGTTACAATACCAGGGGACCGGGGTATACTCCCTGTATTTCTTAATTCCCAAAAAGGACGGCTCTCTCAGGCCTATACTAGACCTCAGAGAACTAAATCTGTACATTCAGTCGGACCACTTTCACATGGTCACACTTCAACAAGTGCTCCCACTCCTTCAGCAAGGTGACTTTTTGTCCACCTTGGACTTAAAGGACGCATATTTCCATATTCCCATTCACCCTGCTCACCGAAAATACCTCAGGTTTGTGGTGGATGGACAACATTATCAATTCAAAGTCCTCCCATTCGGAGTAACTACAGCACCCAGGGTTTTCACCTAGTGTCTGGCAGTAGTCGCGGCTCATCTAAGAAGACAGCAAATTCACGTCTTCACCTACCTAGACGACTGGCTAATAAAATCCAACTCACAACAGAGCTGCATAAGACACACTCGAAAAACAGTCCAACTGCTTCACAACCTGGGGTTCACAGTAAACCTCTCCAAATCTCATATCCAACCATCCAACACACAGGTGTATCTGGGAGCCAAAATAGACACTCAAAAAGCTCGAGCATATCCCAATCCAGTCAGAATACGCAACATGCAAACTCTACTAGCGCAATTTCAGCCTCAACACTCATTACCAGCTCGAGTGTTCATGCAATTGCTAGGAATGATGGCATCTTGCATTTTAATCGTTCCTTATGCAAGACTCCAAACGCGTCCCTTACAGGAATGCTTAGCACATCAGTGGAACCAGGCTCAAGGTCAGTTATCAGATCTAGTGTTGGTGGATGGCCGCACTCATCACTCTCTGCAGGGGTGGAACATACAAAACCTTTCCAAGGGGCGGTCATTCGTCGACCCGGTTCCACAGATAGTACTAACAGCAGACGCATTGTTCACTGGTTGGGGAGCTCATCTTCAAAAACATACCATTCAGGGCATGTGGACTCTGCAGCAAAAACGTCTCCACATAAACCATCTGGAACTGCTAGCAATTTTTCTAGCATTGAAAGCCTTTCAACTTCATCTGCTAGGCAAAGCTGTCCTGATTCGCACAGATAACATGACAGGAATGTACTACATACAAAAACAGGGGGGACACACTCTCTCCAGCTCTCACAGCTAGCCCAGAGCATCTGGAAATGGGCCATACCTCAAAAGATATATCTCCTTGCAGAACACCTTCCAGGAGTAAACAACCAGATTGCAGATCTGCTCAGTCGTCAACGACAACAGATCCACGAATGGGAACTCCACTCAAGTTCTCCTCCCATTCTTCCAAATGTGGGGCTTCCCAGAGATGGATCTGTTCGCCACCCACCTAAACGCAAAATGCCCAAACTTTGCATCCAGGTATCCGCACCCATTGTCCAAAGGCAATGCGCTATGGATGAATTGGTCCGGGATATTTGCTTACGCTTTTCCGCCTCTCCCACTCATTCCATTAGTGGTTCGGAAGCTCAGACAGCAGTCCTTGACACTAATCCTAGTTGCTCCCACATGGGCCCGTCAACCCTGGTTCACAACCCTATTGGAGTTATCAGTAGTGCCTCACCAAAAACTACACCTTACTCCCAATCTTCTCACTCAGAACCATGGAGAGATGAGACATCCAGATCCCAGTCATCTCAACCTTGCGATCTGGCACCTGAAGTCCTAGAGTTTGGTTATCTTAATCTTCCGCCAGACTGCATGAACATTATCAAAGAGGCTAGGCGCCCTACCACAAGAGCTTGCTATGCAGCAAAGTGGAAGCGGTTTGTCGTTTACTGTAACAACGATCAAATCAATCCGTTAGACGCTTCCATACAAAACATTATTTGCTATCTATTACATCTAAAGTGTTCAAATTTAGCGTACACATCCATACGCTTACATCTAGCTGCAATAGCTGCATATCTTCAAAACAGACAGCATTTGTCTCTTTTCACAGTGCCTGCTATTAAAGCATTTATGGAAGGACTGAAAAGAATCATTCCCCCCAGACTTCCACCTGCTCCAGTGTGGAATCTCAACATAGTTCTTACAAAGCTCATGGGTCCACCTTTTGAGCCATTGCACAAATGTGAACTACAATTTCTCACTTGGAAGGTAGCCTTCCTCATAGCCATCACATCTCTGAGAAGAGTAGGTGAGCTTCAGGCACTAACCATAGAAGAACCATTTTTTCAAATGCATCAAAACAAAGTGGTTCTTAGGACTAACCCCAAATTTTTACCTAAAGTCATTTCTGCCTTTCATATCAACCAATCTGTTGAGTTACCTGTGTTCTTCCCTCATCCAGATTCAGTGGCAGAACGTGCTCTTCACACATTGGATGTCAAAAGAGCATTACTATATTACATTGAAAGAACAAAACCTTTCAGGAAAACAAAGCAACTTTTTGTTGCTTTCGCACCACCGCATAGAGGCAATCCCATATCAAAAGCAGGTATTGCACGGTGGATAGTTAAGTGCATTCAAATATGCTATGTTAAGGCTAAGCGCACATTAACAATTCCCCCTAGAGCGCA
Source organism: Calotriton arnoldi (assembly GCA_963921515.1). Lineage (NCBI taxonomy): Eukaryota > Metazoa > Chordata > Amphibia > Caudata > Salamandridae > Calotriton > Calotriton arnoldi. The sequence continues at coordinate 1,321,856 of CAWUFW010002417.1, forward strand.
TTCCACTCGCAAACTAATGGCCTCTATGGCATTTTTAGGAAATATTCCCATAGATGACAGCTGCAAAGCTGCAACATGGTCTACACCACACACCTTTACAAAACACTATTGCATAGATGTGTTAGCTAGACAACAGGCTAGTGTGGGCCAGGCAGTTTTACGTACACTATTTCAAACAACTGCAACAGCTACAGATTAGCCACCGCTTTGGGACATAACTGCTATATAGTCTATGCATAGCATGTGATCTACAGCTCACATGCCTCGAATGGAAAATGCTACTTATCACATTATGCATCTGTTCTTGGCATGTAGAGCTGTAAAATCTCATATGCCCACCCGCCTCCCCGGGTACCTATACCTGTTGCAGTATTATCTTACTTAGATACATTATACATGGACATCTCTTTTCTTTACTACTCTTACTAACTCCATCATCACCCTTTACGGCAAAACAATCTAAGGATGGAGTCGATGCCGATACGCAGGATCACCCAAAGTTGGAGTCACCTACCTCGTGACTGGAAAGACTTCTTCGAACAAAAACAAAGTGCAAACATCCGGACCCAACACTAGATGGCGATCTATGCATAGCATGAGATTCTACAGCTCTACATGCCAAGAACAGAAGCATACTGTGGTAAGTAGCATTTTCCTTATGAAGCACACATGATGTCTGAATAGACTGATTTGACGGGGTACACCGTTTTGTACAGAGGGTGGCGCAGAGCAATGGCTTTCTGGTTGGACCAGATAGGCCGATGTGTATCTGTTTGGACTGGATACACTGATGTATGTAGATTGTATTAGACTGGAACAGCAAGAGCATTATATGTATCCGTTATGCATGCTTATAAAGTGCTGTGTTCACCCTCAATGAAGGTCTCTCGACGCTTTTCAGTATGACCTCAAAGTCGTGAGATTTCTCAAGAGGCCTGCAGGTGAAGTTTGCTTGCCCTGTCACCTAGCCACGTGTTCACCTGTGTGTGAAACGCCAGCAGATTGTTTTCTATCGTCAGAAAAGGCGGAACGGTGTTCCAGAGCTTAGAACCAGGCATTGAGGCTCTACTGTCCCATCTGGTCTGTGTGGTTACCTGCACAGCAAACACCAACCTGTCGTTGGGACTCGTGCGCCTCTGGGCGATGGAGTGACAAAATGTATTAGCCAAAAAAGTAGGACATTGTGGCAGATCCAGTCTGCTGATGGGCAGCCAGTACAGCGTTTTGAATATGTGCGGACACTGACTTAAAAAAAAGCCCTATGCCAATCAGATTACAGAGATTAAAAGGCGAGTGAATCTAGCCATTCATGCTCACCCAAAATAGATCCAGGGCTGGCGCAGCTAAAGAAGCATTTTAAGATTAAATAAACCAGATGTCACCATCGCAGCCTGGGAACCAAAAAAGTAGGTGTGGGCGAAACTTGTGGAGTTTCACTCCATAGACTTTCCTAAAAATTCTGCGGAGTTCTGCCAACGGGTGGAAAATATGCACGTTGCGCTGCAAGTTACCCCCATATGGCGAACGCAGTGTGCAACAGCGCACAGCCATTCAAGTTGATTTTGCTGCCACTCGAGTGGAAAATCTACTCGAGCAGCAGCAAATCTACTCGAGAAGCAGCCCTATGACCACGACCGCCCGCGTTAGAAAATGGTGCTAGGGGACGCCAAATCTCGCTCGCTCTTGCATTTCTAAAGCCGTGTGGGTAAAACAATTCCACCATGGGGCGATTGGCAGAATTTGGAGTTCCGGACAAATGTAGCCAATTTCCACCCCTATTAAAAAGCTCAAGGCATATGTTCAGATGACCCAGTGCCGCCAAATACTCAGGAAGGTGGATGGCACTGTGGCATGTTTGGAGGGTGCAGAGTGATGATCAAATGCACCAGCCGTCACCAGAGCTCAAAGTCTCCAGTTTTTACACAAAAAAACATAATCAAGGGCTACATCCAGCAGCACATTGTTCAGGTGTCTGCAGTTGTAGCTGGTCGCTGGCTGATAAGGTAACTCAGGCGGTTAATGCCCCTTCTGCAGTCATCTTTGTGCAGCAGTGCAACCCGCACATCATCAACTCTAGTTAGATAGCTCCTACTACGATGAATGTATTGCACACAGACCGGATTTGGAGGCAATGTGTTTTCTTCCCTTAAATTCATCGGTTCAAGTGCCATTAAGGGACCCCAGGAGGTTAATACACCTGTTTCAGAGAAACAAGTGTCACAAGTTTTAGTTTCTAATAAGCCCAGTGAGTTAATGCATCTGCCCTAGAATTGTAGGTATAATTCGCAGGTCACATATTAAAATCCCAGCAGGGCAGATGCCTCCTAAACCCACTGAAACGAAGAGCACAGTGCCTGTTACTCCTATCACTACTGAAAGGCAATGAGCTGTGCTTTCAAGGGTTTTATAAAAACACAGTTTATTATACTGTGCGTGTGCGAGGTCACCTGAGAAATAGCCCTAGTACCGTTGCTGCATGAATATTCATCAGTAAAAACAAGGAGGGTGTGCAGGGCACAAGTTCGGGGTACACTGCGTCCACCCACTATTTCACCGGGTGGATGCCGTCCCCCCTGCCAAGAAGTTGGGCCCCACAGAAATATGCTGATCTTGTCCCGGTGTAATTTTCAGACACCGGGACGCGTTCAGCAGCGCCTGTACGTTGTCTACTTTCCATTCCCAGCAACAGCGTGCAGGGAGGGGGGCTTTTTAGGTCTTGCCTGAGCCAGCGCGCTGCTCTGCGAGGCTTTTTGTAAGGGCTTCAAACTCGGACCACACGCTCGTGCGTGTGTTTTTTTTTGGCTCCCACGCTATTGGCCTTTGCCTGCGTCTTTCTAAGAAAGACAGCACGCAATTGGCCAAAGGCGGGTGCATGTCCCGCCTTCTTTCTCCCCTGGCCTAGGGAGCTCGGGAACGAGCATCAGCGCCATCTGTTTCCAATTATCGCACCCGCGTCTCGTGCTCGCGTTAATTGTAAACAGATGGAGGTCTACTCCTGTCAGTGCTGCGAGGGGTGGGGGCAGTTGTACCCTCTGAGCACTTTTAAGAAGGCTGTGCACGATACTACCACCTCATGTGACCCCCAGTTACATTAGCGTGTTTGTGTTGTAAGCACCCTATGAGGGATCCACACGTGTTAACGATTTAAACCCGAGCCCTCGTCCTGCAGAGAAGCACCCCCACAGCCTCCCACCTGAAGCTCCGTGCCTTGTCATATGTCTGCTCCCTATTGTATTACCAACACCTACCTCCGTTGTTTGTTTGGAAGCTCGATGCTCCTCCTCCATGGTGCTCCATCCTGCTTTATATTTACATGGCGATGCTCCAGATTTGGCTAGTGATAGTGCAGTACATTCACATGATTTGCAGGTTGATTTGTCATTCTACAGTGTAGTCTATCTACGAGGTGTTGTAGTGTTGCTGTCTACTTGGCACACAACTGTTGGGAAAAAGTACATGCTGTTGTTGTGTGGCTGTAAGTTTTGCTGCAGTGCTGTATATTTTACGCGGTGTCGCATTGTTGTCGATTTGGCATGCTGCAGTGCAGTGTATTCACACTTTGTGTGCACGGTAGAGTGCACTGTATTTACAGTATTGTGGTCTTGTCGATTTGGCATGCTACAGTGCAGTGTATTTACTCGTGTTGTGGTCTTGCTGTCGGTTTGCAGTGATACAGTACAGCTCTATTGTTGATTGAATCCCATGGTAACGTATATTTATATAGTAATGCTGTTGATTTGATACTATGGTGCAGTTTATTTATATGCTGAGGCTGTTGCTTTGGCACGAGTATGCAGTATTTATAAGGTGTCACTGTGGATTAGGCAGTATGGTGCAGTATCTCTATACCGTTCTGTTGGTGATTTAATGGTATGGCCGAGTATATTTATACGGTAATGCTGTCAATTTGATACTATGGTGCAGTATATTTGCACGGTGATGCGGCCTACTTCATACCATAGTGCAGTTCATTTATATGATGATGCTGTTGCTTTGACAAAGCAGGCCCGTTATATTTATAATGGGATGCTGTTGCGTCGATACTGTGGTGCAGTGTATTTATACAGTTCTGTTGCTTAAATGTTACGGTGGATAATATTTATAGGTGATGATTTCTATTTCATTCCATAGTGCAGTTTATGTAAATGATGATGCTGTTTCTGTGACAGGCGTTTACGGTATATTTATAAACTAACAGACATATGATGCAGTGTATGTATACAGTTACAGTATAGTTCTATAGTGATAGTATTGTGACGTGCAGTATATTTATGCGGTTGCTGTGCGGTTATATGGTGACACCGTCAAAACCATTGTGCAGTATCTTTACACTGTGACGTCGTTACTTGGATACTGGGGTGCAGTGTATAACTTCCCCTGACGGGGATATCGCGGGATACGCCATGACGTCACGTCGCCTCTTGCATTTGCAGTGTGCTTGTGGATGTTGGGAGGGACCCCTGGCACCTGTAGTGTCGCCCTCACAATGCAGTGTTCTCGCTGGACCCCCCTCCTGCAGGGGACCTTCGGGTGCTGTGGCCCCTCTGCCTTGCTGGGCTCATTGTGCTCGTGACTGAGGCGGCCCAGGCAGCTGCTGCCTTCTCAATATGAACCCACCGCCTTTGTCCGCAGTCCATGAAAAGCGGGGCGCCATAGATGGATAACCTGTGCTCTGGGGAGGGGGGCACCCCTGCACTGTCCGAGACCACCGCTTGATTGATGTACCACCAGTGAGAGCTCAGGCCGCCCAACAATACGTCTTGTGAGCAGCGCTGACAGGCCTATAAAGGAAACCATAACATGGCACAACACCCGCCTCCACCGAAGCCTGACATTCCACTGACTCTGCCCCGGGCCGACCGTCTACTGCTCCATTAGCCCCAGCGACATATCAAACCCCAAAACCTCCAGCGAAGAAAGATAACAAAGTAAAGCGTCCTTTATCTGTTTTTAGGTCTCGCCTAGGCAGCGCGCATGCGCTGCTCTAGGAGGGCCTTTAGCCATCGGTCTTCACTTTTCAAGCACTGCACTCGTGCTTGTGGCGGCATCCACCTTGCGGGAGCGAGCAGCGGCGCGCCACAAGCACGAGTGCAGTGCTTGGAAAGTGAAGACTGCGCGCGCACGCACGCACCACTCCCGAAAACAGCTGCTGCTTGTTAATTAGTGCAGCGCGCGCGGAGCGCACACTCTCGTGTTTTTTTGGGGGTTTTTTTGTGTGCCGGGTGCGGCATGTGACCAGCGCTTGTTCTTTCTGTGTTAGCCTATTCCCTCGATTACCTCTTGCCACTGTTTTTTCAGCCATTCTTACCTTTGTTTACGTCCATACATTTTCATGTGCCTGCAACTTTCTTTCTCCTTGTTGGTTTGTTCAAACTCACACTTTCGCCTCATTGCCCTTGAATTTTGACAGCCCTTCATGCATAACTCCAAGATAGCCACCTCTTTTGTGCATGTACACCGTTCCAAGATGGCCACCGGGGTACTCCCCTTCTTTTGATCCCCTTTCTATTTCTAATTATGCATCCCATTCGGCATCCTAGCCTTCCTGCAAATCAGAGAACCTGCTGGGCTGATCCTCCACTGCCAGACTTCCTGCCTAGGAAATAAGAATTCATTATGGTCATTGGGGCATTTCCCCCCTGCTCACTCCTTGACCCCTGAACTCTAAGTGGAACATGCACGTGGTTATTACATGTTCTCATGTTTATTGCTCTGCCATCCATTCATATCTTACATCATTTCTTCCAGGCTGGTTCATGACCCCTGGTGCATTACACACACCGTTCTTCATGATCAACGTCTCCCAGCTGCTTATGCGTTTTTTTCACAGTTTGGGTGAGCTTTTTATCCTTCTTTTCGCCTCCCTTTTCCATTTTCGTACCTGGCACCTTACACAGAATTGTTTTTTTCTTTTCTATTACAGTGCGTATTGTGACTTGAGGAAGTGAGTAGCACACACCGCTTTCTTCCTTCTCATATGTATGTTGCTCTTTACTTGTATCTCGGAATAGGATTCCTTTCTCTGTCCTTTTACAGAGTACTCTCGGGCTCCATATTTGACAGAGTTCTGATGATAATCCTATATTTACTAAAGGATCAAAATGTCATTGGCTCGCACAAAGCCCAATTATTGCATATTATAATTCAGGGAGCGTTCTGTTCTTTAATGATTTGATATGCACTTTTATCACTTTTACTGCACGTGTGTAACACACTTCAAAGAGCACCAATCACATTTATCACTAGCACCCACTCTGTCATTTATTACATTTTTGCTTTTTTGCACTTTGTTGGTACATTAAATTACCATTTGGCTACCACCACGTCCACCACCACCACGTCCACCACGTCGTCCACCACCACGTCCACCACCACGTCCACCACCTCCACCTCCACCACCACGTCCACCACCACCACGTCCACCACCACCACGTCCACCACCACCACGTCCACCACCACCACCACGTCCACCACCACCAGGTCCACCACCACCACGTCCACCACCACCTCCACCATCATGTCCACCACCAACACGTCCACCACCACCACCACCACATCCACCACCACCACCACGTCCACCACCACGTCCACCACCACGTCCACCACCACGTCCACCACCACGTCCACCACCACCACGTCCACCACCACGTCCACCACCATGTCCACCACCACCATGTCCACCACCACCACCATGTCCACCACCACCACGTCCACCACCACGTCCACCACGTCCACCACCACCACGTCCACCACCACGTCCACCACCACGTCCACCACCACCACGTCCACCACCACGTCCACCACCATGTCCACCACCACCACCACGTCCACCACCACCACCACGTCCACCACCACGTCCACCACCACCACCCGTGACAGGTAAAGTGTCACTGGAGGGCAGGGGTAATAGGAGTGTCAACCCCGGCTGTACATGGGACATTTAAGGATGCATTGGGTGCGAGAAGACGGGAATAGGGGCTAGAAGTATTACACCAGACCCAAGATACATTTTGAAGAGGCGCAATGTCACAGGGGCTCCTGTAAAATCACTCGCAGCATCTCTACCTCACAGTGGCATACCTGCACGAGCCACTCACTCAAAACAAGCATTGGCATAGCCAATAGGTCTCGCCTTTGGGACCTTATAAGTGTTTAGCCATGCAACACTTGATGTTGTTGCACCAAGGATATTGTACTGGATAACTAAACACTTATAAGGTCCCAAAGGCGAGACCTATTGGCTATTCCAATGCTTGTTGTTATGGGTGCAGGCGGTGGTCACTTGGTATGCGGTTGGTGCTCTAGGTGCAATAGGGTGAGTTCAGCACCAAACACTGGCAAAGCCAACAGGTCTGACTTGCATTTTGAGTCAAGACAAAAATATTGTTTAAAAGGCGTCTGCAGTGAAGAAAAAAAGCATTGGCATAGCCAATAGGTCTCGCCTTTGGGACCTTATAAGTGTTTAGCCATGCAACAGTTGATGTTGTTGCACCAAGGATATTGTGCTGCATAACTAAATACTGCATAACTAAATACTTATAAGGTCCCAAAGGCGAGACCTATTTGCTATGCCAATGCTTGTTTGTTTTCACCTCCAGCTGGGCCGAAGTTAAGGGGCCATCAGGCCTCCTTTTGTTTGAATATCCTGACTGGAGGCGGCCTGGAACCTCACACTTAAATGTAAATGCCACAGAGGGGAAACAAAGGCACACAGCTTGTTAACTCTTAACAGGTACTTGAGAGAGGCATGATTTTGCTTTTGTTCAGTCCCTGTATGTAAGAGATGCATGCACTGTAAGAATGTCAGATGGGTTGGTCTGTCCCAGTATTTACACAAATAACAATTTCAGTAGCACGATTTTATTACTTTTATAGCGCTACTCATCCCAATGCAGGGTGTAAGAGCGCTGTACATAGCATACACATTATACATTGACAATAAATCAATGTACAAGGTGAGTTACATGAGACAGGGTTACATGGTGGAAGAGTCACATGTCCTTCATAGCTCACTGTGCTATATTACAAGGATTACAATTTATGAACTGCAGGTAGCAAAAGGATCTTTGTGTTAAAAGCAGTAACCCACTTTACTATCGACATAAAAATCTCTCCTCTGCATGGTAAGTGATGTGCTTTTCAGGAGACACATTAACCTTGTACTACTTTGATTCAAATCTGGGACTTCACAAAACACCGATCTCTCCAACAAATGCTTTAAACTCCAGAGTTATTTTACCGTTATTATTATTCTGAGATTTACTGGGCATCTTTACAGCAGATGCCTTAACCCAATCAAATATTTTAAAATGTAGACTTTGCAAGCAATTAAGCAGAACAGATCTACTGCCATGCTTCTCCTTGTTGCTAATTTCTTTGTAGCAGGGTCTAAAAAAACATAAATGCATTAGTTGAGGCCCAGATTTTGTGTCGGCATTGCGTCACTTTTTTGGCACAAATTTCATTTAACTCTCATAATGCGCTTAAATGTACTCATGATATACCTGAAAAACATATGTGCGAGGTCCTAATATCTGATGTCACTTCCTGTGAGGTCACTTCCTGTGAGGTCACTTCCTGTGATGTCACGTGCAATGTTGCACGTCGTGACATCATGCAGTTTGATGGCACGCATCATGATTTCACTTGCGTACTGGCGAACTTGGTTAGCCCCCCCACTTCTTTTTTTTGGACTTGTGCCCTGAGGGTGTGGTTTACAGAAGCGTAGACCAGGCGCGCAACACCCATTGGGCTCCCCCCCCCGTCGTGTGTGTCAGCCCGAGCTGAGACAGCTTCCAGGGCTGGCGACCGTCTAATTGCAGCCGCACCGAGTACTTCACAGGTCTTTAAAAGACCATTTGCTTGTTAATGAGGCTTTTGTTTGTTTTCACCCCTTCTTAGAGCCACTCTGCCTATGGCTGGAAGAATTAGTCCCCCCCGAAATCTTTTTCAGCCCCCCCCCGGAAATTTGGCTTTAGTTGCCCGCCTGGCGTAGACACACAAACTCTTAAGCATAAAAAGTAGAAACAATCCAGCAAACCTTTTACAAGGCGTGTCCTCAACTAATAAAGTTCTTTTTTGTTTCATCGACCTCGGAAGGATGACACAGTGTTTGCCCCCAATGGGATTCCAACTTGCGACCAGTAGGTTGCACACAGATCTCGGAAGCCAGGTGCATTAACCCGATGAGCTGTCTTGGCTGAGGTGTGAGCCTGTATATTGCATGTGTCCGGCGTCTGCAATGGGTGCATTCATTCACTGAGCTGTCCCGCTGGTATTAGATCTTGTGATCTGCCAGCGACACTTAGATGTGTTCATCAGGCTCGTCCCGCTGAGCTATCTGTGGTGCATCATTTGGACACACTGTGCTAAAGATCCTGTTCTTTCATGGAGGTGGGCGTGGGTGATGGCTACAACAGGGGAGAAAGCTCCAGACACTTCCAGAAGAGTGCTTCCAGCTGTGATGACAGCCGTGAGAGGAGGGAGACCCTACAATCCTTTCCAGATGTCTGCAGTAGGCAGCGCCAAGCCGTAGGGTAGGGCGTGTAGTGCGGCTCCCAGCCTCGCCTGGAGCTACAGCCACCCACGGGGCCGGGCACCCAGCTGCCTCCCTCCCCCGGTTCTAGCACATTCCGTGCCGCAGTGGCTGGGGTGTAATACCGGCACCGTGAGTTGCTCCGTTGTCCTGCTTCTCTGCAGACGGGTTTGCAGGCCCCGTGCTTGCAGCCTCTCCGGTTTTTGCTGCTGTTTTTGAGCCCAGGGGCCACGTTTTTCCGCTGTAGCGCAGTGCTGAGTGCGGCACTCGGTTTTTTCAGCAGTCATGGCCGAATGCTATAAAAAGCTATTTCCCCCTGTGGTGCTTCTGATGCATAGAAAGAAATTGTGGAGCCTTCTTCGGTTCTGTGATCGCTTCTGGCCAAGGCGTCGGCTGGTGTGCGGGACTCGCAGCCCACGCAGTTAGTTAACCCTTTGTGGCTTCTCGTGCAGCGCTCATTATAGCAAGTGGGCTGTCCTGGACCCCCAGGGCCGGCTGGTGGTGAGGGCCAGCCTCTGCGCCGCGAAGTATCTGAAGGCGGCGGGCTATTGCCCTGCGCGAGCTGCACGTCGGGCAACTTTTTTTTTTTTAATACTCTTTTTAAAAGCGTTTTAACAGAACAGTTCGTTGAAGGCAAGCCACAAAACTCGTGCCGCCTGGGGCGGTCCGCCCCCATCGCCCCCCCCCTAGCTACGCCACTGAGGCAAGCCACACAAAGTTGAAAGTATACATTACAGTTAGTGTCTCAGCGTGTTTCGATATGAGCCCGTGCTTACAATTACATAGTTGATATATATCAGTTATCGATTTTCGATCTCGCCCCTCCCCCTTCTTAATTCCTCCGTTGGAGAGATGCAAAGTTCGCCCCTGAATGTATTCCATTTAGCCCATTTTTGGTCCCATTTCTTCGGGCATCCTCTATTCTTATAGACCTCCTTTTCCGCTATCATGGATCTGTCCATGTCTTTTGCCCAGTCCCCAATTCGAGGCTTATCGCTTACGCCCCATTTCTGGGCAATATTTCTTTTGGCTATGGCCAGTCCCAGAGATAGTTTCAATCAAAAGGAGGGGGGGAGAGAAGGGAAGTAATGATCCATTCATCTTCCAGGATAATACAAAAAATCAATAGGGGAATGGATCACTTGTAACCACTTTACCAGGGTTTATTAGTTCGTGGTTCCATCTTAAAAAACCCTCATATACGTACGTAACTGGATTTGGGAAAAAGGCGGTATATCTTGGTTCTCCGCCTATACGTAACGTAACAACATAGTCATAAACCCCATGGTTACAAGTGATCCATTCCCCTATTGATTTTCAGTCCCAAAGATACCCAGGTCTGCTCGGTGCTGGTGAGGTCAGTGGCCTCCCATATGTTGAGGAGACATAGTCGTGGGGAGCAAGTCATTTCTTTCTCGCAGACCTCCTGTAGTTTAGGGAGGATTCCCTCCCAATAGGGTTGAATCTTGGGGCACTCCCACAGTATATGATAAAAGGTAGCTTCTTGGGCGCGAAACTGTAAGCATTCTGAGTCTGCCCTCATTCTCATTTTAACCAGGGTCACGCCCGAAAGATAGGTCCTGTGTAGGATCCTAAGTTGGATTAGTCTGAGTCTCATTGGGATCACCACTTCCCTAGGGGATGATAGCGCCTCCTGCCATTCGTCCTCCTCAAGGCTTCTTAGATTTGTCTCCCAATGTTGCCGGAGACGGACTAGTGAGTCTGGTCTATTGTTTATTAGCTTTTTGTATGTCAGGGATATACCCATTTGGGTCATATGTTCCGAGAGCAACCTGTCCTCCAGCGGGGACGCCTCCGGTAGGACCCCCCCTTGGGTACCACCGATTTTATTGCATGACTTATTTGTAGGTACCTATAGGTCTCCGAGGCAGACAACTGGTATTCTGCCTGGAGTTCAGCAAATGTGGATACCCTGTCTCTTTTCCACAGGTCACCCACTGTGGTGATACCGATCATGTCCCGTCTGCCAAGTTGCTCTGCTTCCCACAGGGGGTTGCCTGTGTTATTTTTTTATGCCAGCCCATTTTCTTAGTTACCTGATGCCAGATTGCCACGGTGTGGGCCGTGGAACCCGAGAGTTGTTGATGCTTGGGGTTCGTGTAGAGTGCCCTTTGATAGCCGCCCTGGCTCATCAGCCATTTATCCATCATATATGCTGGTTCAAGCAGGGGACCATGGGCCCATTGGTTAATCACCGCTAGTTGGGATGCCCAATAATAGTTTGAGGTCAGGCAGGGAGATCCCCCGTCGTACCATCCCCTTGTCAGTTTGTGTGTTGCAATGCGTGGGTTCTTCCCATCCCACAGCAGGGTCCGGACCGCGGCCTCTACTTGGGCGAAGTATGTGTCTGAAATCCTGAAGGGGGTGTTTTGAAGCACATATAGGAAGTGGGGGAGCGCTACCATTTTGAATAGGGCCGCTCTGCCCAGAAGGGTCAGAGGGAGAACACGCCAATGTCGAACATCGTTTTGCAGTCGTGTCAGCGGACCCTGGAGATTATTTTTATGGAAGAGTGTTGAGTCAGTTGTGACGTAAATACCTAGGTACCTGAATCCCTCCGCTGCGACTTTAACCTCGCATTCCTTCGGCAGATGTGGCACCTGTCCATGTAGCATATATAGTGGAACAGAAAAGAGTGCCGAGGGGATTAAGAATTCTCATCTTCCCCACATTCGATGATTTGGATGAGGACTTGCTTAAAGAATGGGAAGAAAACTTGCATTCGTCATCTTTTTGTATGATGCACATATTAATAAAAAATGCTGAAAGAAAGGTAGAGAAATTGAAGATTCAGATAGCCGAGCTAGAGAAGGAGATTAGGGAGATGAATTTACTGGAATTAACAGACAAAAATTATGCTATATTGAAGGAAGTCATTAACAAACACCAGTTACAAATAAAAGAGAAAAACTAAGTAAGATCAGGAGAGATGAGCGAGACTATAACCAGGGAAGAGTGTTTACTTTCGGTAGAGGCTTTGATGATGTACAGAAACCCAAGATGACTGGGGCAGCAGAAGTACAAAGTGATTTGAGTTCTGTTAACTATAGCAGCTCGGACATGTCGTCCAGTGAGGAATTGGGGGCAGCTAGTACAACAGATTCCAGACCAGCTAAATGCTCCTCTTTTTCCGAGGAAATTCAGAGGATAAGAAGGGGAAAGAAAAAAGTGGTTCTAGAACAAGGCGGGGCAAGCGGAAGCACAGACAGTACAAGGATAGGACACGCAGCCAGGACAAATTCAGGAAGTAAGAGAGGGGATAAGTGAGAATGAATTAATTGGACAAGATTATGATTTAAAAGTCATTAATTTATCTGATCGAGTTTTGAATGTGCATGAAATATCAGTGTTACAAAGAGGCTTATCATTTTGCCCTAATAGTTATTGTAACTTTACAGATATGGAAATTGATTTATATAAGTTTGCAAGAAAATGTAAAGAGGTTATTCATGGGAGCGCTTAAAGATGCACGTTTGACTTGTGATATGAATAAAGGTCCAACAAGAATTGAACAAGCCCTGATGAAGTCCGGGTTAGGACGAAACGCGTAGGCTGAAAAGATTTGATGAAATTGTCTGAAAAGATTTCATGAAATTGAATGAATGACATTATATGATCTTTCTTTAATAAATTTGGAACAAAAATTCTTTGGAACTGAAAAAATGGCCTGTGGACTGGACTTTCTTTGAGAAATTCAATAATTGATTGATAACATTGGAAGAAGGGGATACGCTCCTTTCCTATTGGTATTGTTTCATTGAGGATTGTGGCCTGTGAGCGGTGGGCCACGGGGAGCTGAGCGTTGCTATTTGAATTGAGAACAATATTATCCAAGAACAACGACTTATGAGCACGTGTCAAGCCCTCACCGCCCTGGGTTCAGTGAATGATCATATATAGTGTGGATTTTGTCCAGTTGATTGTGTAACCAGAATGTTTGCCAAAAATTGAGAATATGTGTAGGATCCTACAGATTGAGTTTCTCGGGGCCACGACATAAAGAAGTATGTCGTCAGCATATAAGGAGATTTTATCCTCATGTTGCTGCGACCATTTCAGTCCTCTAATCAGGGGATCCCCTCTCACCCATGTCGCCAGTGGCTCTAGCATTAGCGCGAAAATTAAGGGCGACGGGGCATCCCTGTCTAGTTCCCCTGCCCAAGTGAAACCGCTGTGAGATGTGTTTGTTGACAACTATTTGCGCGGTTGGGTCTGTGTATAGCAATTCTATCCATTTTATGTACGTCGGGCCGAAGCCCATGCAGTCCAGGACAGCAAAGAGGTAAGGCCATTCGACTGTATCGAACGCCATCCTGGCGTCTAGAGGAAGCAGGGCCACGTCTTCCTGAACTGTTTCTGCTCTCCCCAATACCCCGTGTAGTCGCCGTAGGTTCAGAGCAGTATTGCGTCCGGGCATGAAGCCCGATTGGTCAGGGTGCACAAGTTTATTAATAATTGGGATCAGTCTATTAGCTAGCGCTTTTGCTAAGATCTTTGTTTCCGCGTTAAGGAGTGAGATAGGCCGGTAGGAACTACATTCTTCTGCCGGTTTGCCTTGTTTGTGGATCACGACAATCAATGCTAATCGAAGGTCATCTGGGAGGGAGCCTTAATGAAAACTTTCTTGATACATTGCTTTGAGGGTGGGCACTATCTTGGAGGCCGTTAATTTAAGCAGTTCAATTGGGATTCCGTTGGGTCCCATAGCCTTTCCTGATTTTATACCCCGTAGGGCAGTTGTCAACTCTTCTTCCGTGAGGTCACCTTCCTGGGATTCTCGGTCCTCCTGTGTAAGAGAGGTGACCGGGATAGTAGCAAGCAGATCTCTAGAGTCCCTGGCATTTGTGACATTGGCGGGAGTGTATATTTGGGCGAAGTAGGAGGCAAAGGCCTCCGCTATCTCCTGTGGGTCTCTTATCACGTTATCACGTTATCCTTACTCCCCTTTAAGAGGGGAACCCATCTCTGGGTCCAGTCTCGCTTTTCCAGCCAGGCCAGTAATTTACCCGTTTTATCACCCAATTCATACACTTTGTGTTGTGTTCTCATGTGTCTAGACCTAGCTGCCTCCGTTACTAGCTGCTTGTAGTCCTGTATTTTCAGGCTAAGGGCATGTCTTACCAGGTCGTCATCTGAGGTCGCTATTCGTCTTGATCTCACTCTCTAACGCCTCTATACGGGCCCGTAAGTCCCTCTTGTGTACGACCATTTTTTTTTTTTTTTTTAAATTTTCAGAAGACCTTTATTAGTGCCAGTTGATTCCATACACAGCATGATGCCTACATCCCAGGCGGGCCGGCAATGCAAGGTGACACATGATATAGCATTAGAGGCGGGAGAGGGGATACACAGCAAGCCGCCTACAACCGCATCGGGCCGGCCGCGTCAGGTGGACAGTTATTACAAGGGGCCGTAGAAAAGGTCTCAAACATTTATTTATGATATGCAGTGAGTTTTGATACAGAACTATCCTGGTGCACGGTGTAACATCAAAACATAACATGTATCGCTTATAACGATCAGTAGAGTAAAAAAAAAAAAAAAAATACATACAGATCATCTGCGAATAAATATCTCCCTATGGTGGATTACCCGTGTATTGAACCGATTCTAGATACACAGTCCCTCCCGTCTGCACTAGTGAGTTGTATTGGGAACAGAGGGTCAAGGGCCACAAGAAGCCCAAGGTTCAACAGCTAAAGATAGATAACAAGAAACAAATTAATTAACCGGGTAGGGTCATTGCTATCTAGCGGGGTGTCACCATGACCAGTCGTGTCAGTTTCTTTAGTGGACAGATATGTCGTGTAGAGCCCCCAGAAGTTCTTTGGTCGGTTCCGGGGAGGAAGCAGTTCGCTGAGGTTTTCGGTTTGCGTACTGCAGTACAGCATGTCATGTGACCATTGTGCCATAGTAGGTGTAGGGCCTCTAGACCAGCTAATCGCTACCCTGCGCTTTGCCATAAGGAGTCCCATGTCTACCAGTCTCCGTATAGCCTTGGGCGTCTGCTTGGAAGTGCCTGACCATTAATGCCAATGCTCGCCCTATAATCACCGCCCGTATGCCCCCCCACAGGATTTGTGACGACGCCACTGAGCCCGAGTTCTCCGTGAAGTAATGATCTGTTTCTTTCAGTAGTTGCGCCCTCACTAGTGGAAGTTTGAGGCACCATGGGTTTATTGTGAGTGTAGTTCTGTCAGGCTCAGAGCCTGTTTTCTTAGTGAGGACAGGGGAGTGGTCAGAGATGCCCCTCGCCAGACAGTTAGCTTCTACGAAGTGGGGAATGTCTTCTAGATGAGTCAATAGGTAGTCGATGCAGGATTGGCTTCCGTGGGCCCCAGAGTGACAGGTAAATTGGAATGTCCGTGGGTTGAAATGCTTCCAGATATCCACAAGGCCGAAGGCCGAAAGGAATTCTCGTAATTGTGACCTACCGTGTGGGTCTTGTCGCGGGGGGGCGTTGGGTCTATTTGGTCATTTGCTGTCGAGTTAAAGTCCCCTCCCATCAGCAGAATCCCTGGTGGGAGATCGAGAAGGAAAGCACTGAGGTCTGTCAGTTCTGTTTTCTGGGTGGCGGGTGGAATATAAACTGATAGCAGGTTGAGTGGTTTCCCCTCCCATGTACCGGCTGTTGCCGCAAATCTACCCTGGGTGTCAACCCATGTTTTCTGGGTTATGTAAGGGCAGTTTTTCTTGATTAGTACACCGGTCCCTCTGGAGCCGGAGGTAAAGCCTGAGTGGGCGGCTAGCTTGTAACCCCACCTATCTAGTGCTTTGCAAGTGTTGCCTACCAGGTGCGTCTCCTGGAGTAGTACAACCTCAGGCGCCTGGCGCTTTAGATATTGAAGTACTATCCCCCTTTTTAGCTGGTCACCAAGGCCATTCACATTCCAAGTGAGGAGCCGGAGTGACTTCCCGCTTCCGACATGGGCGTCATTCCCTGTTGTGGGCAGGGTATTTTGTGCACTGTGCATTAGGTCTACTGTCTATTCTAGCTCCTAATCGGGACACTATTCCGTTTCCAATCTTCCTTTGGAATCTGTGTAGTAACGATGCCTTCACTGTCGCCTTCGCAGCTTTTGAGTTGCCTCGTAACTTATTCCCCACCCCCCCCAACGTGTACCTGTCCCTCCCGCCTCCCTGCATGACGGGATCAGAACCACCTGCCTCCCCAACTCTGCAGAGTGCCTATCGCCCGCCCCTAAAGTGTGTGATTCGGGTCCAACTCCGCACCCGGTGTTGCATATGGGAGTCTACATAGTTGTCCAACCAGAGCCGGTCTCATGGTTGCTATATTGTCTTTGCTGCACAGTGTCAAAGATTATTAAGTCTCCTTGGTGCTGACGTCTGCATTCCACATCCTATGGCTGTTTTATTAACTTGGGATCGAATGTGTGACTCTAGGGTCCTTGAGTCTCAGAAATATGAGTGAGAAGGCGTCTCATCGTCGTTATTCATTATTGCCATCTTCCAACAGTGGGTCCTCAGCTGCACTCAATCTGGATTGGTCGGTTCGAGTTTGGCCTGATCGACCTTGTGGGTCCGACTGGTTCTTTTTCCGCACTGTGCACCACCCCTCGAGCCAGTCCCAAACTTCCTCTGGCGCGTTGAAGAACCACACCTTCCCCTCTGCTTCGACTCTCAATTTGGCGGGAAAGAGCATTGCGTATTTAATCTCTCTCTCCCGCAGGGCTCTTTTCGCTTCGAGGAAGCTACGGCGATGCTTCTGAACTTTTTAAGTGTGAAGTCAGGAAAGAAGGTGATTTTACTGTTCTTAAGCTCAACCGGTGGTGTTGCGCGGGCCGCCTGCAATATTACATCTCGATCCCTATAGTTAAATACGCGTGCCAGTATGGGTCTAGGCGGTGTGCCAGGTTTCGGTCTCCCACCCGGCACCCTATGAGCTCTTTCGACCGAGAAGAATCTCGGCAGGCCTTTGGGTTGTAGGTGCTTTGTGACTAGTTCCTCAACAAACAAGTCCGTCGCCCATCCCTCCGCTCGCTTGGGCACGCCTAAAATTCGGACATTGTTGCGTCGCGTCCTGCCTTCATAGTCGCCAGCTGGCTTTCCAACCGATTAGTGCAGACTTGAAGATCTTTTATTTGCGTTTTGAATGTGGAGGCATCCCTGGCCAAGGTCGTGGTTGTTGTCTCCATCTCTTTGATTCTAGCACTCATATTGCGGATGTCAGCTCATATCAGGGAGGCCTCCGTAGAGACAGTCAATTCGAAGTTCCAACGAGGTGCGCACTGTAGTGATGGCCGTCAATATATCTTTCAGGGTCGGGTCTGATTATCCTTCGATAGATTGTTGCTTCCCTAGGTCTTCCTCTGCCTCTTTCTCCTGTGCACCCGTCCCTTTTTGCCAGGCGTGTTTATCAAGTTTCGCTTGGAGCGTAGCTTTGCCACCTCTCCCCCCAGCCATTATACGTCTGCAGTGGGCTGTGGGCTGGTTTATGTATTTGGATATGACGGGTTACTCTCCGCCGCCTGCTCGGAGCGCAAGGCTCCCGCCGGCCTGTCGGGTTTCGCCAGCCAATTCCTGAGGATATGTGGGTTGTTTCCCCAGCCCTCTCTCTTGTCGCAGCGGTGGTTTTACTGTGCACTTAGTCCCTTCTGTGTGTTGCCAAAATATTCTATGGGCACTCTGTGTGTGATTTGGTACTGTGCAGATTATGGATCTTCTCAGCGCAGGCTGCTGAGGCGCCGTTTCTCCTTTCGGGCCCTGCAGCACGTGTGTCCCCAGCAACTGTAGCTGCGTTTCGGTCTCGGAGCGTGGGGGGGTATTCTGTCCGTTCCTAAACCACGGCTGGGTACAGATGCGTTGTTGCGGCTATTGTCTAGCACTCGGAGCGTTATCCTTCGCTCGGCGCGGTCCTCCGCCACACAGTCATGTTATGTTATGTTATAAAGCTTATAGAGCGCACAGCTGCTCCAGCAAAGGGGCGTCCCGGCGCTAAGACAGTCAGGAGGAGAGGACCACCAAGAGGCAAGAAACCTACAGTGGAGGGAAAAGATAAGTCTTGGTGGCCTTACGGAATGGCAGATAATTGTTTAGGCTACGAATGGACAGTGGGAGAGAGTTCGAAAGTTTGGCCGCCCGTGTGCAGAAAGCACGTCCCACAGCCCGTGCTCTCCTCACCCTCGGAACCACCGCCAGATTTTGGCCCATCGAGCGAAGTTGGCGGGGGGGATGTAGGGCGAGAGCAGAGTGGCCAAAATGGCCGGGGGGGAGGATTTCAAGATCTTAAAAGCAATGCACAGAGATTTGAATTCCACACGTCTGGCCACCGGCAACCAATGTAGTCGGCGAATGGCAACAGAGGTGGAACAAGTCCTTGGAAGGCCAAGGAGAATTATGGCCGCCGCATTCTGGACTCTCTGTAATCTTAGGATCTCTGACTTGTTAGAACCCAAGTAAAGCGAGTTGGCGTAATCCAATCTCGACAGAATGGCAGCCTGAATGATAACTTGCCGAGTGGACGGGTCAAAATAACCTAGCAGTGGTTTGAGCCCACGCAGAATGCCCATACAGGGCCCCGCCACTTTCTTGGTTTGGGCCTGAAAACTGAGAGCGGAGTCCACCCAGACACCTAGATTCTTTACTATCTGTTTGGGGGTGGGGACACAGCCCAGGGTGGTGGGCCACCAATGTTCACTCCACAGCTCACCGTCCCGCCCGACCAACAGGATTTCAGTCTTGCTAGCATTGAGCTGCAGACAGTTGGCAGACATCCACTCAGAAATGGCCATAAGATTGCTCCGAAACATACAGGCATCCTGCGCTGAATTGCCAGAAAGTGCCACTACCAACTGAGTATCGTCGGCGTACCATACCAGTGTCAGACCTCTGCTCCTAGCCACCGCTGCCAAAGGTTGAACATACAGATTGAACAGCGTAGGGCTCAGTGCTGAGCCCTGTGGCACCCCTTGATGAATATTATGGCTCTGAGAGTAAAACGGGGGAGCCGACACCTGAAAGGTCCTCTCAGAGAGGAAGGAGGCGAACCAGTCAAGGGCTAAACCCGAGATCCCCGCTTCCTCCAGCCGTTGCAGCAGAATCTGGTGAGAGACCGTATCAAACGCGGCACTGAGGTCTAATAAGATCAGTGCCGACGTACGTCCCTCATCCAATGCGGCCCTCAGATGTTCAGTCACTACTAGGAGGGCTGACTCCGTGCTGTGGCTAGGGCGAAAGCCATTCTGAGAGATGTCTAAGATGTTATTGTCCTCCAGGTAGCCTGTCAGAATGGAATTGACATGAGACTCCGCAATCTTAGATATCCATGGCAGGAGAGAAATGGGACGAAAGTTCTCCAATTTGGTTGTGTCCAGAGAAGGCTTTTTTAACAGGGGAGTCACCCTCGCTTGCTTCCATGTTCTAGGGACAACTGCTCTGGACAGGGACAGGTTGATCACCTGACACAGAGGAGACAGGAGCATGGATAAGGAGTTCATAAAATGCTCCGGTTTAAGAGGGTCGGCAGGGGAGCCTGATTTCACCTTGCTGCAAAGCACACGCAGCTCGTCCTGAGTGACTGATGGAAAGGACGCAAGAGTGTAGGCGGTACAGGGACTGAGTGCTGGGCCCAAAGCTAAAGGAGCTGGTGAGAAAGAGTGGTAGATATTTTCCACCTTTTCCACGAAAAAGGTGGCCAGAGCCTCACATTGCTCGTCAGATGTAATACGGGGTGTAGGGGGCAGCCCTGCCTGTTTAAGATCTTTGAGTATACCAAAGATACATTTAGTGGGGTTTTTACTACCCTTGATCTCAGCTGCGTAGTAGGCTGCCCGCTCTGACTGGATAGCCCTGTGGTAATCCTTAATAGCTGCCTGATACAGCCCCTTGGAGAAAAAAATCATAGTCACGTCTCCACACCCGTTCCAACTTTTTGCATATTTTACGCATGCTGGCAAGCTTGTCACTGTACCATGGACTGGACTTAGTGTTACGGCACTTAGACCACCTAGCTGGAATGAGCACGTCTAGTGACTGTCGGATCCAGTCCGACAGTGCTTTGTCAGCCTTATCCGGCTCATCTGGTAGATTAAGGGCATTTATAGATAGAAGGGCATGAAATTGTTCGGTCTTTAATTTATGCCAAGGGCGCCTGAAGGAGGAGTGTTGAGCCATCTTCTGAAAGGGCTCTACCCCCGTGAGAGTCATAGATATCAGGTGGTGATCCAACCAACACACCAGGACTGGGGGATTAACTGTGAGGGAGCAGAGATTCGAAAAAACTGGATCCAACAAATGGCCAGCACAGTGAGTGGGGCCATGGACCAGTTGAACCAACTGACAGGCCTCAAAGTCCGCCAAAAAGCTGCCTATCTCCGAATCGAAAGGACTATCCAAATGCAAATTCAGGTCACCAATGATAGTGAAGTTGGCTGCTCTCGTAACCAACGAACTAACTGATTCTACGAGAGCTGTCCTGAACTCTTTAGAGGGGCCTGGGGGCCGGTAGATCAATAGTCCCGACATGGTGAAGCCTGCGTTAAAAGAGATCCCAAAGCGTGCACACTCACAGCCTGCCACAGCCATTTTGGCAAAGGTACAAGTATAGTGGGATTTAAAAACTACTGCAATCCCGCCCCCCCTAGAGTCTCTGTTAAGAGTCATGATATTAAAGCCATTGGGGAGCGCCAGACCGGGCTCAGCTACCGTATCGGCTGACAACCAGGTTTCCGTTAAAAAGATTGATGTGAACTCAAAATAAAAAACATGAAAATATCGAAAGCGAGGGTCTGTCCCGGAGAACACAGCAGGGGTTGGTAGTGACGAGCTCGCCATTCAGAAGAGAGTGGGGCTGAGTGAGTCTGCCCTGGAGGGCACAATACAGAGGAAGGCGAGGAGTCTGTACATGAACACAGAAAGAGAATCTTTACAAAATAACAGCCGTTTGCATTTGGTTCCTGAATACAATGCGCGAGGTGCCTGAGAATACAGAAGGCAGGACCCTGGCCCCGAGAACTCAGACAGCAGTCTATCCCTAAACAATGAGCTGCCAGTCTCAGAGTACGGTGGAGGAGGCGGAGGCTCTGTCGAAGTGAATAGCAAACATCACTAGCTGTCTCAGAGTATCGATGAGGGAAGTTTCAGGCCTGAGAAAACACGCACATTGGCTGGTCCGATTGGGGAAAAGAGGCGGACTCTGAAAAGTAAGGGGGTGAGAAGGCTTTTAAAGATCGCACCAAGGAAATAGGGGCAAACCCATGATTACACTGCCAGATCTGATGGCTCTTTCGCAGATAACTCTCTGTGGGGGCCGCATCATATGATCAGTTTCTCTATAGGAGCTAGGGTACTGACTCCGATTTTTGTTTAGGAGATGAGGCTGTTCCGCCTTTAGTATAGCTGATTGATCTGCCCCGGATTTAAGTAAACAAGTGAGGTGTTCTTTGTTTCTGTAGAAGGGGAGCGAAGCCGGGAACTACGGGGCGCATCGGGGGACAGGGAGCGGGGGCGAGCGCGGCAGCCTGCAAAGCAGTCCCAAAAACGCTCGTGAGTCGTGGCTGGCCTTTGGATGAGTACGCGCGGCAGACATGTGTTTCCACTTATCGCGCCCGCGTCTGGGCACGATAATTGGAAACACATGTTTGCCGCGCGCATCCATCCCAAAAGGCCAGCCACGACGCACGAGCGTTTCTTGGACTGCTTTTCAAACTCGCTTACAATAAGTCTTCGCCTCTAAGCAGCGCTTGCGCGCTACTCGAGGCTCGACCTAACAAAAAGGACCCTCAGGCACCTTTCCCAGAGAGTGAGCACAAGGTTTCACTAGCGCCCTAATAGCCAACAGATCGCCACTGGTATACGTGGGCTTGTCTCTGCCCTGATTGTCAGCATGTCTGGCGTCTGGCGGCGGCCAGGCGCGGACGGGCGCAGACGGGCTTGCCTTAGGCAAGCTAGCAGCAGTTGAGGTCACCGTGCTGCCACAATGGGAAGCCCGATATCTGCTGGCGGCGGTAGGTGGCGCCGATTTCTTTTCCTCCCGCGTCTGCTGGTCAGGAAAGCGTGTGTCTCAGTTATTGCAGCTCTGTGCGAGACAATTGCCAGGCCCGCGTAGCCCCAGGGCCGTAGGGGACGTCAGTGTCAGCCGCGCTGGTCAGCCTCCGCAATGGTACTCTGCTGATATATGGCTGCTCTGTGCTTGGGCTTTCTGGCAGCGCTCGGGTGAACCCGCCACCTCATCTCCTTCAGTTCGTACTTCCGCCGCGTCTCGCGGCTGCCGTCATTCAAAGCTGCTTTGCAGTCAGCCGCTGGGGGAGAGGGGGGAGTCGCGTTTTATTGCCAGCAGCGACGGGGTCTATAATGTTCGTTTCCCCCACCGGGTCCCTTACTCTCAGGCCGGAATTGCATGCTGCGACATCAGACTTCGCGGGCGCCCCTCCTCCACTCCGCGGCCGTATCTGGGCCTTCTCAGGGTAGATCGCCGCTCCCAGGCGCCTTCTCCTTAAATTTCCGGGGTCGAACTCTGCTGGGCGTGTTTAAGCATTGGTAGGACTGCTTCCTGCTCTCCTTGGCTCGGATCTGTGTACGGATTTGTTTTTCACCGGGCGCGTTGAGCCGGAGCCACGTTAGTGTGCGGCCATCTTGCTCAACGGTTGGCCACGCCCCCCGGGCAACTTTTTTTAGTTCAAAATCTGCCTAGTGTATCCGTAAAACAAAGGCCCCGTTGTCTAGTTTACGCTTCTCGTGTGAGACAGGTTTTCACCATTACCCCGCCAGAGTGGAGTGCCCGACACCACACATTCGAGGTGCGGTGTGGTCCGGCACGCTTTATAAAGTTCCCTCTTCCCTGCTTTCACCTATTTCTTACTATTGTTTCCTTCAGCGCCACTTCTAAGACTAGCCTACCAGAAGCGCGAGACAACCGGTTGCATGTTTGGCAGTGTGACTCTTAGCTGGATTCGCATGCTGTCCACCACTCCATCGTCTACCAGTTGGGTCCGGAATTCTCTCTTGTAGGGGTTTTTGTGGGTGGCATCGACCATACGATGTCCTGTCCATCCCCCTGACAGTCTGTCCATCCCCCTGACAGTCTGTCCATCCCCCTGACAGTCTGTCCATCCCCCCGACAGTCTGTCCATCCCCCGACAGTCTGTCCATCCCCCCGACAGTCTGTCCATCCCCCGACAGTCTGTCCATCCCCCTGACAGTCTGTCCATCCCCCTGACAGTCTGTCCATCCCCCCTGACAATCTGTCCATCCCCCCTGACAATCTGTCCACCCCCTCTGACAATTAGGCTCGTGCTCTAGAAGCCCCTCTGTGTGGTCGCCATCTTCAAGGTATTTTTTTCTGCCTTTGGGGCTGACCGCACTGCCAGGAAGCCGCTCGAGTTGGCACCGAAGAAAGCAAAAGGTTTTTTCAGGAGTTTGTTTTTCCTTTGGAAAACTATCAACCACGTGGGATGGAGAGTGAACATCTGGGAATGCAGCATACCCTCTTTAGATTATGCCCGAAGTACCACCACAACTGCACCCAGAAGGGCAGCCATGTGGTTTGCAGACTGTGCCTACCCAAGGACCACAGGTTGGATGGCTGTGGTGCGTGCATGGAAATTCTGTCTAAGACCTTGGAGACAAGGGAAAAACAGAGGTGGGCTCACTACACCATGGAGCATTCTCAGCAGTGGTGTAACATTAGCCCCCGCAGTCCCTGACATCCAAGGGGCCCCCTCCAGCAATATACACGGGTGGCAGGCCCCTGGCCTCAGAGCTCGGATCGGGGGCCCCTCCATGTACTTTGCAAGGGGCACCTTCAAGTTCCGTTACGCCACTGATTTGCATAAGAAAACATTGATGAGACCTCGGCTGTCAAGTGAAGGAAACCCAGAGGAAACTGCAAGGTGAGGGCTCTGCCGTCAGGATGCAGAAATGCAGTTAGAAGACGTTGATGATGTCTAGGGAGAGTGAAGTGAACTATCCCAGCAACCACTCGAGACACACAGGATCCTGGCTGGTGGAGTAGGTCTAACGACCTCCGCCGCCACACAAGACGGACACGGGCTTGACCACTGGACTACGTCTAACGACCCAAGCCACCACAGCAGATGCATAGGAGGGTCCTGACCTCTGGACTAGGTGTGACAACCCCAGCCACCACAGAAGATGCACAGGAGGGTCTTGACCTCTGGACTAGGTGTGACGACCCCAGCCCCCACAGCAGATGCACAGGAGGGTCCTGACCTCTGGACTACGTGTGACGACCCCAGCCACCACAGCAGATGCACAGGAGGGTCCTGACCTCTGGACTAGGTGTGACGACCCCAGCCACCACAGCAGATGCACAGGAGGGTCCTGACCTCTGGACTAGGTGTGACGACCCCAGCCACCACAACAGATGCACAGGCGGTTTCGGACCTCTGGACTAGGTGTGACGACCCCAGCTACCACAGCAGATGCACAGGAGGGTCCTGACCTCTGGACTAGGTGTGACAACTACGTGTGACAACTCCAGCCACCACACCAGATGCACAGGAGTTTTCTGACTTCTGGACTAGATTTAACGGCCTTAGCCTCAACACCAAATGTACAGTGTCCTGACTACTGAGCTGGGTCTTGCAATCGCAGTCACAGCACTGAATGAACAGGGTCTAGCCCACTGGACTAGGTGTAACCATCCCGGCCTGACCCTAATCACAGTCTGGCCTGCCCATGACACTATAAACACAATCTGGAAGGACAGGCTCCCTAACACTGTAACTACAGACCCACGACCCAAATAAATGCATTCCTGGAGTGAACAACTGGACTAAGTCAGTGTTACCACAACCCCTGCCTCGTCGACTGGAGTCGGTCAAGGAAACCATGACCCTGGCTATGACACCAGAAGGACACTGTAATCACAGACAGGCTTGACCTCCTGCTTGACCTGTTGCCTTGACTGGACATGGTCAGAGTAACCACCACAACGACGGACATTGCACAAGACCAAAAGTCATGACCACTTTAAACAGTCTGACCTGTCCACATGCATGCCTTGCCTCGATTCCACATGGTCAGTGTAACCAAACTATCAGTCACATGTAACAAAATGGTTACTTACCTGTAGGAGTAGTTTTGAAGCTTGAAGAAATAATGTTCTGGATTCACATGCTGTGCATTATTTCACCATCTAGTGGTTAG
This sequence comes from Calotriton arnoldi, assembly GCA_963921515.1. Lineage (NCBI taxonomy): Eukaryota > Metazoa > Chordata > Amphibia > Caudata > Salamandridae > Calotriton > Calotriton arnoldi. The sequence continues at coordinate 1,347,540 of CAWUFW010002417.1, forward strand.
GTATGGAACTCTCCTCTTGTATAGTAGTCTTTTTTCCCTTTCCCCCTTTTTTAGGTCGAGCCTAGCGCAGCGCGCATGCGCTGCTCTAGGAGATGACCTTTAGAAATTGGTCTGCTCTTTTCCACACACTCGTGCATGTGGCGGCATCCACCTTGCAGGAGCGAGCAACGGCGCGCAGGGGCCATCTGTTTGTAATTAGGGACATGCACGCGCTTGTTTACATTAGCCTGCCCGCGGTCGCCTTGCCGGCTCGACATCCTGGTGCTTTCACTTTCGTTCGCGGCCGCGCTTGTTTTAATTGCAGCCTTTGTTTTGTTTCCTATGGATTACTAGACTTATTTTGTTTCCGTGTTTCTGGTCCCGCCCCTCTCCCGTTGTCCGTGTTGTCTCTGGTCCCGCCCCCCTCCCGTTGTTCATGTTGTCTCTCTCATGTGGCCCTCGGCCTCCCAGCGCCATGCTTGCCGCCCTGTCCTGGGGTACTACTGTTGCCCGCTGCTCCTACACATATAGCAGCAGCAGTAGTTCCTCCGGCGCTCCTCCAGCAACCACCTGGGCATGAAATCGGAAACTCCCTGGCTCAACCAAAGGCCCCCCCCCCCAACCCCGCAGGGTCAGTGGACACTCTCCCGTGCAGTTTTCTCTGCAGTTACGCTGCTTGCTGCCGGATTTCTTCACTATTGGCTTCGGAGATCTAAAATCCCCTGCTAATAGTTTCCTTGCAGACCGAAGCTATTAAGGGGTCAGTTCTGTAAAAAAAAGATTTTTATGTCTCTTTATCATTGTTTGACACTACTTTTTAAGGAAGCTCCCTTTGTACATGAACAGTAAAGCAAACTTCAGTAGGAATTGTGGTGCTTTTTTACTTATGGCTTTTTAAATTATCGTTGCACGAATGCAGTTCTCTGTTCTAGGTGTGTATGTACTTCAATATGTTTGTTAGAGAACTACTACAAACCAAACGAAAGACAGTCTTATCATTTTATCAACGTCAGAAGGATGAAAGCCTGAGTCAGAACACTCATGACTCAAATGTGTGGCCTACAAGGAGACAAGGACGAAGGAATCTGGCACATTTGCTCACTGAGGCACCTCTATGATCAAATGGAATATTATAATGCCAAAACAGTGGCTCTCTGAGAGTCCAGACGTAGGTAACAGTCATTCTCCCCGAGCTAGGTAACCGATAGTCATTTCCCTAAACCTATTAACATAACGTGCTAGAAGTCAATATACCCACTAACAGACATTGCCAGCTTTCCATGTCCAATTTTTAAATAACGTTAGTTTGCAGATGACTACCATGTTGGTGTTGACAGTTTCCACGTGAGCGCTACATATGCTGGTTATAAAAACGTTCTCAGTTTCAACATTTTCTTTATGCAGATTTTGGCAATGTTCATAAGCGGAACAGCAATAATGTGTAATGCACATATGCCCAGTAACCGACATTGCCAGAATCCACATGCCCTGGATTGTGGTATTGATAGTTTCCACGTGCAGTCATTGCCTATTTTAAAAATGTCAATGACCACATGTCCTACAATGCATGCTGCCTGCCATGCCTGAGGTCATGTGCCCAGAAAAACAATGCCCGTAATTACAAGACTAGTAAAAGGAATACCAGGTTGCCAGTTTTCATATTTTCTGTAACATATATTGGCAGTTTCCACATGCCATGTACAAATATATTCAGTTTCTACATACACACTGACAGGCATTGTAAGTATCTCTTTGCCACTTAGTCAGTCCCACTTTCCACATACAATATGTTTTACTAATCACACACGTTTCACAGTTAACACAAAAAATATATTATTTTGACATGTTTTATTATACGCCTTGTTTATTTGTAGTTGACATACATTCTGTGTTCATGTCTTTGCTGCCATCCTGTTTTCAATTCTTTGCTGTGAAGGACACATGTTGGCACAGACTCTCACTGAGCTCAGATTACAGTCGCCCAACGGCAGACAGCGCCAGCATTCTCACTCCCCACTGGTAATCTGACGCTCATCTTCCAGGGCCGTGGTACTTCTTGCTTGTATTTATAGGGAGGTGCCAACCCCGCAAAAATTGAGGAATGGGCTGTGGGTGAAGGCTATCTCAATGACGACCGAGTATTTTCCCCCTAGACACAGCCGGGTTAAGGTTTTGTGAAAGCAGCAGCTGTTGCAAAAACAGTGCTGTGAAGGGGCCTTAAACTATGAAATGTGTGCTACCCATGTGGCCCTTTTAACTGTGAGAAGGTCTTGAGAACCAAAACATGCTGGAGCTAGAGTGACTGCGCTGCGTTCTCTGCTTTGAAAAGCAAAGTGCCTTTTCATACATGTGCCACCAGGGATTAATGTATGTTATTCCTTTAAAAAATGCGTGCTCGCTAACAGTTACAGAAGCATTGGGCTCGCAAATTGATTCACAAATGTTTGAAAAACTGGGATGTTATTTAGTTGCGCTTTCAGCACCACCTCAGCACCAGCACCTCAGCACCAGCACACACCACCTCAGCACCAGCACACACCATCTTAGCACCAGCGCAGCACCACATTAGCACCAGCGCAGCACCACCACACGCGCAATCCAACCTCAAGCGCAGCCCCACCTCGCAGCAATTCAGCACTAATGCAGCAGCACTTCAGCACCAACTCAGCATTACTCAGTACCACCTGAGCACCAGTGCAGCAGCACCACCACCTCAGCATGACTCAGCACCACAGCATCACTCAGCACCATGTAAGTATCATTCAGCATCACCTCCGCATCAGCACACAACCACCTCAGCATCACCTCCACATCAGCACACCACCACCTCAGCACCACTCAGCACCACTCAGCACCACCGCAGTCTGCCCTTGGTATCTGGAATCTGTTGATTCTCCCCTAAAATCTGTCCGCTGCTCGTGTGGTAATTCAGGTACTGTTTGCCAACTTCCACCATCCCGTTGTTTATGTCACCCCCCCCCCCCACCCACCCACCTCCATAACAAAAATAAACAATAACAAACGAGCATTACAACAGGCAGGAAGAAGTTGCCAGCATGACCAGGAGAATGTTAATTCTTTTTTGATAGGGTCGTTCAATTGTACATATTGTCTTCTTGGTTATATATTTATAACGTAACAAATGTTTATAACACTTTTTTATTAAAATTTTTCAACATGCTGCACAGCAGCCGCAATGCTCTACACCATAGCTTTACGAAATTGGCAAAGGCAATTGCTCTGGCTAAACACTTTTAAGGTCCCAAAGGCGAGACCTATTGGCTATGCCAATGCTTGTTTGTTGTTGGATGTTGACGGTCCTCACCATTTCGTGCTTAGTCCAGTCTCTCCTGACGTCAGACTCCATCCCTTGAAGTCTCCACGCGTTGTCACATTCTTCAGATTCCTTTTTTCCCAGCGATAGTCTATTTAGTGGCCTGTGGGCATCCTCTCAGGGGCGGCTCCTCCATTTGAGTGGAGGAGTGTCACCCCACAAAGAAAAGACCCAGGCCAGAGTTGAAAAATAAAATGGTAATAAAGTTTCGTTATTCCCATTTTCTTTTTCACCAACCAACCCGTCCCAAACTGAGTGTCAGGACGGAGCGGGGCCACGGCTGCTGAGTGGCAGCTGGGAGCTGTGTCCTTAAGTTTAAAATGTGCATGTCTCTTTGGCCGGCCATCTTGCGACGGACAAGCAGACATGCGCAGTTTAAACCTCTCTAACCCAGCTATCTAAGACAGCTGGGTTAGAGAAAGCGCAGGCCTCCAGTGCTCTTAAGGGCGCTGAGAGAGGCCACTCCCTCCAATCCTGACGCTTCTCCCATGCTGGTTAACCACATGAGAGCAGCATCAGGATTGGTTATGGGAGTTGGCTGGGTCCCGCTTTGGAGCCTGCCTCAAAGACAGAAGACCGTTCGAGGAGAGCTTAGCATCGCGCAGGAAGGTAAGTGATGGCGCGTTCTTCGGTGTAGAGTGCAGTCCCCAATCTTTTCTTCGGCATCGAAATTTCAGCTGCCAGTGACTGGGCTGCCATCTTCTTGGCTTTCTCTTAACTTTGATCGTCTTTTGACGCTGATGCATATTCAGAGTCTCAACCGCCTGTAGTGTCCTTTGTATGGGTCCTGTGGGCTAGTTTTGCCTTGATTTGCCTTCGCAGTCAGCAATATTTTCAGCGCAGAGGCAGTTTACTGTGGCATAGAGTCGGATGTTCTCAGCTTGACCACTCCCATCTTTTTCTGCGTTACCCGAGTACGCTTCTCTTTCATCTTCTTGTATTCCCGCTCGACGTCCATCTCTTTTTCGACTTCCAAACCCTCTCCTTCGGATTCTTCAGAGGCATTATCCTCCTCCTCGCTCGATAGTCTGAGGTCTGTCAATGATGGTGTTTCCTTCTTCCCCTGCATGGTTAAGTGCGCCTGGCTTTGCTTTTCTGAAGCCCTCCGTGTTTTCGGTTTGAATTCTGCGCAGTTTAGTGGTGTCAGCCTTGTGGTCTTTCGGCAAGCAGAGATTGCACACCTGCTGTCTGCTAAGATGCAGTCGGAGATTGGTCCATGTTGCCCGTGGTCACTGAGGGCCAAAGCTCGTAATAGACAGTTGGCCAGGTTGCAGCCGGAGATGGGTCCATGTTACCCTTGGTCACTGGTGGCCAAAGCTTGTAATAGGGTGTTTGCTAGGTAGTCTGAGATGGGTCCATGTTGTCCGTGGTCACTGATGGCCAAAGCTCGTAATAGGCTGTTGGCCAGGATACAGCGGAGATGGGTCCATGTTGCCCACTGTCACTGATGGCCAAAGCTTGTAATAGGCTGTGCGCTAGGGTACAGCTGCGATGGGTCCATGTTACCCGTGGTCACTGATGGCCAAAGCTTGTAATAGACTGTTTGCTAGGATACAGCCGGAGATGGGTCCAGGTTGCCCATGGCCACTGATGGCCAAAGCTCGTAATAGACAGTTGGCCAGGTTGCAGCCGGAGATGGGTCCATGTTACCCTTGGCCATTGATGGTCAAAGCTCGTAATATGCTGTTTGCTAGTACAGCCAGAGATGGGTCCATATTGCCCGTGGTCACTGATGGCCAAAGCTCGTAATAGGCTCTTGGCCAGGATACAGCGGAGATGGGTCCATGTTGCCCATGGTCACTGATGGTCAAAGCTCTTAATAGGCTGTTTGCTAGGATACAGCCGGAGATGGGTCCATGGTGCCCACGGTCACTGATGGCCAAAGCTTGTAATAGGCGGTTCGCTAGGATACAGCGGAGATGGGTCCACGTTGCCCATGGCCACTGATGGCCAAAGCTCGTAATATGCTGTTGGCCAGGATACAGCGGAGATGGGTCCACGTTGCCCATGGCTACTGATGGCCAAAGCTCGAAATAGGCTGTTGGCCAGGATACTGATGGCTAAAGCTCGTAATTGGCTGTTTGCTAGGATACAGACAGAGATGGGTCCATGTTGCCCATGGTCAGTGATGGCCAAAGCTTCCATGTTGCCCATGGCCACTGACGCTTGTAATAGGGTGTTGGCTAGGATACCGCTGAGGATTGGTCCATGTTGCTCAAGGTCACTACTTGTAGAGCGCATCCCATTGGAATGATTACATGGCACCTCAGCTTTCGGGACCTCGGAGAGGATCGTCCCCCATGTTCATGGCCCATCAGCAAGTGTGAAACTTACCAGACTTGTGTGGGCTCGATTCGCACCAGCAGGGGTACAAGCCGTGCGCTCGCCCTGGCACGTAAACTGAGCTCTGCCCCACTTGCACCCATCCAGTGGTGATTCTTCCGCCCGACAGGCTCACGGCCGAGCCTCGCTTCCAGTGTAAAGGCTTCATAGCGGGTGTGCAGCGGCCCACTCGCCAGGTGCTACCGCCTGGGGTACGGATCCCGGCACTTTCCCCTTGGCGCTCATTACAAACAATGGGGAAACCCAAATAATCTGTAGGACCTGGGTAGTGTATGAAAAAAGACACAAGTGGTCCAAACGGAAAAGAATAATTCTTCAAGAGAAACTACTTAACGACTTTAAGATTTATCTAAACCCAAGCAAAAGCAAACAAATAGAATTCGATTTAAATTTTTCATTTTATATTTTAGCAATTTGGTATTCAGTTGAAACATTAATTGCATATAAACTGCTAATGCAATTTTGAGCAGTTGCTCCAAGGTAGGTGCAAGGGGAAAGGTGGTGGATGAAGTGCTCGTGAATTAGATATAGAAGAATGAGCAGAACAATTGGAAACAATTCTCTAGATTTATCTAAGTCTACAACCTGTCTGAGAATTGTCAACACATTTCATATAATCCACATTGAGTTATAGACTTCACATTGTTGTCTGAACACTGGATATAATTCCAGTACAGGTGAGTATTGTAGATATGTCAACGTTTCGACCCCAGGTGTCGGGTAAAGGCCAATTCCTCCTTAGAAAGGGGTCTTCTTCAGGACGGAAATGGGAGCAACCTCTGAGGCCTCAGAGGTTGCTCCACTTCCGACATATCTACCATACTCACCTGTACTACAAAGTCGTTAAGTAGTTTCTCCTGAAGAATTGTTCTTTTCCTTACCTATTACGTGGCAGCCGAGCCCCCGGAGCCCCCAGACGGTGCGTACTTTGATAGAAACTGGTCTTCCGTCCCTGATTGAGACCCTTTCCAGCTCCGCCCGTTCATCTTTTATATTTGTTTAACCCTGGAGCCGGTTCTACAGCCTGCAGCTAGCGATTAACGTCTTCCTTCCAAACCTTGGAGAATAGCGCCACCTAGCGGAAATATTAGAGGTCGGTGAGACCAAAAAGAATGCAGTCCAACAACGCCTGTTTGTGTGCCCTCTGCTCGCCTTTTTTAGGTCTCGCCTAGCGTTGCAGCGCGCATGCGAGGGCTATTGTGATCAAGGAGATTTCTGAAGGGCACTTGAAGTGCCGCCCCTCTTTCTTATTGGCGGGCGTCATGATTTATGTTAAACGCTTGCTCCCTATTTGCAATGAGGCTTTTTTGTTTACGCCCTGTCTCCTTGTCGGCACGCCCATCCGGACTGGAATGTGTACTAGCGGCGTCACATGGTGGGCTTTATCTGGTGGGGAAGTACTCTTTTATGGACACACAGGGAGACTGGCATCTGTGCGGCGATATCACGGAGCTTTGTTCTCCGGTACGTTTGTCACACACGTGCATATGTTTTTGAGCGAGCATATGTTTTTGAGCATATGTTTTTTTTGTTTATACTGTTTCGGTGCCGCTGTACAGTGCTGTGATTTTCGCGGCGCTTTGTTTCCCGGTATTTTTTTTTTAGGTGCCCACACACGAGCGTATGCTTTTTTTAAAAGTATTGTTTAGGTGCCGCTGGACAGTGCGTAGCTTTTCGCGGTGCCGCGATAATATTTTGCTGGACACTGCTAAGCTTTTTCTGCGTAGACACTTTAATAAGTAGGTGCGCACACACGAGCGTATGCTTTTTTTGTATTGTTTAGGTGACGGTGGACGGTGCCGCGATAATATTTCACTTTAACACAAACAAAGTTCTGGCGCACGCAAAACAACCACTTTCCCCTATAGGCATGGCATTTTTTAAAGCTGCGCCGGTTACTGCCCCATTGCCACACACCTTAGTACAACAGTAAACACACTTGTAAGCACAAGTTTAAATGCAAACAAGCAAGGCACAGGCTCATATACCTGCGCGCCCACTCTGTTGATCAGCCTTCCAATGTCGATGAAATTATGGGAATTTATCAAATCTGGCCCTTAATTCTCCACTTTCTCACCTCTCTTCCTTTCCGTCACCCCCTCTGCTACACATATAAATAATATTTCAGTGGACACTGTTAAGCTTTTCTTGGCGCTGCCATCCAGTACGCCGAGCAATGTTTGCTTGTTAACTTTCAAAGTGCTTTGCGCATATTTTATTTCCTGCTGGCTGGTGTGTGTCGGTAGATCTCGCTTTCAAATAGCCGAAACCGCCCAAGTGTCTCCGTGTGTGTAGCCAGACACCTCCAAACCAAGCCTGAACAAGCATTTACAATCCAATAGGTCTCGCAATTACATTGTTTTGAGCTATTGGCATTGAAAATGTTAGTTTTTTTTTTTTTCCCTTCGTGAAGCATTAATCAAGTAATGGCGTTGTAAATGACAGTCTTTTACCCCCTGTTGACCCCCGCATACAGACATACATAGAAACCGCACTACAAACGGGCACACATGCATGCACACGCTGAGAAACACACGCACCCCGTGAGACAGACACACTAATACATAGAGGCACACGCGTGCACCGAAGCACGTGATCACACACGCAGGCACACTGAGTCACAGGCACACTGAAGCTTTGGGTCTGAATGGCCCCGTTCAAACCTGGCTGAAGCCTGGTTCCGCTACAGACATGACAGTCTACTTCTTGAAAATGCGAGTTATATAAGTATATAAAAAGAAAGTTGTAAGTATTTTTTTTTAAAAAGTGTCTAAAGTGACCCACGGATTTTGACTGGAGCGCTCTATTGAGACAGGGTTTTCCTTGCTCGACTTTTCAGGACAGCAAGCTTTGTCACCTTGGCATTGATGGAATTAACGTGGAATTGATCCTCAGCTGGCTTGTATTCGCGTTTTGTTTTCTTGATTGTTTCGCTTTAAAGGCATCGCGCTTTTCCTCAAGGCTGCAATTTCCTAGCGTGCTGCTGCATTTTCGGCCTCGAGAGATCATCTTCGGTGCTTTGAAATAAAAATGTGCTTTCAGTGGGAGAATCAAAACAGTGCTTTTAAAATGCAAATGTATCACGAGAAAAATCGTAAGACGCGTAGTTATAAAATATATTATTTCTCACCAGATTTAATTTGAAATGGAGAGTACCTGCACCTCTCAGCACTATGGCAGTATATTTAATAGGAGACTACAGGCACTTTTCAGGAAATCGGTACTCTAAAAAGTGAGTACCTGAATATATATAAGCTCTGCAGAACACTGAATGCCATACGAAGTAACCCATGCTGGGCTATACAAGAGAAGCTGCAGGGAGGCAGAGGCGTGCACACATGCGTATACAAATGACTAATGTGCAATCTGGGCTGCAGGGAAATTTGCAGATTTCCTGCGAAGGCACCTTACGCTTCACTGCCATTTCTTCAGCCCCACTGGCTTATGGGGATGTCTTCAGAGGGTCCTCTGAAGGGCTCCCCCTACCGGAAGTTCCCTTGAGCGTATTTTCAAGTACAGTGTCTGCTATGCGGGGTACAGGGCTGGATGGTAGTGTTGAACACCAGACACGTGGATCCTCGCTGCAGGGGTGGGGGCTGTGCTCTGCACCCGACGATGCGGGATATCGGGGAAGAGGGTGCGTGCCCGAAAGTACATGTCAACAAAAGACCACACACGGGGCGAAAAAGCTGTATGCAGTGCGGCCACGGGGGTATTTTGGGTGCAAAACAAGGGAGATATTAGTGCAAGGGAAGAACAGTGCCCTGCACACCACAACATGCAGCACTGTCACCGGGTGTATCGAAGAAAGAGGTGTCTGACGTGGTGCACAAAGGAATGAGGTAGCGCATAGAGAAACAGTGTAATAACGAGTGCTGTTCACTGCAAAAACAAAAAAAGTAAGCAGGCGGTGTAAGTGGGTCAGGGGTTTGGGCACAGCTATATTTGTATAGCGCTCCCCCTCGCGAGGGCCAAAGCGTTTCCTGGGTGGTTAAATAGCGACCATACCTTCATTATTTATACAGCGCTTCCTACCACTGGGCGAGGTCGCAAGGCGCTTTGACATGCATATGCGTTCCCGAGCCCCCGAAGAATGCAAATCGTGTAACAGGGAAACGTTGCACGTTCTGACAACTGAAAACCACGCAATCTCAGAGTTCACCGATCATAAGAAGTTACAGCGTCCAGATGTGAGAGACTGAGCAGAGTCAATACAACAAAAGGTGGACACAGAAACAAACCGCAAGCAGTCGACGGGGAAACTATGGTGCAAAACGGTGCTCGTGTACAAGTGATCTATGTCTGCCCAGGCGGCATTAGGTGCAGGATGAAAATTAACAGGAAAAAAACGCTATGCTTCAAGATTTGATGCAAATAAAGATCCGAGAAAGATTTTATGCAAATAAAGATCCGAGACTTGGTGCCCTGGGAAGTGTTAGTTGCGTGGAGAGATTTGGTGCATTTGACAATTCTGCTGCGAGGATGGTATGGGTTATTGCAGAGTTAAGGCTTGTTTAAGGTGTGGTATTTGCAGTGGTGTGTTTTGCGGATCGAGAGCTATTACAAGGGGGGTGGGGGGTCGTGTGAGATTTGCACGTTTGTTTTCAAGGAAATAGAAGATTTGGAGTATACCGAGGGTTGTTTTCAGGGGGAAGATTTGCTGAATTCGTGAGATTTGCCTAAGGGATGGGATCTGCAGTAGTAAGAGGTTTGGTGCTCATAGTCTGTTAAGGGGTGAGATGAAAGATGTGCACAGTTTGATTAAAAGCGGTGAGAGATTTAGAGTAGAGTGAGGGCAGTTACATGGGGCGAGATTTGGGACATCCGTGAAATTTGCCAACGGTGGGGTCTGCAGTAGTAAAAGGTCGTGTGTAGATTCAGAGTCGTTACAGGGGTGAGATTTGCACCAAGGCTGCATTTACAGAAAGGAGAGATTTGTTTCAGGTTAAGGGCTGTCACAACTCACAGCTGTGATGTCTGGGGTGCGCGAGATTTGCACCGTTTTACAGCAATGAGTAATTGTGTGCATACGGAGGGTTGTTACAAGGGTGACATTTGGTGCACGCATGAGACTTGCGGGGGGCAGCATCTGCAGTAGTAATGGGTTTGGCGGAGTTTGAGGGGGACGCAAGGGGGATTGATATCTGCTGCATGCGTGAGATCTGCTGCAGGGGAATCAATGGTGCGCTGGCCCTCCGACTCCACCTCGCCCTTCTCCCTCCAGCCTCGGGACTCCAGCAGCCCCGGCTTCAACATCCTCCCCTGACTCTCGGGGGGCTGCAGCCGCTCCAGGGCCACGGGGATCGCGGTCTTCGGCATCCTCCCCTGCCGCTCAGGGCGTCATACCACCGGGAAGGGACATGGGAGCAGGCTGCGCTGCCCTCTCCGGCAGTATAATCCTTGGGGGGAGCGCCCCTCTTCGACTGTGGGTTCCTGGTGGGTGGGGGAGCGCCCCTTTCCAGCTGTGGGGTCCGTGCCGCACAGGGGGGCTGTTGATACAGCTGGTGAAGTCCAGCCATGCGCTGAAGCAGTTTGCTGGCGTGGGGGGTCCACTAATGGGGATATATGTGCGCTCAGATTCCACTGGCACCCCTTGTGGGCCTTTCCGATAAAGTCAGTGCCCTATATAGTTGGTAACCCCAAGTCCGGTGTTTATGCCCTGACAAACAGGCTCCTTCGGAAAACCCCAGTCCCTGCACGATTACATAGGGTGCAGAAGCGATAATGCTAGTAGCGCATGTCACCGAGGAGTCCCCTGTTGTATTTCTTAGCGTTACCCCCTGGCTTACACTTCGGAGCCCCTCTTCGTTATACGCGCCTTTGGCTCGCTACTTGGTAAACAGACTACCGAAGATTTCCTTTGTTCAAAGTGAAGGTCCCGCTGGTCCCCTTCTACCACTTAGACTTTCTTATCTTTAGGGGGGGCCATCTGTTTCTAATTAGCATGGCCGCGCTAAGGCCATGCTAATTAGAAACAGATGGCCCCCCCTAAAGATAAGAAAGTGCTTTGCGACAGCCCCAAAGCAGACGACCCTGTCCGGATCGGCCGGACGAAAAAGCGAAAGGGCGGCAACAAAAAAACCTCATTTCCAATGGTAGGCCACCGTTTAGCATAAACGGTGATGCCAGCCAATGAAAATGAGGGGCGGGGCTTCAAGTCCCCTTCTGAACGCTCCTTGCTCACAAGAGGTCTCGCAGAGCGAGCAGCGCGTTGCGCTGCAATGCTACACGAGACCTAAAAATGGTCAAAAAAGGAATGCTTGTGCCTGCTTTATAAGCCTGTTTATCGCGGTTTCACTTCTTCTTCCTTTGGAAACCGGTAACGTTTCCGTAAACTGTACGGCGTTCAAGTTTAGATCACATGCTGTAGTGTATACAAACTCCGTGCATGAAACATCAGGCAACAGTAACCGGGTTACAGCTCGTTTCTCTGTGCCTTTGTCTGTTTTCTTCGTGTCAACAGTTGTCCCGAAGCGAGTTTTTGCTGTGCAACAGGCATTGTAAGTACGTTTTAATACAATCAGGTTCTTTCTTGTCTGTTAATGTTAAGAGGGTGGGGGTTGGTTTTGAGTCGGACCCTCGTGTTGCTGTTTTGATTGTGGCTCGAGGATACAAACATGGGTCTGTCTGTTAACATGAGTCCTCCTTTGCGTGAGGTTGAATTGCTCGTCCCTCTGAAAGAAATTATTTCTTTTTCTTAATAAAAATTAAAGCTGCTGTTTCTTGTACAGGGCTAAGGGTTCAAGGTCCTGAGAAAGAATTGCTTGACGAGCGCACGCACCGCTGCTATCAGTAAGTATGTATCAGTTGTGAGTCAGCACTCTAAGATCGCAAGTTGCCAGGCGTCAGTAGCACATGCAGTCGTTTTTTAGGTCTCGCCTGGCGTTAGCTGCGCGCATGCGCTGCTCTCGCCATGCGAGGGCTTCTTGTAATCGATACAGTTTTGGAAGTGGAGTGTAGGCTCCGCCCCTTGTTTCCATTCGCTAGCGTCATCGTGCATGCTAAACCCTGGCTTCCCATTGTTTGTGAGGCTTTTAAGTCCCTCCTGGTTACCACCCTGTCCACTTTTAGCCCCGCCCACCGGGACTGGATGCTTTACTTGCGGCGTGTTACTATCTCCTTTAATTAGAGGGTGAGGACTTTTTTTTTGTCATTCCGGCTGGAGCGCGGCGCATGCTGTTTATTTAGTGTCATTCCGGCTTGTTATTTATTAATTTTTACTTTACATCGGAGCGCGGCGCGCACGCTGTTTATTTATTATTTTTTACTTTACATCGGAGCGCGGCACCCACTTTAGGGACACCGCACTCCGTTTATTTATTTATTTTATACCGGATGCCCGCCCTCCGTTAAATATTCGCGCCTAAGTTTCTGTTCTCCGTAGCACTTAAATACCGCTACTTAATCAAGTATCGCTTGTGCCTGATCACGCAGAGTACAGCTGCTTTTCTGCAGCAACTAAAGGCATTGCCAGAACAACGAGGCTTTTCAAGTGCTCCTCTCTAATCACTGCTGTTTATAGGGTGTGTTGCTGCAATAGGATTCTATCTGTCTTGAAGTTTACAGTCTCTGTGACTTTTAGTACTGTAAAATACTTAGCTGGGTATAAATTGCTGTCAGCGGCGAAGGTCCAGAGCTCGACGACAAAATATCTGGCCTTACATTCCAACTTTGAAAACAGGCCTTGGTTTGCCGTGACGTGTGTGTGTGTGAGAGAGCTTTTGGGGTTCGGCGTGTCGGAGGACCGTACCTCAGTCTGTGTGTGCCACAGGGGTGATTAACTGTTCATGTGTTTGTCCGTGTGTGTGTGAGACAAAGAGAGATTGATTCTATCTGTCGGTGCCTGTCGTACGTGTTGGTAGAGTTCAGTGTCCTCCAGCCTGTGTGTGCAGGAGCAGTGATGACGTGTGAGATGTTCTGCGCGTGTATTTGTAGTGTTAAATGTGCCCTAGTATGCTTCTACTTGTGTTTTTGTGTACAGACTACACTGCTCAGGAATGTGATCACAAACGGGGGCTCATTGCCTGCTTTCACAATCCCCCTGCTAACTGCGCACCCCCTCCCGATGAAATGTGACCCGTCCCTCCCCCACCTCTCGCCTGCCTTCACAGCCGGGAGCGCAGCCTCGTAACAGGGCGCTCAGCAGCTGCCTGCCCTGCGTGGGTCAGGAGAGGCGTCTGCGCACTTAACCCCCTCCCTGTCTCCTATTCTTTCTCTCTCTGTTACTTTCATCGCTTGCTATCGTTCTCCTTTTCTCTCTCCGTTCCTCTCACTTTCTGTCCCTCCTCTTCTCATCTTTCTGTTACTCTCACCTCTTTCTTTCCCTCCCCCATCATGCTGTCTCCCTCCACTCTCCTTCCTCGTCTCTTTCTCTCTTCTCACGTGTTCTCTTCATTTCTCGCTAGTCCTCTTCTTTCTAACTCCTTCTGTCAGTCTCTCCTCCTTCTTTTGGGTGTCCTTTTCACCCTCTCTGCCCCACACTTCTATGACACACTCTTTGTCATCTTTCCTCTCCATCCTCTTCCCTCTTTTTTCTCTCCATTGCATATTGCACTATTTCTTTCGCAGTCTCTCGGTACTTTCCAACGCTCATTGTCTTCCCTTGCACTTTCTTTCTCCTTTATTTGTTTCATTGTGTGCCTATGTGTCCCTTGGTCTGTGTTGCTCCTCCGGCTCCCTCTCTTTCTTTTGCTCTCCGTTCTATTCCCTCTCTCCTCCCCCTCTCTTTCTTTGCTGTTCCGCTGCCCGTCTTCCCTTTTCTCTCGATCCCCACTTATCTCTCCCTTCTCCTCGGCCCATCTTGCTGCTGTCTCTTTCTTTCCCATATCTCCCCCTCTCTCTCTCTCCCCTTCTCTCTTTCTCCACATTCTTTGATTTCTCTTTGCTCTTCTTTCCGCGCTCACTTCCCGCGCCCCTGTTTCCTCATTCTTCGCGGTCTCTTCGCCCCGCTCTTGCTTCTGTCTTTCTCTCTCTCTCTCCTCTGCCTGGCTTTGTGTCAGTGGGAATGCTGTGATTTGGGAGCCAAGCTCGCCTGCTCAGTTTTTCCAGACCCTCATTTGGAAGGAAGAAAGTAGTGTCAGAATAAGAGTCCTTCCCGCCACATACACCTTCCTTCTCTTTCCTCAGTGTGTCACCCTGTTCGCGCGTGTGTGCATGTCTGCGCGCGCATATCGCAAGTGTGTGCACCCATAGCTGCCAAGGTTTCAGATTGCTATGAGTGACATTTTCAAAATTTAAATGCAATTATGAGTGACATTTCAACGAGTAAGAGTGACACTTTCTTGCGAGCAAAAAAATCAAGCAATGAAGAAAGGGAAACATAAAAATGTCAGAATTGAATCAGACAGAGAAACTGTAAGATTTTAAAACTGGTGCAAACAACTGCAGTGGCTGACCCATAATTACAATGAAATTATTAAAATGTCACATATAGCCATCTGAAACCTTGGCAGTTATTGGCAGACTGGCCTGTACCCTCACCTTGGAGAATGCCTGACCAAGAGTTAATGAACGCCTTTGCCTCACTTATGCTTCAGTCCTTCTGAAACAGACAGATGGAATCAGGAGCAGAAATCGAAGCTCTCAGCCGGCGGGGCCCATTCAGCAGTATTCTTACTTAACAAGCATTGAAAATGCTATAGGTCTCGCCTTTGATTAAGTTAAAGCCATTTGCTTTGCTAATGGTATTGTATTCTAGTTTTGCATTATTTAGTGTATATTTGTGATATGTTGTAGTTGTATGTAGTTAGAATTGTTTTGTTAGCTGTGTAGTAGTTTAAAGCATAGCGTTAGTAGGAAAAGGGCAGTGTTTCAGATTTGGGAGGTGAATGAATAGAAGAATAGTATGTGTTAATTTCGTATAGTGAGGATTATAATAGCATGAGGCAGACGAAAGGGGCGAGGGGAGAGCAAATATATGCAAATATATGCACATATCACAAATATACACTAAATAATGCAAAGCTAGAATACAATACCATTAGCAAAGCAAATGGCTTTAACTTAATCAAAGGCGAGACCTATTGCATTTTCAATGTTTATCTCTATTATAGTTGTTGCTGGAATGTTAACTATATTTTTTGCCGGGCAAGGAAAGAAGCACACTTTCAATGTGCCCCCCCCCCCACCACCCCCACACACACTCACAGAAAATGACTTCACTGAATGGGAGATTTTATTGTAAGCAGAATAGGGAATAATTGCCCCTGGGGCTTAGTAGTCGCGCCAGAAATGCAGCTTTTTTGGCAAGCACACAGATAAAAACAAGCATTTGCAATGCAATAGGTCTCGCAGTTACACGAGTTTAAGCTATTGGCATTGTAAATGACGTTGCCTTTTATTTATCTTTTTAAAACGAAAACAAAAATAAAAGGCATTGTTATTTTCAACGCCAATAGCACAAGTCTACTGGGAGCTCTGCAGTGGAAACATTAACTCGCTGAGCATTGTCACTGGGAGTGTTATCTCGACGTGGGTTACACACAGATTAATGCAACAGGTGCATTTACCCCTCAGGCATCTTACTGGCATTGGAATTTATAACCTGTGGGTTAGCTTAAATATCTCTGCTACAGGTGCATTTACCCCCTCCGCTATCTTACTGGAATTGTAATTTGTGACCTGTGGGTTAGCTTGAAGACATCTGCCGCAGGTGCATTTATAAACTCAGCTATTTTACTGGTATGAACCTGTAACCTGTGGGTTAGCTTAAATATCTCTGCTACAGGTGCATTTACCCCCTCCGCTATCTTACTGGTATTTGAACCTGCGGCCTGTGTCTTAGCTCATCAAGTGCATCGATCCCTGTAGCTATAATCACGTGACCGAACCCTGTTCCCTTTACATTACACAGAAAGCCGCGCAGCAGGCACTTTCGAAACAGTAATGTTACTGGGGTGGAATCTGCCACATGCAGGTTATTTACGGACCTGGCGTATTCACTCACAAATCTCGTTTACTCTGACAGGAACCTGTGCCTGCGTTTTATTCACATAGCTCCGCAACCGGTGCATTAACCCTACAGCTATCGTCACGCTGGAACACTTAACTTGTAGGCAATGTACGCTGTGCACACTGACCTGCCTTAATTGGATCGGAACCCATGAAACACATGCTACAAAATAAACAAGTAAAGCAAACGGTGCACTGACCACTTGGGCCACTTTAATGAGATCGGAAATTATATGCGCTGCAATTTGCAGAGATCTCAGCACGCGGCGCATTGTCCCACTGTGTTGTTGTAGCAGATATGGAACCCTTGCCACAGAGCTTTGCAGCGGGCGCACGTTGCACCGAGGCATCTCTCGAACCCAAGAGCAGACCGCCTCTCGGAGGCGGCGAAGGCCCCCACTCTGCGGGCAATAACACCGCTCTGTGCAGCCCCGGGCAACGCTTCCGTCGACGCCTACCGAAGAAACGTGGAAAGCGGCCTGACTCGGTCATGCATTGCCACCCCGCCCCTATAACACATCTGATACTGTTAATCTTCGCATTGAGCAGGGCGAGGCGTGCATTTGGAAAAGAAAGGTGCGCAGCCACTATTATTTAAAACGTGCGGCTCTCGCGCCCGGCATTACTACTACTGCGCTGGGGAAAAAAAACCATACAATGTTGTAAACAGAGTTGGGCGAGCCGTGCACAACAAAAGGAAAGTCGCACAGCTGCCATTATCAGGAGGAAGAGGACGGGGCAGATGGGGACAGATGTAGCTAAAGGAAAATAAAAGCGCCCTCGGGGAACCATATCTGACCTTTGATCTCTGTCTTCGCCTGAACAGCAAATGCGACGAGATAACAATCATGGCCCTGTTTACACAAAAGCTCAGAGGAGTGTGAACACTCCTCCTTGAGATAAGAAAGTGCTTCACGACGGCCGTGAAGCAGACGACCCAGTCCGGATGGGCCGTCTGAAAAGGAGAAAGGGCAGCGACTACAAAACCCCATTTCCAATGGCAGGCCACCGTTTAGCATAAACGGTGATGCCAGCCAATGAAAATGAGGGGCGGGGCTTCGAGCCCCCTTCTCAAATCTCACTATAGGTCTCGCCAAGCGAGCAGCGCATGCGCTGCAACTCTAGGCGAGACCTAAAAAACAAATCCGGCTAAAACTGTAATCTTGTTGTTGGCAGCTTTTTAAAGTGTGTTTGCGTTTCGTGTCTTCGGCGAAGTGCTGATCTTATCTCTGTTAGTGGAGTGGTATCTCCTGTTTACATCCTGGAGGACGCCCCAATCCGTGACCGTCTTCCCCTTTGCGTGCAGTCCAGTTTTACCGATTGTGCATTGTTGTGCATTCACCCACTACAACCGTTTACTTTGTATGTTTAATGATTCCATTCTTTAGCTTCTATTGCTGCTTTTGAAATTATTTTTTCATATTCTCTGTTATTGTACTTGTGTTTACCACTTATACATCAGCGGGCCTGACTTAAGTGCCCTTTCTTAGCTGAACTGCTCTTTAAAATGGATTGAGTTTTTTTGTCAGTCTTTTCTGAGACCGTTTCCTAATTACTAATGTTAAGTGGTTAAGTTTGCCTTTTGTGTAGCAGTGGTTTAGTTGCGACACATCTTAACTCGCCAATTTTTCCTCGTAGTCCTATTTTCGGTTATTTGGCTCTGTGTACAAATATTTTATGCATCACCCCCACCTCTGTTTTTCTGCCCCTCGCCCCCACCCTGTGCCTCCTAAGACTTGCCTTTATATGTGATTGCTATTCCACCAACACAATGGATACATAGAACAACTCCTAGTGTCCATGATTTTGGGGTGAATGAGCTTTGGCGAGAGAAGGTTAACTTCTGTTGCAGTACAGGTATAGAGAGCAGTTTATTTATTTACACGTGTTTCTACTAGCCCTAAGGTGTCATCTTTTAATCACTTTGAAGCAGTAGATGTTCAGCAAGAATAGTGGAAGCTCAGTGGTAGCAGTTGTGTAACGAAATGCATGGAAGATTTCACCTTTAGTATTCAGTTGTTACCCTCTGCGTGACTGGTTTTCTCGCATTCAGATGCCAGCCTCAACAGCTCCGTTATCAGAGGATTTCTCAAGTACGAGTGTTTGGAACAATATGCATCCCAACTTGACAGCAGAACCCAGAGTCCTGTTCTGTGTACTTCTGATAATCTATCTCCACATTTGAGTTGTTGAATTAGTTTACAGGTGACTGATCAAAGAGCTCTAACTGCCATGTATTTAGGTGCCAGTTTTCTTAGAGTTCTAGTTCTCGGCCACATTAGGCCTTGTCTACAATGAATAACATTGTGAAATTCTTGACTCAATAACAATCACAGTTTTGTTTTCTAACTATTTTCTTTAATGCCTTTCTCCTACTGCAAACATTACATACTTTCCTGCAACTTTTAGCGCGCCAGGCGCTCTTTCACTTTCCAAGCAGCCCGAGACAATGGCGGCCGAGGTGTCGCATTTACAAGAGTTTGAGCTATTGGCATTGTAAATGACAATGCCTTTTATTTGTGTTAATTATCAAAAACGATAAATAAAAGGCATTGCCATTTACAATGCCAATAGCTTTAACTCTCGCAAATGCGAGGCCTATTGCATTGCAAATGCTTGTTATGGTGATTATGGTGAATAATGGCTGCAAGTCCCAGAGCCAGGAGTCCCATGGCAGACTGCTGGGTCGCGGTGCCAGTGAATTCTGAGCTCCGAAGAAGGACCTTCCTATTGGTGCTGTGGGGCACTTGTGTTGGCCGTCAGTACGGCTGATGCTGTTGACCGATGCACAGAGGCCGAGGTAAAGTAGTGCGCGTGACCCTGCTGGGCTAATTAAAGTCCATCATTGATTGAGAGGCAAGCATTCTGAGGAGGCAGGTTCATAAAGAGGTAGGAAGGTAGTGTTGGAGTAGGGGTTCAGTTCCATCTGAAGAGGATGTGCGAGGGGATTCTCCTGATGGTAGGTGGAATGGCATTCCAGATTTTAAGGGTGGCGCCAAAGAAGGATTGCTTTAGAGTTCTCGGGGATAAACCATGCAGGATTCCTGGGTCGTTTCTCCCATGGCTATTCCGGGTTCTGGGGATATTTAGACTCCAATGTACAGCCTTTGTTTTCGCAGGCGGTAAAGGGGGGGCAGGGGTCTGTGGGTGGCAGGTGTCCGGACAGGCTCGCCTGTGGCTGAGGCAGTGCTCTTTGATTCCCCGCCCCATGGTGCAGGAAGGGTTCGGGTGGGAGCCGGGCTGTGTCTGCCCTCAGCCTCTGCTCTGGCATAGAGTGGTTTTACCTGAGCATGGACATACATCTGGTAAAACCTGACCTGGTCGCACCTGGTAATTTGAGGTGCGAGAACAGAGTGCCATATGGGTAACCTTCTTTTAATAGTGCCTCACACTCCTGGGGTCACTGACAGGAAGAGAAGTCCCTCTGTTCCCTGCTTAGAGCAGCAGTCAAGTCACAAAGGGGGTCACAGGGGTGGTTGTTGGCCCTCATAAAATGCTGCAGCGCAGCCCACAGTTTCACACTGTCGCAGATGCTCCCCCGTCATCGTATATACAAAGGGCTCCCAGGTTAAAAATGCTCGATGCTATTTCTGCTGTGAGATTGACAGTAGTGCATACAGTCTTAACTGGATGGCGTGGACCGTGACACCTTCTCTCTTTCTTCCACAGCTGCAGTTAAACTACCTGGGCAACTATGTGCCGAATGCCTGGACGTACGAGGGCGGCTGCGAGATCTGCGGCGACGGGCTGTTGGATATGTCAGGAGTGGAGGTATGAGTAACGGATGGGTAGGCTCCCACTCACCGTGTGGAAGCGGCTCAGAGTCCTAGCCGGTGCATGCCTTCTTCTACACTGCTTGGTTTCTTACTTAAGCCACCGTTGCATTTCCCCATGGAACCCTGCGATACATCCTAGCTAGAGCTAACCTGCCTTCCGTGCTTTCTCATACCATACACTGATGCAAGGGTGGCTCCCACACTACCCCTGGCAGTACCGTACACTGCATCATCCTGCCCAGAGGTATCTCTGCCTTCAGCATCTCTGCGTGCCACACACTGCAGTGCTAGAGGCAAACATGGCTTGGGTATCATTCCCTCAACTCGTACACTACAAATCAGGCCTCATTATCAATGTATATAAACACACACCAACGCTGCACAATTGCCTTACTTGCTAACGTGCTGCAAACCTTTGCATGGTCCTGGCCTGACTAAACATGGGTCACATGTTATTCAATGCAGACCTCCACCTCGCACCACTTATCTTTGATAGCTGAGAGCCGCTTCCGGTTTGTAATTACCATCCCCATCACATTTTGTGATTGCCAGCCCTTTCCAGTTGGGCGTTAAGCTCCAGTTGATCATTGGCAGCCTTCTCTTGATAGTTGATTCTCAGATCCCACCAGATGATAATGAAGCCGCCAGCCTCATCCCTACCCGTAGGAGTGCTAGCTAGTCCGGCATCACACTACTTCCAGTTCATCTTGTGGTTTGTGACTGTGATGTCCATTCCGGGGCCTTGTATTCTTTGGAAGGTGGGAGAGAGGGTGGGGGCGGCAGTCGCTGACGTTGCAAGTGCGTTATTCTTTGGTCCTGTGTAGTGACCAGTCTTTCATTGCTCTCTTGTTGCAGGAGGACATGCTTCCCCAGATGCTCTTTGGGGTCTTCGTTGAGCAGCCCACGCCGTTCTTGCCAGAGTTCCTGGAGCGGCTCATGACCCTGGACTACCCACCCAGCAAACTGCGACTCTTCATTCACAACAGTGTAGGTATCTGGTGGGGTGCTTCATCTCCCGCACCTTACCTTGATTCAGGTGGTACAAGGCGGCACTTCCAAACTACTGAGCATTGAGAGCCATGAACCTTTACTGATCCATGCCATCGAAGAATTCTGACCTACGTAGATACATTGTTACAGCATCCTATCCCTGTGCACTCACATGCAACGAAGTGTCGTGTTACACGTGGTTCAAGATGGGGCTTAACACTACGTGAAAGAGCGAAGTAAACACAGCTGCATCACGCGCTTCTTGAAAAGCACTGTTACACTCTGTGCATCCTTCACAAGGCCACAACTGTGCAGCTACCTTAGGTTTCACTAGCAAACTCCCACTTCATAAAGCCTGGTGTGTTCACTTTTCCAAGCCTGCCTGCCTGCCTGCCCATGAATAGAACAAAAAGGCTCGAAGGGGGCTGCTTAATGGCAGTATTTGGAACACAATTACGGCAAGCACAGGACTAAGAATTGAGAAAGTTCATGATAAATTCAGGCCAAAGTTGAAATCTGGCTCTCCTCTGTTAGTCGTTTGAGTTCCTTCTAAATGTGAAATGCTTACACTTGTAGACACCTGTTTGCCAGCAATGAGCAACCAAGTAGAAGCATGTGGAACTACAAATACACAGCAACATATCAGAAGTCCTTTACCCCTTATGTACTGTAGCAATCTGTATCAGTTGTAGATGACATCCACTTAACCGACATCCCACTACGCCTCTGGAGAAACTGTGGCAGACACTAATCCACAGTAAATGTCTAAAAAGAGATGGCGAAGGCGAAGGTGCGGTAACACTTTCTCTTACATGATTTCACATGAAATCTGCACACCTTGTCTGTCCCAGTAGCACCAGCTTTTATGAAGGGTAAAGCTGTTTTGCAGTGTAGATCCATCATATATTCACATTATTTGAAACTTTTTAATCTGTTACTAGAAAAATTATGCAAATGTATGAATCTGTAACCGATGACAAGCTGCAAAGCTGGTGCTCAGTCAATCAAACAGCATTTGTAGAGCGCAGCACTGTCACCCCTGTGGATGTCTTTACAACATTTCAAAACAAAACAATGCCAAGACTTTCGCTTCCAGAACCAGGTTCATTGAGCAGTACCTTTTCAATGAACTTAATGCCTTTCCACCGATTCCATTGAAGCCCACAGTCACTCTGAAACTCCAGAATTGCCAGACAGTGATCCTTGTTGCTCCAGATTGACAGAGGCAGGGGTGGTATCCAAATCGTATACAAATGTCTGTCAAACCAGACAAGAGGTTGTCATGCAAACCTAGAATGGTAACCAGATCACAGTGTCGGTTATTCCAGCTCAGCTGGACATCCTTGAAGTTGGCAGCATGGCTACTGAGATCAGACAGGCAACTGATTCTTCCTAAGTAATGCATGGATATATTCTGGAAGAAGCCAAACTCCTACCGACTAGGGCATGATATTACTTCAAATGGAAGAAGTTTTGTTTATGGTGCACACACAAAGGCTACAATCTGATCACCTGCCAAGAGGATGTCATTCTTCCAAACCTTTTACATCTGGCTCACTGAGAGATGCAGTTCTCTTCTATTAAAGTACATCTCAGTGCTATTACAGCTTACAGGAAAGGATCAAATCGGGCTTCTTTTAAAAAAATTCTTGTCATCAAAGACTTTTTAGAATGAGTGAAGAAAGTTTATCCTCTTGTAATGACACCACCTATTACTTGGGAGTTCAAGTTTGATTTTATTTTAATTGATAGATCTGTTTTGTGAACCAATTCTCCAGATTTCATTGCAGCATCTTTCCTGGAAGACCTCCTTTTGAATAGTGATAACTTTAGCTTGTAGAGGTAGTGAAATTCAAGCCCTCATCTATTGGGCCTTTTACCATTTTTATTCAAATAGGGTGGTGATAAAAACTCACTCTTCCTTCCTCCTGAGTGTAGTATCAGAGTTCTGATGCAACCAGTCCATCACTCTTCCAGTATTCTTTGGCAACCAAATTCCTTAACACTCTCTGGACATAAGCAAAGTTTTTTGTTTCTATATAAAGAAAACCAAGTCTATACAACTCCTAATTTAGGATGTCCATTGGACTGCATGCTTTATAACCTGTCTGCCGGCTCTACTACTGTCATCTGTTTTCTTATTGACCGACTCCAGGGCCAGCTCACCCTAACCACCTATGTACTTATTTTCTTAGCGAGTTGCACCAGATTAGCCACTAGAAGCCTTATACACGCTATAATGTACATTTGACCTAACAATACCTGTGCCTCCATTTTTTACCTCTTCTGTTCCCTTTTATACATCGCTCCCATCTACCGTAGCAAACTTCCACATACCTGTATTTCACCGGACTCCATATGTTATCCATATTGTTCTGTTCTTTCTTTTCATACGTATTGTAATTCATTGTTGATCCTATGCCACTTATTACATTGTTGTCTATACTCACGTTATCGTTTCTGTGTCCTGACCAACCATACCATACTTGACTGCTGTTGATATGGGATCATACATACCTACACAAATCTGGTATTCTGACGATATGTACCATTGGCCCATCATTTTTAATTGGACTTTGGAACATACTCTTTGTGGTCTCCAACTCTAAACCTTTACCATTTTGACATTGCTATAGTTCTCCAGTATTGGATCTTTCATAGATTCACATGCTTGAATCATCCCCGTCGTCGTGGGAGTCCCACGGTATCCGTATAAAAGCAGTAGATAATACTATTGTAGGCTACAGTGCAATGAATAGTCACTGCAATAACCTATCTACCTTCTTTTGTAAAAAAAGAACCAAACTTAAGTAATAACCAATCAGGTGACAGCACCCTGTAGAACACTCCCAAGAGAGGCTGAGATCCTCAGATTTTCTACTGTACGTCGTGTGACAGGGAGTCTCCCTGAGCTCTGCTCAATATTTTCCATCAAAACTTCAGATATCTTCTAGAAAATGTCGGATTCTTCAAAGAGAGGTCTCTTCAGGACGTGTGGAACATGCAGTAAGAAGAGGCTCCATGCTGAAGATCCCCATAAGAATTGTATTTACTGTTTGTACCCCCAGCATAAAGTAAAGGACTGTACAATTTGTAGAACTTTTTCAACCAAAACTCTTAAAGATAGAGAGGGTAGGTTGTTGATCTGGCTGCAGAGACTTAAAAGTAAATCTGATGTTGTCTCTGATGATGAGGAAAGCTCTGCCTCACATACCTCTCTGGAAAAATCTAAAAGGAGAGAGAGGTCACAAGAGTCTCCTGAAGGTAATAAAAAATCTTCTAAAAAATCCCGTCATGAAGCAGCAGGTCCCTCACAAAAAGAAAAGTGTTCATTTCTAACTGAAGAGAAAGCCCATCTAACCTCAAAGCGTGAGAAACCCTCTTCAGAGCCATCTATGAAGATCACAATCTCTAAAAAGCTTGTGCCGACGGCACAGTCCTCTGGATCCCCGTGGACGCAGAAATCGCCGCCGGGGCATGTTTCCCCTCCATCGTCATAAAAAAAACCATTGTTTTCTGGGTCTCTGATGCACCATCGACGGCGGCTCCACCGACGATGCCTGTACCGGCGGCGAAGGTACCCTCACTGCTGACCACTTCCTTGTCGACGATTTCTTCTCAGTGGACGACGACTTCCTCGTCGACGTCTACATCCTCGTCAATGACGTTTGTTCCGTCGACGACCACCTCTTCATCTACAACAACCGCAAGAACGACAACAGTATCCGCATCGACGGCGATGGCAACGATAATTTCGTCGTCAGTTCCCTTTATGTCCTCGTCGACAACACAGACACCACTGCCGTCGATAAAGCTGACAACGTTCCATACTACACCGAGCCTTAAAAGACCATTGATGTTACAACTTACTTCTCTATACCTGTTGACAACGTTCTTGTTGACGACACCGTCGACGAGGCATTTTCTTCAGAATCCTTCACTGATTTTGCCTGTACCGCCTTCCAACATTTTTGGAAAAGTCTGATGAGGATGAAATGTTTGGCCCTGCTCACAGTCCCTCTCAGCTTCACGTCAAGTATCAAGATGAAGATGACTAAGAGGGTTATTATCAACAGGACTTTCACACGCCGTATGCAAAGATGCAATACATGGAACCTGTTCGTGAACCCATGGTCCACCTTCCTGTGGCATTAGTTCAAGAATTGCAAGATATGTTGCAAGATTATCGTACTTGTTTTCCTTCATCGACGAGTGCACCTCCGCCTCCTCCTCCACCGGCATCTCCTCCACGCATGTCTGAATCTTCGCCTAGGATTTCGCCAGGAACAGATGGTGTTCTACCTCCTTAACAGCATGTCACTTCTGATGATTGGGATGTAGAGGAAGGTGAACTTCAAGGTACTAGACCCGCTGGCAATGAGTGGGAAGATTACATAATCTTGACACCTGCTTCCCCATCTCCTCAAACATTGGATAGGACATTGGCGGTTTCCACGCATTGATGGAGAGAACAGATTCTCGCTTTCAGTTACCGATGACAGTCAAGCAGTCTGCTTTCTTTACGATTTTAAAGACCAATCTCGGAAGACTGTGAGAGCAATCCCTATAATAGACCATATTTGGGAGGAAGGTGTGAAAGTCATGAGAACACCTGCTACAGTGATCACAGTTTTGCCTAGAGTAGACAAGAAATTCAAGGCTCCTGATGATGCGCTAGCTTGTCTGGTAGGACACCCGAAACCGGATTCGGTAATCACTCAAGCTGTTCAACGGAGGTCAAGGAATCCTTCAGCGCCTATCATCGCTCCACCAGATAAAGAAGGGAGGCGCCTCGATAACATGGGCAAGAGGTTTACCACTACCTCAGGCACTACTGTGCGCGGGCCAATGCACTAGCGACATTAGGCAGATACGACCGCCAAATATGGTCCGATATTGCTCCATACGTGGACCTTTTTCAAGAAGACAAGAGACTAGAAGTGAGAAAGATTCTTCTAGAAGGTGAAAGATCTGCTTCAGAGATCATTGATGCGTCAATGAGTGTGTCTTCCGTGGCTTTTCGTCAGCTCGCTGGAGCAGCCATCCTTAGATGTCAGGGTTGGTTGAGGGCAACAACATTCCGCCCTGAGGTGCAAAGTAAAGTCCTAGATATACCTTTTGATGGCGATGCGCATTTTGGTAAGCACATTGATGACGCCTTACAGGCCATTAAGGCAGATACTGAGACTGCTAAAGGTTTGGGCACGCTCCAATACAGGAAGATCCCCTTTTGTGGAGCCCGTGGTAGAGGAGCCTATTCATTTCGTGGGGGCTACCAGAAATACCAACCTCAGACCTATCAGTCATTTCGCCCTTCCTACCAACATCAACAGACCTATCTTGCACCACCATAGGCTGCATACTCCAGGCAACAAAGAAGTAAACAATCAGTACAGTCCAGAGATGCTGTTAGAAAACAGTGACGATGTCCCGGTGCCTGCTGCACTCTCCCCTATCCTTCCAGCCAAAGAAGCACGCATCACACACTATTTCAGTCAGTGGCAAAAAATTACCACAGACAAATGGGTCCTGGATATAATAAAGTATGGTCATACCCTGGAGTTTGTCACAGTGCCACCTCCTAATCCATCACAAAAATCTCTGCCATCCGACCTTCAATTACTCAAGAAGGAGGCATTCGTCATGCTACAAAAAGGAGCCATAGAAAGAGTGCCACGCTCTCAAAGGGGAATGGGCTTCTACTCCCACTTTTTTCTTGTGAAGAAGAAATCGGGAGAATGGCGTCCCATTCTCGACCTCAGAAACCTCAAAAAATACCTACAGAAAAAAATCCTTCTGCATGGTAACTCTCTAGGAGCTTTTGCAGCTTCTGAACCATTTGGATTGTCTGGCCAGCCTCGATTTACAGGATGCATATTCCTATCCATCCCAAACATCGAAGGTTTCTCCGTTTCACTGTGGCAGGCGCGCACTATCAGTTCAAGGTTCTCCCCTTCGACCTCCGCTCAGCTCCTTAGGTGTTTACCAAATGTCTCGCTCCTGTGGCAGCACACCTACGATTACAGGGCCTGCAGATTTTCCTGCATCTCGACGATTGGCTAGTGAAGGCTTCTTCTTTTCACCGGGCCTCGTAAGCCATATCCATCTGCCTACGACTGTTTCGCTCTCTGGGGCTTTCAGTCAACTACCAGAATTCTGTTCTCACACCCTCCCAATGGATAACATTTCTCTGAGCAACTTTGGATACACTCCAAAACAAGACATTCTTATCCACAGAAAGGCAAAACACCATACTGTCACTGGCTTACGGTCTATCCAAAAAAGAGTTTGCTTCCGTCTGTCTCCTCAAATCCTTTC
Organism: Calotriton arnoldi; assembly: GCA_963921515.1. Taxonomy (NCBI): domain Eukaryota; kingdom Metazoa; phylum Chordata; class Amphibia; order Caudata; family Salamandridae; genus Calotriton; species Calotriton arnoldi. The sequence goes on from CAWUFW010002417.1 coordinate 1,375,230, forward strand.
TCGTCATGATGTCCTCAGCCATCCTCCTGGTGCCCCACGCACGTCTTAGGATGAGACCTTTCCAGGAACGGTTGGACAGGCAATGGCTTCAGGTGACCGGATCATTCAAGGACATTATTCAGATCACTCCGATCATGAAAAAAGCACTTCCTTGGTGGCAGTCCCCCAGCAATCTCTCTGTGGGCTTGACATTCCTCTCTCCACTTCCAGAGTTCGTTCTGACAACAGATGCCTCATTGGAAGGCTGGGGAGCCCACCTTCAAGACCTCCAAGTAAGTGGTGAATGGAGTCTTTCTCTCTCTCTCTCTCTCTCTCTCTCTCCAAGATGCACATCAACTTCCTGGAATTGAGGGCAATATTCCTAGCTCTCAAGTAATTTCTCTCAAGAATATGAGCATCCTCCGTCCTCATTCGTACAGACAATACCACCTGCATGCACTATCTCAACAAGCAGGGAGGAACAAAGTCTTCGATTCTATCCTTGGAAGCTCAAACGGTCTGGGAGTGGGCATTACTGCACCGCATCATCATCAAGGCGGAACATCTTCCAGGAGTGAGAAACAATCTAGCAGAAACCTTGAGCAGAATTGGACAAACATGTCACAAGTGGCAACTCACCCAACTTAGACCTCTTTGCATCGCAAGAGAACCAAAAATGCCGGTTATGCGCCAGCTGGGAACCTCAGAGAGGGTCATGGGGGAATGCGTTTTCGATAAGATGGTCAGGAATCTTTGCTTACGCTTTTCCCCCATGCCTCTCTTCTCCAGGGTTCTAATGAAGATGAAAAGAGAACGGTGCCGGCTGATCATCATTGCTCAACATTGGCCCTGCCAGCATTGGTTCACGAAGCTATTCCTACTCTCGGAGTCCAAGCCTTATCGCCTCCCAGTGATAACTCCACTGACCTTGAGCAAGGGACAAATCCTGCATCCGCATCCAGCCTCTATTCAGTTGCATGCTTGGCACCTGAATTCAATTAATTCAAAGATCCAGACCTCCCCCAGGACTGTAGGGATGTTTTGTCCAGGGCTAGAGCTGAGTCCACCAATAAAACATGCAGATTAAAATGGAAACGTTTTTGTTCTTGGTGCCTTTGGAGCAACATCCACCTTCTTCTCTCATCTCCGGAACAAGTCTTGCCTTACCTACTCTCTCTGGCAAAGTCAGGACTGGTGTAAGCATCACGGAGGGTCCACCTGGCAGCCATCTCCCGATACAGGCGCACTTCCGATGCTTCCTCCCTTTGTTCTTTTCGGATTATCAAACAATTCAAAGGATTATTCAGGACTTTTCCTCCCATTTGGCCTCCTCCGCCAGAATGGCGTCTCAATATAGTCGTATCTCAACTAATGAAACCACCGTTTGAGCCAATTCACAAAATAGAGCTTATGTTTCTAACTTGGAAAGTGGCATTACTTCTGGCACTTACCTCTGCAAGGAGAGTAAGTGAAATCCAAGCTTTCACTATAAGAGAACCCTATCTACGATTCACAAAGGACTACGTTTTACTGAGAACAAATCCTAAATTCATCCCGAAGGTTCGAACTCCGTTTCACCTTAATGAACCTGTTGTCCTCCGCATGTTTTTTTCCAAATCCTTCCTCTCCAGCAGAGAAATCTCTTCACTCCTTAGATGTTAAAAGATGTCTTATGTTTTATTTGCAAAGAACTAAACAGCTATGCAGAACGGACCAATTGCTGGTCTCATATGGCCCTCAAAGACTGGGTACTGGAGTCACAAAGAGGACTATTGCAAGATGGATTGCTGCAACCATTCAACTCTGCCATACTAAAGCGGGTATACCGCTCACGATCAAGGCCAAAGCACATTCTACAAGGGCAATATCCTCTTCTGCTGCTCTGTATGCTGGCATCCCTTTGGACAAGATTTGCCGTGCCGCAACATGGAAGAGTACACATACATTTTTACGTGGCATTATTGTCTGGATCTCGCAACTTACAGTGATGCAGCTGTAGGACAGGTGGTCTTACGTCATCTGTTTCAATAAGGTAAGCCTCTACTCTTAGAGGTATTTTTTCCTTCTTCATTTATGTGTTTTTACCATTATAAAGTTATGACATGCTGTTTTGCTTTCGCATGTTACATTGCTGATATGCTGGTGATAAACAACTACATTGTTTATATAGATATCTATACACTCCCATATATATGTTAAAGTATATGCATGTATATTGTTACCCACCATCCTCTAAGGGTATATATTTGTTGTTTCTATGCAACTGCTAGCTACTCTGATTCAAGCATGTGAATCTTTGAAAGATCCAATACTGGAGAAGAAAATGAGTAACTTACCTGTAACTACAGTTCTCCAGTATTGGTATCTTTCATAAATACACATGCGCCCCACCCTCCTCCCCTGAGAGGCTTCCCTTATTTCCTCAAAGTATATAGTTTCACTTGTGGGAACTCACCCTCTCTTGGGAGTGCTCTACAGGGTGCTGTCACCTGATTGGTTATTACTTCAGGTTGGTTCTTTTTTATAAAAGAAGGTAGATAGGCTATTGCAGTGACTGTTCATTGTATTGTAGCCTATGATAGTATTATCTACTGCTTTTATAAGGATACCGTGGGACTCTCACTACAACGACGGGGATGATTCAAGCATGTGAATCTATGAAAGATACCAATACTGGCGAACCGTAGTTACAGGTAAGTAACTCATTTTCTTCCTCCCAATATCCTCCATTCCCAACACACTGTTACTTTAAAAACAAACCTTCTGGATTGCATGTTGATTAACCACCGATGTTGCATATTCTCCTCTATGTACCACACACAGGTGTTTCTTGTAAATATGATGTGTACCCAAATCATTGGATTCCTGTTTCCCATCCCCCACACAGTGATCCCTTTTCTCCCCTATGCACACCTCATCACTTTCTACCCTCAGTTATTTCAACAGCCTTGAGAAAGCCCCAGGTCTGCGCACCGAAAAGGGACGAAAAACATGTTGGCTGATGTGTTTTCTTTGAAACCTGGCTCAGCCTTAAAGCCAGCAAACTTTATTTGACAATAAAGCAGTGGTCTTGGAACACAACGATGTTGCTTCAGATATATGATGCTCCATTCGGAGTATGATTAAAGATATTACTAAATCCGATTGGGCTTCTAACTTTCTTAATGACAACTCTTAATTAACAATGGTCACATTTGCCAAAGTTTGGCCACTTCAAAACCGTTCATTCCTTGTTGGATTGTGCCCTGTATTCCCATATGTTATCAACTGTACCGGGGAGACCCAGAGCATATTCCACGAGAGGGAAGTAGCTGCAGCAGCCTAGCTGCTAAACATTAATCTTTCAGATATATGTAGACTGGCTACTTGGAAAACAGTCCATACTTTAACAAGGTGCTAGTGCCTCAATTTGGATACGAATGCCAACTCTAGTTTTGGTCATTCTGCTCTGAGGAACCTGTATAGTTAATTCAATATTGAGGTTACTTCAGATTTTTTTTCTCCTTTTAGATATAGTTGTTACTACGTATGCCCTAGAGCATTGAGGACTACAAGGTTTTTTTTTTTATACTGTAAGGACTATAAGGTTTGTTTTTTTACTTTGTTCTAAAGTTAATGACTATCAATGAAAATCCTACGATGTAGAAGAAGTGGTCCACTGTAGTTCTGGTTCAGCGTTGTGCAAATCTTCCTTGAAGTCCTAAACGGCCCGGCCTTCTCCTCAGCTTCTTTTTGATCTTCTGGAATAAAAAGATTGGAAATGCATTCCTAGTCAGAACTGTTCACTTAAGAAAGAACTGACTGTGAGGCAACTGCCATAAACAAGACATGATGGTAGTGGAAGCTACTGGAGCCTTAAAGGGACCAGATACTTTGTTTGAACTCTTAGAAGTTTTCTTCAATACTTAGTCATGTACACAACAGTTTCTATTATATGTCCTGCAATGTAGTTTTGAGAAGATATTTTTTAGTATTTTAAGCATGTTTGGCTGTGGTGGGTGTTCAACAACGTGTTGGATTTATCGCCTTTTCTACTGATGGATAATATACATATGGGCAGAGGTGAAATATTCAAATTCTTATGACTTCAGCGATGTTTTCAACAATGCAGAACCGGGACTTCAAGTAAGTAGTATTCTAATGTTACAGTTATCCCCTCCTTTGCACTCTGATCTAATATTCGTAATTTTGTTTTTGTTCTTTTGCTTCAGGAGGTCTACCATGAACCACACATCCAGGCCTTCTGGGAAAGACATAAGCATAAATTTGCCAGCATTAAAATCGTTGGGCCAGAGGAGGCATTGACCCAGGGGGAGGCTCGTGACATGGCAATGTAAGTACGACTGTTATCTGGATGGTGGCAGAAGTGTTGCTATATTAGGTGGAAGTATCGGAGATCATACTTTTCTCCATTGCTTCGGTGAAGTTGGGGAAGGGCCAGGAGTGAGCCCTTACACTGAAAACTATCAGAAAGATGCAGAGAAGTGTGGCTTTCAACCAAACACAACCCGAAAGAGGGCCTAGTAGGCCTCTGTGCCTTCTTGGAAGGAGATGAAGCATGCCACCAAGGAGTGTCTGGTGTCTTTGTTGAGCACCTTGGAGGAGATGAGGCATTGTACAGCGGAGCATTCAGGAGTGGTTCAAGGATAGACTTCTTTTACAATTTCTGTTTGTGGAGATGCAACGTTAATGTTTTATGGAACAGAAAAGACACGCTATCAAGGAACTGCTGTGAGAAGTGTAAATAAAGATCGAAACCGGTATTACCTCCTTAAAGACCCTGCGGCAAGCCTGTGAGAAGGCAGGGGACGAAAAAAACTGACTGATATGCTAGAGTGTTCAACAATGAAGGATACCAACCAGAGAAGAGACAGGCATGAGGCTTGCTACCGAGCAGAGGTTTTTTTTGTTAGAGATGCCCAACCTCTGCGATGTCCATGGTACCATGTCCTAAACCATGATTATCCAGTATTGGGGTATCTTTCATAGATTCACATGCCTGAATCATTCCCTGTCGTCGAGATGGGAGTCCCACGGTAAAATATTCAAGCAGTGCCTTAAATCCTTAACAGGCTATAATGTCCCTAGGCCATCTCATTAGTAGCCTATCCATGTCCTTTTTAAAAAAGGACCAAATGTTGGCATACAGCCAATCAGCTGTTAGCACCCTCTAGAACACTCCCAGCAGGACCCAGTTCTCTTCAGATTTTCACCGCACGTTGTGTGGAAGGGAGTCTCCCTGAGTGCTACTCAGTTTTTTCTTCTACTCTACAATTCTAGACATCATGTCAGACAAAAAAGGCCTTTTCCGCCCTTGTAAGACCTGTGGGAGGAAAAGAGTACATGTGGATGATCCACACAAAGAATGTATTTATTGTCTACATCCCAGGCATTAGGTGAAAGACTGTAAGATCTGTCGCACCTTCTCTAACAAGACCCTCAAGGACACAGAGGGAAGATTGTTATTGTGGCTCCAAACCACAAAACAACAGTCTCGTTCTTCTGATGAAGAAGACAGAGCTTCAACATCCCACAGGAGGGCTAGATCTCAGGACAGATCCTCAGGTGAGGGGAAGAAACATTTTAAATCTTCCCAGGAAAGGGCTTCAAGTAAGGAGAAGGCTGCCAAACATTCTTCTGAACCGGAGTTGTCTGTGCCCTCTACACCTGTAAGGAAGGATAGAGATTGCCCTAGAGCTTCATCTTCTGATCCTGTAAGTAAAAAATCCCTGAAGAAGCCATTGTCGGCGCCAATCTCTCTCTCGTCGTCGACGATTTGTGTGACATCGTCGACGCCATCATCGACGGCTACACTTACGACGACGGCGATTCAATCTCCTATCCTCTCTACAAGAGTCTCCATCTCGACGTAAGCTCCATCGTCGTTGAAGACTTTAGACGCTCCTCCGTCGACTACCATTCCGTCGACGAAGACACCGTCGACGAAGGCACCGTTGATGACGAAGGCACCGTCGACGTCGCGAAGGCACCGTCGACGATGAAGGTTCCGTCAACGACACCGTCGACGACGATACCGTCGACGCCAACACCGTCAACGACGACACTGTTGACGAAGGAAGTTCCCTTGCCTATGGTTTCTGCACCGTCGACGAGAATTACTCAGGTTACCAGAGTAACAAAGACATTTTTACACCCGTCTATGCAAGATTATAGCAAGGTGTCACCTTTGCTTCCATCGCATCTGTTGGAAGGGTACGTTGAGGAAGATGATGATGATGATAACGGCCTCTATGGGATAGCTCACAGTCCATCTGAGCTCCATGTAAAGTGCCAGGAGGATGATGAGGAGGAGGACGATTATCAAGGCGAGGCGCATTATTACCAACAGGGGTTTATGGCTCCACGGCATAGCTATCAGTTTGACTTCCGTCAAGAACCGCGCCCCAGGGATATGGCCCACCTGCCGCCTTCATTAATCGAGGACCTGCAAGCCATGTTGGCGGATTATAGGCAAAGGTTCCCTCCTCATTCAAATCAATCTGTAAACCAAGTTCCTCAAGCGGAAGAATCTACAGATACACCAGGCCCTCAGTTACCGAGCACTCCTGGGATTTTACCAGGCTCGGGGACAATTGACCCAGGAGCACAAAACACTTCCTCTTCAGAAGAAGAGGTCGAGGAAGGTGAACTGCCAGATCCAACATCTGCTCCCGATCCTTGGGACGATTACGTTACTCCGACACCATCTCCTCCTCCGCACCTTCCTTCAGACTCTCCTCCGGAGGATATAGGGGTTTTCACAACTTGATGCAAAGAGCAGCCAACAGGTTCCATCTACCTATGACAGTAAAGTAGGCAGAATGTTTCCTTTATGATTTCAAAGAAGACACAAGAAAAGTGGTGCGCTCAAATCCTATCATCGACCATATTTGGCAGGAGGGCATTAGAATCGTGAAAACGCCAGCATCCATACCACCGGTGCTGCCTCGTGTTGAAAAGAAATATAGGGCGCTGGATGACTCCCCATCGTGCCTTATTGGACATCCGAAGCCAGATTCAGTCATCTCCCAGGCTGCACAAAGGCGGTCTAAGAATCCGGCTACCCCGATTACCACCCTCCCAGATAAGGAAGGGCGTAGAATTGACATCCTTGGAAAAAGGTTCTCTTCAATGGCAGCTGTGATAATCGGAGCAGCAAATGCCCTAGCCATTATCGGCCGCTATGACCGCCAAATGTGGTCTGATATGGCAGGGCTAATAGACCTCATCCCGGAGGAAAATAGACAAGATGCACACAAAATCCTGCTGGAGGGTGAACGTGCAGCCTCAGAGACAATCGACTGTGCCCTTGATGTAGCAAACACTGGTTCTCTTCCAGGGGATCCTCATCAATAGTCATAAGCACATGAATATTCCCGCCCATGCGCGGGACCCCGGAAACACATCACATATATGTGAAAACCATATATGTAGCTCTATATATATATCCATATATATATAAAAACACACAATGCAGCCTCCCATAAACATGCTGAGCAATGTTGCAAGGAATTCTCATGCACATAAACATATTCCAATAAAGCAGGGAGAAAGAAAACTTTTGAAAACTGCTTTAATATACAGCAGACAACACAATCCTGCAAGGAATAATGAAGAAAAAACATTGCCAGCACATAGGCTGCATTGCAGAAACATTAGTGTAGAAAGCTAAAAAGCTAACCCACATAAACACTCAGATAAACTGGCACCGTGCCTTTAAGGCAGCCATGACCCCTAGCTTCCCATCATGCCTCAGGGGTGACAGTTAGGTCAGTTGTTCTTTCCGGCTCCTTCTGTCAGGACCCTGGTTACTTCAGCTCTACTCTTTTTCTGATTTTCTGTCAGAAAATTCTTTCAATTTTTGAGAAAAACCTCTTACTTCGATGTCCTTTTGGTATTGAAGTATTTCTCTACTGTTTTTAGAGAGTTTGAGCATTGTTTTTCAACAGAATGCCCTCTCTTTTTGACCCTTGCCCTTCCTGTGGCAAGAAAAAGGCTAAATCAGACCTCCATCCTGTCTGTATTTTATTCCTTCCTTCTGAACATAGTCCTAAATCCTGCCAGCATTGCCGGCTTCTGTCCAACAGAACTCTAAAGGACAGGGAAAGGATTCGTCTCCATGGACTGGCTGAGAAGAGAAAATCACCTTCTAAAGACAAGCCTCCGATGAAGAAGACGAAAGAGAGAGCAACTACTCCATCTAGAAGTAAGATTCCAGCATGCTCTCCATCGGCGTCGGGCTCGGCGCCTCAAATCCCTTCATCGGCAATGACAACGTCGACGAGGAGACCATCGACGGCGGGCTCGCCGTCGAGAGAACACCGGTCGTCGTCGAAGAACGCAGGTACGTCGAATCCTCCGCCGTCGTCAACTGGGCGACGATCGGCGTCGAGGAGTCGCTCTCCGTTGGTGCGGCGTTCGAAGTCGAGACAGGCTCCGCCGTCGCAGGATCTCCAGCGTTCGGCGTCGAAGCAGGCATCTCAGTCGACGTCACCCAGACGACAGTCGACGTCGAGACACGCCTCGTCACCTGAGGCTAGACACTCATCGCCTCCGTCGTCGTCCAGGCGGCTTTCGACGTCAAAGGCAAGATCTCCGACGGCGAGGTATTCGACGTCGAGACCAAGAGTGAAATATACCAAACGTCGTTCGACGTCGAGACGGCGGTCTCCGTCGACGGCGAGAAGGTCAAAGTCGAGAGAAAGATCGACGTCGAGACGGCGGTCTCCGTCGACGGCGAGAAGATCAAAGTCGAGAGAAAGATCGACGTCGAGAAGGTTTTCTCCGTCTACACGCTCATCGTTGAGGTCTCCTGCACGCTCAACGTCAAAGGCGAGGTCTATGGGCTCCAGACACACTGAGAGGTCGACGTCGAGGAGAACCTCACCAGTGATGGTGACACAGAGCAGGTCGACGTCGAGACACACCCCATCGACGTCGCATCGCTCATTAAGATGCCGATCACGCTCCAGAAGCCGCAGAGAGTCCTCTCACTCCATTCGGAGCTCACCCCAGACGGTTGCGTCATCAAAATCACCGCCAGGAGGTTCTCCAAGGAGACAGCGATCTCCTTCCATCCATCTTTCTCCCAGATGGCTTCAACCTCTCCATCGTTGGCAGAAGGAGCCCGCAGGTCACGCCCAACGGCCTACGAACTACTCCAGTCCGCTGCACAAATCTCCATTGCAGCGTCTTGTGCAGGAAGTGGACAGATCACCCACCACTCGGGCCAGAGAACACCGAGGCAGATCCCCTGAACGCAGGTCGTCTCAGGGACATCGCAAGAGGCGGCGTACACCGTCTTGGTCTTCCTCTTCGACACATTCATCCAAAAGGGATTACTCACCTACCCTGACGGATAGTCCTCCCTCCAGAGTGTCGCCTATTGATGATGTGAACACTTTTCATGATGTTCTCACCAGAGGGGCTCAGAAGCTGGGCATCACCATGTCCGCTCCTCAGACAACCAAATCCATAATTTTTGAGACTCTCCACCAAAGGTCTGCGACTAGACCATTGCTTCCTTTGGTTCCTGGTATAATCGAGCCGGTAATGGATCTCTTCCTCGCTCCAGCATCGGCTAAAGCAGCTCCAGCTCAGATTCTTAAAAAATATAAGCCAGCTGCATCGGATCCTCTTTTCCTTAGATCGGATCCACCTCCGGACTCTGTTATTATTGCAGCAGCGAAAAAGACGCATGCGGTGGCATCTTCCTCCTCCGCTCCTCCGGATAAAGAGAGTAGAGCACAAGACTCCTGGGGACGGAAGGCTTGTGGTTCTGCAGCGTCTTCTCTGCAAGTGTCCAACGCTGCGGCTCTGCTGGGTCGTTATGACAGGTCACTATGGGACTCAATGGAGCGCTTCAAGGACAAGCTCCCAAAGGAGGATCAACAGGACTTCTCTGAAATCCTTCACGAAGGTGCTCTGGTGGCTAACCAGGTAATCAGCACTGCAGCAGATGGTGCGTCCCTGGCGGCTCACTCGTATGCACATGGCATATGTGCACGACGATCTTCCTGGCTGCGCCTCACAGCGTTAAAACCGGAGGCACAACAACGCATCCTGAATCTCCCTTTTTCTGGCACTTCACTGTTTGGTGCGCACACAGATGAAGAAATGGCGAGGATGAAGGCCGAGTTGGACACCTTAAAAGCTGTGGGCCTAGAGAAGAAAAAGGAATTTAGGAAGAGATACCGGCCCTACAATCGGAAAAGCTACCAACAGAGGGTTCAAACCCCTCAATGGTCACAAAACAAACAGGGCAAATTCCAGTATCAAGGCCGCCGTTCCTCGAGAGGAAGAGGAGGACATCAACAGCAGTCCTCCTCCGCATCAAAAACTCCAGGGAAGCAATGAGTTTCTGCTTCCTCTAGCACCGTTGCACACTCCAGTGGGAGGAAGTATCTCAAGTTACATTCAAGAGTGGCGCAACATAACCAAAGATCAGTGGGTGCTAAATATACTAAAAAATGGGTACACACTACGTTTTTGGAAGTCCCCAAGAGACACTGGTTTTAGGCAGTTAGCAGGAGCGGCCTGTGAGAAAGTGCCATCTTTCTTGCATGGTATGCCCCCACTTTTTGCTGAATTGCTGATGTGCTTTGACTGAGTGTGCCCTGGGCTCCTGCCAACCAGGTACCCAGGGCCTGTGTTCCTTCCCTAAAACTGCATTGATGCCTACACCCAATTGGCATCCCTGGCCACTGGTCAGCCCCTGGTAAATGGTACCATGGGTACCCAGGGCACTGTGACCAGGGAAGGCCCCTAAGGGCTGCAGCACTTGTTGTGCCACCCTTAGGGACCCTGTACCTACTACACACACACACACTGCCTTTGCAGGCTGCGTGTCTTGGTGCAGAACAAAAGTGAAGAGTCGACATGGCACACATCCCTGTGTGCCATGCCTACAAGCCACTGCCCTGGCCTAGGTCAGCCACCCCTCTAGCTGGGTGCACTATGCCAGTGGTGAGGGCACAGAGGCATGAGCCCTGTGCCCCTACAGTGCCCAAGTCCATTCTTGGGCATTGTAAGTGCAGTGCTGCCATTAAGAGTATATGGTGCTGGGAGTCTGTCATTACGAACTCCACAGCACCATAATGGCCCCACTGAAAACTAAGAAGTTTGGTATCAAACTTCTCAGCACATTAAACCCACACTGATGCCAGTGTGGGATTTAATGAAAAATGCACATAGAGGGCATCTCAGAGATGCCCCCTGAAAAACGACCAGTCTCTGGTGGGTTCCCTGACTGGTACACACCAGCCTGCCACCACGAGACATGTTTCTGGACCCCTAGGGTGGGAGCCTACGCTCCAGAGGGCATCTTAGAGATGCCCCCTGAAACCAACCCGACCTCCAGTGTCCGGACTGAGTGGCTGCCCAGGCTGCCACCACCAGACATGTTTCTGGACCCCTGGGTCGAGAGCCTCTGCTCTCAGGGGCCTGAAACAATGCGCAACCTGGGGCGAGGTGCCAAAGCCTCCTCCCCCAGGATGGGCAGGGGAAGCTTCAAAGGCCTGCCGCCTTTTGAGCTTCCCCAGACCATTTGCTGCTCCCAGCAAACTGGTCCCCACTGGTTCTACCCCACTTCTGGCGGGAGAACCGGCGGGAAAACCAGAGGCAGGAAATGGGTTGTGCCCACCTCTGCCAACTCCACCCCTAAGGTGGGGAGGCGAGGTGAAGCACAAACTCGAGTCCCCGCCATCTTGAGGATGGGGGGACCCAGCCAACCAGGGACAGGCTCCTGCCCCCTCCCACTGGAGAGTGGCAGAATAGGGGGTGTACCCACCCCAGGGACGGGACCCATTGGTCCCTGCCCTTACTTACCTGTAACCACCCCTAAATTCAGTATTTAGGGGCTCCCTGAACCTTCCTTCCTCAGTTCCCGAATCCGAAACAAGAAGAGAAGACGAAGCAAGAAGACCAGCCGTGCAGCTGCTAACAAGGAGGCGACGACAACTGACTTGGCCCCAGCCCTACCGGCCTGTCGACCTCCGAACCTGCTCCTGCGGAACCCCGGCCTCAGCAACCTCAAAAACCCCGGAGGACCTGATTTCTGTGCCACAGCCTTCAACCCAGGGACTCCCACGAGCAGTGGTACTGTTCAAAAGAAAAACTACAAAAGACCCGGCCCGGCCCTGGCACGGAACCGCGAAACCTGCACACTCTGCACCCGCCGAGCCCAGCCTGTGCCTGAGTGAACAAACACTTTGAGGACGTCCCCCGGCGATTCTGACCTGGAATCCAGTGCCCAAGGACCCTCCTCGACGACCCAGACGACGCCTGCAGCCTCAGGACAAGGGACCCCTCCAACCGCGACCAGCAGGGGGTAAGATTTCCCGACCTCAAAAGACACCCCTGCACCCGGCGCCCCACGGCCCCCTGTGCCCAACTCCTGGGTGTCTACCTATCCTCCAAGACCCTAACTTACCTCTCGAAGTGTTGGTCGCTCCTGAAGAGTCACCGTCCCCGAGCCTGCAGCCTGCAGCCTTTGTTCACCTTCCAAGATCTCCATTGGTTAACATTGAGCGCCCGACGGCTCAAAAGCACCCTGCACCCAGCCGCCCGAGTGGCCCTGGCAGTGCAACCTCTGTCCTAATCCACTTCCCCATTTGCCCTGAGCAAGTGACCAGGAGCCCAGCCCCCACAGCTGCGTGGCCTGCTAGCCAGCAGCCACCAACCAAGGGCCCCCTGCCTGCCATAGGAAAACATTGGGCCTAACTCACTCTGCACCCGGCCGCCCCTGTGCCGCTGGGGGTGAAACAACTGTACTTACCTGACCCTGGGAGACCCCTGAGTCTATGCCCAGAACCTTAACTTTGCCAGTCAAGTACTTACCCAAAAACCGATAACTCACTTACCTTCCATAGGGTGACATTGGCTGGCATCACCGGAAAATTCTTCTAAGTGTGGAGTTTCTCAACTTTAAAATATTCACCTAAAATCAACTGAGTAACTAAAACGAAAATACTCACCTGCTATTAGGAGAGATCCCAGTGCTGGATCTTGGTGCCCAGCACTGACCCTGAAAAGTAATCACAACGTTACTTATCGCTAACTCAATTTTCTTCCATAGGGACCCATTGTCTGGTTTTCTGTGAAAATTCTTCTAAGTGTCTACTTTTGAAATACTAAAATATTGCCTAAAAATCACAACAGTAACGAATTCCGATTTACTCACCTGTCATCAGGAGAGACTTCAGTGCTGCATCTTTCAGCCCAGTACTGACCCTGCAAAGTAATTTTTACCGTACTGAACAGTAACTTTAAATTCCTTCCATAGGATATCATTGCCTGCTTTTTGTTGAAAAAGTTTCTAAGCGTCGATTTCTGAATCTTACAAATATTCTTTAAAAATCGTGCCAACGATACAAACGTAATTACTTGCCTGTTTTAGATAGATATCCCAGTGCTGAACCTGAGACTCCAGCACTGGATTACAAAAGTAACGTAAACATACTTTTGCTTGCAAACTGTATTTCCTTCCATAGGATAACATTGGTAATTTTACCCAGAAAAGTTTCTAAGTGTCAACTTTTGAAATACCATAATATTCCTCAAAAATCACTACTATAACCAAAACGCTTTTACTTAACTGTTTACAGGAGATGTCCCGGGACTGAATCCAAGATCCAGTCCTGTGGTTAGAAAAGTAATCCACAAAGTAATTAATTGCATTTAACCAAAACGTTCCATTGAGCTCAATGTTGCATTGTGTTTGAAATTGTGTTGCCTCTTGCAACAACTGTGACTACTGTCATCAAAAAGACTATTGCCTATTTGAAAAGTGTTTAAACAAAGCATTTCATTCTGAGAGAGTATATTTTGATTCCTATTGTTGGTTCTAAAATAAAACAAGCCTATATTTTTATATACAAACCATTGGCCTAGAGTTCAGTTCTTGAGTGTGTGGCTTCATTTGCTGACTGAGTGTGTACAACAAATGCTTTACACTGTCCTCTGATACTGCCTTACTGCTCGACCAAGCTACCACTTTAGAGAGTAAGGTTATATCTAACTTTAGCCTCTGCCTTACCATTGGGGAACTGTGGACCCTATACACCCTGTACCTTACTTTGGTGCAGTATATATAGAGTCACTTTCCTACACGGCCGTACTTTGTCGCCAGGGATGGCTAAAAGCAACAACTTTTAGGCCGGAGGTACAAGCAAAGATTCTTGACATGGCTTTTGACGGTGAGTCACTCTTTGGTAAACACATTGATGAGGCTCTTTTGGCAATCAAAAATGATACAGACACCGCAAAGTCTTTGGGAACTTTACAGTACAGGAGAGTACCTTTCAGAGGTGCTAGAGGGCGAGGATTCGCCACTTATAAAGGAGTATACCAGAGAGCTCAACTATACCAACCATACCAATTCCAGTATAGACAATCTTATAACCCTCCATCGTATCGGCAATCTTCAACGGCTGGTTTCTCTCGCCAGGGAGGCCGCAAGCGAGCACCCCAGCAAGGCCGTGACTCAGGCTGAAAGCAATGAGCATGTCAGGGTACCAGTCCATCTTCCCTCCCTACCCGTGGGTGCGAAAATTTCCGGTTACGTGCAAAGGTGGCACGAGATTACATCAGATCGCTGGGTTTTGGACCTAGCCACCAAGGGTCACACTCTAGAATTTCTTCAGCGGCCATCAACCACCCCACCCAAGGGTCCCCTCCCCCTCGTCTTCACTTACTACGAAAGGAAGTTTTGGCTATGCTTCTCAAGGATGCTATAGAGAAGGTGCCATTCGCCCAGAAAGGGAAGGGTTTTTATTCTCGTTTTTTCCTAATAAAAAAGAAATCAGGAGAATGGAGGCCGATTCTGGACCTAAGAAATCTCAACAAGTTTCTCAAGAAGCAGACGTTCTCAGATATCCTGGGTTGCTTGAACAAAGGAGATTTCATGACTTACCTCGACATGGAAGACGCATATTTCCATATCCCAATCCACCCAAAGCACCGAAAGTTTTTAAGGTTCACAGTGGCTGGTACCCACTATCAATTCAAAGTGCTCCCGTTTGGACTCAAATCAGCACCACAAATCTTCACCAAGTGCCTGGCGCCAGTAGCGTCGACCCTGCGATCTCAGGGATTTCAAGTATTTCCATACCTCGACAATTTGCTGCTCAAAGCAGCAACTGTGCAGGAAGCCGATCGAGCAACGAAAACTTGCCTCTGTCTGTTCGAAACGTTAGGACTTACCTTAAACAGGGAGAAATCGGTTCTGCTTCCAACTCAAGTAATATCTTTTCTGGGAGCATCCTTAGACACCATTCAGGGCAAAGCGTTCTTGTCTCAGGAGAGGTGAATACGTCTGCAAAAGCTTGCAAAGACAATATCAGAAAAAGGGTCAGTTTCGGTGAGAATGTATAAATCGCTCCTCGGGATGTGCTCCTCAGCGATAAATCTGGTACCTCTAGCCAGACTGAAAATGAGGCCTCTTCAAGAGGAGCTACAGAAACAGTGGCAACAGGTTTCGGGATCCTTCGAAGATGTAGTTCGAATCACTCCACGGATGGTGAAAACTCTGCAGTGGTGGTTCCAGGCATCAAATCTCATTCAAGGCCTGACTTTCCTATGGAGCACCCCAGATTTCCTTTTAACAACGGACGCCTCCATGGAGGGCTGCGGAGGTCATCTACAGGACTTGCAAATGGTCTTCAGCACAGAAAACACAGCACATCAACAGCTTAGAGCTAAAAGCCGTATTCCTATCTCTCCAAGCTTTCCTGCCGAGAATAGCAGGTTCTTCAGTGTTGGTGCGTACGGACAATACCACTAGCATGTACTATATCAACAAGCAAGGAGGAACAAAATCCAAACCCTTTCTCAAGAGGTGCAAGATTTATGGGAATGGATTACACACCAAGTGATCACGTTAAAAACAGAGCATGTCAGGGGTCTGCACAATACCCTCGCAGACACGTTTAGCAGGTCTCAGTCCAGTTGCCACGAGTGGGAGCTAGAACAATCCCAGCTGGACAAGGTATTTCGAAAATGGGGAAAACCAACTTTGGACCTCTTCACAACGAAGGATAACTCCAAATGTCAGTACTATGCCAGCAGGTTCCCTCTACCGAGGTCAAGGTGGAATGCCCTTTTAATGCGATGGCCAGGGATATATGCCTAACGCTTTTCCCCCCATCCCGTTAATTCCCAGAGTACTGAGCAAGAAGAAATCGGAAGGTTGTCGTCTGATCCTGATAGCTCCACGTTGGCCCAGGAATACTGGTTCCCGGAACTGCTCCTGCTGTCGGAGTCGAAACCCATTCGCCTACGGCCGTCTTCAACGATGTTATCAATGAACAAGGGCCAAGTCAATCACCCGGATCCATGCTCTCTTCATTTGCACACATGGCTCCTGAATTCCTGGAGTTTAGGAACGTAAATATAACGCAAGAGTGTAGAGAAATCATTGCTAAGTCCCGTGCCGAAAGCACTAGCAAAACATATCGTCTGAAATGGAGAAGATTCTGTTTCTGGTGTGAAAGGAATAACATTCACCCGCTACAAGCCCCTGCTGAGCAAATCTTGCCATATCTTCTCTCACTAGCTAGATCAGGTCTCGCTTTCTCGTCAGTAAAGGTTCACCTGGCTGCAATTTCCTGTTATAGGAGATCTCCTCAAGCTCCTTCTCTCTGTGCATCTAGTATTGTAAAACAATTAATGAGAGGACTTTTCCGCACATTTCCCCCTGTGCGTGCGCCTCCTCCTGAATGGAGGCTTAATATAGTGCTGGCGCAGTTGATGAGACAACCGTTTGAACCAATTCACAAAGCGGAGCTTAAGTTTCTCACATGGAAGGTATCCCTCTTACTAGCTCTCACTTCTGCAAGGAGGGTGAGTGAAATACAAGCCTTTACAATCAAAGAACCTTTTCTACATTTCACTGAAAACTATGTAACTTTACGGACAAACCCGACATTTATACCAAAGGTGCCAACACAGTTTCATCTCAACGAACCGGTGATACTGCAATCTTTCTTTCCAAATCCATCCAGCCCAGCAGAACGGGCACTGCATACTTTGGATGTCAAGAGATGCTTGAAGTTCTACCTACACAAAACGAAAGAGATAAGAAAAACAGATCAGCTCCTGGTTGCTTACCGACAAGGAAAACAAGGAACAGCTGTAAAAAAGGCTATGATCGCTAGATGGGTCTCATCTACGATTCAGTTCTGTCATGATAAGGCTAACAAGCCCCTGACAGCAAGGGCTAAGGCACACTCCACAAGAACAATTTTTGCATCTACAGCTTTGTTTGCTGGAGTGACATTAGACAAAATATGCCGTGCTGCGACATGGAAAAATGTCCACACGTTTACAAAGCATTACTGTCTGCAATCTACGCAACGAGAAGATGCAGCGGTTGGACAAGCGGTACTGCGACATCCTTTTAATTAAGGTCAGCCTCTTTTGTTTGACAGAAGAGGAGCTTTTTCTTTATTTCAATAACAGTATTGCGTATGTCTGAAAATGTATATACAAATGCTGATACAAAAATGTGTGTGTGTGTGTGTATATATATATATATATATATATATATATATATATATATATATAGTGGTATAAACACAGCGGTACTTTATCGATTCGGAGTTTTGCATTCCTGAGAGCACGCTGAACTGTTGCTGTTGTATAGGTGATTTAACGACCGGTGTGCTCCGCCGGCGTGCGCGCCACTCTCCTTGGGTCCCAGACAGTCCGGAAGGAGCTCTTCTTGTGTGTCGTCTTGTTGTTTTCTGATGCACTCTGCACTTTGCATGCTTACACTGGAGAAATAACGAAAATGAAAAAAGAAAAATAAATGATAAGTGAACAACGTTAACTTGCCTGGGCTTGCTGATGTAAGTGCTGCCTTTCTGTGACCCTCTGGGACTCTGACGTAAATCATCGAGGGTTTACACGGAAAACTCCTGTCCATATATATATATATATATATATATATATGTGTGTGTGTATATATAGTTATAACTGTTTTGACGGTTCTTTATATATGTGGATGCTAGTGTATCTGAAAGATTTATCTCATGCATATCATACTAGATTCTAAACAATTATCAGAATGGTTTCTGGTATATGTCCATAATATTGGGAGTTTAAGGTTTCAGGTCTCCCACCGTCCGCTAACGACAGTATAGTTTCATAGTACTGCTTGCTATTCTGATTCAGGCATGTGAATCTATGAAAGATACCCCAATACTGGATGAGAAAATAAGTTACTTACCTGTAACTACGGTTATCCAGTATTGGTATCTTTCATAGATTCACATGCAACCCACCCTCCTCCCCGGAGAGCCAGTTCTCATTGAATTTTGGGATCCTTACTTCCCACTTGTGCTTTGAAAATCTGAAGAGAACTGGCTCCTGCTGGGAGTGTTCTAGAGGGTGCTAACAGCTGATTGGCTGTATGCCAACATTTGGTTCTTTTTTTAAAAAGGACATGGATAGGCTGTTAATGAGATTGCCTAGGGCCATTATAGCCTATTAAGGATTTAAGGCACTGCTTGAATATTTTACCATGGGACTCCCATCTCGACGACGGGGAATGATTCAGGCATGTGAATCTATGAAAGATACCAATACTGGATAACCCTAGTTAAAGGTAAGTAACTTATTTTCTTATTCAGCTGATATTACAACTGCCTGGTTGTAAACTACATAAGCGATTTAGGGGCATATGTATCAAGAAACAGATTTGCGAGTCCTTAATAGCGATTTTTTGCGAATCGCTATTAAGGACTCGCAAACTGCTATGTATGTAGGAATCGCAATAATAATTGCGATTCCTACGCATTCCTTAATTGCGACTCGCAAATTACGAGTCGCAATTAAGGAATCCCTTCCCATTCATTCCTATGGGCCAAGAGGCTCATAGGAATGAAAGGGAATTGCGTGCGCAAATTGCGAGTACCCAATAGGTACTCGCAAATTGCGCACGCAATTTTAATGGTGCAAGGGTTCCAAAAGGACACCCTGTTGCACCCCTGAAATGTGCATGTGTGCACATGTGGCGCACATACATGCCCTAAGGGCATGTATGTGTGCCACATGGCACTTTGAAAAAAGCATCCTTACTTGACTATATTCTAGTGGAAACAAGATCGTGGGGATGGGTCATCGATTTTCGAATTATTAGTAGACATGATAGTGACCATAACGCCTTAATTTTGAACCTGAAAGCAGAGGACCTTGGGGTCCTTAACCCTGCTGCCCCAGTGGATAGTCCGCCCCGAGCACTGACATTGACAAACAATAGAAGAAATGTTAGATGGGGCTATATACAACAATCACCCCTTAAACTGGCTAAAGTTTACAGGGTAGTTATCCCGTCAATGACCAAAATGTGGGAGGTAGGCCAGGCGGGGGGCTCCCCACTGGAGCTGGACAAGGTAGGCCTTACGCACCAAGAGTTACAGGAGAAGTTGGTGGATGTATTCCACCCCCTTGTGCGTAGGAGGGAACCGAAACGTTCCAAATGTCCCTGGTTTAATGACAAGTGTCGTATGGCCAAGTTAGCCCTATTAGAGGCATTGAAAGTGAAGGACAAGCCCCTAATCAAATCCACCCGGGCCGGTTATAAAGAGATAACAAAACAGGAAAAGAAGAAGTGGGAGAGTGACAGATGGGAATCCCTTAGGATTGCCCTAGACAACAAGGATTTGAAAACCTTCTGGGCAATAGTAAGCGCTGGTGATAGGGAAGGGAGTTTGTCGATAGAGCCAAATATAGCTCCCGAAGTATGGGAGTCCCACTTCGAGTCGTTGTATTCGATTAGGGAAGATAGTTTTAATTGCATCGGTAACCCCGCTGTAACATCAGAACCTGACAGTGTGGGGAGTACTGAGATTACTATGACCGAAGTGGGTAACGCTATTAACAGACTCCACAGTAATAAAGCGCCGGGTTTAGACAAACTACCAGGTGATCTCTTTAAAGAAGAACCTAAAATCTGGATACCCTATCTGTGGGTTTTATTTAATGCCGTTATGAAGGGTATGAAACCTCCGGACACTTGGTTTGGGGCTGAGATCGTCCCCATATATAAAAAAGGGTGCCCTCTTCTTCCAATAAATTACAGGCCGATCAGCTTAATAGATATTACCCAAAAACTGTTTGGTCGGGTTCTTTTAGATCGACTCCAGGGCTGGATGGAGGAAAAGGAGATTTTGACCCCGTATCAAGCTGGCTTCAGATCAAACATGTCAACCGTGGACCAGATTTTCAGACTACAACTTCTTTTCTGGAAAACGGTGACAGTGGAGGGTGGCAGCCTCTACTTAATTTTTGTTGATCTGAAGTCAGCTTTTGATCTTGTACCTAGAGAACGACTCTGGGAAGTGCTTAGAGACTTGGGAATACCATCTTATCTCCTTAATGTCATTGTAAGAATCCATCAAGACAACTTTGCCCAAGTGAGATGCGGAAGACACGGGGAACTTACCCCTCGCTTTCCTGTTAGGAAAGGGGTCCGTCAGGGCTGTGTTTTAGCCCCCACTTTATTCTGCCTTTTTGTTAACGGGCTTATTGATCATCTTAATAGAATCAAAGACAACGATGCCCCAAAGCTAGCCTCTGGGAGGGTGCCGGCGTTGATGTTCGCAGACGACACCCTCCTACTTGCCAAAACACCAATGGGCATTCAACGTACTCTTGACGGGTTTGCTCATTTTTGCAGGCTCCGGGGATTGGAGATCAATATTTCAAAAACAAAGTATATGGTCTTCAACCCCTTAAAACTACTCGCCTGAACCCCTCTCTTTATGGAATTCCTTGGAAAGAGTCAAGGTGTTTGATTATTTGGGTGTAACTTTGGCCGAACGCTTTGAATGGGGGCCACAGATGACAAAGACAAGGCTTAGGCTTACGCAGACGGTGGGTGGGATCATGAAACTACATAGCTCCTCTGTATTCAAACCGGTGAGTCCCGTGGTGGAAGTTTACAAGGCTCAAGCACGGGGTGCCACTTTGTATGGGGCAGAATTGTGGGGGCACTGCCCCTCTTTTGACTTGAGCAAGGTGGAGAACAGCTTTTTGCGACAGCTCCTAGGCCTTCCTCGTAGTACTCCCCTGCTGCCAATTCGCATGGATTTGAGTATTAGGCCTATAGATGAGGAGATCGCCCTTAGACCTATTACATTTTGGCGCCGTCTATGGGCGACACCGGAATTGTCCATTCTTAGGGCTGAGCTTAAGGAGTTCTTAGTCCCCTGTACTCTTAAGAAAATTCCCTGGTTAAACCATATAAAAGACCATGCCTCTAAGCTAGGTATGATAGATTTATGGAGGTCACCTGAGATAGTATGCCCAAGGACCTCCAGGGTGGCTCTAGTTGGGCGTTATAGATCCTGTAAGCTAGTGGCCACCCAGGAAAGTTCTTCTCACGGTCGTTTGACTATGGAGTTTCTCCAAGTCAAAGACGTGTATAATAGAGAATCTTTTTTAGACACTATTGAACCCCCTTTAGCCAGGAAACTTTATGTTCAGTTTAGGATAGGGACTCTCCCACTTCGTTCTTTTACCAGCAAATGGGCTATAGAAAACAATAGTGAGTGTCCCGCCTGTAAGTACAGGGAAGAGTCGATTACCCACATTTTCTTTTTTTGCCCAGCCTATCTTACGCCGCGCAAGCGTTGGTTAATCCAACTGTGCAAGAACATCGGCTTTGTGCGTTGCGTGGAGGCATTGAGGGTTTTAAAATATGTAACTTACCCGCCAATAGTGTTTGCTGTCTCACGTTTTTTAAATTCAATGGGGTTCATTAGGCGGCCTTTTTGTAATGCAGTCGATTATGGGCGGAGAGAATTAGTTGATCATGCGTAGGATTGTTTTTTATTACTTATGAGTCCCCTCCGAATCTAGACTGTATCCATTCCCCAACTTTGAATAATTTTTACTCTTATTTTTATTAGTATGGCCGAGCTCGTTTTTTCTTTTTGTGAATCTTTTTAAAATTGCTGTGAATGTAATGATAATGAACTGAACTCGGTAATTTTGAATGTGTTATTGTAAAAAAAAAAATTAAAATATTTTAATGTTTTTATGTCAATGTACTTTTATGGTCTTTTGTGGCCAAAATAAAGTTATGGAATGGAATGGAAAAAGCAAAAAGTGCTTTTCTAGGAAATTGCAAATTACCACCAACTTGAAGTTGGTGGTAATTTGCGATTCCTTAAGGCAATATCGCAATTTGCGATGCCTACTAGCATAGCATTTAGGGAATCGCAAATTGCGATTCTCTAAATGCATGCGCAAATAGGGAATCGCAATTTTTGCTATTCCTTATTTTGCGAGTAGGTTTAAACTTACCTACATAGCACACAGCTAAATTGCGATCACAAACGCTGAAATTCTGCGAATTTCAGCGTTTATAACACAATTTAGCTTGATACATCTGGCCCTTAGTCTTATGTGTGTGCTTCTGTGGTACTACATAATCTTCTGTCATCTTTTTATATCCTCTAACCAGCTAAATTCTTCTATCACTCATTTCTTCAGGAGTATTGTTTGCACAAGGAAAATAAATGTACATTAATTTCTTTCACTCAGTAACCTTTGTCCAGATATTATTGTACCAAGGCGCTGATCCGGGAGCACAGAGGAAGTCTGTTACTAGATTTTATTCAGCGCCGAGCCGATGCTGGGTGTAATGTCCGAAGTAGAC
Source organism: Calotriton arnoldi (assembly GCA_963921515.1). Taxonomy (NCBI): domain Eukaryota; kingdom Metazoa; phylum Chordata; class Amphibia; order Caudata; family Salamandridae; genus Calotriton; species Calotriton arnoldi. The sequence goes on from CAWUFW010002417.1 coordinate 1,397,872, forward strand.
GATCAGTGCTGCCAATGGCCCAAAGGCAGCGGTGGCCCAGAAGCCTGTCTCTGTGGGTCCAAAGCGACTGAACGCCTCTTGTGGGTGGAAGCTCCGAGTGGTGTGAGGGGGAGGAGAAACTGTACTCACGACCTGTTGAGCCGACAGGAGGTCTTCAATCTCAAGGTTGGAGTCGGAACTCTCTTTGGAGGATAAAGCCTCTTTGGTGATCGAAGGCTCAGGCTGATGTCCCCCCTCGAGGTCCTGGGTGCCGAAGAGGTCTGTGGTATCTTCGCCACTCCTGCGTGACATCTCGAGTCGATGGGCTTGGCGGTTTGGAAGAGTCTTTTTGACCGGGTGACCAGCACGCATCACAATAGACCTTGTTGTGCTTAGGTGAGAGGCAGATATTACAGACCTGGTGGAGATCGACCCAGGAGTGTTTCGCATGACACTGAGAGCAGTATCAAAAAGGTATCCGTTCCATTGCAGGTGAGGCATGGTGAGAGCGGACCAAATGGAAGGGAAAGAGGCCCCGACGAGCGCGGCCCCACCAGGGCCTGGAGTGAACCGGAGACAACCAGGAGAAGTGTCCGGGACCGAACTGAAGACGTCAACCCGATATGAGAGAAAGGGAAATGCAACTGAATACAATGCAAACGGAGTGAGAGTACCCTTGGAGATCAAAAAGAACACAACAACAGCGTCGATCTGGAACACAGGAGCACACGTCCGAACCAGACGGTGGAAAGAAAACAATCTAACAATGTGCATTGCAAGCAAGAGGTGGAGTACCAGTACCTCATGGCTCGAAAAGAATTATTTGAAGAAAAACAAACAGCTGTGCATACCCCTGCCATCTAGTGTTGGGCACACATCCAGGCCCAACACTAGATGGCAGGGGTATGCACAGCATGTCAATCTGATGCTTACAACGCAAGTAATTTTTTATTTCATGCTTGCCTTTTACTAGCCTTTGTAAACAGAGGATGCAAACAATACTGATATCTATGTTTAGAAAACCGATTCAACCTTTTACCAACATTGCTCTTCTTGTAGGAAATTGTTTGAATGGCTCATATGTCTCATTCTGTCTTATGTTGAACCACCAAAACCGTAGCCACACTGTCCTGGCAAAGGGTGTGTTTGTTGTGGTCCAGGATGTCCAAGAAGCCGGAAGAAAATGTCACCGTGGCCACATCATTCCTACAGCTCCACAGATAAATCATGGCTAACTGCACCATGTGAGGGATTGTTGTATGTCTTCTGAAATCTTTATAATATCAATAGTGACTATTCCTTTGATTTGTGTATCAAAGGGGAGAGGAGTTGGCCTAACGGCTAGGGCGGTCGACCTCGAATCTGGGGAACTGGGTTCGAGTCTCGGCAATAACGCTGAACATCTTGTGATTCTGGGCAAATCACTTAATCGCCCCGTGCCTAACAAAAATGAATGTGTCCTCATGTAACGCAACTGGTGCTATGTAAAGCGCTCTGATACCCGATACGTGTGGGTCAAGTTCGCGCTATATAAAACTCCGCAAAAAAAAAAAAAAAGGGACGGGATATGCAGAGTATCCCTTTTGGAATTGGGACCTGAATTATTTAATTTGAAACTTGACAAGGTTCGGAGTTTGTAAAAAGACTGAGTTCGTCTCCGCATATTACGTGAATGTGGAAGCTCATATGTACCGAAGACAGGAAATTCACTTTTTTCCAGAAGACAGGAAATTCACTTTTTTCCAGAAGACAGGAGATTCACTTTTTTCCAGAAGACCGGAAGATCACTTTTCTCCAAAAGACAGGAAATTCACTTTTCTCCAGAAGGCAGTTCTAGATGTAAGATTCTCTCTAAAATTCCATACAAACACCTCACTTTTTTTTGGCAACAACAATGGCAGGATGACTCTTTGATGGTCTGTACCAAAACGTGTTTAGCGTTTTCTCTATCAAATCTCCTGCTGCCCTAGATCCTTGTGATGTGGTGACAGCTGAGGGGAAGAGATGTTAGGGGGTTCATCACCAACCTGACACTTAAGGAGATGTTTAGAGGCGGTCAGTAACTGGGCACTGCTTCATTCAGAGAACAATGTGTCTTCCAGATGGACCACCTCTTTAAGATTGTGTTTTCAGGACTTTCATAAGCGACAAAGTTCTACCTTGTCCTGTGGCAGAGCAGGACTTTCCCCAGTGCCTTTGCCGATTCAAGGGCAAAGAGCCTGCCACATTGGCATATAACAGAAGATTTCATAGGCTGGCTATTGGCAGTGTGAACAGTGGTTCGGTGGCAGGGCCTCCAACCTGTAATTGAGACCCTTAAAGTTTCAGTGTGAGCCTAGATCGATTGTTACTCTAATGCACGTATATATAGTGCCTGTAAAGACAAAATAAGTTAAATGTGTGGAAAACATTTTATTTTCTGGACACAGCAGCTAACATTTTCTCATCAACCTTTCTTGTTCTTTGCAGGGACATCTGTCGCCAGGATACCACGTGTGATTTTTACTTTAGTGTAGACGCAGAGGTTGTCATCACAAACCCAGATATCCTGAAGGTCCTTATAGGGGAGAACCGGTAAGTGCTGTCTGATGCTTTACAGCTGCGTTTGCATACCTTTGGAGGAGTTCGAACAAAAAGTATAACTAAGGTTGCAACACTAGCTGTGTGTGTGTGTTTTAAAAAAAATTGTATTGGGCAGGCAATATTGTGAGATGCAGCTCGTGTTGAAAGTCTGCATATATTTGTAAAAGGGTGAATGTTTGAAATGAAACTTGAACATTGGTATACTTCAAAGGTGGCTCACTTGAATGTGATGGAATTGGCCATCTAGTTTAAGCTGTAGGTAGACTAGAGAGACCAGGGCATGGATGGGGCACCTGCAGTGCTTAATTTGAGCCGGTGGTTTCCAGTGCTCCACACCGGCACTTAATTGTCAACACCGGCACTTATTACAGTCTGCCATATGGTGTTTTCAATTAAATAGACATTACAATGACTAATGCCTGCTGCTTAAGCCATTCTTATAGCTTTGGGGGCCTGGAATAGTCTGAATTGTCACACTTGTAAGAGTGTGATGGTTAGTAGTTGTGTTGGTAGTGTCATTGGCAACGCTGGCAGGGGCAATGGGTGGTGCAAGTTGCAGTGGACTCCTGAGAAGGGCCCTGGCACATATCCTTTTACAAATTAAGCACTAGGCACATGGAAGGTGTCGGAAAATGACAGAACCCAATTAGGGGTAGAGGGTTGTGAAAGGAACATTCTCAGAGATGGGACTTTTCCCTAGTTGTGACAAGACCTGCCAGCTTTTAGTGTCTGCATTCATTTAAGGAAGAATGAGACCTGGAGATAGATTTTTTAAACTTCTTTCTGGTCTATGCACTGGCCAGTGTTTACACTGTGGGTAAGTGAAAGCACATATATTATAGTTACTTGGCTCTTCATTGATTCAGACCTAAGAAGTTCCCATATTCCTACAGCGCTTGAAAACTGTGCTGAGTTAAGACCAAGCTTGGGGCATTGATGGAAGGCTTCAGAAAGCAAACACATGAGCCAGGCTCCTTTTAGTGTTACTCTGAAAACCAAAAGATGGAGGGAAGGAGCATCAGGCATCGGAGAATCTAGCGGAGCGACTGTGAGGCGTTTCCCGTCAACACCTAAAAGACACCATTGTTAATGATCCTTTGTTTTTGTTCGATCTTTCCTCTGCCCTACAGGAAGGTTATTGCACCAATGATTTCACGACACGGGAAGCTGTGGTCCAACTTCTGGGGTGCTTTGAGCCTGGAGGGATATTATGCGCGCTCAGAGGATTACGTTGATATTGTGCAAGGCAAGCGCCTGTAAGTCTGTTTTCTTTCTTATATCTACTTCTGTGTCATGCATAGTCTGGGCCTTTTTCTTTTTCCTATATCCCTGCAATAACCCAGATGTTGTGAAAATAATGCCACTATTTCTTTGGCCCATCAATGAGGATAAACCAGACCACACAGGTCCCTTTTTGAGACATAAGCAATAGAAGCAGACAAGGCAGCCATACATAAACCCATCACTGGACAATGACTAGATCAGTACTGTAATATGTTTACCAGGCTGTAATGCACTACAGTGATGCCAGGTGTTCTCAAACCCGCATCCTAGATAGAGCTCTGTTGAAGACTTCTCTTTTCAATAGTGTAGACTCCCATGTGGGAAACGCAGAGATCTGATCTTTATGGTGCTGCACATTCAAGTACCATGAAATGGCCCTCGTTAGTTCTCGCTCGCCTGCATTACTTTTAATGTGTGAAGACACCCACCAGCTCACATCACAGTGCTGCCTTTCAGACTTACTGGTTATATCTGAAGAAGGGACCGTTGAAGTTTCCAAATCGGATGTACCTTTGCACTTGGATTTTTGCTTGCTATTTCACGGACAGCCATTTTATCAAGTAACATTGTTTTTAAAAGTATATTCTGTAAAGTGAAGGATAAACTAAACATCCTGCTCAGCCGTCTCTGATTTATTTTGGCTACTGCCAGGCGGGCATTGGACATTGGTGATAATTTGCAGATCACCAATGTGTCTTTCTCTCTTCCCTCTTGCCCTAGTGGTGTGTGGAATGTTCCGTACATCACACAAGTGTACCTGATCAGAGGAGCGACCCTCCGACAAGAGCTGCAGGAGAAGAATATTTTCACCACGGACCTGATGGACCCAGACATGGCTTTCTGTAAGAACGTGCGTGAAAAGGTGAGTGCCACCGAAGCTCTGAGAGAGGTTTCACTGCTTCCTCAAGGACCACATCTTTTTTCGACAGATCTGCCCCAGTTTTCAGGTGAGAACTGGGACAGATCTCGAAATGGCGAGAACTGCTGAAGTCTTCTATGCCCCCAAATCTTTACCCTAACTTAGAACAAACTGGTTTGATTAAAAAAAAGGGCTTGCATCAAGGCTTAATGAAGCTAGAGTTGTCTGCCCATATACATTTTTTTCTGTCTTTCTTGAGTAAATCATTATGAACTTAGAGGCCAGCATGCTCGGTATTGCTTATGACAAGATATAGGTGAAGCCTCTTGGACAAGGTAGAAGAGGCCAATAAGTATTGCCCTTCTTGACCGCTGTAGGTATTTCAGGCCAGACAGCCAGGAACATAGTTGTAGAAAACAGGTGGACACTTAAGTGGTTGACTGTCTTTGACTTTTAGGTGAAGCTAAAGGACCCTGAAGCCCTTCCTCTACATAGGATACAACTCTGAGCTGAGTTGGGTCCTTTATTCGCTAATGCTTCTTACCGGAAGTCTTTTATTTAACTCATGGCGATAAGTAGCTTTTCATGAGACATTTTTAATTTGTAAGTGCAGAAAGGTGCTCCAGTCAGCAAAGAAATGTGGCTGGAATGTCCGCTTTAGTAACACATTATCTTTCCAGCCACAAGAACTCTGTAGTTCTCATAGATTAGTAAAAAGAGTGCCTCAAAACTGAGACAACGAAAGTCTAGATAAGCACATGTTCGAGGCATATGAGCTGTAGATCATATGCTTTAGCATAGATCGCCATCTGGTGTTGAGTCCGGATGTTTGCACTTTGTTTTTCTTCGAAGAAGTCTTTCCAGTCACGAGGTAGGTGACTCCTCCTTTTGGTGATAGTGTGCATGGGCATCGACTCCATCCTTAGATTGTTTTTTTCCGCCATCGGGTTCGGATGTCTATTGCTGCGCTCCGGTATCGTTTTTGAACCCCCTCGACGCGCAATCCTCTACCTTCGACGGTATTGTCTATCGATCGCGGTTCCCCATTCGACGTGCATCGTTTCAACTGAGAAAACCTTCGATCGGAAAACTCAAGGCGGGCCGTCGGGCCTACCCGTGCCGAACACGCTAGCAGTCGATGGAACAGACTCCTTTTAAACTATGTCCCGGGTGTCGTGCTAAATTCCCACGCACCGACTTGCACGAAGTCTGCAACCTCTGCTTATCCCCAGAACACTACGAAAAGGACTGTGACGCGTGTCGATCGTTCCGATCGAAGAAGACTCTTCGTGATCGTCGGGCTCGACACCACGAGATGCAACGCGGCAGCGGCTCTGTACCGGACATCTTCGGTGAAGATTCCGATATCCACCGCCCAGCTGAAGAAGCCGAGTACGAAGAACGGGTCTCCGTGTCCGAAGCCGACTCCGACATGGAAGAAGAACAGACCATCACTCCGGGTCAGTGTACTGTGAGTACAGATCCCCCTGTGCCCAGTGATCATAAATCTAAGGCTCCGGTACCACCTTCGCCCTCGGGCTCAGGTCGGCACCGAGAAAAAGTTTCAGATGCCCCGCCCTCCAACCCGGCTACGAAACACAAAAAGAAGCCTTCAGGCTCGGGCTCGAGCCGGCCTCATTCCGGTGCCCAACCAACACCTTCGGCACCGAAACATAAGTCTAAGCATCTGCCATCGACACCGAAGGCACCTTCAACACCGAAGACCTCGGTGCCGAAATCCTCCACAACTAAAGTTTCGGAGCCGAAATCCTCGACAACTAAGAGCTCGGAGCCGAAACCCTCCGCGCCGAAAAGCTCGGAGCCAAAACCTGCCACATCGAAAGGTTCGGAGCCGAAACAGCCAAGACCAAGCACTCGGACCCCAAACCTTCCACGCCCAAAGACTCGGAGCCGAAATCTTCGACGCCGAAATCGGCACATAAAGACAAGGACACTCCATCCAAAGAGCCTCGGTCAGATCAACCACCTTTGGATCCGAAACAAAAGAAACTGGTCATTAACCCTGAAACGGGACACATCCATGCCACTCTTCCTAAAAAACGGAAGCTGGATCTCACAGAGGACTACCCTATCCCTCTCAAGAAACAGGACATGGGTACTAACCCTTCTCTCCCCTACATTCCACCTCCCTCTCCTCCTCCTAATCTTAATTTGATTATTACACCATCAAATTCACCACCACCTCCACTTTCACCTGACCCACAGGAGGAAGATTATGGATATGGGGATGAAGAGCAGGATGTTCCACAGGATCAGGACATACCACAGGACACTGACCCTTTGGAAAATTACCATAGGGAGCTAGATCAAGACAATGACCCTGACCTGTATCCCTCCAGACCCTCCCCACCTGATGACAATATTGGCTACGTTCAGCTTATTAACAGGGCTGCTCAATATCACGGGGTGGAGCTACATAAGGAACCTCTAGAAGAGGATTTCCTCGTTGAGACACTAACTCACTCACAAAGGTCTACTCATACTTTACCAATGCTCAAGGGCATGTTAAAGCACATGAATGAGGTATTTAAAGACCCGGTCAGAGCAAGAATACTCACACCTAGAGTAGACAAGAAATACAAAGCCGCTCCTACCGATCCTGCTTACATAAAAGGTCAGTTGCCTTTAGACTCTCTTGTAGTGTCCAACGCCCGCAAGAGAGCTAACTCCCAAACCACAGGTGAGGCCCCCCCTCCTGACAAAGAGTCCAAACTCATTGATGCCTCAGGCAAAAGAGTGGCTTCACAAGCTGCGAATCATTGGCGTATTGCCAACTCTCAGGCTCTGCTAGCGCGCTACAATAGGGCTCATTATGATGAGTTAGAAAAACTCATGCACCATTTACCAGATGAGTTCAAAACAAAAGCTAATGACCTCATTCAGGAAGGTAAGCTCATCACTAACACTTCCATTAAATGTGCACTAGACGCAGCAGACACAGCATCTCGTGCCATCAATACTAGTGTGCTAATACGTAGACACGCGTGGCTTAGAATCTCTGGATTCAAACAGGAGGTACAGTCCTCCATACTTAATCAGCCTTTTGATAAGGAGCATCTTTTCGGACTAGCTGTCGATACATCGCTGGAAAAGATGAAGGACACTGAAACCGCAAAGTCTATGGGGGCTTTACAATTACCTACTAGCAGAGGTTCTTTTCGCTGCTCCTTTTATAGGGGTGGCTCAAAAACGGTTTCTACAGAAAATCCCTCCTCCTCTTACAAGGGTAACAACCAATACCCCTCTTCCAGAGGTTATTTTTGAGGAGGCTACAGAGGAAATAATAATAAGGGAAGAGGCAGAGGTAACTCCACCCGCACTTCCCCTGCCAACAAACAGTGACTTCCCTCCACTACCCCCCCCACCCCCATCATTCCACTCCTGTCGGGGGACGTCTCTCACAATTCCTACCTGTCTGGAATTCAATCACCTCAGACAAGTGGGTACTACAAATTATCCAGTATGGTTACTGCCTGGAACTTACCAGCACTCCCCAACTATTCCTCCACGAGCACGTGCAATGTCACCAGAACATCTCACCCTCTTAAAACAAGAAGTTCTATCCCTCTTACAAAAACATGCGATAGAACCAGTCCCATTACATCATCAAGGGACCGGAGTATACTCCCTGTATTTCTTAATTCCAAAAAAGGACGGCTCTCTCAGGCCTATACTAGACCTCAGACAGCTAAATCTCTATATTCAGTCAGACCACTTCCACATGGTCACCCTCCAACAGGTGCTCCCACTGCTTCAGCAAGGCGACTTTCTATCCACTCTGGATTTAAAGGACGCCTACTTCCATATTCCTATTCACCCGGCTCACAGGAAATATCTCCGGTTCGTGGTGGACGGACAACATTATCAATTCAAAGTTCTCCCATTCGGGGTAGCTACAGCACCCAGAGTCTTCACCAAGTGTCTAGCAGTAGTCTCAGCTCATTTAAGAAGACAACACATTCACGTCTTCCCTTACCTAGACGACTGGCTAATAAAAGCCAGTTCGCAACACAGCTGCCTACACCACACTCACAAAACAATTCAACTGCTTCACGACTTGGGGTTCACTGTAAACCTCACCAAGTCTCACCTCCAGCCATCCAAAACACAAGTGTATCTAGGAGCTACAATAGACACTTGCAAAGCTCTAGCATACCCCAACCCAGTCAGGATACGCAACATGCAAACTCTAATATCACAATTTCAGCCTCAACACTCACTACCAGCCCGAGTGTTTATGCAATTGGTTGGAATGATGGCGTCTTGCATCCTAATCGTTCCTTAGCAAGACTCCAAATGCGTCCCCTACAAGAATGTTTAGCACGTCAGTGGAACCAGGCTCAAGGTCAGTTGACAGATCTAGTGTTGGTGGACGGCCGCACCCATCGCTCTCTGCAGTGGTGGAATACACAAAACCTTTCCAAAGGGCGGCCATTCATTGACCCGGTTCCACAAATAGTGCTGACAGCAGATGCATCGCTCACTGGTTGGGGAGCTCATCTTCAAAAACATACCATTCAGGAAATGTGGACTGTACAACAAAAACAACTCCACATAAACCATCTGGAACTACTAGCAGTTTTTCTAGCATTGAAAGCCTTTCAACTGCATTTAGTAGGCAAAGCTGTCTTAGTTCGCACAGACAACATGACAGCAATGTACTACATACAAAAACAGGGAGGGACACACTCTCTACAGCTTTCACAACTAGCTCAAAGCATCTGGAAATGGGCCATACCTCAAAAAATATATATCCTTGCAGAACACCTCCCAGGAGTAAACAACCAGATTGCAGATCTGCTCAGTCGTCAAAGACAACAGATCCACGAATGGGAACTACATCCTCAAGTTCTCCTCCCATTCTTCCAAATGTGGGGCTACCCAGAAATAGATCTGTTCGCCACACACCTCAACGCAAAATGCCCAAGTTTCGCGTCCAGGTATCCACACCCATTGTCCAAAGGCAACGCGCTATGGATGAATTGGTCAGGAAGATTTGCTTACGCTTTTCCACCTCTCCCGCTAATTCCATGAGTGGTTCGGAAGCTCAAACAACATTCCCTGACACTGATCCTAGTTGCACCCACATGGGCTCGACAACCATGGTTCACAACCCTGTTGGAACTATCAGTAGTTTCTCACCAAAAACTACACCTCTCCCCCAAGCTTCTCACTCAGAACCATGGAGAGATAAGACATCCAGATCCCACTCATCTCAACCTTGCGATCTGGCACCTGAAATCCTAGAGTTTGGCTACCTTAATCTTCCGCCAGACTGTATGAACGTCATTAAAGAGGCTAGACGCCCTACCACAAGAGCATGCTATGCAGCAAAGTGGAAACGATTTGTAATCTACTATACAAACAATCAAATCAATCCACTAGATGCTTCAATCCAAAACATCATCTGTTATCTATTACACCTACAGCGTTCCAACTTAGCATATACATCTATACGCTTACACCTTGCTGCTATAGCCGCTTACCTACAAAATAGACAGCACTTGTCTTTGTTTCAAGTGCCCGCTATCAAAGCTTTTATGGAAGGACTCAAAAGAATCATTCCTCCTAGACTTCCACCCTCTCCAGTGTGGAATCTTAATATAGTCCTTACAAGACTCATGGGACTACCATTTGAACCGTTGCACAAATGTGAACTACAGTTTCTCACCTGGAAGGTAGCCTTCCTTATAGCCATTACATCTCTTAGAAGAGTGGGTGAGCTCCAGGCACTAACTATACAAGAACCATTTTTACAAATACACCAAAACAAAGTGGTTCTTAGGACTAATCCCAAATTTTTACCAAAAGTCGTTTCTGCCTTTCATATCAACCAGTCTGTTGAGTTACCTGTATTCTTCCCTCAACCAGATTCGGTGGCAGAGCGTGCTCTTCACACATTAGATGTAAAAAGAGTCATACTATATTACATTGAAAGAACAAACCTTTTAGGAAAACTAAACAACTTTTTGTTGCTTTCGCACCACCGCATAGAGGCAATCCCATATCAAAAGCAGGTATTGCACGGTGGATAGTTAAGTGCATTCAAATATGCTATGTTAAGGCTAAGCGCACATTAACAATTCCCCCTAGAGCGCACTCTACACGCAAACTTGGGGCTTCTATGGCATTCTTAGGTAACATACCCCTAGATGACATCTGCAAGGCTGCTACATGGTCTACACCACACACATTCACAAAGCACTATTGTGTAGATGTGTTAGCAAGACAACAAGCTAATGTGGGCCAGGCAGTTTTACGAACACTATTTCAAACCACTGCAACAGCTACAGGTTAGCCACCGCTTGGGAGATAACTGCTGTATAGTCTATGCACAGTATATGATCTACAGCTCATATGCCTCGAACAGAAAATGCTACTTACCCAGTATGCATCTGTTCTTGGCATATAGAGCTGTAGATTCATATGCGCCCACCCACCTCCCCGGGTACCTTTATCTGTTGCAGTGTTATCTTACTTAGATACATCACACATCGACATCTTTCTATTTCTTACTAACTCCATCATCACCCTTTATGGCGAAAACAATCTGGGGATGGAGGCGATGCCCATGCGCACTATCATCGTAAGGAGGAGTCACCTATCTCGTGACTACAAAGACTTCTTCGAACAAAAACAAACTGCAAACATCCGAGCCCAACACCAGATGGCGATCTATGCACAGTATATGAATCTACAGCTCTACATGCCAAGAACAGATGCATACTGGTAAGTAGCATTTTCCTTACGCAATTGGTGATCCAGGCGTTGAGGTTTTTCACTCCCTGTTCGAGGTTGGTGGTGGTAGCAGGGTTGGAGGTGTTGAGGGCGTTTGCCCAGCTGGTCTCTGAGATTTTTTTCCCACCTTTGGTGGAGGGCGTAGGTCATCTTGGGGATGGCGATGTGGGGGCTGGAGATGCTGAAGTGAATGATGGACTGATCATTCCATTTGAGTTCTGTGGCATGGCTGTATTTGACACGGTTGCTGGAGGTGAAAATTGGTTCCAGCGTGTGTCCTGCGCTCTGTGTAGGGTCGTGGACGATCTGGGTCAGTCCGAGGCTGCTCATACTGTCGAGGAGGTGTATGATGTTTTTGTCGTTGGGTCGTCGATGTGAAAATTTAGGTCGCCGTGGAAGATGTAGTCCTTGGAGTCTAAGGCTACGGAGACAATTGAAGACTGCGATGGTGTGGCAGAAGCTGGAGCGCAGGACTGGGGGTCGGTATGCAAAGGTGCCTCTGATGGTTGTCTTGTCATCCGTGTGGAGCTTGAACTTGAGATGTTTCAAGGTGGTGGTGGTGTTGTCGGTGGTGGTGGTACACTGTATGTCTCTTTGTGGATGATGGCTGTTCCTCCTCCCGGCTTGGTGCGGTCCTGGTGAGTGATTTTATATTTGTTGGGGATTGCTGTGGCAATGTCTGGGGCAGATGTGGGGTTGAGCCAGGTCTTAGTGAGGAATACTATGTCGGGTGCGAGGGTGGCAATGAGGTCCCATAATTCAGTGGAATGGTTGCATAGTGAGCGTGTGTTGAGAAAGGTGCATGCCAGTTGGTGTTTTTGTTCAGGTGGTGTCTGTGGTGTGTTTGGGGTAGGGCTGTTCGTTGGGCTGGTGTGTGTGAAGTGGCAGTGGGTGCAGGTGAAAGGTCCTACCGTAGAGCGTGGGTCGGCGCGGTGGCAGTTTGTTGCGGTGTCAAGGGTGTAGAGCTCGGCAATGGTGTATCATCAGGGGGTTGTGGCATTAGGCGTGTTCCAGGCACGGACAGGCCCGGACGGGCTTTCCTTTAGCACGCCAGCAGCGTGGTCGCTCTGCGGTCTGCATTATGTAGGACCTGGGGTGGGCGGGGCTCTGTTGGCGGGAAGAACGGTTAGTGGGAAAACCCAGTCAGGAAAACCCCAACGGGAAAACCCGGGCAGCTGCGGTGTCACTGGATCAGTCTGGAACAAGCAGGAACTGGAGGCCACAGGCAAGTGACAAGCTAGATGTCCAGGTGCCCTGAGTAATCCCGAGAATTATAATGTTGTTTTATGTTGCCTTTCTAGCACAGTTTTACCATTTCATAGTGATGTTAATAAAACATGTCGCTATCAGTCAATGCAATGGTATGTAATTTATCGACCATCGAAATATGGAGAATTGCGTTCGCCACATCGGGTTCTGAATTTGTAAAATGGAGCTCATTTTACACAATCATCGATTCCTGCAGTGAACCCTTAACCGCTTCGCCGCGATCGGAATTCCGCCCAGGTGCTGGACATTCCGATCGCGGGTGTGGTCGTGACAAGCTCAGCTCGTCATGCGCACAGCGCGACCGCGCAGCATGACGAGCTGAGCTCGTCATGAGCATCGAAGGGGTTAACTTGCAGAGCAATCTTAAGGCACACTGCCCTGTTTTTCATGACTCCACTATCCTATCCAAAAACGAAATCCGTATTGTACATGTAGGAGCCAAAATTTGACGTTCTATGTTGTTAGTATACCTGTGCATGATCCATCCGCTTTTATCTGCTTCTGTTACCATTATTGTACCTTGTACACATGCGCGACGGTGACTGCAACATTTAAAAGTGGTGCATTCTACATTGATTGTATGTTCCCTAACTTCAGGAAGCCAATGTTTATTCTACAGTCTACATGTTGTTAAGTCTGTCCTTCCGGGTCTGGATATTCCCTCTGATGTAATAAAACTTGGTACCGACAAAAGCGGTTAGTTTCTTTCTTTTCCCTTTCAGGGAATCTTCATGTACATCACTAACCAAGAGGAATTTGGAAGGCTTGTATCAACTGCCCGGTATAACATCACCCGCCTCCACAACGACCTGTGGCAAATATTTGAAAACCCCATGGTGAGTGCTGGACACAAGGCAGGATTTTAAGTGCCTTACGAAGAGAAGAGACCGAAGTTATGGGGAGTTTAGGAGTAGGGTTTTGAGAGGGGAGTGTAAGTGTTGAGTGTAAGAATATAGTAGGAAATCAAGTAAGGTGGGTGTTTGCTTGAATTATAAAGACTCAAGTTAGACATGGGAAGATTGTGTCAGAGCTGTGGAAGAGTCATTTTGCAGCTAGAAACATTTTGTTCCCTGTCCCTCAACCTGGACATCTCCTTCCTGGCACTGCAATTCCTGCACTTCAGTGGAATCTAGGATCTGGATAGTACAGGCTATTCAAATTACCTATCCATGGCAAATGAAACTTTGGAGGTTAATCCAAGATCTCTTTCAACTAGAGGGAAGCGGCAACCTTAGCTTTTGTAATGTATCCATGCATGATATTTGGTAAGTAGAAACATGGACATCAACACATGCATCTAAACTGCATTAGAGTCTGGTCATTCAAGCATCAGAGGAATCTAAAGCAGAACAGGCAATGTAAAAGAATTGGTTTGCCACTAGTCGGAAAAAACAAAAAAACTCCACTAAAGAGAAAAAACACTGCATAATCTGCACATCATGTGAGTCTAGGAGAGCTGCCTGGTTGCAAAAGAACATTTACTTACCTGTAACAATTGTTTTGCAGCTTGAAACACTTCAAAATTCACATGTAAATCAGATTAATTTGTAACTGCCCTGCCTCTCCATGGTAGGATGAAGAGAAGTTAAAAAAGAAAATATGTACAAAGATATATATGAAGGAGAACATTTGGCCTAAAAACTCAAACTGATGCCTTTGGGGCCTGGGGACCAACATTTGGATCCTGGCCTCAGTGCTAGACTCAATATCGTGTGAGCCTTGGCAGATCACTTAATCTCCCTGTGCATAAATGTATTTGTGTAACCCCCACTTGATGTACACAGTCTTGTAGATTGTCTCCCTACTCCTCACGTGCTCCTACAGTGCTCTGTTTCTTCACATCTACTCACATTAAAAAAGGCTAAAATAGAAGTCAGGTCTTGGGGCATTGTAGGCTTATGGTGGACGTCATTGTGAGTCACACTGTCTCCATGCTGGTCGACACCTAAAGTTAATAAAAACTTTACAATTAAACATAGTTACTCAACAACTAGATGGTGCAATAATGCCAGCTTGTAAATCTTGAAGAGGTTTAAGTTGCAAAACCATTGTTGCAGGTGAGTAACTGGTTTCATGGATGGGAACAGGACATTTAGGGAGAGCAGTGTTAATGTGAAGAAAATGGTTATACTATGGCAAGACCAGAGTCGCGGCAAGGACTTATCATGCCAGGAAAGAGATATCCATGTTGAGGACAGGGTAAAAGGTGTGCCTGAATAATAGAGACTCAAGGGTGGATTGCAAGACTATTTACCTAACGAGTGAAAGGATATGTGAGCAGAGCAGGAGACCGCGCAGCTGCAGGCGCAAGGTTCAAGCAAGGTGGCATGGCCTGAATAAGCAAAGGAAGGGTCATCAGCACGTACACTGAAAGGTGATCTTGGGTCACCACAACAATGTATAAGTAAAAGAATTGAGGAGCAAGGGCAAGCACGCTCAAAGGAGAGCTAATTGTCCAATATGAAGCAACAGGACTAATGAGCAGTGGCGGCTGGTAGGGGACGGGCGTAGGGGAGGTAGAAAAAAATCAAAAAGAACTTACCAGTGGGTCACCAGCCGCTGCCTCTCCTCCGTCCTTGCTGTATCCTGCCTCCCGAAAGCACCCAGACTCCTAGACTCCCCTAGCCAATCACGACGCTGCCTTACAGCAGTGCCGTGATTGGTCTGCGCGCCCTGGTTCTGCGCTCCAACAGGGACTGGGAGGCTGTGAATGTTCTCCACCCAGGCTGTACAATACAGCCGGTGGAGAACATGCAAAGTGCGCATGACGGTTTGGCCGGCCCAAGACGGGCGGCCAAACCGTCATGCGCACTTAAGGTGCAGCAACCACTCCTCCCTCTGGGTCACGAGAGCCCAGCCTCGCCCCGCCCTAACATGGAGCTTGCAGTTAGACTAAAAATAAATAGATAACGTTCGGTTATTATCATTTTATTTTTCCTTTGCACTGCTCATAGAGCTGTGGGGCGTCGCTCCTCCGCCTTAGCAGATGAGCCGCTGCTGCATACGAGCCCTATTTCTCGGGCATGTGAGTTCTACTAAAGGCAAGAAGCTGATGAAAGCATGTAAAACATATCTTTATCATTTTTGTTTTCACAGGACTGGAAAGAGAAATACATTCATGAGAACTACTCCAAGATAATTGAGAACAATTATTTTGAACAGGTAAAGAACATGCATTTTTATTTGCAGCCTTGTAGGATATCTGCCGTATGTGCTGGTATACTAATTAACTGTTTCCTGAGTAGTATCACTACGAAGTTGTGTTGGCTAATCTCTTGCACAGAGGCGTGTAAAGTTCCTTATTTGTATGTTTGCTGATCTCTTTTTAGGGTAGTATATTCAGTGTGAAATAGAAACCGTAGCAAACTATTAACATTGATACATGATTTATTGTCATTGTTTTCGGAATAACCAGTGCACTTCTGTAGAAGAAAGGCTCAATTACATTTCTTACCAAACTGCATCGAACGTGAGGCAGCTATAGGAGTGGGGTGCACAACTAGAGAAAGGCAGAACTACAGAGGGAGGTGGCTGGAAGTGCACTAAAATATCACTGAATTAATAATAACAGAAAGGAGGTTAGGTAGGAGGAGCAAGTAAAGTTAATTCCAAGTCTAGTTGTCCATCATGGATATGTTCATTAAGTTCACAAATAATGAACCTTGGAACATTGTTAATAAAAGGTCTCTTTCCAAAAGTAAATATAGGACTTACTTGGGTACTACTTTTAAACAGCCAGTTCAGATTTAAGATGTGCTGTTTTTATGTATTCTCTAGTTTCAATTTTAAAAGGAAATAGAAGATAGCCTTATTTAAAGTAAATTAAGTCTGTCACTTTAAGACATTCGGGCTGCAGAGATGTGCAGTGACAGCCTCACTAGATATGATTTTACTTAGAAGGAAAATTGCTGTTGTGTCCACGCCCGGGCTATTTGTTTTGTTATTCAATATTGGGGTATCTTTCATAGATTCACATGCTTGAATCATTCCCCGTCGTCAAAGTGGGAGTCCCACAGTAATATAAGTAAAGCAGTAATTAAAGAACTTCCATAGGCTATCATTGAGGCAACCATGCATTTAATAGCCTATCTACCTCTTTTTCTAAAAAGGACCAAACTTAAATACAACCACCCAGTAACCAGCACCCTCTAGAACCTTCCCCAAGAGAGGCTGAGTCCCTCAGATTTTCACCGCACGTCGAGTGTGAAGGGAGTCTCCCTGAGCTCTGCTCAGTTCTTCAACATTTCTCTCAGATAAGTCTCACTTTTCTTACTGGACAATGTCTGATAGGAAAGGACTATTTCGTCCTTGTAAATCCTGTGGGGAAAAAAGGGTTCATATTGATGATGCCCACAAGGATTGCATCTATTGCCTCTATCCTCATCCTGAGGCAAGACAATGTAAAATATGCCGCACCTTTTCATCTAAGACTCTTAGAGATAGAGAGGGCAGACTTTTGTTGTGGCTAAAGAAGACACAAGGAGCGTCTTCTGATGAGGAGAGAAACACTTCCTCTAAATCCCATAAGAGGCCCAGGTTGCCTGAGCGTCAGCCTGAGGAGGTCAAGAAACACCCTAAAATCTCTCATCTGACCAAAGAAGCTCGAAAAAAGGAGAAAGAACCTAAAGTCTCCTCAGAGCTAGTCTTGCCACATCATTCTGGGACTTCTAAGGCAAAATTGGAATCTTCAGGACCTTCCAGGCATAAATCCAGCCACAGATCCTTGTCAGCGTCCGTTTCACCGTCGACGCCTGTTTCTTCAGCAACGCGGACGACGACTACTCTCTCATCGTTGAGACGGTCGACGGCGCCCACGACATCGGCGACCATCAACGCCCCGATATCGTCGACGAAGACCTCAGCGACGAGGTTGGCATCATCATCGACGCCGGCGGCGGCGACGACACATCACCGTCTACAACGGCTCCACCGTCGACGAGCACACCGTCGACGGATCCTACGACGACATCGACGACGATTTTACTGTCGACAAGAAAATCAGGGTCGCTGTCGGTCCCATCGTCGACGGACCCGTCGACGTCTCTCCCATCGACGAAGTCACTGCAAATGCAGTCCACACCATCCAGATTGTACAGAACATCGCTGAAGCCTGGATTTCAATCGCCAGGCAAGATTTCGCCTTTACTCCCAAGTCACCTCTAGACGCAGAGGAAACGGATAATGATGGTCCCTTTGGGACTGCTCATTGTCCTACTGAACTTACTGTCAAGTGTCAGGAAGAGAATGAGGACTATTATGACGAGGAGCAGTACTACCAACACTATCCAGTTCCTCCTACACAATATCAGCATTTTAGATATTATGTAGATCCACCTAGGCAAGAACCTGCTCAATTACCTTCTTCTTTAATACAAGACTTACAGGACATGCTCACGGACTACAGAAAAAGGTTCCCGCCCCAAGAGGAACACATTACTTTGCTGCCGCCTCCATCAGCACCACCTGTAGCACCGCTTGCACCAATACTGCCTCCTCCTGCTACCCTTAGGATGACGCCACGTCCCATCATCCCTGTTCCTCCTAGAGGGGATCCATCCTCTTCTGAAGAAGAGCCTGAAGAGGGAGAAATTCACGATCCTCCTCCACACATCGATGAATGGGATAGCTATATTATACCTACAGCATCTCCTCCCCTTTTTCGTCTTTCTGACTCACCTCCAGAGGACATTGGAGGTTTTCATAATCTGATGGACAGGGCTACGTCCAGATTTCATCTGCCCACAATAGTCAAGCAATCAGATTGTTTCCTTTATAACTTTAAAGAGCAATCAAGGAAATCAGTAAGATCGATACCCATTATAGACCATATCTGGCAGGAAGGACTTAAAGTAATGAAATCACTGGCCACTGTAGTGCCGGTACTGCCAAGATTTAGATAAAAAATATAGGGCGCCCGAGGATTCCCCCGCATGCCTTACGGGTCATCCCAAACCGGACTCTGTGATTTCCCAAGTGGCTCAGAGAAGATCAAAAAATCCTTCCAACCTCATCACGTCTCCACCGGACAAGGAAGGATGCCGTTTGGATTCCATTGGGAAGAGATTCTCGTCCATGTCCGCAATCTCTGTCAGGGCTGCTAATGCACTAGCCATTTTGGGCTGCTACGATCGGCAAATGTGGTCCGATATCTGAGCCATGCTGGAGTTTATACCGGAGGAAAATAAACAGGAATTTCGTAAGTTCCTGGTTGAGGGAGAGCGCACTGCGGCTGAAATTATAAACTGTGCCATGGACATAGCCACAACAGGTTTTCGACAACTAGCTGGTGCGGCTGTTTTAAGACACCAAGGATGGCTTAGGGCAACGTCCTTTCGTCCAGAAGTGCAATCAAAAATACTGGACATGGCGTACGATGGAGACAGTCTATTTGGAAAACATATAGACGAAGCTCTACTAGCCATCAAAACGGATACAGACACAGCCAAAGCATTAGGTCCCTACAGTATCATAAAGTGCCCTTTCGGGGTGCACAAGGACATGCATTTTCAAGCTATAGAGGTACTTTCCAGCGCACCCAAAACTATCAATCCTTTCAGCCGCAATATCGTCAGGGTTACCAGCAGCAATCCTATCGACAGCCAACAACAGCTGGTTTCTCCAGGCAAGGCTCACGCAGGAAACCAACATCACAAGCACGCGCCTCAGTTCGCAAGCAGTAACCACATCAGGATACCAGTTACTACCCCTCCCCCCCCCCCCCCAACAGTGCAAACGTTTCCAGTCATATCCATCAATGGTGCAATATTACAACGGACCGATGGGTCTTGGATCTCATATCTTAAGGCCACACTCTAGAATTCATCCAGTTCCCACCAAACACTCCACCCAGGGGATCGCACCCCCCTCGTCTTCACTTATTCAAACAAGAAGCAAAGTTTATCCTACTGAAAGGGGCAATAGAGAGGGTTCCAGTAGCTGAAAGAAGAAAAGTCTTTTACTCCCGCTTCTTCCTGATACGCAAGAAATCGGGAGAGTGGAGACCTATTTTAAACCTCAGACGACTGAACAAATTCCTCAAAATTCAGACCATCAGAATGGTTACACTCTCCAAGGTCCTTCGGCGCCTCAACAGCAGGGACTACATGACATTGCTGGATTTAGAGAATGCTTATTTCCATGTTCCTATACACCCCAAACACAGAAAGTTCCTCCGATTCATAGTGGCTGATACCCACTATCAGTTCCGAGTCCTTCCTTTCGGTCTCAAATCTACTCCGCGGATTTTCACCAAGTTTCTGGCCCCAGTAGCAGCCTCCTTGCGGAACCAGGGTCACCATGTATTTCCATATTTGGACGATTGGCTCCTGAAAGCTCCATTGGCTCGTCTAGCGGCTGCAGCTACAAGAGATTGCATAGATCTGTTCCGCAAATTAGGCCTTTCTATAAACCAAAGAAAATCATCGGTTTTTCCAAGTCAGACAATGACGTTCCTAGGGGCCGACTTGGATACCATTCAGAGCAAAGGTTTCATTTCGCAAGAAAGGCAGGAACGGTTGCAAACCTTGGCTCTCAGACTATCAAAAAGAAAGTGCACTTCTGTGAGGACATACAAATCTCTACTGGGCATGCTCTCCTCAGCAATCGACCTAGTGCCACTAGCTCGTCTTTCCATGAGGCCTTTGCAAGAGGAACTCCAGTGTTAATGGATTCAAACTACGAGATCCTTCGACATGATAACTATCACTCCACGCATGAGAGAGGCGTTCGAATGGTGGACTTTGAAGTCACACCGCCTCTCCTTTCTGCCTTTGATCCCGAAATTCATAGTCACAACCGATGTGTCCATGGAAGGTTGGGGAGGTCATCTTCAAGACCTTCAGATTCAGGGAAAATGGTCCTTGTCCCAGCATCAGATGCATATCAACAGGCTAGAGTTGAAGGCCATTTTTCTCTCCCTGCAAGCTTTCCCCCCTCGGATAAAAGGTTCATAGGTGTTGGTCTGTACGGACAACACCACAAGCATGTTTTATGTCAACAAACAAGGAGGAACCAAATCTCTGACTCTCTCTCAGGACGCCCAGCAGCTCTGGAGCTGGCTTGCATTTCACAGGATATCCCTAAAAGCGGAACATGTTCCAGGACTTCGGAATGCTCTTGCAGACACCCTCAGCAGGACCAAAGACAACTGCCACGAGTGGGAGCTCGAACAAGACCAACTGGATAGGATTTGTTCACATTGAGGGAAACTAGCGCTGAACCTCTTTGCGACCCACACCAACTCCAAATGCCGGTTCTTCGCAAGCAGATTCTCTCTCCCAAACTCTCGGGGGAATGCCCTTTCAATACGTTGGTCAGGAATATATGCTTACGCCTTTCCTCCCATTCCACTGATACCCAAGGTCCTGACGAAAATGAAAATGGAACACTGCCGCCTTCTTCTGATAGCCCCCAGATGGCCCAGGCAGCACTGGTTCACAAAGCTTCTCCTCCTCTCAGAAGCCCAGCCCATCTGTCTGCTACCTACACCAACCCTGTTGACCAAGAACCAAGGTCAGATGTGTCACCCGGAGCCAGCATCTCTTCAATTGCATGCATGGCTCCTGAATTCTTTGAATTTAAGGATTTGACAATTGCGCAAGAGTGTAAAGACATTATCGCCAGATCTCGTGCGGACAGCACCAACAAGACGTACGGACTGAAATGGAAACGGTTCAGCCTATGGTGTTTGCAAAGCAAAGTACATCCGTACCTCTGCTCCAGAGCAAATCCTACAGTACTTACTGTCTTTGGCTAAAACTGGGCTGGTATACTCTTCAATTAAGGTCCACCTCGCAGCTATCTCTCGATATAGACGCTCCCCAAAACGTCTCGCTCTCTGCTCTACCAGAGTTGTACAGCAATTCATGAAAGGCCTATTTCGTACTTATCCACCTGTTCAAGCCCCACCCCCTGAGTGGCACTTAAACGTAGTCCTGTCACAATTGATGAAGCAACCCTTTGAGCCCATCCATAGGGCGGATATCAAGTACCTGACGTGAAAAGTAGTTCTCATGCTCGCCCTAACATCAACTAGAAGGGTTAGTGAAATACAAGCTTTCACCATAAACATCCTTTCCTTCGTTTTACAGATTAAATGGTTATCCTCAGGACGAATCCCAAATTCATCCCTAAGGTTCCTTCGCAGTGCCACTTAAACGAACCTGTCATTCTCAGGACTTTCTTCCCGGATCCTTCTACACCTGCGGAACGAATACTACACACTCTAGACATCAAGAGGTGTCTTAAATTCTACCTGCAAAAGACTAAGTCTATCCGCAAGACAGATCAATTGTTCGTAGCCTATGGACAAGGCCATCAGGGCACTGCGGATCCTAAAGCTACCATCGCAAGATGGATAGCAGCCACAATTCAGTTTTGCCACGATAAGGCAGGCAAACCTTTGTTAAGAACAGTGAAAGCGCACTCCACGAGAGCAGTCTACATCGGCTGCCATGTTCACTGGGGTTCCACTGGAAAAAAGCTGCGACTTGGAAAACGATGCATACGTTCTCGCAGCACTACTGCCTGGAGTCGACACAGCGTGCTGATTCAGCCATGGGACAGGCAGTTCTAAGTTATTTATTTCAGTAAGGTGAGCCTCTTTAATTAGAGGATTTCTTTTCTGTTGTCAGTATTGATCTGCATTTGAAGATGTATCTTTATTGGTTATAAAAGTTGGTATACTTGTTTTTAAGTTGATAATAGAGATGTTTATTTCACGTCAACGCCTTTATATGCATTTATTTTTACACCAACACTTTCACAAGACGCTCCTTTTGTGAATATATTTTGAAATATTATTGACACTACCCACCATCCACTAAGGGTGCTTATTTATTTTGCATTACTGCTTGCTATTCTGATTCAAGCATGTGAATCTATGAAAGATACCCCAATACTGGATAAGAAATAAGTTACTTACCTGTAACTGCAGTTATCCAGTATTGGTATCTTTCATAGATTCACATGCAACCCACCCTCCTCCCCGGAGAGGCTTCCCTTACATTCCAGTATTACTATCCTCACGTGTGCTGGAAAATCTGAGGGACTCAGCCTCTCTTGGGGAAGGTTCTAGAGGGTGCTAGTTACTGATTGGTTGTATTTGTTTGGTCCTTTTAGAAAAGCAGGTAGATAGGCTATTAAATGCATGGTTGCCTCCTTGATAGCCAATGGAAGTTCTTTAATTACTGCTTTACTTATATTACCGTGGGACTCCCACTTCGACGACGGGGAATGATTCAAGCATGTAAATCTATGAAAGATACCAACACTGGATAACTGCAGTTACAGGTAAGTAACTTATTTCTTCTTGTCCTGCATGGTCTCTGCTTCAGAATGCCCTTTGAGAGAAGTTGAATTGGGCATACTTATATTAAAAAAGAAAAGAAAAACACAGTGTTGATCAAAAGAACATTCCTAAGAGTTGGGTTCCGTATACCATGACCTCAAATCTTGAGGGTTCTATGTGAAATTGACAAAAAACAAACTTTAGGAAAGAGGTTTTGTTGACCCTTTTACGTCAAATCGGTTTTCAAAACCTTTTCACCTTGAATGGCATTCACCAGGTTAACAAAACCAACCTAGTCACGTTGGTCAAAATTCTAAAGACTTCTATTTTCTTCCCGCTTCTCCCAAACATTTGACTTTCATTTCAGGGGGTTACCCCACTGTAGCTTCGCATATTAAACCCAACAGCTCTTAAAGTGTCCCACTTCCTCCCCCACCTACCCTCTGTGCCTTTGCTTTCTTTTTGTTTAAAAAAAGGAATACCACCAAGGTGGGTGTAGTATACCTTACTCCCATTTTACATTCCCCCCTCCCCAACACCTCCGCCCTACTCTCTATACTGCCAGTTATGTCCTTGATCCAGCGCTACCTCTTGTCACTGAAAAATTACAGTGTGCAAAGGAAATGTCACCTCCCAAGATGACCAGTTTTAAACCCTGTAAGGACTGTCACAAGCTAATACCTTTGACAGGTCACCATTTAGTTTACCTATGGTGTGTGAAGTCGAGCCACGAGGCCAAGACCTGCAATGACTGAGCGTCGATGAACCCGAAGGCTACACGGGAAACTCTTGTCGCCAAGCAATGGAAAACTCCTCATTGAGATCGGTCCAAGGCCAAAGGTCGGTCTAAGTCTTGTTCCTGGTCCAGAAGTCAAGCCTGAGGTTGTTCGTTATTGCACTCTAAATCTTCAGGTTAGTCGAAGAAAAAATGTAATAAATCCAAGCAGGTCTCTGCCCCTTCCTGACACTCATGCACTCCTCATAAGGCAAGGGTGTCACCATTCTTCCAAATCTTGTTTCTGAAGCCAGTCGACCCCGGAGCCTATCCTGAAACTTGCCCTGGCACAACCAGAGTATCTGAAAGAGACAGTTATAGATTTCTTACCTTAGAATTACACCCAGGCGTCAGGCTGGATCTGGAGAATTATTTTCTTAGCAGTACCCTTGCGCGTCGGTGGGTGGCGTCGGTCGACTCCGCGTCTGTCGTCAGCATTGTGGTCATTGGGATGACGTTGCGGTGCCTACTTAGACGCCACCCCTGCGCGCTGACCTCAGTTCTTTCATTTTCCGCACCAGCTTAGCGCAGATCCGGAGAGAGCTACCCCTTAGTCGCTTTTTTGACTAAACTTTTTCAATGTTTTGTCAACTTCTTTTTCGACTTGTGGTGCACAAGGGATGTCCCAACGCCGGACCGGGTTCAAGCCTTGCGACGCCTGTCGCAAGCTTATGTCTGTGACGGACCCGCACCTCGTGTGCCTTTGGTGTCTGGAGCGCGACCACGACCCGAAGTCGTGCTCCGACTGCCGGGCAATGAATCCAAAGTCTTTGCGGGAGCGGTCCCGAAAGCTCTTGGAGGCTCAGCGGTCGGCTCGGCATCGCTCCCGGTCTCGTTCGAGAGGAAGGTCTCAAGGCCGCTCGCGGAGCCCCCACACTTCGTCGCACTCCAAGTCTTCGAGGTCTTCAGGTAAATCAAAGCACAAGAAGAAGGTGAAGAAGCACCAGCGCTCTTCGCCTTATCCCCATCGGTCAGCTGACGCAACGCGGGACCCGGAGCGTCATCACTCTAAGGCTCCATCTCCGGTGCCTCCTTCAGGGACGACTCCGCGCCTCCCCCCATTTCCGGGAGCCGGAGCATCCCTTGCCCAACTTCGTAAGTTCTACGAGGCCCTCCACCTCGTCTTTGGGCAGCCCGACTCCGCCGGCGCACCTTCGGGCCTGTGGAGCCAGTCGGGGCCCTAGGACTTCGATGCCGCCAGCTCCGGCCCCGGCGCCGGAGGGCCCCCGCGGATCCAGGCCTGGATCTGGATCGATGCCAGTCAATCTTAGCTGACTTTCCCCGGCGCCGATCCTGGCAACGATGCCATCCCCATCCCTGAGTTGGACCCAGAGCCGGACTGACGTCGGTCGACGTCGGATCTGACGCTGGAGGGTACTTTTGTTTCCCTGTTCATCCCTGGGTGACCCCAGTGGTCTGGACACTTCTCCAGACCTTGGCATGCTTTCTCCCCCTACCGTGGCTACGGAGGAGGGAGCGTCCTACGCTGTGGTGGTGCGAAGGGCGGCTGAGGTCTTGAGCCTTGAGCTCTTTTCAGTGGCAGTCAGGACTAACCTGTGGCATCCTCCTCTGAACCCCTTCAACGAAGCCCTCACTGACGTCCTCCTGGGCACCTGGTCCAAGCCCCGCACAGGGGCTCCTGTGGAAAGGACGATTGCCCGCCGCCATCGCCCGGCCCCAGGCGACCCAGTTTTCCTCACCCAACACTCTTCCCCCGGAGCTTGGTGGTCCAAGCCTCTTGGTCCAAGGGCACATTCCCTTCTGCTCCCCCATATAGGGAATCCAAGATGCTGGATCACCTTGGGAAGCGCATGTTCTCTTCCTCCAGCTTAGCACTGCGGTCTGTGAATACCGCGTGGCTCTTGGGCCGATACTCCCATACCATCTGGGACTCTGTTGCGCAAGTGCTGCCTCAGTGCCTGGAGGAGGCCCAGGCAGTGGCGGATGGGAGAGAGGCAGCCAAATGCACAATAAAATGTGGACTGGATACCACCAACTCACTAGGCAGAATGATTGCCACGTCGGTAGCCCATTTGGCGCTACGCCTGGTTGAGGACATCTGGCTCTTCAGGGGATGTCCAGTCTACCTTGCTGGACATGCCCTTTGATGGCCGTCATCTTTTTGGTGACAAAGCAGACTCTGCGCTGGAGCGCTTTAAAGATTCTTGGGCTACGGCCAGATCTTTGGACCTGGCTGCGCCTTCCCAACCACTCCAATCTGCTTTTCACCCCTTTCGTGGCTACGGAAGGGGCGCCCAGCCACGTCCGGCCCAGTCTAGCCACCAGTTCACGCAAGCTGCCCAGCCTCTGCGTGGCCACAGACGTGGGACCCAGCAACCTCGCGAGTCTGCGAGCCAGCGGGTGAGCCAGTCCACCCTTTCCCCCCTGCCGCAGCCTCCAAGCCTTCCTAGTCTGACCTTTCAGGCCCATCAACGGCCAGTGGGTGGCAGGATTCGCCATCACCTCCCCCACTGGCAATCCATCACGTCGGACAGGTGGGTTTTGCAAATAGTCCTAAGGGGCTACTCCCTCCCCTTCGAGACTACCTCTCCCTCCATGCCACCGTCATTCGATCGCATGTCGGTGGATCATTTGGTGCTTCTCCACCAGGAAGTCTCAGCTCTCTTGGCCAAGGGGGCTATTTGAGAGGTTTCCTGTGCCAAAAGTAGGTCGTGGTTGCTGTTCCCGCTATTTTCTGGTGCCCAAGAAAGACAAGGGCCTGTATCCTATCCTAGACCTCAGGGGCCTCAACGCTTCCTCCGAAAGGAGTAGTTCAGAAAGCTAACGTTGAGTCAGGTCCTGTCTGCCTGCGACCCTGGAGACTGGACTTGCAGGACGCCTATTTCCACATCCCTATCCTGCCAGCCCACAGACGCTACCCACGGTTCACGGTAGGCCACGTGCATTGCAGTTCACCGTGCTTCCCTTTGGCCTTACCAGTGCCCCTCCGGTGTTCACGAAGGTGATGGCGGTGGTCGTAGTTCATCTACGTCGATCATGGGTTCCAGTCTTCGCCTATGTCGACCACTGGCTGTTGAAGGCGGGCTCGCCCCAGGCTGTCGTCTCCCACCTCCAGACTACAGCGGACAGCCTGCATTCACTGGGGTTCACTATCAACGTACCGAAGTCTTACCTGACTCACTCTCAGACGCTCCCTTTCATCGGAGCTGTTCTGGACACAGTGCAGTTTCGGGCATATCCTCCCGAGCAGCGAGTCCAGGATAATCGGGCTATGATACCGATGCTTCAGCCTCTATCCCGGATTTCAGTGGAAATGACCCTGAGGCTGCTGGGCCTCATGGCCTCTTGCTAGTGGATCATGCCAGATGGCATATGCGGGCTCTGCAGTGGGACCTGAAGTTCCAGTGGGTGCAGCATCAGGGGAATATTTCCGACTACGTCCAGATCTCGGAGCGAACTGGACAACAACTGCAGAGGTGGCAGATCTCTCCCCTCCCCTCTCCCTTCCCCAACCGGACCTCACAGTAGTGACAGATGCATCAGTCCTGGGGTGGGGCGGCCATCTGGGAGAGGCGGAGATCAGAGGCGTCTGGTCTCCAGCGGAGTCCGAGCTCCATATCAACCTGTTGGAGCTCCGGGCGATTCACCTAGCACTGAAAGAATTTCTTCCCTCTCTCAAAGGTAAGGTGGTGCAGGTGTCCACAGACAAAACCACCACCATGTGGTACTGCAGTAAACAGGGCGGGGTGGGGTCGTGGACCCTATGTCAAGAGGCTCTTCGCCTTTGGACATGGCTGGAACATCAGGGCATGACCCTGGTGGTTCAACACCTGGCAGGTTCTCTGAAGGCCAGGCCGGACGAACTCGGCCGTCGGTGCCTGGTAGATCACGAATGGCGTCTTCACTCTGAGGTGGTGCAAGGTCTCTTTCAGCGGTGGGGAGAGCCTTGGTTAGATCTGTTCACCACCCAAGAGAATGCGCAATGTCAGCAGTTCTGCGCGTTGGAGTTTCCAAGGCGGCTCTCGCTCGGCGATGCTTTTCGCCACAAGTGGAGTTGTGGCCTCCTGTACGCCTTTCCACCTGTACACCTTCTGCCCAGAGTGCTGAAGAAGATCAAGCGCGACCGGGTCCAAGTTATTCTTGTGGCCCCAGACTGGGCACGAAGAGTCTGTTACCCCGAGCTCTTGAGCATGGCCATCGATCCTCCGATCAGACTGCCCCTTCGGGAGGATCTTCTGTTGCAGCAGCAGGGAACGGTTCTTCACCCGAACCTGTCCAGCCTCCACCTCCTTGCGTGGAGATTGAGCGGCATCAATTGACAGCTTTTGACCTTCCACCCGAAGTCTGTAATGTCATCTTGGCAGCCAGGCGTCCCTCCACGAAAACGGTATACGCCTGTAGATGGAACAAGTTTGTGGCATGGTGCACAGCAAAGGCTGTGGATCCCCTTTCTGCCCCTCTTTCAGAGGTTCTTCTGTGTATATACTTTCTTTGGCCCAGCAGGGCGCTGCCCTGGTCACTCTTGAAGGCTACCTTGCAGCTATTTCTGGTTTCTTTCGGCTACCAGATCAGCCTTCTTTATTCAAGTCCCTTATTGTACATAGATTTTTTAAGGGCATTACTAATCTCTTTCCTCCTTCTCCCTTCATAATGCCCCAGTGGGACTTGAACCTTGTTTTAACTTATCTAATGTGTGCTCTCTTCGAGCCCCTTCACAACTGTCCTCTCAGGCTCCTCAACCACTATAGACAAGGGGACCCCTGGAGTTAAATGTAGGTAGAGAAGCAGGGGGAAGACTACCACAAAATACAAAAGAGCTACTCTACCTATACCATTTTAAAGTATGCTATACGTCATAAGTTTTGTTGACCACTCTGGCTAGACCACTGACTTAAATATTCACATCATCCAGGAAAATTTTAACATCGTCTGATTTATTATTTTTTCTCTTTTCAATACAAATATATTAGTACATTCACAAATAAATATCCTACATAAAAGTTATTAGAAACATCAGATCCCATTGCAGAACTTCCGCTCACAACATACAATCAAATTCATACTCCGACATCCCCACGCAAACCGCAAATCCATACGTCAAATTTATCACAAAAAGCATAATATGCACCAAGTCCCCTCAATGTATATACCAATACAGAAAAAAGTTTTTTCCACCAACTCAAGAGAGCAAAACCCACGGATTTGTTTTACACTTAATGTAACATCATAACAAGAGAATAAATATAATCAAACAAAATATTTTCACATCAAAGAAAAACTTTTCAAAATAATTCATCAGTTTTCCAAAAACAAATAATCCAGATATGTTCATGGAGGGAACTTATTCACAGCGCCGACGCGCGTTTCGGTGAAACACCCTTTCTTTGGGTATCACCTTCTTCAGGGCGCATATGGTGTATATTAGACAGAGGAGGCAATGAGACCTGTCAAAAGCAAAAAATGGATTATACTTTTTCTTCTCTGTGTATATATGATTATTATAAGTATGATGATCATGGCTTTTGTTTAATACATACATTGAATTGTATACATCAAAAGTAAAGTAAGAAACAGTGGTCAATCGCACAGAGGGTCAAGACCTAAGATAATTTAAATTCCAAATATCATAAAAATCTAGAAAAACAACTGCACACTAGAATAAGGACAGAATAAGAAAAAAGATAGAAGAAGAAAAAAGAAGAAAGAGTAGAATGCATAAGAATAAAGATGGGAGTATTAAGATCAGAACAAGTCAATGTGCCAGATCGATGGCTCTAAATCATAAGCTCATCCATATTCCCTCCCACAGGATGTGACTACCCTAGTTAGAATAACGGTAGCCAACAATACATCAGAACAAAGTTCTGCATGGGCTGAATGAGCATGACCAGGAGCCAATAAGAAAACCAATGTCAAACAAATTAATAATAAGAAAAACAACAATACGAAACCACATTCATATGTTAAAGATAGTAATCATGACTACATACCTATCTTACTAAAGGTGGAAGATACTGATATAGGGAAATCTCCTTGGTGAAAACATAAGGGCCACTGCTTGTTTGAGTACCGCCTATAATGAAGACGGAATCATAAAATCATTAAAGGGCCTAATTGTGTAAGAGGTCCTAGTTGCAAGGTACTACGGTCCAAATAGCTTAAAATCCTTACCGGAAAATGATTAAAGAGCTCTAAGTGCTGCGGTCCATACGATTGTTGTGGAAACAAAAAGACACGAAGTGTGTTTTAGATGCGGGTCCTTTGATATGGAGCTACGTTGTGCGGGGGCTAATCTTCAAGTATGTCTAAGCTGAGGCAGGCTCCGCCTAGTTTCTGTAACACAAACAACACCGAAACATTGTAGCCTAATGAGAAGAAATAATCCGCCTAATTTCTGAAACACAAACAACACCGAAGCTTTGTAGCCTAATGGAAAGAGATATTCCACAGGGCGTGTACGTTGAAGCGCTGTCGAAAATAGAAGGCAGATTCTCACCTCAATAGGGCCGCACAGCAAGAGAATATAATTGTCGTGTTCGTTCAGAAGACGCTTTGGTTGCTAATGCATCAATAAAAGAAAAACATTACTATTACTGGATGCCCAATGCGCAAATTGCTAGAGTCAAATTTGCCAAGCGTGCTGAATAAGTTATAAAATAATACCTCTTGGGACCAGCATCGCAGCAAAAAATCCCGCTCCGTGATGTTTAAATAATTGGGACGTAGCCAAGGAGAATTCCCTGTCCAATATAAACAGATACCAAAGGAAAGAAAAAATGACAAAACAACAGTTACGGTGGTTTCTAAGAGGGTCTAATAACTCAATTCTTAGGTAGTGAGCCGTCATAGTCCCGAAATGGATTACCTGAATTAAAAGAAAAATGTTCCATGCAGCGGCGAAATAACAGAGCGTCTTGCCAACAGAAAAAGACTAATCACCTCGGGCATTTAAATAGCCCAATGACTCTGCGCGTAGATGTCTGCAGCTCGCAAAAGAGGCGTAGCTGGCAAGTAGAGGCGGCGTTACCTATTCCTTTCTGGAATTCTTAAAGGAGCAAGGCCCCCGGCAATGTACCAAAATTGAATTGCGAGCTGCAGACATCTACGCGCAGAGTCATTGGGCTATTTAAATGCCCGAGGTAATTAGTCCTCCACCCGGGCCGTTTCTTTCTCTGTTGGCAGGACGCTCCTTTATTTCGCCGCTGCATGGAACCAAAGCGTCTTCTGAACGAACACGACAATTATATTCTCTTGCTGTGCGGCCCTATTGAGGTGAGAATCTGCCTTCTATTTTAGACAGCACTACAAAGTACACTCCCTGTGGAATATCTCTTTTCATTAGGCTACAATGCTTCGGTGTCGTTTGTGTTTCAGAAATTAGGCGGATTATTTCTTCTCATTAGGCTACAATGTTTCGGTGTTGTTTGTGTTACAGAAACTAGGCGGAGCCTGCCTCAGCTTAGACATGCTTGAAGATTAGCCCCCGCACAACGTAGCTCCATATCAAAGGACCCGCATCTAAAACACACTTCGTGTCTTTTTGTTTCCACAACAATCGTATGGACCGCAGCACTTAGAGCTCTTTAATCATTTTCCGGTAAGGATTTTAAGCTATTTGGACCGTAGTAACTTGCAACTAGGACCTCTTACACAATTAGGCCCTTTAATGATTTTATGATTCCGTCTTCATTATAGGCGGTACTCTATTAGAAAACAAGCAGTGGCTCTTATGTTTTCACCAAGGAGATTTCCCTATATCAGTATCTTCCACCTTTAGTAAGATAGGTATGTAGTCATGATTAATATCTTTAACATATGAATGTGGTTTCGTATTGTTGTTTTTCTTATTATTAATTTGTTTGACATTGGTTTTCTTATTGGCTCCTGGTCATGCTCATTCAGCCCATGCAGAACTTTCTTCTGATGTATTGTTGGCTACCGTTATTCTAACTAGGGTAGTCACATCCTGTGGGAGGGAATATGGATGAGCTTATGATTTAGAGCCATCGATCTGGCACATTGACTTGTTCTGATCTTAATACTCCCATCTTTATTCTTATGCATTCTACTCTTTCTTCTTTTTCTTTTTCTATCTTTTTTCTTATTTTGTCCTTATTCTAGTGTGCAGTTGTTTTTCTAGATTTTTATGATATTTGGAATTTAAATTATCTTAGGTCTTGACCCTCTGTGCGATTGACCACTGTTTCTTACTTTACTTTTGATGTATACAATTCAATGTATGTATTAAACCAAAGCCATGATCATCATACTTCTAATAATCATATATACACAGAGAAGAAAAAGTATATTCCATTTTTTGCTTTTGACAGGTCCCATTGTCTCCTCTGTCTAATATACACCATATACGCCCTGAAGAAGGTGATACCCAAAGAAAGGGTGTTTCACCGAAACGCGCGTCGGCGCTGTGAATAATTTCCCTCCATGAACATATCTGAATTATTTGTTTTTGGAAAACTGATGAATTATTTTGAAAAGTTTTTCTTTGATGTGAAAATATTTTGTTTGATTATATTTATTCTCTTGTTATGATGTTATATTAAGTGTAAAACAAATCCGTGGGTTTTGCTCTCTTGAGTTGGTGAAATTACTTTTTTCTGTATTGGTATATACATTGAGGGGACTTGGTGCATATTATGCTTTTTGTGATAAATGTGACGTATGGATTTGCGGTTTGCGTGGGGATGTTTGAGTATGAATTTGATTGTATATTGTGAGTGGAAGTTCTGCAATGGGATCTGATGTTTCTAATAACTTTTATGTAGGATATTTATTTGTGAATGTACTAATATATTTGTATTGAAAAGACAAAAAATAATAAATCAGACAATGTTAAAAGTTTCCTGGATGATGTGAATATTTAAGTCAGTGGTCTAGCCAGAGTGGTCAACAAAACTTATGACGTATAGCATACTTTAAAATGGTATAGGTAGAGTATCTCTTTTGTATTTTTTGGTACTCTCAGGCTCCTCTCTCTGAAAACTGCCTTCCTTGTTGCCATCACCTCTGCTCGCAGAGTGAGTGAGCTTCAAGCTCTATCTTCTAAGCCCCCTTTCTTCACTGTGCATCTGGACAAAGTGGTGCTTAGGACGAGGCCCTTGCTCCTTCCTAAAGTGGTTACACCATTTCACATAGGACAAACAATCAATTTGCCCACTTTTTTCCCACCTCCACACCCTTCCAAGGAGGAGGAGAGACTCCACCGCCTGGACCCTAAAAGTGCGCTATCTTTCTAACTTGACTGCACAAAAGATTTCCTGGTGGATGATCAGCTCTTCGTTGGCTATGTAGGTGCCAAGAAAGGCCGGGCTGTTCAAAAGCATACCATCTCTCGATGGGTTGTCCTTTGCATAAAGATCATTCTACGCTTTAGCGAAAAAGGAACATCCAGTGGGGCTACGTGCTCATTCCACTAGATCAATGCAGCAACTACTGCATTGGCACGTGGAGTCCCACTTCTTGACATCTGTCAGGCAGCCACGTGGGCATCCCTGCACACGTTCACCAGACATTACTGCCTGGACAGCCAAGTCCGGAGGGACGGCTATTTTGCCCGTTCCGTCCACCAGGACTTTCTGGTGTGAACTTGGTTCGCAGCCCCTACTCCGGGGTTGGTCTAGCTGGGGTATCTATTCTAAGGTAAGGAATCTAAAACTCACTCTCTTTCAGATGAACAAGTTACTTACCGTCTGTAATGATGCATCTGTAAGAGACATGTTAGTTATAGATTCCTTACCGCCCCACCCATCCTCCCCGCTCTGCGAACTGACTTCTAGGGATAGGGACTCCCTTGCAGGGCCCTAGTTGTTGCGCACCAGTGGTCAGTGTCTTTCATGGCTCTGCGCTTCTGGCGTGGAAAGTCATGTCAGAACTGACCTCACCACACAGGGGCGGCGTCTAAGTAGGCACCGCAACGTCATCCCGGGGACTACGACGCCGATGATGGACGTGGAGTCGACCGACGCCACCCACCGACGCGCAGGGGTACTGCTAAGAAAAAAATTCTCCGGATCCAGCCTGACGCCTGAGGGTAATTCTAAGGTAAGGAATCTATAACTACCCTGTCTCTTACAGATACATCGTTACTGAAGGTAAGTAACTTGTTCTTCCAGTGCTGTCTGCGACACAGAGGCAGATCCAAGAGTTCTGCAAGGCCAAGCTCTGACTCTTGAGATCTCTTCCGATTCCCTCTGGCGTGCCTGTGTGCCCTAAGGAGACGAGAGGCCCTCCATCTTGTATGGATCAGCACCAGTTGGACCCTTCCAGACCCACACCGGACCTCCTCCAGCTCCTGTATTCACTCTTCCTCCGGCTCCACAATCCGTGCTGGATCCTGGACCATGATGCCGACTCCATGCAGACTCCCCTTACCACGAGAGCACGAGATGCCATTGTGCTTTCTGGCTCACAATCTGTGCCGCTACAACCTCGGCCCAGGCTGCGCCATGTTTCCGTCGAACCACAGCTTTGCTTAACATCCCACCTCCACAACGAAGAACCCACACATTGCATTCCTTGTTTGGGACAGATTGTGATGATGATTATGATGCAGGTGACGAAATTGGCAAACCCTACCACAAAGAGAATTGGTATGATGACCATCAAGAGGCCCGTGGTCTAGAAACCTCTCTGGATTCTGCCCTTCTCACACCCATAGGTCCTGCCACTGAAGAGTGCTTCCATTTGTGGTCATGTGGTGGGCAGCCGAACTTCTCTATCTCCAGCTTCCCAGCTTAGAGATCAAAACCACTGTCTTGGCTGAAGTTCTTCAGCTGGATTAAACAACTACTGAGCCCCTCCCACCTTTTAACGAGGCAATAACTGATACTCTACTAGGGGCCTGGGTCAAACCTTACTTTGGCCCCCCCAGCAAATCACCAAATTGCACGACGCCACCGACCTGTCTCGGGCAACCCTGCATTTTTGTCTCCGTTCTCCTCCCCTGAGACCTTAGTGGTGCAAGCGTCTACTGGTCAGACAAACTCAAATACTTTTCCGACTACTCCCTCCCCCCAATAGGGAGTTCAAAAGAGTGGAGACCTTTCAGAAGGAATATTTTCTTCAACCAGCTTGGCCCTCAGGTCAGTCAATGTCAGTTGCGTGCTGTGCTGCTATTCCCACCACCTTTGAGATTCAGTGGCTCAAGTACTCCCAGGTGTCCCTTCGACCTGTTCTGGCCAAAGCTATACAGGATGGTTCTGACATGGGCAAATTCACAATTCATTGTGGCCTGGACAGCACCGATTCCATCGGGTGAGCCATTGGCACCAGTGTCTTCATTCCTTCACCACACCTGGCTGCGGGCAACAGGTTTTTCCAGCCGTCTATTATGGACATGCCCTTTAACGAGTCCGCCTTTTTGGAGACAAGGCAAATTCTGCTCTGGAACAGTTCAAAGAGAGTATGGCCACAGCACACTCCCTGGGCTTTTCTGTCCCACCTCGCCAGCCACTGTAGCCCTAACATTCTTTTGCATTTTCGGCAGAGGCACCCCATACTGACAGCCAATTCAACCTCAGCAAGGTGCCCAGCACTTTCGTAGCTGAGGCCATGTCACCTACTGACCGAGTGGTCAATGAGACAGTCAGCCTACTGAAGCCCTTGGCCTCATCTTCCAAACCCTTTTACTGTGTCCTTAGTGGAGCACAGCCACCTGATTGAAGTCAGAACCCAATGATTTTTGCCGTGTTGGCAGGCCAAAACATCGGACAGGTGGATCCTGCAGCTTGTCATGAAGGGATAAAACCTACTCTTCATAGCCCCTCTGCCCGCACCTCCCACCAACCCCATACCGACTGACAGAGGATGATCTGTCTTACGGCAGGAAGTGCAAGCTTTTTGTGGCCAAAAGTCTATAGAGATGTTGTCTGTGCCAGAAGTGGGCCTTAGTTGTTATTCCGGTAAACATCGTTTACCACGAAAACTTTTCCCCGGAGGGAATTACAACGCGGTCGTTACAACGACCGCGTTGTAACCACGCATACCATTACTCCGCAAGTCGGAACAACGACTTGTGGAGCGGGGAGAAGGTGTTGGATTTGAAATCCAACACCTTCCCTACTGTCCGCACAGACTGGAGTTGGAATAGTAAATTATACTATTCCAACATCCAGCACCCTCTCTGCAAGTCGTTGTTACGACTTGCGGGGTAATGGTATGCATGGTTACAACGCGGTCGTTGTAACGACCGCGTTGTAATTCCCTGCGGGGAAAAAGGATGCGTAAAAAAAAGGTATATTAGTTATTCCAGCTACTTTCTGGTGCTAAAGAAAGACTGAGACCTTGGTTCTGTTTTAGACTTGTGCCGTCTTCTTGGACAAATTCAGAATGCTCACCCTGGCCCAGGTCTTCTCTGCTCTAGACTCTGGAGACTGGCTGATGGCATTGGATCTGCAGGATGCCTAATTCCATATTCCCATCATGCAGGCCCATCAGCACTATCTGCAGTTCATGGCCGGAAAGGAGCATTTTCAGTTTGCCGTGCTCCCCTTTAGTCTTACCAGCGCCCATCAGGTGTTCATGAAAGTGATGACAGTGGTAGCAGCACACCTTTGGAGGTTGGGGTTCCAGTCTTCCCTTACCTCAAAGACTAAGTGTTGAAGGCGCACTTGCCCCAGGCATTTGTCAAGCATCTCCAGACTACGGCGAACATACTGTCATCTTTGGTGTTCACTATCAATGTGCTAAACTCGCATCTGGCTTCTTCTCAGACACTCCTCTTCATCTGAGCCAAATCGGTCGTGCTTTTCCCCTGGAGAGTTCAGGACATGGAGGCTAGGATCCTGATCTTTCAGTCCCTGTCCTGGATTTCAGTGAGGTCATCTCTTTTGAGGCTTCCTGCTGGTAACGCACACCAGATGGCGTATGTGGGCTCTGCAGTGGGATCTGAAGTCTTATTGGGCTCAACATGAAGGGAACATCTCTGACCATGTCCAGATTTCTGAGGAGATTGCAAAACATATGCAATGGTGACTACAGGACCGTGATTGGTTCAGTGTCAGAACACTCTACTTACCCCACTCAGAGCTGACGGTGGTGACTGATGCGTCACTCCTGTGTTGGGGCGGCCACCTGGGAGAGGTGGAGATCAGAGACTGCTGGTCCCCGGCGGAGTACTGGCTCCACATGAACCTTCTAGAGCAGAGGGCCCTCCACTTGTTGTTGTAAGCCTTCCTTCCATTCATCAAGGGGAGGCTGGTACAGGTGCTTATGGACAACACTACCGCCATGTGGTATTGCAACAAACAGGGTGGGGTGGGGTCTCGGACCCCGTGCCAGGTGGCCCTGCCCCTCTGGAAATTACTGGGCCATCAAGGCATTAACCTGATGGCGAAACACCTGGCAGGCTGCTTGAATGCCAGGGCGGACAACTCAGTCGTCAACGTCTAGAGGATCACACATGGCAGATGCACCCACAGGTGGCACAAGGTCTCTTCCGAGAATGGGGAGAACCTTGGCTCGATTTATTCACCACTCAGAGAATGCACAATGTCAGCAGTTCTGCGTGTTAGAGTTTCCAAGGCGCCTCTTGCTAGGAGACATGTTCGCCTTGGGTGGAACTAGGAACTACTTCTTTATGCCTTTCCACTGATACCTCTTCTGCCCAAGCTCTGAAGAAGTTCAGGTCCAACCGGTCCCAAGACATCTTATTGCCCCTGGGTTGGGCATAGAGAGTATGGTATCCAGAACTCCTGGACATTAGCGTCTATCCTCCGATCAGGCTGACCCTCCTGGAGGATCTGCTGGTACAGCAATGGGGCAGGGTTCTGCACCCATGCCTTTGCAATGTCCACGTTCATGCTTGAAGATTAAGCAACAATAGCTGAACACCTTCGACCTTCCTCTGGAGATGGTTTATGTCATCTTGGCAGCCAGGTGTTCCTCAACAAAAACTGTTTACGCCTGTAGCTTGGTGCAGCACATGGCAGATAGACTCACTTCAGGCAAAGTTATCCTACATTTTGTGGTTTGCAGTGTTCCTCGCCCAGCAAATCTTTGCTCTGTGCACAGTTAAATGGCATCTTTCAGTCTTTTTGCTGTTGCTGGATCAGCCCTAATTGTTTAAATCACTGGTTGTAATGCATTTTTTGACAGACTTGCAACATCTGTTTCTTCCCTCTCCCTTTGTCATGCCACAGTGGGACCTTAACTTGGTCCACACATATTTGATGTGTACTCCCTTCGAGCCACTTCTCAGATGTCTCATGCGGCTTTTCACCATCAAGATGGCATTCCTCATCGCCATAACATCAGCATGGCGTTTAAGTGAGCTTCAAGCTCTTTGTGTAAACCCACCATACACCACCTTTTTCCCCAGATAAACTGGTTCTGTGGACGCAAGTATCCTTCTTGACGATACTCTTAACGCCGCTGCACATCGATCATGCCATCACCCTGCTGGTGTTCTATGCTCCGCCTCACCCTTCTAAGGGGGCGGAGAGACTCCATTACTTGGACCCCACAAGGGCATTAAGTTTTCACATTTATCGCACCAGAGAACACTGGGTGGATGATCAGCTCTTTGTAGGGGTATGCTTAAGTGAAAAAAGGCAAGGTCATGCAGAAGTGGACCATCTCCTGCTGGATCGTGCTCTGCATTAAGATCTGCTATGCTTTTGCCAAGAAACAACCTCTGGAAAGACGGCAAGCTCAGTCCACCAGGGCCAAGGCTGCTACCACTGCGTTGGCACGCGGAGTTCCTGTCATGGACATCTGCCAGTCAGCCAAGTGGGTGGCACTCCATATGTTCACAAAGCACCAGTGTCTGAACAGTCGGGTTTGCTTGCTCAGTCTTACAGAACTTTTGGTTTGAGTCCATTCAGAAGACCACCTTCAAATAGGTACTGCTTTGGTATCTATTCAAAAGGTGAAGAATCCGCATTTAGAAGTCTATCAGAAAAACAAGTTACTTACCTTTGTTAACATTCTTTCAGGTAGAGACTGTCTAACTACAGATTCCTCACCAACCCTGCCATCATCCCCGTTCTGTTCATTGGACTCTACCCATTAATAAGATCCCAGGTATGGGAATCTGCACACTGGTCACAACCAGTTTGCTTTTGGGGCTCTGCGTTTGGGGTCACGTACAGTTTCAAAAGCAACTGATTTCAGCGCGAAGGAGTGGTGCCTATATTCTCTGCACGTCATTTCCAGAGCAGAATGGCGTCCGTGTGGAGCTGCATGGTGCCACCTACCGGCTCACAGAGGTACTGCTGGAAAAGCTTACTGATCCAGTCTGATGCCTGGAGAATATTCAAAAGTTGAGAAATCTGCAGTTAGTCTCTATCAGAAAGAACGCTCCCGAAGATAAGTGACTTGTTAGTCTAACATCGCTCCCAAATATTGAAGTCTCGGCGCTGGGAGATCGATTTTGCTATGATTTATTTGGAGCTTCACATGTTGGAGGACTTCGGCAGTCATCTGAAAGCTTTGTAGAACATCTTCCAGAGTCTGCCTAACGGAGCCAGTTATCCAGATATAAGTAGACAATGAATTTCCTGTTTCCAGGATGGGTCTCTGGGCCCCTTAAGCTCCATGGAGCGGTCTCAGAACGAAGGCGAGACTTGGTATTGGTAATGTTGGTTGTTTACTACAGACCGCAGCAACTTTCACTGGTTCTGGGGGAGCGGAGGTGCAGGGTTTCAAATTATGCTTCATCAAGGTAGACTTAGCACACCTTGAGTCCGGAGCCTCAGTGAAAGTCTGGATAAATCGTTTGACCAGATAGCATCCTGAAATGTTCCCTTTTGTTTGCATCCTTTAAATCCTGAGTGGGACTGTATTCTTCATTTGGGCCTTTGCTCGTGAGAAAAAAACAAATCCTTTTCAATGTTTGTATTATGGGCACCCTGTATTGAAACTAAGATCATCTGTGTGCCTTACAAAAACTTTGCCGCCCCTCCATTACTCATTTTCTTACTTGCATTGCTTTTTTTTCTTTCAGTGCAAGTTCACTTTAGATGCACTATGAAGTTTTTGGCAGTGTCCACATCAAATCTGTGTTCTGACACCCAAAGTGTAAATCCATTCTGGGTGAAAGTGGCTAAGACCCTCTCAAGTCAGGCTGTGCAGCAGTGGCATTGTGAATCTAGTTCAGTGGCATAGGTTAGACAGCTTACTGACTCCTCTCCCCTCCAGTGAGGTTTGGTCGTGCAATGGGCATAGATTCAGTCCTCAGTCTGGGTCAGTACACACAGCAGGACCAGTCAGAAGTGGTCCAACTGTGAACTCTAAGTCCAAAGGCTCTCACAGTTTGACCATTACTGGGACAGAATGAAGGAGCACACGTACCTTTGAATGGAGTAGACCTTCTGGTTGGGTCTATCATCACACCTTAACCACCAGAAGGGTTAGAAATAGAGAACCCTTCATCTAGTAATTGATTCATTCTTTGTCCCCTAGACAACAAGGAGGCCTGCGTCCCTGTGCAGGAGAGAAGACATTGGCCTAGGGGTACAGAATCAGATGGGTGCTTCCCTCCCTCCAATGTGGCCTATCTGTGAAGGCTGCCTGAAGGTTTGCAGCTGTGGCCCATCGAGAGATGGAGACTCTACTTGCATGCATGAGGAGCTGAAGTACGCCTTCTAGGAGGCGCCGAATGAATCCACAAACAGTTCCACGTGGAGGACATCTCCCACAGACAGACTGTCAAGGAACCACTTGGTTCCTGCAGTAAAGCTGGCCCGAAGTCCACCAAGAGCATTATATGGGTCGTAGAGCTGCAGCATGGTCTTGTCAAGGGTGGTGAGCCCATGCCATATCCACCACATCTAATGCCTGTATCCCCTATTGTTAGCCATAGAGGGGCCTGGAGGCAGCGAGAGTTCACACCTCTGCCAGGTTCTTCTAGCTGCATTAGGTCACCCTGATTCTGCAACGATCTGAATTACATTTCTAGCTCTTGGAGTTCCAGAGATAATGGCTGAACCTGAGGATGGTACCTATCCCTAAAAGACCACTCCCCTGTTGGTACTGCAATGTGTGCACCAGGTGCTCCATATACGAATTAACTGGGTGACAAAAGTGATTCCCTGGAGCACACCATAGTGTGTAAACCGGGTATTACGATGAACCTGTCGGAATACACGGAGTGTGCCAACATAAAAAAAGATAACCAATGGAGGACCCTACCGTTCAAACCCAAATGACCAACAGAAAAGAAGGAAGTGCCCCAAGGTCCAAACAGAGCAAGGAGATGTAGCTTCATGAAGAGGACAGGTGGCACGTTCCTCAGTAGCTTGAAGGAGGCCTTCCAGCACTGAGAGAGCAACTGTCTCAGTGCTGTGTCCTGGTCAAAGGCAGAGTGCTAAGGCGGCAACAAATGATGATGGTCAGTATGGGCCTGATATTGTCCCATCCAACAAAAGGGAATGCTAGCAGGGCTCTGCTTCTTGAAAAGTGGTGGCATCCATCCCAACTTCAGTTGGAAGGGGAACAGACCAACACCGCCAGATTGATTGACCAAGTCACACAAAGGGTGCAGTGCATTAGAAGAGTGATCGCATAAAACTCTAGCTGGAATGGGTTATCCCAAATAGGGCATAGGGCTCAAGGAACACACAAAGTACGCAACATCCGCTGGGGTAACTAAACCAAAACATCTGGACCAGATGGAGAGGGAACAATGTTGAACTCCTCTTC
This sequence comes from Calotriton arnoldi, assembly GCA_963921515.1. Classification (NCBI taxonomy): domain Eukaryota; kingdom Metazoa; phylum Chordata; class Amphibia; order Caudata; family Salamandridae; genus Calotriton; species Calotriton arnoldi. The sequence goes on from CAWUFW010002417.1 coordinate 1,439,287, forward strand.
TTTTCAACATAGTGAGAAATTCTGTTTTTATACGAGCTTTAACTAGTGTAGTGATGCTCTGTGGATTATTAAAAAGTTCAGGTCTCCCTAACATAATACATTGATCCTTTTTGTATGTTAACCACGGGATATTGTGTACATTGCCGTGCTGAAGACACTCAGTAATTCTATCCTGATTAAGAAGAGTTTCAGATTCTGACCATATGGAGAGCCATAGCATTAATGGTGCTAGTTTTTAAAATACGGTAATCCTAATTCCGAGAGACAAACATAAATTGGGACAGATAATAGTCTTCTCGAAAACACATTTTCACTACCTGTATATGTCTTGTATTGCAATTTCCCCAAATACCTGTGCCATATATCAGCACAGTGGTGCATTATGCTTTATTGGTGTTAATCATCGCTTCTAAGGGTTTTGAGCCTGACTATGCAGAAAACCTAAAGGTTGCATCAATGGTTTGGTCAAATTGAGCTTTCTTCACTTACTCTTGCTGGCATAGGGTACCCCCAGATACGTGAAAGTTGGTACACAAAGAGATTTGGCCCTGTTAATATAGTGTGACTTTGTATTTCTGGACACCGCCCCCCGCATCCTATGGTGTATTCATAAACACAATAAATCTTTTCAGTAACCCCTGATGGCCTACAACACTTCTTGACACTAAGACGCAGTCATCTGCAGGAGACTCCTTGCTCCCATCCTGGGCGTATTATTTTCCTGCAAGTGAGTACTTGCCTCTCTCAAAATGTAACAACTGCCTGGACGGAGGAGTTATTGACTGGTATCTACGGTGTCATATTCTTTGAGTTTCTAAGGCCACACCACCTCCTGCCTGCCCAACCTGCTACCCTGACAGAGACAAGTGCTAGAAGGAATAATTTGTCCTAAAATGTGAATGCTATAGTGATGTAACCTCAGGAAACTACTAGTATTGAACAGTAGTCCCGGGTGTATTGTTCAGTAACCTCTGACTACTCTGGGCCCCAACAACCCCTGCATGCCTCGGGCCCCACTCTCGCTTGTCTGGACAGTACCCAGACAATTATTGATAAACAAAAAGATCCACCCAAAGGAGATTGTAGTTCAAGAAGTCTGATCATAGGTCAAGTGTGTTTCCTACATTGGTGGGAAGCACATCGTGTTTCTTAAATACCCCTCACACACCAAAAGGGCCCTTGGTGCCATGCTTCATCATGGGGGTCTTCGCATCCCTCTACGGAATGCGGCGTGCTACTACCAACGAATGCGCGGGAGCACTAATGTAATCTCTATGTGTGGTGCGAGAGAGGTGGTGAGAGGTAGGGTCAGGAGTGAGTGGTAAGTGAATGTTAAAAAATACCTAGCATCATCGGAGTAAAAAAACTTTTTAATAAGCCTTGGTGCCGGCATTATTAAAAATGTGTGAGGTGGAGGTATGTTGTGTTAATGTACAAAACCTCCTACGTGTGTCAACATGTTTCGAAGCGTGCTGCTTCTTCTTCAGGACGGGTACACAGATCCCTACCCTACTCACATGGATGGTGTGACAATGTCAGCAGTTTCAGTACTATGTGTAGACAGGTGGTAATTGCTACAAAAAGAGCCTTAGAACGAAAGGGACCCTCATGATGCCATTGGCTTCAAATCAACAAGTATGTGATCGTTTTTTCCTTTCTAGGTTGTTTCCTCTCAGATTTCTGATTTTAAGAACTCGCTAGACACTGCAAAATTACCCTGGGACATGATTCCTTTAGTGTGTGTGTTTTCTGTTACATGTGTGTACGTCTTGTACTTGTCCTTTTTTACAGGACACTGCACTGGCACCAATATTTAAGAGTTCTCTCCATTTAATAGACACTGTATTTATCACTTATACAGGTCACGAACATTACTTCTGGTATATAATTTGTATGCCTGATTTTCTCTATATATTGTGTTTCTTTTTCAGACTGAAACTAAGGAATTTCCTTTTTTTCACATAATATTGAGACCATTGTGTCTCTTTTTGTAGCAATTACCACCTGTCTACACATAGTACTGAAACTGCTGACATTGTCACACCATCCATGTGAGTAGGGTAGGGATCTGTGTACCCGTCCTGAAGAAGAAGCAGCACGCTTCGAAACATGTTGACACACGTAGGAGGTTTTGTACATTAACACAACATACCTCCACCTCACACATTTTTAATAATGCCGGCACCAAGGCTTATTAAAAGTTTTTACTCCGATGATGCTAGGTATTTTTTAACATTCACTTACCACTCACTCCTGACCCTACCTCTCACCACCTCTCTCGCACCACACATAGAGATTACATTAGTGCTCCCGCGCATTCGTTGGTAGTAGCACGCCGCATTCCGTAGAGGGATGCGAAGACGCCCATGATGAAGCATGACACCAAGGGCCCTTTTGGTGTGTGAGGGGTATTTAAGAAACACGATGTGCTTCCCACCAATGTAGGAAACACACTTGACCTATGATCAGACTTCTTGAATTACAATCTCCTTTGGGTGGATCTTTTTGTTTATCAATAATTGTAAGGGGAGGCTGAATCCACCCCAGGTGTTCATGTAGGACACCGACTCTCCACTCCCTCCTTTGGTTTTTTCAGTACCCAGACAAGCAAGAACAACATATTGCCAAGATTGTGTGTGGAAGAGGAAAGGTATTCATACTAATGCAGACATCAAATCAAAAAAGCAATGTTATCAGACTAGAGAAAAATGATAGTAAAGTAAGTAAAGTATGCAGTAGCCTCAGGGATGGTAAATAACATTGAAAAAGTACTCACAGGGATGCTGTAAGAGCAAGTGGTAAACGTTCAAAAGAGGGCAATACAGAAAGATGAAGCGAACACTGCAAGTCGCTCTGGTAAAGAAGGGCAGCCCTCCTCTTGTACTGCAGCCATCCATGTAAGGAAGAAAGCATCAGGCAAAAAGTGACGATAAGCAGGTCCTGGGGATGAAAAGAATATCTAGGGTTTGGGGGCAGTAGGTTTGCTTATCTCTGAAGCATGAGATAAAGCACAGTGACAGTTGAGAAGGCCACAAAAGCGATTATTCAGAAAGGTTGTACGAAAATGAAACGTGGGCGTGCACAGGACCTTTATAAGGGTCTGAATATAAGGCAGCTCACCGGGCAAAGAGACAGACCTCCAGGTGTAATAGATAGCACGCAAAGATCAGCACACATGGACTAACCAATATCCAGCACTGCAGAAACTGAACCATAGAAGGGCAGAGTCCAGTGCCCTGTCCTCCTATCTACTTACAGGTCTAACCAGGATTGGCACCCTCACATCACAGGCGAGGACATCCTGCAGGACCAAGAGATGGAGGTGACCATAATGCCACAGACAGTGAGTCTAAGGTGGCGAGGCCAATTGTAATCTCCGACAGGAAAGAACGATGGATTTGGCCTCCCCACTGCCTGCCTTTTGTACCCACAGCTCACAGTCCGCATCAAGTCACAAGAATGAAATAGACTTTCCTTTTACGGTCTTGCAGATACTTTAGTATGCACGTAAAGTGCATATCTCAACCCAGGGTATAAGGTGCGCACGCACACTCCTCTGTATGCTCTCTGCGTGTTTGTACAAGTCACTCTTTGATCTGCAGTCTTCTGACCTGTGTTTTTCTTCTGTTAGCCCTGCCCCGATGTTTACTGGTTTCCCATCTTCACAGAGAAGATGTGCGACGAACTGGTGGAAGAAATGGAGCGCTTTGGACAGTGGTCTGGCGGGAAGAATGAGGTGAGTGCAGATGATGCAAGTTGATGGAAGCCCTCTAATTGACAATGTGAATCCACGCTTTCATTTCCCTATACCTTTACATGTGTAAACTAATCTCCACGAGCTCCCACACCACTCTTTCTCTGCTTGTGCCAGTACTTATGTCTCTTGATTGAGCCGTGGAAACTATTTCGAGTGTCCTCATTGCCTCAGGTTGATGTTTGGCATCCCGTAGAGCAGGTTACCCAGTGGGTCACGTGCCGATGTTTGGTGCGTTGGACAAGTCCACGCAATAAGTAAAGATGCCTCTAAATTCTGTATTTATCTTGCCACATTTGCTGCACTTCAGTGACAGGTCAAATGTCAGGCTATGTCTTCTGACAAATTGCTGCCTATGTTTTTTAACACGGAGATTAGTGTTTACAAACTCCTCTCACTCTGCAGCCCGAGAAAGAAAAGTAGAGTGAATTATGTGACAATTTGTCACATAATTCACTTGTGTGAAAGGAAAGGCTGCAGGATGTCAATTTTGTTAACACACAGCAAACAGTAAATACCTGTAAATGAACTGTACACATTCACAGATAGGAAAGAAAATATTAGACCCATTTCTTTGCAATTCTGATGTGTGATGGTAACAAAGATTTGAATAGGATTAAAACAAGTCAAGACACTTTACTTGGTGGAGCACAAACAATAAATATTCACTGAATCCTGATTTCCACATATTATTGTGTGCAGTATAGTTTTATCATTAAAACTGTACATCTGTGCAAATGTAGTGGCCATTTCAATAAAAAATGTATTTTCTGAAAGTGACGGTGTGCTACCACACAGTGCTTAAATTACATGAAAAATGTGCCCACCTCATGCCCATTAAAGCTGGGTAAGTCACGAAAGTTTGCCATTATAAAAATTAGGTTGTGGTTCTAAGTCCCCAGCTCACATTGTGTTTCTGAAGCAGCAGGAATATATTGTGTGGATGGTGCCAAAAGGTACAACCTATCTAGAGGAGTAGGACAGTAAAGAACCATCTTTTGATTAGTCTCTTCTGCATTGTAACGGAAGGGCAGGCTTGAAATACCCAATCGGAGAGTCGGAATTTATTAAATGACTTCCTGGAATGCAACAAAAGCAGAGCCAAAAAATAGGACTGTATAGGCCCAGAACTGCTCAACGCCTTTCAGGTTTCTTGAACTAAACCCCATATTTTAGACATTGCTGTCTTTGTCTCAGAGGAGTCCTGATGCACACTGAAAAGACATTCAAGAGCTGTCTGCCAGCAGCCCGCAGCAATAGTAATATCCTCTGAAAACGGATTTGTGTACAAGGCGCACATCTTCTGAGTCATCATGATCAGGAAGCAGACCGACTGAACCGACCAGTCAGTTCTGCATGAATGGTTGCTTCAAGAGGTAACACACACAGAGAGGAGTAGTGTGTAGCGTTATCTTAGAGAGAGGTGGCACGTGCTCAGTGAAAAAATACTGCCCTCGCTCACAAAATTGTGACATGCTTCATCATTGGGCTTGCTTCAATACACCCCTGCGCAGACCAACACCTGGAGTGGAGCAAAAGGGAGGGGAAGGCAATACAAACATGTAAAATAATATAGATAATGGATTCTGGGATCACCGAAAGAAAAAGTGCAGTGAAGGTTAAAACTAGTTCAGTGGTATCTTTATTAAACAATTTACTTCTAGACCCACTGACTAGGATTAAAAACGTGAAGGATGGTGGTGACAGGAAAGTATTAGGAGTTCCTTCACCCCTCCTTACTGCCAGATTGTCGACATGTTTCTGCTGCTTGACACGTGCCCACAATTTCAGGTCACAACAGCATTCATCAGGACCTTTCAGATCCCAGTGTCTTAAGATCCCTCAATACCCCGAGTTTGGAGTCCCCGGAAACAGTTGTTCGCAGAGAGAGGGACCCACTCAGTAACACACTTCAGTTAATCGAGTTTACATTTGCGCATGCTTAAACTGGCGAGTAAGAGGAGGAGACCCCCTGTAGTCACACTTACTCCAAGGGTGGTGCTCCGCCTGGACCTCTACACGGCGAGCACGGGACAAGAGGTCCAGGCGGAGCACCACCCTTGGAGTAAGTGTGACTACAGGGGTCTCCTCTACTCACCAGTTTAAGCATGCGCAAATGTAAACTCGATTAACTGAAGTGTGTTACTGAGTGGGTCCTCTCTCTGCGAACAACTGTTTCCGGGACTCCAAACTCGGGTATTGAGGGATCTTAAGACACTGGGATCTGAAAGGTCCTGATGAATGCTGTTGTGACCTGAAATTGTGGGCATGTGTCAAGCAGCAGAAACATGTCGACAATCTGGCAGTAAGGAGGGGTGAAGGAACTCCTAATACTTTCCTGTCACCACCATCCTTCACGTTTTTAATCCTAGTCAGTGGGTCTAGGAGTAAATTGTTTAATAAAGATACCACTGAACTAGTTTTAACCTCCACTGCACTTTTTCTTTCGGTGATCCCAGTATCCATTATCTATATTATTTTACATGTTTGTATTGTCTTCCCCTCCCTTTTGCTCCACCCCAGGTGTTGGTCTGCGCAGGGGTGTATTGAAGCAAGCCCGATGATGAAGCATGTCACAATTTTGTAAGTGAGGGCAGTATTTTTTCACTGAGCACGTGCCACCTCTCTCTAAGAGAACACTACACACTACTCCTCTCTGTGTGTGTTACAGTTGTGATTGGGGAGGCTGGAGTAGTGGTTGTGTTTTGCCTCTCCCTCCTTCTTTTGTGTGAGAAGTGCTTCAAGAGGTAACAGATTGTTGTCCAGAAAATGGAAATGGTCCAAAGTATACCTCCTGGGTGGGAATGCACAGGGTTCTACGGGTGATGTGAAGCAGCTCCCAGGCCAAAGGCCTTTCCTTTAATATCTTTCCTTTCCTCTAATCTTAGGATGATCTTCAAGCCCAAGAACATAATCTATGTGGAATGACTATGGTTACTCTGCCCCCCACCCCAAACCATATATGGTTCTCAAATCTAATACATTTGGCAATGGAACCTTATTGGACATTGCCGCTGCCAGAAGATCTTCCTTCTCGTGGCAGGATCAGATACTGTACCTGAACCTTTGACCTGTCATCACTACTTCAACCTTATAGCAGATATGCTCTTTGTAATTAACGCTCCTATAAAACCTCATACTCGAAAACAGGGCAGGAGCAAATCTATAAAGTTCTTTTATTTGGGACCCTGAAAGTAACAATGCCCTGTTGGTTTGCTTCTTTAGATACAATTTCATTCAAACTCATTTTCTGTATTCAACAAGGTTTCCTTGTCAGTGGACTTTAAAGTGCCTGCCAGAGGAAATATTTTGAGCTTGTAGCTACCGAACTAAGTTGTGTTCCTCTTTTTTAATACCACTACCTGGATTACCCCAAATGTAAAAATGCATAGTTTGCAGTGGCTTCTCTTTAATGTTGGTATCCCCAGCAGATTTTGTGTAATCACTGACAAGAGCTTGCCTACAAGAGCTTGAATGTAAAATACAACTTTTGAGACCTGTGACTTTTTCGCAGTGCTGACTAACCTGTACCAATTTCCACAATCATATTTCAGTGTGCAAATAAATTTCAGGCAGGTTCGTCGAAAAGAGACGAAGTAATAAGCAATTGAAAAGTGGCTTACATTAAAAATGAAAAAGAACTAAGACTACGCAGTCTGTATACAGTAAGACTGTATCGCCCATTGAACTTCAGTGAAATTTGTATGCGATCGCTTTGGGGATGGTTTGGGCTCTAATGTTAGCAAGTGGTTTCAGTTGCTGATTATAGCTGTGTATGACCCTCTGTATCTTTAGAACCTGAGCTAACACATACAGCATGGGCTGCGGGATCTACATTTCTCACTTTTTTTCAATACTTATTAAAGTAACTCTTATACTTGGGTTACTTATGCTCCTATGACTGGGTAAACGTGTTATGCAGTACTTAGAAGCACACAACTCTTTTTTGATCTTATTCTTGGTTTACAAAAATATCTCCATTCATACTATTCCTGTTCAAACATCTATTTAGCTTTATTTACAAATGTTATTGTTATAGACCATTACAAATAGACCACAACTAATGGTGAAGTTTGGTGGGCTCTCCGGTCTCAAAGTTAATTGGGATAAATCTGTCATACCTCCGCTACGGTCCCTACAGAATTGGATTACCCCTTACAATGGACGGAGGACTCAACACGTTATTTACAGATACAAATTCATACTGATCCCAGAGTAGTATTGTTGGATAATTGTGGGAAGGTGACACAAAAACTGAGATTTATATATGGGATGTAGAGCCATGGTAAGGTACGGGGCTGGAGGAGAATGTACTGGGGCCTTTGGCGTGGAGAGAGGGGTGAGACAGGGGTGTGTCTTGGCCCCCTTCCTATTTTCTCTGTATATAAACAGTGTGGGGGAGGAGCTTGCTGCTACTTCTAAAGATCTTCTGCAAATAGGCACACGTCCTGTCCCGGCCCTCCTCTACGCCGATGACGCAGTTTTAATGGCACGTACCCCATTGGCCCTACAGACACTACTTACTAACTTTGTCGAATATATGAACAAACTGGGTCTCCAAGTTAACCAATCAAAAACCTTCATTATGAAGTGTGGTAAGAATAATGAGAAATGCATATACTTAACAATAAATGGAATAAAGATCAGCTTTACGCACACTTTTTTAGGTTGAGCCTAGCGGCAGCTCGCATGTGCTGCTCGCTCTGCGAGGCATGCAGTAGGCGAGTATGCTGTGGACGCCTCGTCTTCTCTCCGCCCATATTTTTGATTGGCTGGTGTCGTTGTCCTTGGTAAATGCTGGCTTCCGATTGATAATGAGGCTTGTTAGTCCCTCCTTGTTACTGCCCTGTCGCCATTTGTTACCTCCCATGAGGACTGGATCTTTTACTTGTGGCGTTACACGGTCTCCTTCATAAGTCAGAAAGCACTATTTGTTTTTTTATGTGCAGCGCGGTCTGCTTTCACTTCAGCAGCTGCGCTTGTTTTTTTAATTAATTTGCCGCACGGGCCGAAAGGGAGCGTTTCTACTCACTAATCTAACAAGCATTTGCAATGCAATGGGTCTCGCATTTATGCGAGTTTGAGCTATTAACATTGCAAATAACAATGCCTTTTATTTTTGTTTTAGTTTTTAAAACATAAATAAAAGGCATTGTCATTTACAATGCCAATAGCTTAAACTCGCATAAATGCGAGACCTATTGCATTGCAAATGCTTGTGTTTTTTTAAGCAGCATGGCTGCCCCGTAACACTGGCACCGGCTTTCAATCACTTTAACCCGACATTATCTCGTGCCTTTTTCAAACCCCCACCCCCCCCCCGTCCCCCTCTCCAAGTAAAATGGAATTAGAAAGGATTAGTGTGAGAAAGTGCCCTCTTTCTGCATGGTTGCCCCCACTTTTTGCTGGTTGCTGATGTACTTTGACTGAGTGTGCCCTGGGCTCCTGCTAATCAGGTACCCAGGGCCTATGTTCTTTCCCTAAAACTGCATTGAAGCCTAAACCCAATTGGCATCTCTGGCCACAGGTCAGCCCCTGGGAAATGGTACCACAGGTACCCAGGGCACTGTGACCAGAGAAGGCCTCTAAGGGCTGCATCACTTATTGTGCCACCCTTCGAGGTCATGTACCCTTACACTCACACACTGCCTTTGCAGGCTGCGTGTTTTGGTGCAGAACAAAGTGAAGAGTCGACATGGCACACTTCCCTGTGTGCCATGCCTACAAAGCACTGCCCTGGCATAGATCAGTAACCCCTCTAGCTGGGTGCACTATACCAGTGGTGAGGGTACAGGTGCATGAGCCCTGTACCCCTACAGTGTCTAAGTCCATTCTTCGACATTGTAAGTGCAGTGCTGCCATTAAGAGTATATGGTGCTGGGAGTTTGTCATTACGAACTTCACAGCACCATTATGGCTATACTGAAAACTGAGAAGTTTGGTATCAAACTTCTCAGCACATTAAACCCACACTGATGCCAGTGTGGGATTTAATGAAAAATGCACACAGAGGGCATCTTAGAGATGCCCCCTGAAAACCAACCCACCACTAGTGTCCAGGCTGAGTGGCTGCTTTCAGCTGCCACCACCAGACATGTTTCTGGACCCCTGGGTCGAGAGCCTGCTGCTCTCTGGGGCCTGAAACAATGCACATCCTGGTACGAGGTGCCAAGCCTCCTCCCCCAGGATGGGCAGGGTTCACGAAGGGAAGCTTCAAAGGCTTGCCGCCTTTGTGAGCTTCCCCAGGCTACTTGCTGCTTTCAGCAACTGGTCCCCACTGGTTCTGACCCCCACTTTGGGCGAGAGAACCGGCGGGAATAACAAGTGAGGAAGAGAGGTGTGCCCACCTCTGCCAACTCCACCCCTCAGGTGGGGGAGGCGAGGTGAAGCACAACTCTCAGTCCCTGCCATCTTGCAGATGGAGGGACTTAGCCAACCAGGGACAGGCTCATGCTCCCCTCCCACTGGAGGGTGGCATAATAGGGGGTGTCCCACCCCAGGGAAGGGACCCATTGGTCCCTACCTTTTACCTTCCTGTAACGCCCCTAAATCTAGTATTTAGGGACACCCCTGAACCTTGCTTCCTCAGACAAGAAGAAACTACAAGGAGAAGAAGAAGGACCGAACAGCTGTGCAGCAGCTAACAAGAGGAAGACGCCCACTGACTTGGCCCCAGCCCACCTCGAACCTGTTCCCGCGAAATCCCGGTGTGTCCTGCAGCCAGCAACCTCGAAAACCCCGGAGGACCTGCCTGCCTTCAACTACAAAGACTGTGTCTCCTGTGAACACCGGATTTGTTCATCTGCAACCTCTGGTTCCGGCCAGACACCGCGGATCCGCCCCACTCTGCACCCGCCATCCACGGCCCGAGCTCGAGTGGGCAAACACCACGAGGAGGTCACCCCGGCGATCCTGACCCGAGATCCGGCGACCCCTGACCTGCCTCAAGCCTCCAGCCGACGCCTGCAGCCTAAATCAAGAAGGTCCCCCCAACCACGACCAGGAGCAGCTAAGAAGATCCGACCCCAAAAGGCACCCCTGCACCCGGCGCCCCACGGCCTTGGGTGGCCAAACCGACGGTGCCTAACCAACCCCTAACTTCCCAACTTACCTCTCGAAGGGGTGGTCGCACCCAGAAGAAGTCGTCCCCAAGCCTGCAGTGCCTTTGCAAACCGGAGGTTCCCCATTGAAAACAACAGGGCGCCCGACTTCGAAACAGCACCCTGCACCCAGCCGCCCTAGTGTCGCTGAGGGTGCACCTTTGGTGCTACTTTGTTTACCCATTTGCCCTGAGCTAAAGTCCAGGAGCTTTGCTCCCACACCCAAGTGGCCTGCTCATCAGCAGCCACCAACCGGAGGCCCCCTATCCCCCTTTGGATAACATTGGGCCTCAGCACTCTGCACCCGGTCGCCCTAGTGCCGCTGAGGGTGTAACTAGAGTGCATCCTTGACCCTGGAGGACCCCTGAGTCTACCCCAGAACCTCAACTTCCACTACCAAATACTTACCTCAAAACCGATACCACTATTTTCCTCCATAGGATAACATTGACTGTTTTTCTGTGAAAAGTTTCTAAGTGTGGAGTTTGAAAACCTAAAGAAATTCTTTAAAATTGTACTGTTTAACAAAAACGATTTTACTTACCTGTTTACAGGAAATGTCCCAGAGTAGTATCCAGGTATACTACTCTGAGTAACAAAAGTAATCTCAAAAGTAACTTACCTGTAATCTTACAGAAAAACCCATTCAAGTCTATGTACTGTATTTACAAAGTATTGCATTTCACTGCAACCATCCTGTAAGTCAACACAAAGTGCATATACCATTTCAATTCAAACTGTTTACAAACTGCATTACTACTGTAAAGTATTTATTGCTTACCTGTGCCAGGCTTGCTTGGTTCTAGAACATAAAATAACTAAAAGAATATTTTTATACAAAAACAATTGGTCTGAAGTTCAGTCTTTGAGTGTGTGAATTCATTTGCTGACTGAGTGTGTACAACAAATGCTTAACACTGTCCTCTGATACTGCCTTACTGCTCGACCACACTACCACAAATAGAGAGTGAGGTGCTATCTAACTTTACCTCTGCCTACCTTTGGGGTTCCACTGGACTCTGTGCACACTATACCTCACTTTGGTATAGTATATAAGAGCCAGCTTCCTACAGTGGCCATCCACTGGGGCAGATGGCTGGCGCCTAAAGATGTAGACTGGCTGCGGGATGCTGCATGCTGCCAGGAGCAGCTTACGAAATATTGGGAGCTTATGGCAGCATGGTACCGACCAAAGGATATCTGGGGACCTCTGGTGCTATATTTTGGCCAGCTATGCGTGGATGCCTACTAAAGCAAATTTGCCCGGCATGGAGACTACCCCTCTGCCCTACAATGACCCTCATTAAGCCCCAGATCTGAGGATTAGGCCGACTCCTGGGCATGACGTGTGCAAGATATTCGTTTTCTGAGTTACTACTCAGTTGTGATGCTCCACTCTTTATGGTGTTTCCTCGCCTTTTTCTACTACAAGGGAAAGTGATTTGATGTATGAGATGCATAAATACTATCCCTCCCTTTTTCTATTCCCTCCATTTTATTCCTCTGTCATTACCTTGTTTGTTGTTTCTTTTCGAAATGCCAATAAATAAAAATTCAAACAAAACTATCCTTTAGGATTATAGTATTTGTAAGTGTAAGAAAGTAGGATCTGCTTCTCATGGTTACCCCCACTTCTTCCTTCATGTTACACTGTTTTTGACTAGTCTGACTGGGATCCTGCTAATCAGGACCCCAGTCTATCTGCTTTCTCCCTGAAATGTTATGTCATGTACTTGGGTACACTCCAGATTGGATACTGGGGTACCCTTGTCAGTCCCTAGTATATGGTACACATATACCCTGGGCATAGGTACCCCAGAGGCGCCCCATGGGCATGTATTATGCCACACATTAGAGGCCATGCAAAATGGAACTACAGGCCTGCCATTGCAGCCTGTGTAAGATGGTGCATGCACCTCTTACTTGAGATATAGGTTTACTATATCTAAGGGTCACTGCACTTAAAACCTATAAGTCTCCCCTATGGCAGGCCTTACCAATCCTGAAGGCCGGGTGCTTGGTTCTAAGTGAGAGGGTGCCACTGCATGAGCAGAACACCCCTGCAGCCTACGGAGTCCATTCTCCCGGGTTGTCAGTGTATCAGCCATTTACGACATATAGAGTGGCATTACGCGACCGCGTGATGACCAACTCTAAAACGGCTAAAAGTAACGCTATCGTGTTTGGTATCAAACATTGTGGAATCATACCCCCACACCGGTAACCGGTGTGGGAGGTATGATTCCACCCCTCAGAAACGAGCTTTGTGAGGTCCCTGGTGTTCCCGGTACCAGCCTTCTAGTCCCGGGCAGCCCAAAAGGGTTGCTGCCGACCAGAGACACATTTCTGCCCTCCTGCTGCTGAGCCAAGCTTGAGCAGGGGAAGGCAGAACAATAGGCATCCTGTCACAGGGAGGTGTGACCACCTCCCAGACAGGACTTAGTGTATTAGGCCATGGTGGGTGCGCTTGCCAGCGACCGAAAGTCTGCATGAGGGGCACATTTGGTGTCCCTGTGCATAGTCTAGTTCAAACCAGTCCTGGGAGCCATTGGCTCCTGCTCTGGCGCGAAACTGGACAAAGGACTTGGGAGTAACCTCCCCACTGTCCTGACCTTCCCCTGGGAGGGTCCCCTGAATCTGTCCAACCCTCTCCTGTGGGTATAAAAGGGCTTACCTGGCTGTAGGACCCTAGATTCGACGTGGACAAGATTCTGATCAAGAAACCACTGACCTTCGACCGTCTGGACACTCTGGACTTCGCTGGACCTAGTTTGGGCCAGACTTCGTCTCCCTCTCCGTCCAAAGCATTGCCTGTGCACCATACAGGCTCCGTGTAGGACCTGTGGAGCATCAAGGACAACCGAATACATCTCCCTTGGAGTGAAGGAGTCACTCCCCTGCAACCGCAGGCACCACATCACGATTGACCGGTCTGCTGCTCCTGAGCTCCTAAGGACTCTGAAGGCTCCAGCAACACAGGAGGTGCGTTTCTAAGTCCCTCGAGGTCCGAGCTGCCCTCTCAACAAGTTCGAGGTCAGAATCCCTTGTGGGGGCGGCAATACCCGTATCCCTGTGCACTGCGTACTTTTGCAAATGCATATGCTTGTTGGCGTTCCCAAAACAAGTGCACTGGGCTCCGAGTAGCCCCGACCTCTGGCACCATTTCCACCAAAGAACTTCGGCCTCATCGCACTGAGTGCTCCGTGGGCTGTTGCTTTGAAATTCTGCTCGAGGTCCCCTCGCGACTCCTGTGCCTCCGGCCTGTGGGTCCTCTTTAGGGTCAACACTGCTTTTCTTGGGCTCCCCTGGTTGCTCCAGGCTTGCCCTGACTCCCCTGTGTTTGGTGAGTCTCCTGGGCCTTGCTGGTCCGAACCGTAACCTTTCTTGACCATCTTCGTGGGTTGCCGCTGCCAAGGCTTGTTGGTGCTCCAGCCGGACACCGACCCCTCCGCACTCGACATCCTTCGTGGAACAGCTCGTATCCGGCTCCTGGTCGTCCTCGACGTCTCCTGTCCCGGTGGCTGTAGAGTCAAGAACCCCCTCAACGCACCTGAAGCACCCGACATAGGTGGGCATTCGTCTACCAAGCCCCTGGCCACTCCTGAGTGACCCAGACTCTGTCCCCTCTGCTTTCAGGTACTCTTCGACACGAATCTACCTTTGGATTCCAACGGACACTTTTCTTCTTTCCCGCAGTGGCCTTTCCTTGAAGTCCTCCATTGAGATCTACAACGGTTTCCGACACCCCTTCAGCCCTATGCACCCGGCTTTCCTGGGCTAGGTAACTCTGGTACTACGGTATCCACGGGTGGGGTGGCTCTCCAACCTCCTATGATCCAAAGCGCTTCTTCGTAATCCACTGGGAACGGTCCTTAAACTTTGAGACTGCAACCGCGACTCTCCCATTGAATTGTACGTAGCACGCAGTCGTATTCTCACACTGCACCCGGCCTCCGTGGGGTCCCTACTTACTCACCTTGGGTGGTTCCTTGGGGTCCCAGCAATTCTACAATCTCTAGACACTGTCTTGACTCTAGTCTTGGTTCTTATACCACTATTTTAGTATATGGTTTGGTCTCCCCCTGGAGCCCACTGTGTATTAGTGCTACTTACGATTGTTTCTGTACTACAGTATTGTGTGCTTTGTGTTTATCTGCGTGTAGCAGATACTGTGAAGTGTTTAGAGTGTGTTATAGTAATAAATGCATATTTTTATAACTACTGTGTGGTTCTCATTTCATTTAACCAATACAATAAGGTTGCATTCTGGTAAAACAAGCTGCTTAACATTCCTTCAAGACTAAGCCTGAAGGCTGCTCTCCACAGCTACCACTTGGATAACTTTCTAAAGGTTATCTCTGCCCTCTTAAATCACCATAAGGGTTGTGTGAACTGGTGCAAGGTGCCCACTTTAATTAGTGGACATCATATACCAGGCCAACTTCTTACAGTAATAACATTTGAATGCACAGGGCATTAGTCGACGCCTGTTTATGCACATCTGAGGTATGTTTTTTTAAATTGCTCTTTATTTGCATTTACAGTTTTGAATAGTTTTTCATTGGACAGTTCTCTAACCCATGCCAGTTTGAAGTAGGAGAAATTAGACATCTTTGACTGTACTCCCTTCGTCTTTACCGCAGCATGGGGTATTCTAGACAGGGTCTAGGATAGGAGATTCTGTGATTTTTCTTGTCTGATGATAGTGTTAGTATTCCACAGGGAGTGAGGAGGACTCATGAACAAACAAGTAACAAAACCATATAAACCACTGACCCTATGAGCACGCCTTTCTGGAGTTTTGCGCATTGTCGGGACCCCTCCAGTTTTCAAATCCGAGGCATGTTCTATGTAAACAAGGAGTACTGTGCTTTTTTCTTCTCCTAATTTTCCATTCTATAATTGTTCCTTCCTTAGTAGTCCTTTTAATTCTCCATCATTCTTCTTTCTGGATATAGTTTTGGCCATTATATCAGTTAAAAGCATTATTAGACTCAGTCACCTCATCATTGCTCTCATCATGACCATTAGCTTCTTAGTTGTGTGGCACTTATGTAAAGTGTTAGAACAGTATAATGATTTTTTTTTGCTAATGATGAAGATAATCAAAAAGAGTTGTGTGTTCTTTAGTAATGTATAATGCACATTTAGCCAAACCATAAGCACATGAGTAACACAATCGTAAGAGCTAATTTACTGTATTGAACTATACTGTCTGTTGTTGGTTAGCCACCTGATTATAATTGTTTTTTTCCCTAAATCTAGGACCAGCGCCTTGCCGGAGGGTATGAAAATGTTCCAACTGTCGACATCCACATGAACCAAGTTGACTTTGAGAGGGAGTGGCTCAAGTTCCTATTGGATTACATTGCTCCAGTGACAGAAAAGCTGTATCCAGGCTATTATACCAAGGTAAGGATGTGTTTTTTAACAGTAAGTGTTGGAAAGTGGATTATTGGTAGGGGCAAATGTAGGTCTGCCACTGGCAATAAGGCCACTAACACAGTATAGGGCTCAGAATAGGTCTTAGGAAATTATTCCTATGCTCAACCCTTGGTAACCTGGCTGCGAGCAGGCAGGCTTAACTTCAAAGACAGGTGTGTAAAGCATTTAAAAACACCAATTCAGTAAATAATTAAGACACAACACAAAATAAAAATCCAACACCAATTTATACAAATAGGAAATATTTTTATCTTTTAAATGACACCAAACAAAAAAAATCCACTGTAGGGAACCAGAGATATGAATTTTTAAAGATTAGTCACTTTCTAGTGCTTAGAAACCAACAGTGCCCCTTTTGGTCATTTCGTTGCCTCTGACAGGGACACATTCACCTTTAGCAATTGTTCTGGAGGATCTCTCACCAGTCTTGTGCAGCCCCCTCCAGCAGGCTGGGTCCTCTTAGAACTCCTTCCTGAAGTTCTTCTTGCGGGTCCCAAAGTATCCAACACACAATCCAATGTTCTGGAATCTCCAAGAGGGTCCTTGAAAGTGTGAGACTTCAATTCCCACAATCCACTTGGACAAAACCCTTCCAAATCCACTGGTAGTACTCGAGGCTGGGGATTCTTTGTGGTGATGGTCCAGGTGAGCTCTGTTAACCTGTAGCTTGCAGGGAGTCCACTCTTTAGTCCTATTGAAGCAGGTTTGATCCACAGGGCTGTAGTTTCAAGTGGTGCAAAAAGGCACAATCTCCAGAGTGCAGGCCTGGTGAATGCACATTCAATTCTTCAGTGTGGGCCCTTCTGTTTCTCTTCGGTTTCAAAAGAAGGTCTGAGAGGCACCGCCCCTCTCAGATACTTATTCATTGTTCTCTGGGGTCAAGCAGGAGGGCACTCCTCTCCAATGAGCTGCAGGGTTCCACCCAAAGGTATGACCACTTCCTGCAGAGTGTGGCAAAATGCTAACCCAGAAACCACTATTCTTCCAAAATTCAATATGTCAGAATTTTCAGCAGGGAGAGAAGAGCTGGCTAAACACACCCCTAGGATGGCTAATCTCCATAGTCTCTCCCCCTTGCATCTGCGCATTCCTTTTTAGGTCTCGCTGAGCCAGCGCGCATGCGCTGCTCTGCGAGACATTTAGTAAGGGGCTTTTGCAAGTGCTCCGAAAGCGCCCACCAGCGTGCGGTTATGCGCACAAGCGCGCGCGCCTCGCTCCGCCTCTCTAATCACTGCTGCGCGCCCGACTGCTTTCCATTTAGCTCTCACTTACTCCCATCTGGTTCTCACTCACCCGGCGACATTTGTCAACCGCTCACTCTCTTCTAGCAGTCCAGCATCGCTACTTTATCGTTACGTCGCTGTTTCGTTGTAAGCTTGCACTCCTCTCTCCCTCACTTCCCCGGCACTCCCTTCGCTTTCCCCTGGTTCCCACGTGGTCCTGGCGTCTCTCACACTCCTCTGTCTCTCTCGCGCTCTTCTTTCGTCATCACGCTTTTCAGTATTACCTCGAGCCTCCCTGACATCCTAGCGCCACCATTTCATTTTACATTAACGTTTTTCAGTTTAGCTGTGCAAATCCAGCATACAGTTAAATAATTTTAAGCATGTGTTATAAACCCCATCCTTTAATTCACAACTGGGTTGTGTCCGTTGTTCTTGTTATTGTGCTGTACCTGTGCTCGATGGTAAAGCTCATGTAACCTGCTTCCACGCTCACTCACGGCCCACAGTTTTATGTGCTCCTCGGAGTCCCGTGGTGATCGCAAATTGTGACAATCGAGACCGTGTTTGCCATAATATGACAACCCTTTGGACCCACAACAATTTTATTAACAAGTCTCGGGAGACCTGTAAATAAATGTTGAAACGACGCAGGTTGAAAATGCAAGAGCTGAATGCGCTTAAAGGAGGGGCTAGTACCTTACAGGGTGGGAGTGGCATAGCCAATAGGTCTTGCCTTTGGGACCTTATAAGTGTTTAGTTATGCAGCACAATATCCTTGGTGCAACAACATCAACTGTTGCATGGCTAAACACTTATAAGGTCCCAAAGGCGAGACCTATTGGCTATGCCAATGCTTGTTTAAGCCTAGCATCTGCCTTGGGTCAAAGAGGAGAATTGTAAATGAAACTGATGTCTTTAGCTTTTCTTCCCCTTCCCTTGAAGAGCATTATTTACTGACCCTCCCCCTGGCTCTGGCATTCCTATGTCCAGCAACTGCTCCTCCCCAGAAGGCTTCCTATTCCCAGGGGTCATTTATCACCTCTTCAAAGCAGCCAGGCTCACCCACTTATCTCTGACCAATCACGGCAGAGCAGTACAGGGTTGAATTTTGGCTTGCAGACGATAAAAATCTCATAACTTATTGTCTGTACATTTTACAATACATTCAACAATACCATATTGTTGCATTTATCATTACTGTTCTACTGAGTCCTTTAATCCTAGTTTTATGGCTTTTCTTTCTCCAGTTATTAACTAATAACCTTTTCCAATGTTAACCTATGGCATGGGATTTGCAATGGGAAATGTGACTTGGGCCATTTTTCCAGCACCAGGGCTTACAAAAACATATTTTATAAGTGCTCTACATATATCTACAGGACCCCCACCCCAGGAACACCTAGGGGAGGCTTTAGGGGTTCTGAATATGTAAAAATATTGCAGATTCTCCCTCCACAGTGCTCCTACCACCAAAGTCGATTAGGGCAAGCACTTTATCACAATGTGGGGAGTGAAATGTACAATTTCACTTTACCCAGGGCATATAAAACTCATTTTATATGGGTCCACCTTATAGATACCCGACCTCCCACCCCTGGGACACCTAGGGAAGACCCTGGGGTACCTAATATGCCCAAACATTGTAGGTTAACCATTTTGAAGTGCCCCAAACACAAACGTCGAGTTTGGGCACAATTTACTTTTTAAAAGCAGTCCTGTAGCCCAGAGCCACTTTTTAAACTGACCTCAGGCTTCAGCAGTGCACACATGCAAGTGCAGAAAGGGCTGCTGGCCTCTGAACTGCCATGCCCTATTATATACTAGGGACTGATAGGTAGTTTCAATCCCCCTGCCCTATTATGTACTAGGGCCCTTTGGGTAGGTCATGCCAATCACGGGGGTACCCCAACCCTTAGTGTACCCTGGTGTATGTAGGTGTTTTCACTGTATTCTAGTTGTTTTCAGCATAGCACTGGCCCTGGGCCTGGTTAGGCAGAGCCCAGGGTCAGTCAGTCAGTTACCACCAGTACCAGTCAGCAAAACGTTGGGGGGTGCCCAGGGCACAAGATGACTTTGCAACACAGCCCCCCCAAACGAAAGGTGATGGATTAACCTACACCCTGGTAGTCCTCATCAGCTATGTGGAAAAACCTGGAAAGTCCATCCGCATTTGCATGGGCAACCCCAGGTCTGTGTTCCACTGTAAAGTCCATTCCCTATAGAGAAATGGACCACCTTAACAGCTTGGGATTCTCCCCTCTCATCTGCATGAGCCACCTGCGAGGCCTGTGGACAGTTTGAACACGAAAGTGAGTCCCAAACAAATATGGTCTCAACTTTTTCAGGGACCAAACCACAGCAAAAGCCTCTCTCTCAATGGCACTCCACCTCTGCTCTCTGGGAAGAAGCCTCCTGCTAATAAAGGCAACTGGCTGATCAAGGCCCTCTTCATTTAGCTGTGACAACACTGCCCCAATCCCTTGTTCTAAAGCATCTGTCTGAACCACAAATTCTTTTGTGTAGTCAGGGGCCAGCAACACTGGTGCTGAACACATAGCAACTTTCAGAGTGTCAAAAGCCTTCTGACACTCTGGGGTCCAATACATCTTTTTGGGCCTCTTCTTAAAAGGGAGTTCTGATAGGGGCCCCACAATGGTCCCATAATTTTGAACAAACCTTCTATAATACCCTGTCAGTCCAAGGAATGCCCTGACCTGAGTGGGTAACAGGAGCTGTCCAATCCAAAATAGTTTGGATTTTCGCTTGGAGAGGCTGTACATGGCCCCAACCTACCAGGTGGCCCAGGTACACCACAGAACTCTGCCCTATTTGGCACTTACTTGCCTTAATAGTCATGCCTGCCTGCTGCATGGCCTGAAGCACTTCCCTTAGGTGGCTTAAGTGATCCCCCCAGGTAGAACTATATACAGCTATATCATCCAGGTAAGCTGCACTGAACTGTTCCAACCCAGACAAGACCCTGTTCACCAACCTTTGGAAGGTGGCAGGTGCATTGCCAAAGGCATTACCTTGAACTGATAATGTCCCTCTGGTGTGGAGCATGCTGACCTCTCCTTTGCTCCATCAGTAAGGGCAATCTGCCAGTAACCTGAAGTCAAATCAAAAGTACTCGGGTACTTAGGAGCCCCTAACCTGTCAATGAACTCATCAGCTCTAGGTATAGGGTGAGCGTCAGTCTTGGTGACTGCATTCAATCCTCTGTAGTCCACACAGAACCTTAACTCCTTGGGTCCCCCCTGAGGATTAGGTTTAGGTACCAGCACCACTGGACTGGCCCATGGACTCTCAGACGGTTCAATTACCCCCAATTCCAGCATCTTAGCAACCTCAGCTTTAATGCTGGCTCTGACATGGTCAGACAACCTGTACAGTTTATTTTTGACAGGTAGGCTGTCACCAGTGTCAATGTGGTGCACACACCACTCAGTGATGCCTGGGGTCAAAGAGAACAGGCCAGCAAACTGCTCCAGCATTAGCTTACAGTCTCTGTGCTGCTGGTCTGTCAACTTGGGAGAGAGTACCACTCCCTCCACTGACCCATCTTGCACATTAGTGGGGAGGAGGTCAGGCACTGGCTCAGTTTCCTCCTCCACTCCCTCATCAGTGACCAGTAACATGGTCATGTCTGCCCTGTCATGGTGGGGTTTCAATCTATTCACATGCAGGACCCTATGAGGGTTCCTGGGGGTGCCAAGGTCAACCAAATAGGTAACCTCACCCTTCTTTTCTAAGATTGGATAGGGCCCACTCCACTTATCATGGAGGGCCCTAGGATCCACAGGCTCCATTACCCACAACAGTTGTCCTGCAGTATACTCAGGCATAGTAGCCTTCTGATCATACCAGTGCTTCATGAGCTCCTGGCTGGCCTCCAGTTTCCTATTTGCCTTGTACATGTACTCTGTCATTCTGGATCTCAGGCCTAGCACATAGTCAAGCGCATTGTCCTTTGCTTCTTTAAGAGGCTTCTCTAAAGACTCTCTCAGCAGGCTCAATGGCCTCCTCACAGGGTGCCCAAACAACAACTCAAAGGGACTGAAACCAACCTCTTTCTGTGGCACCTCCCTGTAGGCAAACAGTAAGCATGGGAGGAGAACATCCCATCTCCTCCTGAGTTTCTCTGACAACCCATGTATCATGCCCTTCAGGGTTTTGTTGAATCTCTCAACAAGACCATTTGCTTGTGGGTGATAGGGGGTGGTGAACTTGAAGTTGACACCACACTCATCCTACATAGCAGTCAGATAAGATAAGATAGTATTTGTAAAGCGCACTATACCCAAAGATAGCGGGACAGGAAGTTCGTGCCCCTATCTGATACCACCTCTTTCGGAAAACCGACTCTGGTGAACACACCAAGCAGTGCTCTAGCCACTGCAGGAGCATCAATGGTTCTAAGAGGGATTGCTTCAGGGTACCTAGTGGCATGGTCCACTACCACTAAGATATACCTATTCCCTGATGCAGTAGGTGGGTCCAGGGGACCAACAATGTCCATCCCCACCCTTTCAAAAGGAACCCCAACCACTGGCAGTGGTATTAGGGGAGCCTTCAACTTGCCCCCTGCCTTGCCACTGGCCTGACGGGTGACACAGGAGCTGCAAAACTCCTTTACCTTTTCAGACATATGGGGCCAGTAGAAGTGGTTCACCAACCGGTTCCATGTCTTTGTCTGTCCCAAATGTCCTGCCAAGGGGATATGACCCAAAGTCAGGATGAACTCTCTGTACTTCTGGGGCACCACCAACCTCCTGGTGGCCCCCTCCTTGAGGTTTCTGGCCTCTGTATAAAGCAGTCCATCTTCCCAGTAGATTCTATGAAACCCACTGTCATCCCCCTTCTCTTGCTTAGAGGCAATCCGCCTCAAGCTCTCAAGGGTGGGACAGTCTCTCTGTCCCTTACTGAACTCCTCTCTGGAGGGTCCACCTGCTCCTGTCAGTTCTGCCAAATCTGACAGCTCTGGCAGGGATGGAGTCCCTCCCTCAGAGGCCAGATCCTCCCCATCAGGGTTAGATTCTCCCTGCACCTCTGGAGTTCCCTGGGCTGGCTCACCAGGCCCAGTGCCCTTGTCCTTGGATGCTTGGCCCTTTGTTCCAGGGTCCAAGTGTCCAGCCCCTCCCTTCTGGCTAGTCTGTGACCTAGTCACAGCACATACCCACTCAGGGAGCTCCAATATTTTCATATGGAGTCCTCTCTCCACCTCTGACCACTCAGAGGCTCCAAGATCATTGCCCAGCAAACACTGGACTGGGAGCACCTTTGACACAGCTACCTTTATAGGGCCTGTCACACCTCCCCATTCCAAATCCACCACAGCCATATGATGGAGTTTGGTAGTGCTGTCTGCATAAGTCACCTGGTGAAACTCACCAGGTAGCAGCCTCACTGGAGGCACCAGCTCATCCAGGACCATAGTTACACTAGCCCCTGTGTCTCTGATAGCCCAGTCCCATTCACTTTAGGCCTCTGCCTGTACTTGTCCATGTTTGAAGGTAAGGCAGCAAGGGTTGCAATATTCACCCCACCCGGAGACACTAAGGTTGCTTCCACCACCTGACTACCCCTCTCTGGGGCACCACTCTCCACCCCTACACTTACACTGGCAATCCCTGTGGATGGCCCCTTGGGGGGAAGCTTCTTGGCGCAGATAGCATCTCCCTGTTTGTGCCCTGGCTGGTTACAGTCAAAGCACTTACCCACCTTTGAGGGATCAAAGAACCTACCATTCTTTCCCTGATACCCCCTCCCTTTGAATTTGGGTTGGCCCGGGCCCCCCTCCTTGTGCAGGTTTTTGTGGGTCTTTGGAGGACTCCTTCTGGTTTTGACCTTCTTTTCCCTGGGCTTTCGCCTGGGGAGGGACCTGTCCTCCTTTCTTCTGGTAACCCCCTGGTGCTGAATGGAAACCTGGGTTCTCACCCACTCATCAGCTGCTTCTCCCAGCTCTCTGGGGTCTGTCAGCTTAGAGTCCACTAGATACTGGCGTAACTTCTCTCTGCACAATGAGTCAAAATATGTTCTTTCAAAAACAAATTATACAATCCCTCATATGTGTCAACAGTGTTACCAACAATCCAGCCTTTCCAGTGCCTTCACTGAAACGTCCACAAAGTCTACCCAAGACTTTGAACTCAATTTCTGGGTGCCGCTAAACTTCACCCTGTACTGCTCTGGAGTCGGCCCAAATCTCTTAACTAAGCATGCCTTCATCTGCTGGTATGATTCTGCATCCTCTCCCTTCAGGGTCAGGAGCCTATCCCTCCCAGCTACTGGAATCAACTCCCACAGGAGTGCGCCCCAATACTTAGAGTGGACCCTACTCATTCTAAGGGCCCTCTCAAACGTTGCTAGCCACTTGTCAATGTCATCCCCCTCAGTGTACTTTGGTACTATACCCCTGGGAAGTTTGTGATCAAGACCACCACCCCTGGACTTCTCAAAATCTTCATCATTTTCACTGCCACCATTTCTTTTCTCCTCCTCCTCCTCCCTCTCCCATTTCTTCTTAGCTAATTCCAATTTCTCCTGCTCCAAAGCTATCAAAGCCTTCAGCTGTCTCTCTGCAAGGGACAGCGGTGGTTCCTGAGTAGGGGAGCCTGCCCTCCACCCACCATCTGGAACTGCAGGGCTAACAGAAACAAGCATTGGCATAGCCAATAGGTCTCGCCTGTGTGACCTTGTAAGTGTTTAGCTAGAGCTATTAGCTTTGCCAATGTTTTTGCTTAAAGAGAATATGTTATGTAGACAAACGGTGACCAAAAGGTGACTTGTGGTGCCAAATAAATGTTTTAAATAAAGAGATGAGATGCAGAGTGAAAAGGCACAAGCAGCCAGCGCAAAACTGACAGGCAGGTGAACAACAAAGAAAAGAGAGAAAATGGTATGTAGATAAAAGGAAAAAAACTTCCATGCAGAGGCAAAAATGGAAATGCAGAGCAAGAAAAGATAGACAAGCTGAGAAACTGACGTGCAAAAGAGAGAAAAGTATCCTGTCATTGAATCGCAGAAATTCGCACGTGGAGGAATTGACAGAGCCCAATGTGCACAACAAAAAACACTAAAAGGTCACGTGCTCCAGTTGGCGATTATAACATCCAGTGAAACACGTTTGCCTGTAATAGCTGCTATATCCATGCCCCCCTACGCCCCACTGTTCTTGGAAGGTGACGTGTTCCCCGGGGGTGCCTTACCAGTAGTATGCATGAGGCAGAGCTGCTGAACAGTGGTGTTAATTACATGGGCCACGCCCCTTTGAGAGACCCTCCACCCCCAGTTTTTTCATCCCACATAAAGCCCTGGGTGGCTCGGACGTCTGGGCTGCTGTTGGTTTACATTTTAGAGAAAGTTCCAAGATACGGTAATACTTGCCAGACGAATACCAACCCGCTGATAAGAGGCGATTGGGCCGTTGCGATAAAGGGCCTGGTGCACACAGCTGTTTAGTTCATTAGTGTTTACCACACAGCCCATTACCAAAAAAGTGCAGCTGTTTTAAATCACTTGCGTGACTAAAGCCATTATACTGGCACATGCGCAATAACACGGTTTAACGATCGCGTAGAGTATATTTTGTAGCTGACAGCTTTTCCTCGCTTATCGCTTGCTGCATTACTATGATGCACTCTGCTTCAAACATTTTGTGACGCAATAGTGTGTAGGGCTTGCTGACTAACATAAAGAACGGACTTTAAGAAACCAACAGCATGAGTTGTTTGCTTTGTGGGGGAAGACGAAGTTTGAGTGGGGGCTGCTAAGTCCAGTCATGCATATAGACGCGTTCCATATCGGAAGCTAAAGGCTCAAGCAGAGGGTAGGTAGAGACTGGGAACAGACAGTCAATATAACCTATGTTTTTAAGACATTTTGCTTAGCATGGCTTACAAAGGGGCTTAATTGAGGTAGATAGGAGAGGGAGAACAGGGAAACGTGCTCCGCCCCAGCAGGTGAGGCTCTCCGAATTGCTGATCTCTAGAGCCCGGGCTACACAGACTGTCCGGGGAGCTGTGCGCGCCTCGGCACGTCCATGTGGAGAGAGCTGTCCGCGCTGCTGGCGTCTCAGATCTAATCACTGTCCAGACATGCTCCCACGTTGAGAAATCAGTGGCTCCTTCTTTGTGGCTCCAGCCTATGAAGAATGCGAGGTGATGTGACGTAGGTGGTGCACTCAAGAAAGGCACGGTGGGAGTAAAGTTGCATTACACAGCTGAATCCAGCACCAGTTGTAGTTCGAGGTTTCAGGCTGGATTATAGAGCAGAAGCGTGTAAGAGGGCATGGCACCATATTCACATGCCTGGGGGTTCTTTAGACCAGCCTCATGGGTCTACCACCTCTTGTTCAAAACCAGCTGTCATATCACGCTATATCGCAGCGGTATCCATAGTGGATATCTGGCCAGCGCCTTTGGGCTGAGGAGCACAAGAGTGCATGTGAAAAGGCACGATTGGTGAAAAGGTGGGTCACTTACATTCTCTCCACCAATTGTGGTAGGTAGGTGCAGGGTTATGGACAGAGTAGGTATTCACTGACATCACGCATGAGAGTGACTTCAAGAACCTGGGCTCTGTAAAGAACATGTCGGGCCTAAAGCAGATGTGGCCTTTTAGCTAGAGCTGCAGCCCACGAGGGGGCGCAATTTCAAGTTCGGCCTCAACTCCACATCCTCTGACTTTGGGCAAATCAAATCTTACAGTTCTCTAGAAATGCGCAAAGCGGACCGGTTCTATTGTAAAGCGCTGCAATGACCTTGGCTTGCACTACAAAAAAAGAAAAAAGTTCGCTTTTCAATGTGCATCCACGTGGTTTACAGTATGTCCGGGCGGCTCCTTCCGTGCCACACACCGAAATCAGAGACTCCGGGAGCCATATGAATATTCACATAATGCATTACATTTTACAACTTACAAGACAGGAAGCAGGAAAAAACGGGGAGGGTGGGACTTTAGGAAGAACGTGCTGAGTAGATGGAGAAACATCACAATAAAAAACAAGCCTTCCCGCAACTCCGGCATGAAAGGGAGAGGAAATAAAACTACTGCTTGTGGCGTCTTAGATCTAATCCCTGTCCACACTTTAAACCAGCCCGTGTTTATAATCAGTGACGCAGCAAGGCCGCCATCTGCCGATTACCGAGGACACATGAGAAGTGGGGGAGGTGTAAAGCACTCCAATAAATCAGCTTTAAAGTTAAAAAAACAAGCACGGCCGCGAAAGCCAAGATAACGATCAGGGAGGAATGCAGCTGGCACAATGCGTGCCGCTGCTCGCTCCCGGGACCCCTAGGCCATGGGAGTGAAAGTTTTGAGGAAAGGCGGGACATGCACCCGTCTTTGGCCATTTGCGTGCTTTCATTATTGAAAGCCACACGCAAAAGCCAATGGGATGTGTGGGAGGAGGCAGACCCACACGGAGAAGTCTCTTGGAAGTCTGAAGTGATTCCAAGAGGCCCTCTCCTAGAGCATCGCATGCGCGCTGCGCTAGGCTCGACCTAAAAATGGAAGAGGCAACATCCTCACCCCCCCTCCCGGGTGAGGCTGGGGGGAACACTACCTATTCCCCCCTGTATCTCCTCAGCTACCCCAGCCCAGGCATTTAGGGACTTAAGCAACCCTGCCTTCCTAATCTTGTTAGAAGCAGGCAGCCACCTCAGCCTACACTGTACCCTAAGATCAGCCATCCTGAACTGGGACAGTTTAACCAGGTCCAGCTCCATGGTTCCCTAGTTTTGGGTCACAACAACTAGGCACACAGACATAGAACAATTTGGAAAAATCAAAACAATGGATTAAAAACAGTTTTAGTCCAAATTCCCAAAATCAAACTCAAAAGATTTGTTCTAAGGCAATTTAGAAGATTTTTAAAATCTTAATTCACTTTACTGAAAGGTGTACTCTTTAAACACAAGTCCTCATCCACACCGCTGAGCACCAAATGTTGGAAAGTGGATTATTGGTAGGGGCAAATGTAGGTCTGCCACTGGCAATAAGGCCACTAACACAGTATAGGGCTCAGAATAGGTCTTAGGAAATTATTCCTATGCTCAACCCTTGGAAACCTGGCTGCGAGCAGGCAGGCTCAACTTCAAAGACAGGTATGTAAAGCATTTAAAAACACCAATTCAGTAAATAATTAAGACACAACACAAAATAAAAATCCAACACCAATTTATAAAAATAGGAAATATTTTTATCTTTTAAACCAAAACAAAAAAAATCCACTGTAGGGAACCAGAGATATGAATTTTAAAGATTAGTCACTTTCTAGTGCTTAAAAACCAACAGTGCCCCTTTTGGTCATTTCGTTGCCTCTGACAGGGACACATTCACCTTTAGCAATTGTTCTGGAGGATCTCTCACCAGTCTTGTGCAGCCCCCTCCAGCATGCTGGGTCCTGTTAGAACTCCTTCCTGAAGTTCTTCTTGCCGGTCCCAAAGTATCCAACACACAATCCAATGTTCTGGAATCTCCAAGAGGGTCCTTGAAAGTGTGAGACTTCAATTCCCACAAACCACTTGGACAAAACCCTTACAAATCCACTGGTAGTACTCCAGGCTGGGGATTCTTTGTGGTGATGGTCCAGGTGAGCTCTGTTAACCTGTAGCTTGCAGGGAATCCACTCTTTAGTCCTATTGAAGCAGGTTTGATCCACAGGGTTGTAGTTTCAAATGGTGCAAAAAGGCGCAATCTCCAGAGTGCAGGCCTGGGGAATGCACATTCAATTCTTCAGCGTGGGCCCTTCTGTTTCTCTTCGGTTTCAAAAGCAGTTCTGAGAGGCACCACCCCTCTCAGATACTTATTCAGTGTTCTCTGGGGTCAAGCAGGAGGGCACACCTGTCCAATGAGCTGCAGGGTTCCACCCAAAGGTCTGACCACTTACTGCAGAGTGTGGCAAAATGCTAACCCAGAAACCACTATTCTTCCGAAATTCAATATGTCAGAATTTTCAGCAGGGAGAGAAGAGCTGGCTAAACACACCCCTAGGATGGCTAATCTCCATAGTCTCTCCCCCTTGCATCTGCTCATTCCTTTCTTAAGCTTAGCATCTGCCTTGGGTCAAAGAGGAGAGTTGTAAATGAAACTGATGTCTTTAGCTTTTCTTCCCCTCCCCTTGAAGAGCATTATTTACTGACCCTCCCCCTGGCTCTGGCATTCCTATGTCCAGCAACCTCTCCTCCCCGGGAGGCTTCCTAACCCCAGGGGTCATTTATCACCTCTTCAAAGCAGCCAGGCTCGCCCACTTATCTCTCACCAATCACGGCAGAGCAGTACAGGGTTGAATTTTGGCTTACAGACAAAAAAAATCTTATAACTTCTTGTCTGTACATTTTACAATACATTCAACAATACCATATTGTTGCATTTATCATTACCGTTCTACCAAGTCCTTTAATCCTAGTTTTATGGCTTTTCTTTCTCCAGTTATTAACTAATACCCTTTTCCAATGTTAACCTATGGCATGGGATTTGCAATGGGAAAAGTGACTTGGGCCATTTTTCCAGCACCAGGGCTTACAAAAACATATTTTATAAGTACTCTACATATATCTACAGGACCCCCACCCCAGGAACACCTAGGGGAGACTTTAGGGGTTCTGAATATGTAAAAATATTGCAGAGTCTCCCTCCACAGTGCTCCTACCACCAAAGTCGATTTTGGGCAGCACTTTATCACAATGTGGGGAGTGAAATGTGCAATTTCACTTTACCAAGGGCATAAAAAGTCATTTTATAAGTGTCCACCTTATAGAAACCTGACCCCCCACCCCTGGGACACCTAGGGGAGACCCTGGGGGTACCTAATATGCCCAAACATTGTAGGTTAACCATTTTTAAGTGCCCCAAACACAAAAGTCGAGTTTGGGCACAATTTACTTTTTAAAAGCAGTCCCGTAGCCCAGAGCCACTTTTTAAACTGACCTCAGGCTTCAGCAGTGCACACATGCAAGTGCAGAAAGGGCTGCTGGCCTCTAAACTGCCATGCCCTATTATATACTAGGGAGTGATAGGTAGTTTCAATCCCCCTGACCTATTATGTACTAGGGCCCTATGGGGTAGGTCATGCCAATCACAGGGGTACCCCAACCCTTAGTGTACCCTAGTGTATGTAGGTGTTTTCACTGTATTCTAGTTGTTTTCAGCATAGCACTGGCCCTGGGCCTGGTTAGGCAGAGCCCAGGGTCAGTCAGAGTCAGTTACCACCAGTACCAGTCAGCAAAAAGTTGGGGGGTGCCCAGGGCACAGGATGACTTTGCAACAGTAAGGAACAGCCCTGCACTGCGATATATATCTGAAAGAGACACGTTAGTGACAGATTCCTTACCTTAGAATATCCCCAGGCGTCAGGCTGGATCCGGAAAGTTTTTTGCGTAGCAGTACCCTTGCGCGTCGGTAGGCGGCGTCGTGCGGCTCCGCGTCCGTCGTCGGCGTTGTGATCGCCGGGATGACGTCGCGGGCAGTACTTAGACGCCGCCCCTGCGCGCTGACGTCAGTTCTTCTTTTTCCGCGCCAGTAAGCGCAGATCCGGGAAGAGCAGTGCCCTAGTCACTTTTTGACTACCTTTTTTTGTGAATTTTTCACTGTTTTCTTCTACGAGTCTTCACGACTCCTAAGGTGTCGTAGGGATGCCCGGCTTTAAGCCCTGCGAGGTCTGTGCCCGTATGATGTCCATCACGGACCCGCACCTCGAGTGTCTCTTCTGTCTCGGCCGAGACCACGACACGAAGTCGTGCCCTGACTGCCGGAAACTTCATCCGAAGGCTTTGCGAGAGCGGTCTCGAAAGCTGCTCGAGGTCCGGCAGTCGGCTCCGCGCCGCACCAAGCCCCGGTCACGGGAGAGGTCGAGGGCCGGTCGCGGAGCCCCATCGTTCGTCGGAATCCAAGTCTTCGCGCTCCTCCGGTAAGTCGAAGCACAAGAAGTCTAGCGGCGTCATCGCTCTAAGACTTCGCCTCGCCGATCTCGCGACTCGGCTGAGGCCCCTGCCGGCACCGTTCGCCCCGCGGCCCCGGACGTGCCTGTCGAGTCACCCCGCATTACCCGTCCTTCCTGGGTTCGGGGCGACTCCGGCCCAAGTACAGGAGTTCCTGTCGGCCATGGCCCGCCTCTTCGGGCCTCAAGGTCCCTCCGGTGCGCCTTCGGGCCCCGCGGGCCCTGATGGGGTTGCTCCGGCGTCGCCGTCGACTCCGGTCCCGGCGTCGCCTGTCCCACCAGCCTTCATCCCGGCCTCGGCTCCGGCCCCGGCCTCGATCCCGGCTCCGGTGGTGCCGCAACCCCCATCGACGCCGGTTGACCTAACCACGCCTCCGCCGACGCCGATGTCCCCGGTGCTGTTCCTGACGCCGTCCGGGGCTCCGGACGGCGTCGTTACCCGGCTCTCTCCGGCTCCGGACATGGAGCCGGACCGGCGTCGCCCGACGCCGGTTCCGGCGCCGATGAGACCTTGGGTCCCTAATGTCCCTCCTCCTCCATATTATGAACCTGAGGAGGACCAGGAGAGCTGGGAGGGGTCTGAGGACCCTCTCACACAACAGTGCGAGTTTGACCCGGACTGGGTTGAGGAACTTGGGGATGCCAGTGGTCTGGACACCTCCCCTGACTCTGGCATGCTGTCTCCTCCCGTGGCTACGGAGGAGGGGGCTAATTTTGCAACGGTGTTGCGTGAGAGCTGCTGGAGCCTTGAATCTCCAGTTGCCTACTGTGGCCGTCAGGACTAACCTCCTGACTGAAGTGCTTCAGCCGGCGGCCTCCTCTTCGGAGACTGTGTTGCCGTTCAATGATGCACTCACTGGCGTTCTTTTGGGTGCCTGGTCCAAGCCCACCACAGGGGCTCCTGTGGATAGGAACGTGGCCCGACGCCATCGCCCTGCTCCGGGCGACCCCTGTTTCTCTCCCAACACCCCACCCCTGAGAGCTTGGTTGTCCAAGCCTCTGCCTCCCAAACCGCCTTCCCTACCGCCCCTGCGGATAGGGAATCCAAGCGCCTGGACCACTTTGGGAAGAAGGCTTTCTCTTCCTCCAGTGCTGGCTTGCGGTCCGTCAACACCGCTTGCCTCTTGGGCCGATATACCCACTCCCTGTGGGATTCGGTGGCGACTGTTTTGCCGCAGTGTTCTGAGGAGGTCCAGACACTGCTTACCCGCGTCATTGCGGAAGGGCGTGATGCGGCTAAATACACCATACGCTGTGGCCTTGATACCGCCGACTCGCTGGGCAGATCGCTTGCAACGACGGTGGCGCTGCGTCGCCACGCCTGGCTGAGGACCACTGGTTTTTCGGGGGATGTCCAGAATACACTCATGGACATGCCCTTTGATGGAGTCGGTCTTTTTGGTTCAAAGGCAGACCATGCGCTGGAGCGTTTCAAGGACTCGCGGGCTACTGCCAAGTACCTGGGCCTTGCTGTTGTGCGCCCTCCGCTCACGTCTGCTTTTCGCCCCTTTCGTGGCCACGGGAGGGGCGCCCAGTCGTCAACAGCCCGGCCAACGGCCCGCGCAGCAAGCGCCTTCGCGTGGCCGAGGACGTGGATACCGCCGTCGCGGTTCGGGCAACCAGCGTGCGGGTCAGGCCACCACCTCCAACCCGTCCGCGGCCTCCAAGCCCTCCTAGTCCCTCCTTTCAGGTGTACAGCACGCCAGTAGGGGGCAGGGTCCGCCATCACCTTCACCACTGGCGTCCCATCACCTCGGACAGGTGGGTCTTGGACATTGTCCGAAGGGGCTACTCCCTCCCCTTCGAGACCACCCCCCCAGCCATGCCACCTCAATTCCACCGCATGTCAGGGGATCACTTGATGCTTCTACAGAAGGAAGTCACGGCCCTCTTGGCCAAGAGGGCCATCGAGCATGTTCCGACCCCAGAAGTAGGGCGTGGTTGCTACTCCCACTACTTTCTGGTGCCCAAAAAGGACAAGGAGGACATGCGTCCTATCTTGGACCTCCGGAACGTCAATCGCTTCCTCCGGAAGGAGAAGTTCAAGATGCTCACCCTAGCTCAGGTCTTGACTGCCCTCGACCCTGGAGACTGGCTGGTAGCGTTGGACTTGCAGGACGCTTATTTCCACATCCCCGTCCTGCCGGCCCACCGGCGTTACCTACGGTTCACGGTAGGCCTCGAGCACTTTCAGTTCACCGTGCTCCCCTTTGGCCTTACCAGTGCCCCTCGGGTGTTCACGAAAGTGATGGCGGTGGTCGCAGCTCATCTGCGCCGGGCAGGGGTTTCAGTCTTCCCCTACCTCGACGACTGGCTGCTGAAGGCGGGCTCGTCCCAGGCAGTCGTCTCCCACCTCCAGACTACGGCCGAACTCCTGCACTCGCTGGGGTTCTCCATCAATGTGCCGAAGTCGCATCTGGTTCCTTCTCCACAGCTCCTTTTCATCGGAGCAGTTCTGGACACGACGCAGTTTCGGGCCTATCCTCCCGAACGGCGAGTCTGGGATATTCAGGCTATGATTCCGATCTTTCAGCCTTTATCCTGGGTTTCGGTACGGATGACCCTGAGGCTGCTGGGCCTCATGGCCTCCTGCATCCTGCTGGTCGATCATGCCAGATGGCATATGCGGGCTCTGCAGTGGGACCTGAAGTTCCAGTGGGCGCAGCACCAGGGCAACCTGTCCGATCACGTCCAGATCTCGGTGGGGACTGCAAAACAGTTGCAGTGGTGGCTCTCGAACCGGCAATGGGTCATGGGCAGACCCCTCTCCCTTCCCCAGCCAGAGCACACAGTTGTGACGGACGCGTCCCTTCTGGGATGGGGCAGTCACATGGGAGAGGCGGAGATCAGAGGCCTCTGGTCTCCGGCGGAGTCCCGGCTCCATATCAACCTTCTGGAGCTCCGGGCGATCCGACTTGCACTCAAGGCATTCCTTCCCTCTGTCAAAGGGAAGGTAGTGCAGGTGTTCACAGACAACACCACCGCCATGTGGTACTGCAACAAACAGGGCGGGATGGGGTCGTGGACCCTCTGTCAGGAGGCTCTGCGCCTCTGGACTTGGCTGGAACATCAGGACATGTTCCTGATGGTTCAACACCTGGCAGGTTCCCTGAACGCCAGGGCGGACGAACTCAGCCGCAGGTGCATGATGGATCACCAATGGCGTCTTCACTCGGAAGTGGCGCAAGGACTCTTTCAACAATGGGGAGAGCCTTGGTTAGATCTATTCGCCACCGAAGAGAACGCGCAATGTCATCAGTTCTGCGCGTTGGAATTTCCAAGGCGGCACTCGCTCGGCGGCGCTTTTCGTCGCGAGTGGAGTTGCGGTCTGTTGTACGCCTTTCCGCCTATACCACTTCTACCCAGAGTGTTGAAGAAGATTCGGCACGACCGGGCCCAAGTCATCCTTGTGGCTCCGGACTGGGCTCGAAGAGTTTGGTATCCCGAGCTACTCAGTATGAGCGTAGATCCCCCGATCCGTCTGCCTCTTCGGGAGGAT
Source organism: Calotriton arnoldi (assembly GCA_963921515.1). NCBI lineage: Eukaryota > Metazoa > Chordata > Amphibia > Caudata > Salamandridae > Calotriton > Calotriton arnoldi. The sequence goes on from CAWUFW010002417.1 coordinate 1,473,251, forward strand.
CTTCTGTCGCAGCAGCAGGGGACGGTCCTCCACCCGAACCTGTCCAGTCTACACCTGCTTGCGTGGAGATTGAGCGGCGGCAGTTGATTCCTTTCGACTTGCCTCCCGAAGTTTGTGATGTGATTCTGGCAGCCAGGCGTCCCTCCACTAAGGTGGTATACGCCTGCAGGTGGAACAAATTTGTGGCATGGTGCACAGCAAAGGCTGTGAATCCCCTTTCTGCCCCTCTTTCTGAGGTCCTTCTGTTCCTTCTTTCTCTGGCCCAACAGGGTTCTGCCCTGGGTACCATCAAGGGTTATCTTTGTGCTATCTCGGCCTTCCTCAGGCTCCCTGATCAGCCCTCCTTTTCAAGTCCCCTGTTGTTAACAGGTTCTTAAAAGGCATTACACACCTCTTCCCTCCTGTTCCGTTTGTGATGCCTCAGTGGGACTTGAACTTGGTTCTTACCTTTTAATGTGCGCTCCCTTTGAGCCTCTCCATAACTGTCCTCTTCGTCTTCTAACTCTGAAGACAGCCTTTCTGGTGGCCATCACCTCCGCTCGGCGGGTGAGTGAGCTCCAGGCTCTATCTTGCAAACCTCCCTTTCTGTCTGTCCATCCAGACAAGGTTGTTCTTAGGACGCGTCCGTCCTTCTTGCCAAAGGTGGTTACTGCCTTCCACATTGGGCAGACCATCACTTTGCCTACCTTCTTTCCGCCTCCGCATCCTTCCAGAGAGGAAGAGAGGCTCCACCGTCTGGACCCAAAACGTGCGCTCTCCTTCTATATCGACCGCACAAAACACTTCCGGGTGGATGACCAGCTCTTTGTTGGCTACGTGGGCGCCAAAAAGGTCGGGCGGTGCACAAACGAACCATCTCCCGCTGGGTTACCTTGTGCATCAAGGCCTGCTATTCTTTGGCAAAGAAGGAGCCTCCTGTTGGGCTGCGTGCCCATTCCACCAGGGCAACGGCTGCTACCACGGCTTTGGGCCGCGGTGTTCCGCTGCAGGTTATCTGTCAGGCAGCTACGTGGGCCTCGCTGCACACGTTTACAAAGCATTACTGCCTTGACAGTCAGGTCCGGAGGGACGGCTTCTTTGGCCGTTCTGTCCTCCAGGACTTCCTTGTCTGATCTTTGTTCGCAGACCCACCACCGGGGTTGGTATTGCTGGGGTATCTATTCTAAGGTAAGGAATCTGTCACTAACGTGTCTCTTTCAGATGCACAAGTTACTAACTTGTGTAACGATATATCTGTAAGAGACAGTAGTTAGTGACAGATTCCTACCGCCCACCCATCCTCCCCGTTCTGCGAACTGATTTCTAGGGTTAAGGACATCCCTTTCAGGGCCCTAGTATTTTTCAGACACCTATGTCAGCTTCTTGCATGGCTCTGCGTTCCTGGCGCGGAACATCGTGTACAGAACTGACGTCAGCGCGCAGGGGCGGCGTCTAAGTACTGCCCGTGACGTCATCCCGGCGATCACGACGCCGACGACGGACGCGGAGCCGCACGACGCGCAAGGGTACAGCTACGCAAAAAACTTTCCGGATCCAGCCTGACGCCTGGGGATATTCTAAGGTAAGGAATCTGTCACTAACTACTGTCTCTTACAGATATATCGTTACACAAGTTAGTAACTTGTGCTTCTGCACATGAGAAATTCAAAAGACACGTTGTGGGCTTGTCTGCTAAATGCGGACAATGCCATCTGGTGAGCATTGAGGACAATATTGTCAGGTGACCATTGTCATTGACGTTATCTAAGGAGTATACAAAGGGCTCAGGGTGGGGATGAGACCAGAATTGGGCAAATATTCTCCATGGTAAGTGCTGTGCCATCTGCTTAGTGATGCTGCAAAACACCTGCCTGAAAAGGTGTCTACATTTAGGAACAGATGTACTTCGTTGCATTTCAGGAAAAAATACAGCTTTTGGACCAAATACCACATTACTTTCTTCCTCCTTGACCAATTCTCACACATCTTTAAAAGTTTAATTGATGTGGATGTATCGATAGTTTTTTGCTGTTTGCATTGTTATTCCTCATACAAGGCCAATTTATAAGTAATCCGAAAAACTGTATTTCTATGGCTGCACGCTATACTATCTTGTACCAGTATCTGCTGTTACGTGGAACAGTGCGCAACCTTGTGTGAAGTAATACTAGTACCCATGTATAGTTCATGTTAGTGCTGCATCTCACCCTAACATTGGCATATTGTCATGAAGGGTTTACTGTCATGGACTGTTCAGACTCCTCAGTTCAATATAGCAGTTCATGGATCTCATACGAAACCCGAAAAGGATGGGTGCAGCAAAAGCTCAGCATCAGCAGTCAGTCTGGTTCCATATCGAGTCTAGTACTTTTCCTTCGAGTAATGCCTCAAAGCCCCCCTGACACCATTTTCTAATGTAAGTATCTTAAACTCTACAGATAGATTTTAGACTAAACTAAAAAGAAAAGTATATTGAATAAATGCCCAGTTGGGTGTAATTTCATTAATTTTTTTGCTGTAGCAAAGAACTTTCAGACGGGACTTAAAAATGGAAAATGCAAATTTTGCATTTCCCCCCAATAATATTGTCCATTCTGAGCTCTGATACAAATAGCCTAAGCTAGACAGACCAAGCCTCTGCGAATTTTAATACAGGTTCATTAAATGAAGCGAATAGCATTCTAAAAAAGTTCACTGCCCTTTGAAGTAACCACCTCGCCCATAATAAGAAAGTTGCTGGCTGTAATGCATATGAATATAGAGACTTCTTAAAATTCATGTACCATTTTATTTACAAGAAAGATTTCACTTGAATGAAAAATGGTATGACATCGCTTCCTTTAATTAAACTCTTTTGTTTTCTCCTCTAAAAATGTCTTGCAGGCTCAGGCGCTCTTGAACTTCGTGGTCAGATACCGACCTGATGAACAACCATTCCTACGACCCCATCATGATTCATCAACGTTTACGATAAATGTAGCTCTCAACAACAAGGAAAAAGACTACGAGGTTGGTATCTTCACTGTCGTCAATGATTCCTTTTGCACCAGATTCCTAGCCTCTACTGGTGACTTGCTGTGATGCTTAGCCTTTTGCAACCACAATCCTGATCATTTTCCAAAATAAAATGTTTGTAACATGTCGTGTTGTAGATACACCTGCTCTGCTCTCCGGAAAATTCAGGACAGCCGATTCTGGAACACTTACAAGCAGAATTGGGTGCTAGACAAAAAAGACTCTGCATCTACCCATAAACTGGCAAAATCACAACAAAGCTATCGCCAACACTGGTTGAGACACTGCCCTGCAAAAGGAAGCCAACTTTTGATGCAGTGCTGGAACCGGCCCTGAAAAAGAAGCGCAAAGATAAAGGGACCAGCCCCATTCACTTTGCTCCCTCTACCCCTCCTCTAACATCCCCTCCTCTTATTACCCCTCCTTTTCCACCTCAACCTTATCCTCCACTTCCTTAAACATCACCCAGGCTTTACACTCCTGTGTGTTCACCTCCATTGTCAGCTGATTCACACAGCCCCTACAACGCAGACAATCCATATGACCACTCCGGGGTTCTAGACAAAGGAAAGGGTTCTTGGGAAGACTACATTATACATCCTCCTGGGTACCCAGACCTCTACCTATCTAACCACACCCCACCCCCAAGCTACGACACTACCTTTTACCATGAGGTAATTGAAAGGGCTACCCAGTACCGCAAGGTCAACCTTCATGGTGTACATGAAGAGGATGAATTTGGTGGAAACCCTTTCCAAAACAGAACATACTGTTCAGTTCTTACCAATGCTAAAGGGTATGTTAACACCAGGTACAGAACTCTTTAAAGAACCTGTAAAAAAGCCCAAGTAGTAACCCCACGGGTAGAGCACAAATATAATGCCTCACCTAATGACCCTCCTTACATCAGGGGACATGTGGAACCAGACTCACTAGTGGTCAACTCTGCATATAAGTGTGCAACCTCTAAAGGGACGGGGGGACACTCCCTGGCCCAATAAGGAGAGTAAAAAGTTGGATACAGCAGGAAAACTGGTAGCAGCAGGTGCCTCTAACCATTGGCATATTCCAATTCAATAGGCCTTTTAGCAAGGTATGACAGGGCCCAAATGCCTGACTTGCTACAGCATCTCCCACCCAAATATCGCCATAGAGGGGAGAAACTGGTCACAGGGCAAGACCACTTTTAATGCAACTACTCGTTGTGCCCTTAGCATTGCGGTTACTGCAGCCCGTAGGGTCAATACCATTAACATTATACAACACCATGCATGGCTACGCACTTCGGGGTTCAAACCCAAAGTGCAGCTACATCTACTGAACCTGCACTTTGTTTTGGCCACAGGTTGACTAGATGTAGGAAAAGATTAAAAAGGATACTGATACAGCAAAATGGGTTCCTTGCACACCTCTGCCCCCAGAGCTTCTTTTGGAGTCAACAGTATTTTGGTGCCTCCAATGCTACCTCCCCAGATTCAGGCTTCTTCCAGAGGCAGCAACAAGTCTACTACCCCTACACTCACCGAGGATACACTAGAGGCAGGTATAGAGGAAATAACAGAGGTAGAGGCATAGGAGGTTCCAGCAGCAAGAGGGCCTCCACTACCACTAAGCATTGACTCTCTGCACCTCCCTCCGATCACACAACACCTGTCACAGGGAGACTCCAAGAATTTCTGCCACGCTGGTAGGAAATCACCTCAGACAAATAGGTTCTAGACATGGTGCAACATGGTTAATGAATAGAACAACTCACATACTTTCCCAACATACCACCCCATCCTTCGTACTTCAGCATAGGCCATCTATTCCTTTTGGAGGAAGATGTGCAAATCTTCCTCCAAAAAGGGGCCATTGAACCAGTTCCCTTGTAACACAAGAGAAAAGGGGTCTACTCCCTCTACTTCCAAATTCCTAAGAAAGACTACTCCCTCAGGTAAATCCTCGACCTCAGGCCCCTCAGCTGATACATCCTGTCGGAACACTTCCACAAGGTAACCATGAAGGACGTCATCCCTCTGCTTCAGCAGGGCGACTTTATCACAGTATTGAATCTAAAAGATCCCAATACATCGGGCCCACAGATGCTACCTGCGCTTTGTGGTTAATGGCAATCATTACCAGTTCAAAGATCTGCCTTTCGGCGTTACTACAGCACAAAGGGTCTTCACCAAGTGCCTAGTGGTGGTTGCCACACACTTAAGACTGGGAGGAATACACATATTCTCCTACCTAGATGATTGGCTGATCAAGAGCTCCAGCAAGCTTCAATGCTTGGCCTCTCCTTCACAGTCTAGGATTTATCATCATCACCAAATCACATTTGGTTCCTTTACAGATTCAGCCCTTCGTAGGGTCAGCCCTAAACTCACTTACAGGCAAAGCCTACCCCAGTCAACAAAGGGTCTCAGCTTTTCAGCAGCTAATCCCTCGTTTTCAGCCGAATCGTCCTCTCCCAGTCGGAACAGTTGTGCACATGCTGGGCATGATGGCATCCTGCATCGCCATAATGCCCCATGTCAGACTACACATGCTCCTCCTTCAATAGTGCCTTGCAGCACAATGGTTCCATGTGGAGTGTCGTATGGAGGATCTAATGTTGGTGAAGGCTAGTGTGCATTACTCTGTGCAGTGGTGGAAAAGCAATAACCTACTGCAGGGCCAGCCTTATCAAGACCCAATACAGAAATTACCCATTACCATGTACACATAACAACTTGGATGGGAGGGGCACACTTCAATCACACAACAGTACAGGGATTGTGGACCCCGCCACAGCAGGGATACCAACTCCCTCAAGCTCTTAGCAGTCCAGCTCGCCCTCAAAACCTTTCTCCCACATATTCAGGACAAGGTAGTCTTAATCTGAACAGACAACATGACCAACATGTACTACCTACAAAAGCAAGGCAAAACCCACTCACTCTGCCACTCTCTACTATCTCAGACTATTTGGTTTTGAGCACCTTACCATAGCATTCACCTCAATCAATCAGGATTTATAATTACCCGATAGGGTTTTCAGGCGCTTGCAGGCCCCGTAGGCTTATTCGAACAGCCAGGTCTTGAGGGACATTTGGAATTCCTGAAATGAGGTGATGGTCTGGAGTTCTGTGGGGAGGGTGTCCCAGGTCTTTGTTGCGATGTGGGAGAAGGAGCATCCTCCACTTCTTCAGTAGATGCGGGGAGTATGGGCAAGTGAAAAGGTGGTGGAGCGTAGTCTTCTCGATGATTAATGTAGGCGGGTTCTTGGTTGTGTAGAGCCTTGTGTGCGTGGGTCAGCAGCTAATGGCGGAGTATCTAATGGCGGAGTATCTTCTGGGGGTGGACAACGAACTAGCTGACCTGCTCAGCAGAGCTCACCAACAAGTCCACGAATGGGAACTCAATCCAGTTGTTCTCCTCATTTACTTCTGTCGCTGGAGGACTACCCTCATACACCTTTTCGCCACTCTCAAACACAAAATTCCAAAACTTCACATCCTCTACTGGTTCTACATTCCCTCTGACATAAACATAATGACATCATCTGGATGCCATTCACAGGCCATGTGCAATGCACTATGGATGAACTGATAAGTGATATCTGTGGGTGTTTTTCCGCCTCTCCCGCTTCTTCCACTAGTGATGCACAACATGCGGCAAACATCCCAAACACTCAGCCTCGTAGGCCCCACTTGGGCCAGGCAGCTCTGGTACTTAGCTCTGCTCAAAATTTTGATCAACCTCCACGAAAAGCTTACCAACAGACTGAACCTTCTCACCAGAAACCAAGGACAGATCTGTCACCCAGATCCCAAACAGCTCAACCTAGCGATTTGGCACCTGAGGTCCTAGAATTTGGATACCTACGCCTCCCACAGGAGTGCATTGACATGCTAAAGGAAGCCTGCAGGCTGACTACACGAGTTGGTTTGCAGCCAAGTGGAAAAGATTTGTTAATTGCTGTATCTCAAAGCACCTTGACCCCCTAACAGCATCAGTCGAAGGTATTATTTACTACCTCCTTCATCTAAAACATTCTGGGTTTGCGTACACCTCCATTTGACTTCACTTACCAGTCATAGCCACTTGTATGCAGAACAGAGAATACTCTTTCCCTTTTCTGAATACCAGTCATGAAACCTTTTATGGAACGTCTTAAGAGTCCTCTCCAACAGGTGCCTTCAGCCAGAGTAGAATCTCAATATAGTTGTTACTAGACTCATGGGGCCCCCTTTCAAGCCCCTACATTCCTGCCCTCTCCAGTATATTTCCTGGAAAGTAGCATTTCTAGTCGCAATAACTTCCTTCAGGTGCATTAATGATTTGCCCTTCATACTTTAGATGTCAAACAGCTCTCATGTACTACATTGACAGAACTAAACTTAACCTTTTCGCAGGACAGACTAACTGTTTGTAGCCTTTAGCATCCCCCAGAAAGGACAGTCTATTTCAATTGCAATGTGGATAGTGAAGTCCATCCAAACTTGCTACCAAAAAACGAAATAAGTTTCTCAACACATAAGAAGGCTGCTACCATGGCCTTCCTTAGCAATATTCTACTAGCTGACATCTGCAAGGCAGCTACCCGATCAACCCTGCATACATTTACTGAAACACTACTGTGTGGGTATTTTTCTTAAATAGCAAGCTCTAGTTGGTCAAACAGTCCTACAGGCTCCGTTACAGATATCTGCCCGATCCACACTCTAACTACCGCTTAGAGGTACTGCTTTACAGAGTATGCAGAGCACGTGTACCTACAGCAACATGCTACGAACGAAAAATGTTACTTGCCCTGTATGCATCTGTTCGTAGCATGTAATGCTGTAAATTCACATGCGCCCTCCCTCCTTCTCAGAGCTTGCAGGTTTAGATGCAGATCTCTTCTTCCTATACACAAACCTTTAACAATTCACATGTGCACCATACTCTTTCGACCACTCCATCCTACTCTCACCTGCTGGTCAAAACACAATCTAACATGGAGTTAGTGCCCATGCGCTATACCACCCAAAGGAGGAGTCTCCACATACCTCGTGACTCAAAAGACTTCTTCTAACAGAAGCAAGCGACAGAGGCCAACACTAGGTAGCAGGGGTATGCAGAGCATGTGAATCTACAGCACTACACGCTACGCACAGGATGTTTACATTTAAGTAACATTTGAGCCTAGCATGATAATTCCCTAGCGTTGGACTTTTCTGGAGCTCACCATAAACCCTTTAGTATTGCAGCGCCCCAAGTGGCAGACAGTTTTGTTCAGGTCCACTAAATAGTCAGTTGAATTATTGTGTTTTAATTTTGGTTTAAATAGTCATAAAAACACCACTTTATTAGTTTTTTTATTTTTTATTTTAAATACAAGACAAACATGACTAAAATGATTATAAAAGTTGCTAGTAAATTAGCTGAAGACAAGGTAACTCACAAAGTGACATTCCGTCCATCATCTTGAGTGTTTTGCATTTCGCCCTAAGTGGGAAGGGTATGCCCAGACGTGGGTCCCGTGCTCACTACGCCACTGGAGTCAAGCTATCCTGGCTGATGAGGGCTGAAAGCCCGAAACCGGTCCTAGGATGCTTGATTCCGGTCCAGTGGAGACATGGCTTGGCAGTTTGGTCTGGACTGTTCCCATGAGGCACAAGGTCAAGACTGATTTGCATATTGTATTGTAATTGTATTGTAATTGCATTTGTATAGCGCTTACTACCCCTGACGAGGCGTCGAAGCGCTTTTTCGGCGAGTAGCACGCTACTCCGGGACCCATAGAGGATTAGTGTTGAATTAGTATAGTGAAACATGCAAGTAAATTTTAAGTGGTGGATATGTTAGTCAGTTATTTGGATTCAGAAGGATAGCGGAGGGATAGAAGAGGAAAAAAGGTTTGCATATATATAGCGCTTCTAACCCCTGATGGGGTGTTGAATTGCTTTTTTTTGGCGAGTAGCACGCTACTCCGGAAACCCATAAAGGATTAGTGGTGAATTAGTATAGTGGAATATGGAATTAGTGAAGTGAACATGCTAGTCTGTTATTTTGATTGAAAAGGATAGTTGTGGGATAGAAGAGTGAAGGATTTCTTTTTGTAGGTCATAGCAGTAGGAGGAGGCTTTTTGATGAGTAAAAAGGGTTTTTGGAGGGGAAGAGTCAGAGGGAAGAGTTTAGAAAGGTTTGTCTTGGGCATTGGTACAGTAAAGGAGGTGTCAGAAGATGCAAGGAGGGGTAGAGTAGGAGAGAGTCAAGAAAGGGTTATTTTGGGGAACATAGTAGTGGTATGGTGTTTGCGATAAATGAGAGAGTGGGTGTAGAGGATATAGTGATAGATGTATAGGGTGAGATAGGGTAGTGAACTGGAAAAAGTAGTAGAAAGAAGTTTGAGATGAGTCAGAAAGTTGGGCTAGAAGATATATTGAGGGAAGTATAGGCTGAGAAATAGGGTAGTGCATTGGAAATGCTAAATTAGAAGAAAGTGATAAATATATAGATCCATAAGTACATTGAAAGTATATAGATGCATAAAGGAGGTAAGTATATGCAGATTAAAAATATTGATAGAGGTAGCGGATGTGAAATAGGGTAGTGCATTAGATATGCTTTTTCAGGAGAAAAGTAATAGACACATTAATTAATGGGAAGATGGGCAGCATTCCTGGCCCTGGCCCGTCTCGAACAGGCTCAAACAGGCACTCACCCTTGTCCTCTCTGCCCTTAGCTGAGACGCCCTAACCCTGGCCTTTGATACCCCTAGTAATCAGGTGACCCCGTCAGCCAATGGGAACCCTAGCCCTAATACTATCCAATCACAACACTAGCCCTAAAAGCTAGAACCAATAGGAGATCAGGACCTTACAGCCAATCTTAGCCCTACTCCAAGCATCCAATCAGTTCAAAAAAACCCTGATCTCTACGTCCAATAGAGGCCCTAGCCCTACCAGTAGTCCCAACCCTAGTCCAAGCAACCAATGGGACGGGAAGCCCTAGTCCCTACTTCCAATAGAAAGCCTAACCCTACTCTTAGTCCCACACCTAGTCCAGCAACCAATAACACCAGAAGCCCTAATCGCTACTTCCAATTAAAGGCCTAACCCTAGTCCTAGTTCCACCTTAGTCCCAACAACCAATAAAACAGGAAGCCCTAGTCCCTGCTTCCAATAGAAATCATAACCCTAGCCCTAGTCCCAACCCTACATTGATTGAATCACAGATCCAGAAACCAATCAGAACCCTCAAATACCCAACCAATGAGGACACTAACTCAAACCAATAGAAACATCAGATACAACCACCAATCAGTGTATACATGTAGCAGCCACTAGCAGACTATATAAGGTCCCAGCAACCTCAGACAAGGTTTGCTGCCCAGGAAGTTGGAAGCTGCTTCTCCTGTTCAGAATCTCCTAGGAGACAGACAGGCTCAATCCACACTTTGGATTTCTGCAGGTAAAGGCCTCACAAACTTGAAATCTAACAATGCTGTTTGAATACAACTTTACTCCCTCTCCTGGCCAAAAAACGAAGTGCACAGTCCCTATTAAACACAGTTTAAACAGCTCACAGAAGCACCCTCTGATGTAGAAAATCCCTGTTGCTGGAGGGGGAGGCAGGGGGGCTGGTTTCACTGGCTTGATAACACAAAATGGTGGCTGGGGGTGCACTGTTTAACATACAGGTCTTAGCACAGAGCAAAGGAGAAATTTGGAGGGAAAACTGAATAGTCACCAGGAATGAGAGGGACAAACTACAGAGTTTGGACTGCAAATCCCACAATTCAACACGTTAAATGGAAGCAATCATGGGCAGGAAAACCACAAGTTTAACACACAAAACAGGTGATAAAATATACAATCACAGGCAGGTTAAAACTACATTTTTAAACTGTAACAACCACAGGCAAAGACAGTAATCACAGAAAGGGAAAATCGTTTTTTAAAAAACTTTTTGGAAGAGACAGCACTAGTCTGCCTCCTTACCACTTGCTGGACTCTGCTCACTGCAATCTGGGCACAGGTAGGCTGCAACTCACAAGATGGAGGAGAATGATTTGGGGTGCACCCAGCAAAGCCTTAAGGGACCTGGGCAGGTGTGAGGGGAGGGCTCAGAGTTGCCTGGGAGCTGAATAGCCAATCCCCAGTCCTAGGCCTGCTGGCCTGGGGGTGGGGGTGGGGGGCTGCTTCTCCTGTTCAGAATCTCCTAGGAGACAGACAGGCTCAATCCACACTTTGGATTTCTGCAGGTAAAGGCCTCACAAACTTGAAATCTAACAATGCTGTTTGAATACAACTTTACTCCCTCTCCTGGCCAAAAAACGAAGTGCACAGTCCCTATTAAACACAGTTTAAACAGCTCACAGAAGCACCCTCTGATGTAGAAAATCCCTGTTGCTGGAGGGGAGGCAGGGGGGGCTGGTTTCACTGGCTTGATAACACAAAATGGTGGCTGGGGGTGCACTGTTTAACATACAGGTCTTAGCACAGAGCAAAGGAGAAATTTGGAGGGAAAACTGAATAGTCACCAGGAATGAGAGGGACAAACTACAGAGTTTGGACTGCAAATCCCACAATTCAACACGTTAAATGGAAGCAATCATGGGCAGGAAAACCACAAGTTTAACACACAAAACAGGTGATAAAATATACAATCACAGGCAGGTTAAAACTACATTTTTAAACTGTAACAACCACAAGCAAAGACAGTAATCCCAGAAAGGGAAAATCGTTTTTTTAAAAACTTTTTGGAGGAGGGAAGAGACAGCACTAGTCTGCCTCCTTACCACTTGCTGGACTCTGCTCACTGCAATCTGGGCACAGGTAGGCTGCAACTCACAAGATGGAGGAGAATGATTTGGGGTGCACCCAGCAAAGCCTTAAGGGACCTGGGCAGGTGTGAGGGGAGGGCTCAGAGTTGCCTGGGAGCTGAATAGCCAATCCCCAGTCCTAGGCCTGCTGGCCTGGGGGTGGGGGTGGGGGGCTGCTTCTCCTGTTCAGAATCTCCTAGGAGACAGACAGGCTCAATCCACACTTTGGATTTCTGCAGGTAAAGGCCTCACAAACTTGAAATCTGGCTATGTCTGAACTGGGGTGGCGTGGTGAAGCAAAATAACGATGGATTAAACCCAGATCTGTGACTGGGGGTGAATGTTTGCCAATGTGCAACATTCCGTCCATCATCTTGTGTGTTTTGCAACTCACAAAGTGAGACATGTATCACAAATTTCATATTGTATTTGTTCAATCTAGACACAATTGGAACGTTCCCTTGTAGCTCTCTATCTTAACCATCATTGTCCTCGGCCATAGATTTATGCTTGTAAGTTAAAACTTTGTTCATGCTCTGAATCGTTAATGGTAACTTTAGGAAACTAACTAATTTACACATGCCCTTTAGGCAACTGCTGTTAATAAGTCCAATACAGCTACTTTATAGGCCCCAACACCCTTTCTCAAACAATGTTAACATTTTACACTTTCAACTGTATTAGGTGCTAGCCATTTTGTTCATACTCTGCTACTCTTGGAAGGTTACCATAGTTATTCCTCAGTATTTTTTTAGTTCATTTCTCGACTGTGGTAGGAGGACACTTAGACGTGCACTTTATGAAGATGCCAATATTTTTCATGTATCCTTCATATTTTTGGCAATTTTTGTCATTTTGTGCTTACGGTCTGATGAAATTTGGAATGAAAATAGCTTTGAACTTCTTTTAATTCTTTGTAGAATCATTCTCCTTAGAAATGTAGAATCTGGTCCATTCCTTGGTGGAGAACCCAAGTGAAGGCAAAAGGATCACCTTTCTGGCTAGTCTGTATTTTAACAGAGATGGATAGCCAGTGTCCTGGTCCTAGATTTGCTGTTTGTAACAGTTTCAGGAGGAACCGTTAACGAGTGACTCTGTAATTTTCTTTGGACACAAAGTACTTCTTCTTGAGTAGATTTCTTCAATATAAGAAACTTTAAGGTGGGGTTCTAAAGGTTGAACAAGATTGATTCTTGGAGATGGTGAATGGTAGTTATGTGGGATGCATCACACAGATTGCCCCTTGAACTCTGTGCATTCATCAAGTTAGTCTTTTATACAACCTCTGCACTGGGTGTGACCTAAAGACCATATTTTTGAAGCACATTTTCTTGCATTCAGAGTGACGCACACATAAGCCTGACTTAGTGTGAAAGCTTGTGGAGTCTGGTTATGGTAATCTTTCCCAGATTAACAATTTGTAGATTTGTGGATTGGCATTGATAAAATCTGAGCAAGTCTCAGCACTGAGCAGTCCATAGCTTAACTCCATCAGCAACATTTGTCATGGCAGAAGTGAGGTAAGGGAGAAGTGTAGTAATTACAGGAATTTGGCCCAGTGCTCACACATGGTGCACTCGCCATCATACCTCTACTCCTCTGTGTATTGCTGCTAATGGAAGTAAGGGTATGGTGGCCCCAGTTCTTGCTATGAATCTATACTGAACTGAAATTCAATAGAGCTTACTTTAGTAAGTTTCCAGTTTGCTTGTGTAGGAAGCTGGCTCTTTATATAGTATACCAAAAAGAGGTATACTGTGCAAAGAGTCCAGGTATCCCTTATAATTGGACAGGGGCTTGCTCTAGCAATTCCAAGGAACACTCTTAGGGGGTAGTGTGGTCGAGCAGCCTTAGGCTTATCAGAGAGAAGTGTTGGATATTTGCTGCATGCACACAGTCAATAATGTATACACACGACTCAATAAGGAGATCTGCAACAGTTTATAACAATAACACATATCTTTATATAAATTTAGGCACCAAGATAGTCACAATCAGGTAAGTAAGTTTCGAGTTAGAAATATGTACAGTTTTTAAAAGTCAACACGTAGTGCAGTTTCTAGAGAGGTAATTTTATCCTATAGAGAAAAGACATATACTGCATACCGGTACTTTACAGCGACTTACAGGACCAATCTTCCGGACTTAGGATGAGTATAGGGCAGGGTCCAAGGCAGTACCATCACTTCATGTCAGGCAGCACTGGGGCGGCCAGGGGCAGAGGTGTAATACAGTGTCAGGTGTCCTTTTGAAGTCAGTGGGGATCGGTCTGGTCAAAAAGAGGCTGCAAGCTGGGACTTGGGGACCAGTCCAGCTGAATCAACAAGGGGGCTCATGTCTCACGATGCTCAGGGACGTCGGGACACCTTTGGTTCTCTTCTCCTCGGGCTGGGGCAGCCGGGTACAGAGGTGTCCGGAGGCATCAGGTTTTTGGCACCGGAGACACTCGCGGTAGAGTGGCCTGCACAAAGAGGCTGCAGGTGACGCCAGGAAGTCCACAGTTAGTAAACCCAAGGTGGGCTTTGGATCTGGGGACCACGCTGGCACCATTGGCCCACTTCAATTCAGGCTAGAGGACACGGGTGCAGTGATGCATTTTTGTGTTGGGTTTTTTGGCTGTCCATAGTCCTCGCAACTCTTCTGAGGTGCCTGCAGAAAGCAGGGGAGCAGCACTGCAAGTCCACAGGAGTTCTTGGGTCTTGAGTGAAGGCTGGCAGTCCTCCCAGGCTTTTAGAGGCACAGGCAGCTGCAGGACGAGTCGTCTTTGGCGCAATTGTCAAGGACAGCAGGCAGTCCGGCAGGGTTAGCGCCAAGTCAGTTGCTGGTCTTCTGTTCTTGCTTTTGCGACTCTTCAGTATCTGTCGTCTATCTTTCAGGTCGGCGGGTTCTTTGAAGCTGTCTGCCTTGCAATGCTAATTTACAGGTCATCCTGCTGGAGGGGGTTTAAAACACCCTCTACGGGAGGAGGCTTTGTTCCTGATCGCGTGGGCCCTCACCACTGAGGGTCAGAAACTTGTCTGTGGTGGCAGGCTGGTCAGAGCCAGTCAGTCAGCACACTAGTAGTTGGTAGGTTTTCAGGGGGCACCTCTAAGATGCCCTCTGGGTGCATGTATTAATAATTCAATCACTGGAATCAGTGTGGATTTATTAATACAAAATTTGGATACCAAACATCTTTGGTTTCAGTGAAGCCATCATGTAGTTGGGGGGAACTCGTTCTACACCAGTGTGCAGCACATGTATTTAAAATGGCTTCCCTAGTCACTTGCACAGGCAGTAATTGAACTAGCCAGCACAGGGGCATATCTGCTCATGCAGATATGTCCACACATGTAGTATAGTGCACCCTGCCTTAGGACGGCAAGGCCCGCTGTGGGGGTGACTTATCTATACTGCATGCAGTGTCTGCAGGCGTGGTACACAGGGATGTGTGCCATGTCATGTTTCACTTTTGTCTGCACCAATTCAGCGGCCTGCAATGGTAGTCTGCATGAGATAGGAGAGGGGTCCCTTAGGGTGACACGATAAATGCTGCAGGCCTTGGGGACCCTCCTTAGTACCCATGCCCTAGGTACCTGGGGTACCATTTACTAGGGACATACAGGGGTGCTAAAGGTATTGTCAATTGGAGGAACAATTGTACAGTTTTAAGGAAAGAGATCTGGCACTGGGGTCCTGGATAGCAGGTACCCAGTGCACTTCTGGTCAAAATTGCATCGAATACCAGGCAAAAGTGGGGGTGACCATGCCAAAAAGGGCACTTTTCTACATCTTGCAATTCCAAATAAAAAAAAAAATATATCAAATTTAAATCCAGAATTTCATCAGTTCATCCAGCACGTTTTTCACGATCATCATAATCGCCTTTTTAAGGCCATGAAACATAGGTAATCACCCAAGGGAAAAAGTCAATAACATGGAATAGAGCCTCACGCTAATATACCCTTGATAAGATTCCAAGCAGGCTGTCATTGTTCGACAAATGCAAAAACAACAATTGATGGACAGAATGCAGAACAATGTCATACATTCACCCCAGTACAGAGATCTGGGCCTAAATCCATCGTTTTTTTGCTCACCATGCCATTCCAGTTTGGACCCAGCCATTTGCAAATCAGTCTTGACCCTGCGCCCAATGGGAACAGTCCAGCCCGAACTGCCAGGTCAGGTCCTCCCTGGACTGGAAACAAGCATCCTAGGACCGGTTTCGGGCTTTCAGCCCTCATCAGCCAGGATAGCTTGACTCCAGTGGCATGGAGAGCACGGGACCCACGTCTGAGCATACCCGTCCCACTCGGGGTGACAAATGCAAAAACAACAATTGATGGACAGAATGCAGAACAATGTCATACATTCACCCCAGTACAGAGATCTGGGCCTAAATCCATCGGTTTTTTGCTCACCATGCCATTCCAGTTTGGATCCAGCCATATGCAAATCATTCTTGACCCTGCGCCCAATGGGGACAGTCCAGCCCGAACTGCCAGGTCAGGTCCTCCCTGGACTGGAAACAAGCATCCTAGGACCGGTTTCGGGGTTTCACCCCTCTTCAGCCAGGATAGCTTGATTCCAGTGGCATGGAGAGCACGGGACCCACGTCTGGGCATACCCGTCCCACTCGGGGTGACAAATGCAAAAACAACAGTTGATGGACAGAATGCAGAACAATGTCATACATTCACCCCAGTACAGAGATCTGGGCCTAAATCCATCGTTTTTTTGCTCACCATGCCATTCCATTGTCCGTCAGACTGTAGGCGCAAAGTCAAAATTTAGGAACCACGTGCTGGCAAAAATGGATATGAATTTAATGACCAATTTTTGGGAAATTTTAATTTACAGAGGAATTTGAAAACCTAATAAAGGAATTACTATTGAATTTGAATATCTTATTCCTAGCATGTTTTAGGTGCCTCCGTACACTTTCTAAAATTAAAAATGTGTTTCGGTAGATCATAGTCTGGGAATTAATTTGTGTGAATGTTAAGATTTTGGCCAAGGTTAGTCTGCTGCAGTTTTCATCCATGTAGTCACCCCCCCCCAGGTCACTTAAACTCAACACTGAGGAAATTAGTTGCAATAATACGTTTCAGATAGGGTTTGAGTCAAATTTTCTTACTAGTCGATGTGACATTATTGTGATTTGGAAATGAGATGTGATTTATTTATGCATTTATTTTGCAGGGTGGTGGGTGCCGTTTCCTCCGCTACAACTGTACAGTGGAATCACCCAGGAAAGGCTGGTCCCTAATGCACCCGGGCCGCCTGACTCACTATCACGAGGGCCTTCCGACCACACATGGCACACGGTATATAATGATCTCCTTCGTGGACCCCTAACAGATCTGGACACAGGAAAGGGGGCAGGAAGAAAGGGAGGGGGCAACAATGGGAAGCATCTTTGTAATGAATGGCCATCAAAACACTGTGGCTGTTGAGCTACACAATTGGCAGTTAGCAAGGTGACCAATGGCACACAGGCATCTTCAAGATTCGGATGGGTCAGCCTGGTTCGGGAAGGCCACACTGATGGCACAAGGTACCAAAATCCAGCATTGGTGTTAATGGGAGGAACGTCGTCACTGAATCATCATTGACTTGTGCCTTCACAATTCATGTCTAATGGGTGTGACCATTCTGGAATAGAAGAATGAGCTCTTCCTTACAAGGATGTCTCCAAACCTAAGTGGCTATGATCATTGTGGATGAGAAGGACAAACATGCTTTCTTTCAATGATGCCGCCATTCATGGAACTGTCAGGAACTGTGATCAATATGTATGAGTAAGACAAGCATGTTTCTTACAAAGATGTTTTCCTTCATGCCTCAGTGGCCCATGATCATGATGGATGAGAGAAAGCACCATGTTTTTTTTAATCTCCATTCATGCCGCAGTTGCTGTGATCACTATGAGTAAGGACAAGATGCTTTATTACCAGGATAGCTCGCATCTCTGAGCGGTAATGTATTGCACCCTGGATCCCTCGTTTGGCCCTTGCATTGAAGCCCCACCCTTTTATCTGCCCTCCCTGATTTGATCTACTTGACGCAAGTACCTGGAACATGGAGGCTCATTACATCCAGACCTCTGAACTGTCTAATGAAGCCAGGGCTTTACTAAGTCACATAGCAGTGGTCTCATCTAGTCCAGAGCACATGGAGTCCCACTGTTGCCTCTGTATGACCTCGGATGCGCCACTGTGCCTCTTCACAACCCTCTGCTGAAACCAGTAATGAATCCATTTTCCTTTCCTGTATTTGGAGTATTGACCTATAAAGCATGTTGTCTTCCTGTCTAGCTCAGACTTTTGACTGTAGACTCTTACTTGAGATCTATGAGCCCTACACAGTGCTTGTTCCCAAGCCTCCTGAGGGTGTCTGGTTTTCAACCTCCATGGGGTCTGGATCTATCTTACAGTTGAGCATTGTGGCAGACCTCATTGTTTTTACAAACTGGTAGCAAGGAAAAGAGCAAAATTATTACAGAAACCTAGTGTGAAGGGAATAATGCAATGATTACGTACATGTCTGTTTAGAATCGGTCTTACGTAGGATTACTATAATTTTGTTGATATTTGATTTGCTATTTTTGATTTCAGAAGCACAATTTTCTTTATTTCCCAGCTCTCCTTCAGACACCAGCATTTAGAGCATCTTAAGAAATTTATCCTTGAAATCAGGTGAACACCATTAAAAAAGTTTTCTATTTTTATTGTGTGCAACCTGTCAATCTTACCTCCACTGGTCTGTTAAGAATCCCTGGCTAACCATGGTTTTTAACCGATTGGCTCTTCTTATTGACCACTGTTTTAGGAATATTTATTCTTGTGTTGGTTATTAGTGGTTCCTGTTTTCTTGCGTGTGCGCCACAAGTAGTTTCTGTAATTTCTCACAGAGTGGATTATGCCCTCTCAGGCTCAATCGACAATGTCCACTCAGAGAGAAAAGTCCCAATTGGCATTCTGACATTGTGTTGAAAATCACCCACACAAGTGGGAACCTGGTGGCACATCTGTGCAGTAGTCAATGCAAGAAGACCGATCAGCATCGACCCCAATAAAAAGAAAGACTTGACGTTTTATCACCTGAATTTTTCCTAAGTACCTCGTTGAACTGGCACACTTCTATTGAAATCCTCTAAGCCTGTACATTGATGCTGCCCATTTACAGATGTCTACAAACTGCCCTTCATTGTCCAGCAGATTCTGGGGGCAGATATATGCGCCTTGGCAGCCACACTGCACAGGCTGCCATAGATTAGGGCAGGGAAGCAGCACAGACGCCAGCAGCGGGACTCATGTGGCAGAACAGTAAAAGCCAAGATTAAACTAAAAGGGTAACGTGGGAAGAGTAAAAGTGGCAGAGGGAGAAGACATGGGCTATAGGTTGTGCCCCTGCACCACACTGACTGGGAGCAGAGGAATTTGCAGGGCTGTCACCCATTCAACAAACATCCACAAACCAGTTGTGGAAACCAGAAGCCTGTATCCTTTGACTCCCTCAAACCATCTCAAGAATTCCACTAGGGAGGATGGTGATGAAAATGCTACATTGACCACGGTTTCTCACTTTTCTTTTCAGTGCCATAATCTCACTTTTCTTTTGAAAGCCGATTTTATGATCTTGCTGTAAGCCTAATTTGACATGGAGGTTTATTTGTGTTCTTGCTTAAATGTACACTACTTAAACTCTAACCCTGAAGAACAAGATCAGAAATCTCCTAGGAAAGCCCTGCTTTAGCTAGGGACGATTCTTGGGTTGGCATCTTGTGATTCTGCCCTTGGAATCCTGTTCTGCTGATGGTATGGTTTTGTATGGTAGCTTAGTCGCTGGTTTTTATCCTTCCCGTCTTTCATCATTTCTGTTCCCAAGCCCTGGCTGAAGGGGTAATGGTAAGCCCAGTCTTATCAAAGAGCGGTCAGTGATTGTGAGGTGGATGCAGGACAGGCTATGCCCTGTAATGCGAGCATTAGAAACGTTTGTACAGCTTGTTGTACCACCAAAGGTGGGGTCTTCATATTCTGACATTGAATTAGGATCAGAAGAGGAGCAAGTCTGAATGTGCGTTGCATTTTGTGTTGATGCCATGGTGACTTGTGGGTTCCTTTGTAGTCTGGTTGCTTCTCTGTAGCACTGTGAACATGGCCTAAGCCAAGGAAGAGAATGGCCATTTTGCCTTTGGTAACCAGCATTTGGACTAAGATATGCCTTACAAACTAGAACATTCATTGGAACAAATAAATCATTGATCCATGGCTCGCACACACAACCCAAAGGCACATTCATTACAACCTGCAATAAGATATGGTGAAGATGGCGTTGTGCATGTCAACTGCTCACCTTAGAATGGAGTCACGCAAACACTGCCTTGGTTGAAAAGAAGAACGGTCTGAGTGTCTGCTCTATCCGGGTCTCTGATTTTTTTTTTTTTTTTTTTTTTAAATGTGTTTTTATTGATTTTAATTTTGCACTATTCCAATACACTTCAGGTAATACAATTACAAAACATATGCAATTCGATACCAGTATTTCACCTGAATCAGTTGTTTAGCGAAACGTATCAAGATTAGACATCAATACATTATAAACATATCTGGTATTTTCTTTCAGTGTGGAGTTGCCAACCTTATGATCATTCTATCCAGGTCTCTGATAACCCCATAGAATGCTTCTAGGTTCGAGCTAGGTCAAAGCAATTATCAGTTCACTGTGATTCATTCTGATGCAAGAGCTCCATGGTGTTCACAAAGTGCATGGGTTTGAATGCCCAGATTGCAAACCCTCCCTCGGTCCTTGAGCAATTCAAGATAAATCTTAGCAAGATCTCACCCCGACCTACCTTTATTGTGATTGCTTTATATGACCGGTATAATGACCGTGTTTTCCCCAGCGGAATGGTTTTCCACCAGAACCATGTTAATGCACATGTGCAGGACTACCCTAAGTTAAGAAAACATTTATGCCACAGCTTGATGCAACATGCAGTGCTGCTGGTCATTCACTAGTAAAACATGATCAGAAGCAGTTGATTTTGATAAATGAGATAGTCTCACTACAAGATTATGCCTTTAGGCACCTGAAAATAGGCCTTGTGTTCAGGCCAGATATCTGCAAGGACCTTTTTGAACCGTCTCAGTCTGCGTGCCTGATGCAGTTTGATGGTCTCCTTTGCATAACCTCTGATTGAAACTGGTTGTCATTTCTGTGGAAGACGGTGCCATATTGTAGATATACAAATGTTGACATATCCTCAGCTGATGTATTCCTTCTGGTGGCAAAGAGTCCCCTTCATTACCTGAAGTTCTTCAGATCACTGAATTATTTGATGTGGGCAACAAGGTCATCCATTAAAGAGTGTTGTGCTGGATCCATTATCTGGTGGAACTATGCAAAGCTACCACTTCGGCTTCTGTGTACACCTTCTTTAATGACTACTGTGTTTTGACAACGGCTTTGGTAGACTTCAAGAACTCTTTAATGTAAATGAAGTTGTTCTGTCTTGGCTAGCAATTTGCTGCAGGTAAGGTTTTGGTAGCCACTGTTAGAAGGTGATATCCCATGCTATGATCAGAAGACAGAGTAGTTAGATTTGCTTTGTGAAATCATGCGGTGTCCTCAGCGGCCTGCCTTCCAATCCCTTACTAGATCCAGAATAAGCCTGTCTCTGTCCTCAGACAATTTGCTAAATGATAGTTGGTGTCTGGAGAATGTTTAATGTGCCCCTCATGTATTTGTAGATGAAAAAAGGTTGCACTCGGTGCATTCACTGCATCCACCTTATAGGTTGCTAGTGAGTCTCAGACCTTGTGTTGCTTTGGTGTTAATGGTTAGTAGGCAACTTGGTGATCATGTGAGTTAGCCTGTCATTTTCATGCAGCTGGCTCAGTTGCTTAATGTCCCATTACATCCATACATTTAGCAAAACTGTCCAAAAAGTACAATAAAGAAATGAGTGCGCTCCTCCTGAGCAGTTGACTAACCAGTCAGATTGTAGGGACTTTTTTGTGACGCCATCATGAGGGGTGAAATGGGACTATGACTGAACTTTAGTGTCAAGTTCTTTCCTCTGGTCCCAAACAACGATATGCTGAGTCTGAACATGTCTATTCATGTCCCCGCCAGCCAGGTTGTCTTTCCCAGTAGGGCTTGGGATCTGGTGTCCACAGTTTTCTTCTCAGTTGAAAGGCGCTATGCAAATTGAAATTATCCTTCTTGTCCAATGATGCTGAGGCTGGATTAGTTGGCACTGCGTTCATATGCCTGGTTAGTTATATCTGGTGTGTGCACAGTACACCGTAGCAATTAATTTCTGGGACATCCTCATGAGTCCTGTTGCTTATACAAAACTCTGCAGCAAGATATTATTTTTGGAAAATGATATATTAACACCATGAAAAAAACTCCAATGAACCTTATGCAAGTCTTTCCCACACCAAAGAAGTAATAAAAAGTATTCATTTATTATGTGCTACTTTCAGTGTGCTGCACTTTTGAAGAGCATACTGTTCGAGGCATGTGAGCTGCAGAGCTCACACTGTGCATTAGATCGCCATCTGGTGTTGGGCTCGGATGCTTGCACTTTGTTGTTGTCTTCGAAGAAGTCTTTGTAGTCATGTGATAGGTGACTCCTCCTTTGGACATTAGTGCGCATGGGCATCGACTCCATCCTCATATTGTTTTTTTCCGCCATCGGGTTCGGATGCAACTTCGACACTCCGGTTCGAAACTTGTTTTTTTCAACGTTTTCACATCTCAAGACTTCATATCGACATCTCGACGTCCCTTCCTCGATCTCCTTTCCAGCCGTCGACGCGGGCCGTTGGGCCCATCGACGCCGTAAGGCCTACTGCCCATGGAAAGGACGCCCTTCCGAAAATGCCCCCAGTGTGGAGCAAAGTTCCCCCACAGTGACCACCACAAGGTCTGTAACCTGTGCCTCTCACCAGACCATAACGAGGCCACCTGTCCAGCCTGCGCTTCCTTCCGCTCCAAAAAGACCATCCGCGATCGTCGAGCCCGAAGGCACATCATGGCGCAACGGTCCGCTCCGGAATCCGTCAATATCTTCGATGAGGGTCCCGACGTTCCAGAGGAAGACTCCGAAGACCTCACTATCGTCTCGGAGGCAGAGGACTCAGACGGTTCCATCACTCCAGGGCAACGTGTGAGTACTACTGCCCCTGCCCCAACCCCACCTACAAAACCGAAGGCACCGGTCAACACTTCGCCTACGGGCCCCAGTCGCGACCGTAAACGTGCTTCGGATGCCCCGCCTTCCGGCTCGGCGCCGAAGAAGAAAATAAAGCCTTCCAGCTCCTCGGCACCGACCAAACCCCATGTGGCCGTTCTACCGGCACCTTCGGCGCCGAAGCCCAAAGAACACCCGGCGCCGAAATCCAGTTTGGTTCCAAAATCCGCCTCCAAACACGCGGATCACTCTGCGCCGAAACCCAGGCTCCAAGACACAGTCCCTAAACCAAAGCTGGTCGAGCCCATACCGAAGCCGAAGGACTCCTCTACGCCTTCTAAGGCAAAGGAACATCTAAACAAGCCATCACCACGCTCGGAGCCGAAAAAGTCGGCGCCGAAGCCAACTATTCCAGAGGAGGAACTGTTTCGACCGGATCCCATCGATCCTAATCAACAGAAACTGCATATCAATCCTAAAACCGGACACATTTCCTCTGTGCCACGCCACAAGCCTGTACCTTCAAACAAGAAGGACTCTTCTACTTCCCCTATGCCTCCTTCTTCTCCTATACCTCTCTCTAACACCCCTCCTCTCCACATCCCTGTTACACCGCCTCAGCCTGTAACTTCTCCCCCACATGAATATCAGGACGACATGGGGTATGGTGATGACCCTGATGATCCACTTCTGGACCCAGATACCCCACCACAGGACGACTGGGGCTACAACCACCTCATAGATCCTACAGACCTCCCCAGCCCTCCACCTTATCCCACAAAACCATCTCCACCAGATGATCACATTGGTTTTGGGCAACTCATCCACAGGGCTGCTGTCTTTCACGGCGTGCATGTACACACCAACCAACCAGAGGAAGATTTCCTTCTAGACACCTTTGAACAGCCTCAAAAACTGTTCAAACTTTACCCATGATCAAAGGTGTCATTAAACATGCACCTGACATATTCAATGACCCTGTAAGGGCCAGGATCCTTAACCCTAGGATAGATAGAAAGTATAGACCTGCCCCTGATGACCCCACCTACATCAAAGGTCAGCTCCCTCTTGACTCACTGGTCGTCTCTAATGCTCGTAAACTAGCTAATTCCCAAACTTCAGGGGATGCTCCGCCCCTGATAAGGAGTCAAAATTATTAGATTCCTCTGGCAAACGGGTAGCTGCGCAAGCCACCAACATCTGGCGCATAGCTAACACCCAGGCACTACTAGCTAGGTACGATAGGGCCCACTACGATCAGCTAGAGACCCTCTTGCAACATCTCCCTGATCAGTACAAAACACAGGCCACTGACCTCATTCAAGAGGGCAAACTTATTTCAAATGCCTCCATTAAGTGCGCCCTCGATGCAGCCGACACTGCCGCTAGGTCCGTCAACACTAGCGTACTCATCAGACGGCACGCCTGGCTCCGCATTTCAGGCTTTAAGCCAGAAGTCCAAACTACCATCTTAAATCAGCCATTTAACCAAAACCAACTCTTTGGTCTGCTGTTGACACAGCACTAGAGAAAATGAAAAAGGACACTGACACTGCTAAGTCAATGGGAGCATTGCAGTCCCCACAACAACGTGGCTCCTTTCGCCGCTCCTTTTACAGAGGGGGCTCTAGGAACACCACCGCAGACAGTTCCTCTTCATATAAAAGCACCACCCAAACCTCTCCCAATAGGGGATACTTTAGAGGTGGTTACAGAGGCAACAACGCTAAGGGCAGAGGTAGAGGTAATAACCACACCCGTACCTCCACCACTCCTAAACAGTGACTTCCCTCCGCTTCCCCCCGACCACACCACCCCTGTCGGGGGATGGCTATCACAGTTCCTACCTGTCTGGAACTCCATTACAACAGACAGGTGGGTAAGACAAATTATCCAACATGGCTACTGCCTGGAACTAACAGCTACCCCCCACCCCCCCCAACATACCACCCAAGCAGCGGCCTATGTCCGCAGACCATCTTACGCTTTTACAGCAAGAGGTACTTTCCCTGCTTCAAAAGCACGCCATAGAGCCAGTTCCTCTACTACAGCAGGGCACAGGAGTTTACTCCCTGTATTTCCTAATCCCCAAAAAGGACGGGACCCTAAGGCCAATTCTAGACCTCAGACCCCTCAATCAGTATATACATTCGGATCATTTTCACATGATCACTCTCCAACAAGTGCTTCCCCTACTGCAACAGGGAGACTTCCTTGCCACACTAGATCTCAAGGACGCCTACTTCCACATTCCCATACATCCTGCTCACAGGAAGTATCTAAGGTTCGTACTCAATGGACAGCACTACCAGTTCAAAGTACTTCCATTCGGAGTCACCACTGCTCCAAGAGTATTTACCAAATGCCTTGCAGTAGTAGCAGCGCACCTACGAAGACAACAAATACATGTCTTCCCATACCTGGACGACTGGCTCATCAAAGCCAAATCATTCAACCAGTGTGTCCAACACACTCACCAAACAATACAAACATTACACAACTTGGGGTTCACAATAAACTATACCAAGTCGCACCTTCAGCCCTCCCATATCCTTCCATATCTGGGAGCCACAATAAACACTTCCACTGCTCTAGCTTACCCCAGCCCAGCCAGGATAGCCAGTATACAAACCCTTGTCCCCAGGTTTCAAATGCAACACTCTCTCCCAGCCAGAGTGTTTATGCAGCTAATCGGCATGATGGCATCTTTATCGTCCCTCATGCAAAACTTCAAATGCGTCCTCTACAAGAGTGCCTAGCGCACCAATGGAACCAGGCTCACGGACATCTTACAGATCTGGTGTTGGTGGACAGCCGCACACATCGCTCTCTGCAGTGGTGGATCACCAAGAATTTGTCCAAAGGGCGGCCGTTCCTAGAGCCGGTTCCACAAATAGTACTAACCACGGACGCATCCCTCACAGGATGGGGAGCACACCTGTTAGATCATACAACACAAGGCAAGTGGACCACTCAACCAAAGCTGTCCCACATCAACCACCTGGAGTTACTAGCTATATTCCTAGCTCTCAAGTCTTTTCAACTCCACGTACAAAACAAGGCTGTCCTGATCCGAACAGACAACATCACAGCCATGTACTATATACAAAAACAGGGGGGGACACACTCTCCACAACTGTCCCAACTGGCACAGGACATTTGGAGGTGGGCCATTCCACAAAAAATATACCTTCTAGCAGAACACCTACCAGGGGTTCACAATCAGATTGCCGATCTGTTAAGTCGACAGACACAACTGATTCACGAGTGGGAACTACATCCACAAGTTCTTCTACCTTTTTTCCAGATGTGGGGCCAGCCAGACTTAGATCTGTTCGCCACACACCAAAACGCAAAATGCCCAACCTTCGCCGCCAGGTTTCCACACCCGCAGTCCAAGGGCAATGCGATATGGATGAACTGGTCCGGCAGATTTGTGTACGCTTTTCCACCGCTACCACTGATCCCACTTGTAGTACGCAAGCTCCAACAACAGTCTCTAAAAATGATACTAGTAGCCCCCACGTGGGCACGCGAACCGTGGTTCACCACACTACTAGAGCTATCAGTAGTCCCATACCAAAGACTACACCTCTCCCCATCAATGCTAACGCAGAGCCATGGAGAGATAAGGCACCCAGATCCATCTCAACTGAACCTTGCGATCTGGCTCCTGAAGTCCTAGAATTCGGTTACCTTAACCTACCGCCAGACTGCATGGACGTTATTAAAGAGGCTAGACGCCCAACTACCAGAGCCTGCTATGCAGCCAAATGGAAAAGATTTGCTATTTACTGCAATAATAATAACATCCAACCATTACAGGCATCTACGCAAAACATCATTTGCTACTTGCTACATTTGCAAAGATGTAATCTTGCATACTCATCCATACGTCTGCACCTCGCAGCCCTTGCTGCTTACTTACAAAACAGGCAACACTTATCACTCTTTAGAGTCCCCGCCATTAAAGCCTTTATGGAAGGCCTTAAGCGGATCATACCTCCCAGATTACCACCTTCCCCAGTGTGGAATCTTAATATAGTACTTACCAGGCTCATGGGACCACCTTTTGAACCCCTACATAAATGTGAACTTCAATTCCTTACATGGAAAGTTGCGTTCCTAATTGCAATCACTTCTCTTAGGAGAGTCAGTGAGATACAGGCTTTAACTATACAAGAGCCCTTCTTACAAATACATCATAATAAGATAGTTCTCAGAACAAACCCAAAATTCCTTCCCAAAATCATTTCGCCTTTCCACCTTAACCAATCAGTAGAACTACCCGTGTTCTTCCAAAACCCAGATTCCGTGGCAGAAAGAGCTCTCCACACCCTAGATGTCAAAAGAGCTCTAATATATTACATTGACAGAACCAAGTCATTTCGCAAAACCAAACAATTGTTTGTAGCTTTCTCTCCACCACACAAGGGTAATCCCATCTCAAAAGCCGGGGTTGCACGGTGGATTGTTAAATGTATCCAAATCTGCTACCAAAAAGCCAAACGCACATTAACAGTTCCCCCTAGAGCGCACTCAACACGCAAACTAGGGGCCTCCATGGCATTCTTAGGGAACATTCCCCTAGAAGACATATGTAAGGCAGCCACATGGTCTACAACACACACCTTCACTAAACACTATTGTGTTGATGTGCAAGCCAAGCAACAAGCTTCAGTGGGCCAAGCTGTCCTTAAAACCCTTTTTCAAACTACTGCAACACATACAGCTGACCACCGCTAGGGGAGATACTGCTGTACAGTCTATGCACAGTGTGAGCTCTGCAGCTCACATGCCTCGAACGGAAAATGCTACTTACCAGTATGCATCTGTTCTTGGCATGTAGAGCTGCAGATCCTCACACGCCCACCCACCTCCCCGGGACCTGTATGTGTTCCAGTCCTATCTTAATTAGATACACACACATGGACATCTCTTTCCTTTTCTACTAACTCCATCACTCCCCAATATGGCGAAAAACAATCTGAGGCTGGAGTCGATGCCCATGCGCACTAATGTCCAAAGGAGGAGTCACCTATCACATGACTACAAAGACTTCTTCGAAGACAACAACAAAGTGCAAGCATCCGAGCCCAACACCAGATGGCGATCTAATGCACAGTGTGAGGATCTGCAGCTCTACATGCCAAGAACAGATGCATACTGGTAAGTAGCATTTTCCTTCTGTCAATTGCACCAATTAATTGTTCTGTTCTTTAGTAAACTGTAGGTAGATGTTTATGGTACACAAACCTGAATGGCAATTCTTTTCTGTCAGTAGGTTTTGGTTGCCATCTGGTAAATGGAGCAGAACCAGGGGCGTCATTTGAGGGTCAAACAGATGGGCCTTCAATTTGCCAGTGTGGCAGAGGAAGGCTTAGCCTAACTAAGCCGAACATGGTGATGGGGCTTTTAGCTTCCATTCAGCTTCTTGCTGCTATCGCAAAAGCCACCTCGCTATGGATGAAATTCTGTGACTGCATTTCCACCGTGGCTGTATGACATGGTGTAGCTGCCACTATCAAATGTTGGCACCCAAATTACTAGTGCCTCTAATGCTGGGAGTTTGATCTCAATTTCTTAGGTATACTTGCAAGGCTTTCTGTGATGACCGGCATGGTGGTCTTCCATGGAGGTGGCACCACTAAAAGTAATATCCTAAATTGGGCAGCTGGACCGACATTTTCTGCGCCATCCTCACCACCTTAGGGCAGACTCGATGGAAGCTTCACCATTGGGTCCAACAGTCTATTCAAACTTTAATATAAATCACATGAGAATGGTGAACAGGACATGAATCTTTTTATGAAAGTTAACCCTGTAAATCTGACCTGAAATACTCACACTGTGCTGTCAGTGGTGTTTTTGAGATGTGATCCATGTTTTCGGTGCCCTGGTTACATTTGTTGGTTGTTTCCACTTCCCTGATTATGAATGACCAGCCCCTCACTGCTATCCTCATTTGCAGCTTGGCTGGAAATGTCATCTGCCACTTGTGGCTTTTTTTTGGGCCACACACTGCAGTCATAGCAGGAGAAGTGATGATTTAATCTCCTAACGTTATACCCTTCGATCAACTTCATGATGCTGTCTGTTGTTGAACTTTCTACTGCCTCTTGCCTTTTGACACCATGCAAAACACACCTGTTATCCCAAAACATGTTTCTGCAAATGCCCTATCACTGTCGATGGTTTTGGAGGGATTTTTAAAAATATTTCCTTTTCGAAGTATGTTGGCTGCTTTTGTACAAATTGCATTAAATTATTTGCGAATCTGGGTGACTGAATACCTTTTTAGATACTTTTTACATAAAGATGGAATCTTGTAAAACAATGTCTTTGTGTGTTTGTTTCTCTTAGAACTTTTATACTGCTTAGCAGTAATTGTGGGATACCCTTCTCAAACCTAAAGTCATGGGCATACTTGCTACACATCGAATATTTTTACAGTACACACCACATTTTATTTTTCAACTGCAAGTGTTCTCTGTCTCGGACTCTTCATTTATATTCTCATGTTTATGAATTAGAAGAAGATAACTGTGATTGAGAACTGGTGCTACAGGTAAGTAGCTATCTGTAGAATGTGTGGCTGTAAATACACATGCTTTACATACTGCTGATATCTAGTGTTGGGCACATACATTAGAAGAAGGTTTTCTCAAAGAAGCTTCGACTCACGGGACACTGAGTGACTCCTCCCTTATTCCACAATGCACATGGGCACCAACTCCACCTTTAGATATTGTTTTTTCTGCTATTGGTTTGATACATGTTTAGCTACGGCTCTGAGACTGACACAGTTGCTCGTGCAGCAACTCCAGACCAGGCTTTAGTTCTTCAGTTCCTTTGAAAGAGAACAATCATGTTTTGATATCTCAACTTCATACACAAACGATGGCTCCAGTTACACGGATTAGTAACACGGAATGGAATCATGGTGTGCATAGAACTAAACCCAACGTATCCCAGCCCTTTAACAATCACAAAAATGAAAGAATAAATAAAGGCAAAGATGGTAATAAGCAAAGGTGAATAAACCATTAAAAAAAAACTTAAGAAATAAAGGTAACATGCAAATGGTTAACCAGTAACATAATGTCTTAAAAAGAAACAATTGAACGTGCACGGCAAGAATACCCTGCTGAACTTGGAATTTTCAAATACACTTCATCACTAGAAAAACTTGTGCGATCACACACTGTATCAACCTTGTCTTCTGGGAACAGTGCTACTCTATCCTTGTTCCAGACACTACCATCATTGGTACGCACCATATAGGACATTACACGTACAACACACACTGGACAAAAGTACCTAGACTCTCCCTTCTCCATATGTCCAGGTTTCTTTATCCTCACCCAACAACCCTCTCTCACCCAAATGCCGTAACCACCTGTTCGAGGCATGTGAGCTGTAAATCGCATGCTGTGCATAGCTTGCCATCTAGTGTTGGGTCCGGATGTTTGCACTTTGTTTTTGTTCGAAGAAGTCTTTTCCAGTCACGAGGTAGGTGACTCCTCCTTTCGGTGATAGTGCGCATGGGCATCGATTTCATTAGATTGTTTTTTTCCGCAATTGGGTTCGGATGTGAATTGCTGCGCTCCAGTTCGGCACCTTTTCTCGGGTTCCCTTCGACGCGCAATCCACTACCCTCTACGGTATTGTTTCTCGATCGCGTTTCCTATTCTCCGCGTATCGTTTCGAACCAAGAATCTTCGATCGGAAAACTCGTGGAGGGCCGTTGGGCCTACCCGCGCCGGGCTCGCTAGCAGTCGATGGAACGGACTCCATTCAAGCTCTGTCCCGGGTGTCGCGCCAAGTTTCCGCGCACCGACCTGCACGAAGTGTGCAATCTGTTTGTTCCCGGAACGCGACAAGAAAGACTGCGACGCGTGCCGATCGTTTCGATAGAAGAAGGCGCTCTGTGATCGTCGGGCTCGACGTCACGAAATGCAAAAACAAGGCGGCTCCGTACCGGACATCTTCGGAGAAGATTCCAACCAAGAACACGCTCAAGGAGCCGAGGAAGAAGAACATGTCTCCGTGTCCGAAGCCGACTCCGACATGGAAGAAGAGGAGCAAGTTACACTGGGTCAACGTACCGAGAGTACAGAAACCCACTTGCCCCAACAACCAAAACCTACAAAGGCTCCGGTCCTTCCTCTGCCTGCGGGCCAAGGTCTGCACCGAGAAAAAGTTTTGAGCACCCCACCCGCGGGCCCAGTGCCGAAAAACAAAGACAAGCCTTCTGGCTCGGGATCAAGTCGGCCCCCTAGTGGCACCGAACCAAAATCCTCGGCGCCAAAAACCAAGCATGTCCATCCTCCATCTTTGTCCAAGCCTAAATCTTCGGTGCCGAAGAGTTCGGAGCCGAAACTTTGGACGCCAAAAACTACAACTAAAGAAAAAAAGACTCCAACAAAAGAATTTCGGTCCGATGTTCCACCTCTGGATCCGAAACAAAAAGAACTGGTTATCAACTCAGATACTGGACATATTCATGCCAAATTACCTGAAAAAAGGAAATTGGCACATCAGGATGAGCATCATATACCTCTAAAGAAAAGGAATATGGGTACAAACCCATCACCACCTTATATTCCACCTCCTTCACCTACTAATCCTCACCTACTCATTACCCCCACTAATTTACCACCACCACTATCACCTGACCCACAGGATGAGGGGGATGGGGATCGCGATGACAACAGGCCACAAGATGTTTAATACTGATCCACTTACAGACACTGACCCTGATTTGTATCCATCTAGGCCATCACCTCCTGATGACAATATAGGTTATATTGAGCTTCCTAATAGGGCTGCTCACTATCATGGGGTGGAATTACATGCATGCCTGGAGGGAGGGTGGGGAAGGGGATAGATAGTAGGGTAGAATAGGTTATTGTTTATAAGATACAACCCATGTAAATTGCATAAACCAGAATGGTATCCCAGTAGCAATTGTAAGATAGGAGGGGAGTGGGAGGGCACCAAATGTTAAGTCATTCTTTCTGCATGCAATCTGTCACGTAAATACGAAATGTACCACTGACTAAGTGTTCTTGCATCGAACTGCTTACAATTGATGGTTTATGTAAAACTCAAAGTTTGTTTAAAAAAAAATGGGGAGGAATTACATAAAGAAACTTTAGAGGAGGACTTCTTATTCAAGACATTAAACTCCACTCAAAAAACAACACACACTTTACCAATGCTTAAGCATGCAGATGAGGTTTTCAAAGACCCTGTCAGGGCAAGAATAATCACGCCCAGGGTTGAGAAAAAATATAAACCAGCACCTACTGACCCTGCTTACATCAAGGGTCAACTGCCCTTCGACTCTTTGGTGGTCTCTAATGCTCGTAAAAGAGCAAATTCACAAACAAAAGGTGAGGCCCCTCCTCCTGATAAAGAGTCCAAGTTAATTGATGGCTCTGGTAAAAGGGTAGCTTCTAAGGCAGATAATCACTGGCGCATTGCCAATGCTCAGGCTTTGCTAGCCAGATATGATAGAGTTCATTATGAGTTGGAAAAACTTATCCAATATCTGCCTGATGAGCATAAAGCTAAGGCAAATGATCTCATACAAGAAGGAAAACTCATTACCAATACCTCCATCAAATGTGCATTAGATGCTGCAGACACAGCAGCACGTGCAGTAAACACAAGCGTGTTGCTACGCAGACACGCATGGTTAAGAATATCAGGTTTCAAACCTGATGTACAGGCCTCCATTCTTAATCAACCTTTTGACAAGGAACACCTATTTGGTCCACCAGTTGACACCTCGCTGGAGAAAATGAAAAAGGACACTGAGGTCGCAAAGTCCATGGGGGCTTTACAATTACCTGCTAGTAGAGGTTCCTTTCGCCGCTCCTTTTACAGGGGTGGTTCCAAAACTGTTACCACAGAAAATCCCTCCTCCTCTTACAAGGGCAACAATCAATCGCCCTCATCAAGAGGATATTTTAGAGGAGGTTTTAGAGGAAACAATGGTAAGGGAAGAGGCAGAGGCAACTCCACACGCACTTCTCCCGCTAATAACAAACAGTGACTTCCTTCCACTACCCTCTGATCATTCCACTCCTGTTGTGGGACGCCCCTCTCAATTTCTCTTTGTCTGGAACACCATCACCTCAGACAAATGGGTTCTACAAATTATCCAATATGGTTACTGCCTGGAACTTACAGACACTCCCCCAAACATTCTTCCAAGATCACATGCAATGTCACAGGAACATCTCACCCTTCTAAAAAAAGAGGTTCAATCTCTGTTAGAAAAAGGAGCATTAGAGCCAGTCCCATTAAAACATCAAGGAACTGGAGTATACTCCCTATACTTCTTAATTCCCAAGAAGGACGGATCTCTTAGGCCTATACTGGACCTCAGAGAACTAAATCTATACATTCAATCAGACCACTTTCACATGGTCACTCTACAAAAAGTACTTCCACTCCTTCAACAAGGCGACTTCCTGTCCACTCTGGACTTAAAGGACGCCTATTTCCATATCCCAATACATCATGCTCATTGCAAATACCTAAGGTTCGTAGTAGCAGGACAACATTATCAGTTCAAGGTGCTCCCAGTCGGAGTAACTACCGCACCCAGAGTTTTCACCAAGTGTTTAGCAGTAGTCGCAGCTCATCTTCAAAGACAACACATTCACGTCTTCCCATATTTGGACGATTGGCTCATAAAAGCCAACTCGCAACAAAGCTATCTCCATCACACTCTCAAAACGGTGCAGTTGCTCCACGATCTTGGGTTCACAGTGAATCTGTCCAAATCCCATCTACAGCCATCCAACACACAGGCGTATCTTGGAGCCACAATAGACGCACATAAGGCTTTGGCCTATCCCAATCCAGCCAGAATCCGCAACATGCAGACTCTACCATGCCAGTTCCAACTTCAACACTCGTTGCCAGCTCGAGTGTTCATGCAGTTACCGGGGATGATGGCGTCTTGCATACTAATAGTCCCTTACGCAAGGCATGCGAAATGGCATGTGTACGTCTTTTAACGGTAGGAAAAGCGCACTTTTCTACAATGGGTTTGAATAAAGTCGAATGGTTTACAGGTTGAATGCTGTGGTGATGAGCATGACCGATTTCAATATGCGCGTTTAACTTTACGATTATATAACACTGATACTTTGAACGGTGAGCTTTAGAGATGGTGGCGAGAGCATTTACCTTAGACAGTGGGACATTTACTTGGGATATTATGAATACATGACAATGGGGATGTTGGATCTCTATGAGGTCAGGCCCGGGTCCAGTCATTTTTAAGCATTATTACATGAAGTGAGGTAATGGCATAGCAATTTTGGTTTTAAAAACAAGGGTCTCTGGGTCTCTTTTGACTATGTTTAGGCACTAGTTGTGCATGACGAAGACTTTAACTAATTATTTTCCGAGAATTAAATACGTTGCAGAGGTCCCCCATTGAGGTTTTCCGGTTATGATTCTCTTACAGCTCTGAAACACCAGACTATTACAGGAATGCTGGATATATAGAAACTGTACTTAGGACGCTGCGGTATACAGACACCCTCTGTGGGTTGGAATTATCACCACAGAAATAGTAGGTATTTTAGTGTTGATCGCGCTCTTTCAATTTAGTACACTAGTTTTTGAACAATTTTACTCATCAGATTATCCTATAATTTTGATTTTTACAGAATCTCATACTGAGAAGACTTAGGTATTTATGACACGAAGTTTCTTACTTGGGCGATATAGGGATCATTCTTGCAGGCATAGGCACTGGTCTTTTTTCACCGGGTTGAAACCGTAAGAACTTGCACGTTGCATGGGGCATCCATACTCAGGTTTTTGTCCCCCTTTTTAATCATCGTCATCATGAATTCACGTTTACTCACTTCTTCTTTGGCTTCTCCGTCCTCCATCTTCCTTTGGTAGCCTTTTTTCGCTTTGCCATTCTTGGATATATCGGTCTAGTTGGTGAACGTATTCCATCTTGTGCATGCCCTAGGGTTATATCCTTTAAATGATTTCCGCTACCAAATATGATTTCAAGTTTAATTGTGGTACACAAGTCATGACTGGAGTTGTGTTATTGTGTTTGTATTTACACAGCCTTGAAAAAGTCGCGGGACTAATTCCCATGTATGCGACGAAACACGTGTCGGCTGTTGCATTGTGTGAAGACCTACTGAATAAAGGAGAAAAGAAGACAGAGAGAATCTGAAATCTTTGTATTAATTGTGCTTACTGTTTATGCACTGTTTATCGTTTTCACGGATCTCGGACGTGTGCTGGGGAGTGTTAGTGCATTTATGAGCTTAGGCTTGAAATTTGGGGAGGTTTGTGGTTCTCCTCACCCTGCAGCACCGCCACTCTAATAGATAACTTTAGGACAATTGCTAAGTGGATTTCTCCTGAGAGGCGCCGGTAA
Organism: Calotriton arnoldi; assembly: GCA_963921515.1. NCBI lineage: Eukaryota > Metazoa > Chordata > Amphibia > Caudata > Salamandridae > Calotriton > Calotriton arnoldi. Next base: position 1,508,645 of record CAWUFW010002417.1, read on the forward strand.
ACCTAGAAAACATACCACTTTTCGGTTTTGTCTTACGCAAGACTTCACATGCGTCCCCTTCAGGAGTGCTTAGCACGTCAGTGGAACCAGGCTCAGGGTCTGTTATCAGATCTAGTGTTGGTGGACGGCTGCACCCATCGCTCTCTGCAGTGGTGGAATACACAAAACCTTTCAAAAGGTCGGCCCTTGATCGACCCGGTTCCACAGATAGTGAAAACAGCAGACGCATCACTCGCTGGTTGGGGAGCTCATCTCCAAACACATACAATTCATGGCATGTGGAACTTGCAACAAAAGCAGCTTCACATAAATTATCTAGAGCTGCTAGCAATTTTTCTAGCGCTCAAAGCGTTTCAAGTTCATCTAGTAGGCAAAGCTGTCCTGATCCGTACAGACAACATGACAGCAATGTACTACATACAAAAGCAGGGGGAGACACACTCTCCCCAGCTGTCACAACTAGCACAGACCATCTGGAGATGGGCCATACATCACAGAATGTTTCTCCTTGCAGAACACCTTCCAGGAGTAAACAATCTGATTGCAGATCTGCTCAGTCGTCAAAGACAACAGATCCACGAATGGGAACTCCACCCTCAAGTTCTTCTCCCATTCTTCCAAATGTGGGGATTTCCAGACATAGATCTGTTCGCCACAAACCTAAACGCAAAATGCCCAAACTTCGCATCCAGACACTCACACCCATTGCCCAAGGGCAATGCACTATGGATAAATTGGTCAGGGATATTTGCCTACCCTTTTCCGCCTCTCCCACTCATTCCATTAGTGGTTCGGAAACTCAAACAGGCGTCCCTGACATTAATCCTAGTTGCTCCCACATGAGCCCGACAGCCCTGGTTCACAACCCTGTTGGAGCTCTCGGTAATTCCTCACCAAAAACTACACCTCACTCCCAATCTGCTCACTCAGAGCCATGGAGAGATAAGATACCCAGATCCCAGCCATCTCAACCTTGCGATCTGGCACCTGAAATCCTAGAGTTAAGTTACCTCAATCTTCTGCCAGACTGCATGAACATTATCAAAGAGGCTAGACGTCCTACCACAAGAGCTAATATGCAGCAAAGTGGAAGCGATTTGTGATATACTGCAATAACAATCACATAGATCCACTTGAGGCGTCAGTTCAAAATATCATCTGCTATTTATTACATCTACAGCGTTCCAATTTGGCGTATTCTTCCATACGCTTACATCATGCTGCAATAGCACCTGTCTCTTTTTAGAGTGCCTGTCATCAAAGCATTCATGGAAGGACTTAAAAGAATCATTCCTCCAAGACTTCCACCTGCTCCAGTGTGGAATCTCAACATCGTCCTCACAAGGCTATTGGGTCCACCCTTTGAGCCATTGCATAAATGTGATATACAATTTCTTACTTGGAAGGTAGCTTTCCTCATAGCTATCACATCTCTGAGGAGAGTGGGTGAGATCCAGGCACCAACCATAGAAGAACCATTCTTACAAATACATCAGAACAAAGTGGTTCTTCGGACCAATATAACATTTTTACCAAAGGTCATTTCTGCCTTTCACATCAACCAATCTCTTGAGTTGCCTGTGTTCTTCCCTCAACCAGATTCTGTGGCAGAACATGCTTTACACACTTTAGATGTGAAAAGAGCAATTCTTTACTATATAGAAAGGACAAAACCTTTTTGCAAAACAAAACAACTATTTATCGCTTTTGCTCCACCACATAAAGGCAATCCAATATCAAAGTCAGGCATCGCAAGGTGGATAGTCAAATGCATTCAGATATGCTATGGAAAAGCAAAAAGAACTTTAACAATTCCCTCTAGAGCACACTCCACTCGCAAACTAGGGCCTTCTATGGCATTTCTAGGAAACATACCCATAGATGATATCTGCAAAGCTGCAACATGGTATACACCTCACACATTCACAAAACACTATTGTGTAGATGTGTTAGCAAGACAGCAAGCTAGTGTGGGCCAAGCAGTTTTACGTACACTATTTCAGACCACTGCAACAGCTACAGATTAGCCACCGCTTTGGGAGATAACTGCTTTTTAGTCTATGCACAGCATGTGATCTACAGCTCACATGCCTCGAACGGAAAATGCTACTTACCCAGTATGCATCTGTTCTTGGCATGTAGAGCTGTAGAGTCACATGCGCCCACCCACCTCCCGGGTACCTATACCTGTTGCAGTTACATCTTACTTAGATACATACATACATGGACATCTCTTACTACTCTTACTAACTCCATTATCTCCCTCTGCGGCAAACAATCTAACAATGGAGTTGATGTCCATGCGCACTATCACCGAAAGGAGGAGTCACCTACCTCGTGATTGGAAAAGATTTGTTCGAACAAAAACAAAGTGCAAACATCCGGACCCAACACTAGATGGCAGGCTATGCACAGCATGTGACACTACAGCTCTACATGCCAAGAACAGATGCATACTGGGTAAGTAGCATTTTCCTTCCTTTGGTAAGCAGCTTGGACTTTCCTTCTAACATCAACTACCTTTTCCAACTGGAAGGATCAATCATGTGATGCCCCATCCAATTCTTTTTCAATTTGGACTCTGGATTTCTCCCCCTCAATAGCACAAAAGGTGTGAGGCCAGTTGTTACATTCGGCATTGACTGCATAGACCACAACAATTAACTGATAGCTTGCCTCAAGTTCAACTTGTTGACCAAGGCAAGCTGCAATTGACCCTTCAAGGGCGGTTGAAACTTTCCACTAACCCATTGCTCCTGGTATGATGTATGATACAATGAAGTGTATGACTTATGCCATAATCAAATAAGAAGCAATTAATTTCTTCAGAGACCAACTGCGTGCCATTATCTGTTACCAATTTGTTGGGATAACCTTCCCTAATTGAACACCCCTTTTAGGAATTCAGTAATGCTTTGCGTCTCAATATTGTTGACAAAAGTTCAAGCCACTTAGACATTCAGTCAATCAACAAAAAAGCATATTAAACCTCACCCGGGAGACTTTTAACGGGCCAGCAATGTCAAAACCCAACTTGGACCAGTAAGACATGTCAGATTCCACTGGAATTACTGGTGACGGTTTTGTGGTTTGGCTTTTACCACTTAGAACGCACTTTTAACGATCATGCGCAAAGTACTCCACAGATTTGTCAACCCCATGCCACCAAAAATCTTCTTGAACTTTTCGTTTCATTGCTGGAATTCCCAAATGTCCCTTGTGGGCCATCGCTAACACCCTTTTCCTCAAGTCAATTGGCACCACCAACTGCTTGATTATTCTCACCAAACCTTTTTCACACGTCAATTGAGCTTCTAATTGCGAGTAGACCAAATTCCAAACCCAGACTCTTAGCATCCAGCCAATCACTACTCACCCAAATCCTCACTTGAGACAAAACAGTATCACATTCAAGAGCATCTCTTCATTGTTGCTCAGAAATTGCACCACTCATCATTGCCAACATTTGGTGCACAATATACACTACATCTTCATTCTCCTCACTACGATCTTCAGTATTCAGTGGCTTTCTGGACAGATAATCTGCTACTACATTCCTTTTGCCAGGCACATAATCCACACAATAGTGGTACTCATGCAAACAGTATTGCCATTTGGCAACACTAGGCGTAGCACTACCACCTTCTTTTGTACTAAATAAATACAATGGGGGTTTGTGGTCCATGCATGATACAACTTGAACACCACAGACAAATGTCCTAAAATGCTGATTACTCCACCACAACGCCATTGCTTCCTTCTCAATGGTGGAATAGGTTAACTCTGACCCTGGAAGTTCTGTAATGCAACCACCTCTTCCATACCATGTTTTCTGTTAATTAACAACACAGCCCCAACCATCATTACTGGCATTAATGATATTGGAATCACGAGGGTGGAACGGCTTTAAAGGGAGAGCACCCTACAATATCTGAATTGATATTCTGTACCTAACATTGGCACACCCCACTCCAAACATACACACTTCCTTTTTTATGTAGGTTTCTTAAGGGTGTAGTCTTGAGCAAAGTGAAGAACAAATTTGGACTCATACTCCATTAAACCCAAATAATATTTAGCTGCTCCTTATTCTTGGGAAATGGGGCTTCCTTGATGGCCTTCAAGATTTTAACTTTCGGTTGAACACCCTAGGCATTTGTGTGGTGTCCAAGGTAGGCCACCCCACTCACTTCAAACATACATTTATCTGAAAGGGACTTCTATCCACAGAGTCCTTATCTTAGAATTATCCCCAGGCGTCAGACTGGATCTGGAATTTTTTTTGTGAGCAGTACCCCATGCACGCCAGTAGGTGGCGTCATCTGGGTCCACATGGCATCCACACAGGAAGTGATATGCACGACGCCTAGATAGACGTCATCCCAGTGCACTGACTTCAGTTCTTAACTTTCCACGCCAGTCACCGCAGACCCGGGTAGAGCTACCCCCAGTCACTTTTTGACTGACCTTTTTTTGACCCTTTTGTCAAATATGTTTGTGATATTGTCTCCTGGTGTGGCAGGGATGTCCACGAGGCAGGCTGATTTCAAGCCCTGTGATACCTGTCACCGGCAGATGTCAGTGACGGATCCACACCTCATCTGCCTTTGGTGTCTTGAGCCAAGACCTGCGTAGATGTCACGTCATGTACCCAAAAGCCTCGAGGGAGCGGTCCCTCAAGCTTCTTGCAGCAAGACGTGCGACGCCATGACCGTCTCGATCCCAGTTGGGAGTAAGGCCCTGGGATCGGTCGCAAAGCCATTTCACGTGCTCATCTTCGAAGTCGTCTGGGCGTTCTGTTAAGTCCCACAAGCATAGGAAAAATAAGAAGTCGAAGAGCTCTTTGACTTCTCCCAATCCTTTACAGCCATTCGACGAGGGAGCATCGGCATTCAAGGCCTGGATCTGTGGATTAGCCTGGGTCGCCTCCAGGCTTCCCCGAGTTTCTGGAAGCCCGAGCTACCCTTGCCCAACTCCGTGAATTTTAGGAGGCCATGCATGTCATATTTGGATGGCCCGTTCCTCCTGGAGCACCTTTGGGCCCCGTGGATTCAGGAGGGGCCCCTACTGGTCTTCGACCGGCAGGTTCGCCCGTGGCCAGTCGCGCAACTTGGATCCATGGATGGATGGATCCAGACCGGTTGTGCCAATTAGACCTTCCCCCGGAGCCGCAGTCTCCATACTTATCCCTGACTCAGACACGGAGCCGGGTAGGCGTCATCCGATGCGGACTGGAGGCATTCCACCCAGGTCGGTGCCTGTGCCCTGTTCTTTGGGCTAGGACTTGGAGATGATTGGGAGGGGCCACTGGACCCTGATGAATACCAGCCCCTAGATGACACCTGGTGTGAGGCTGAGCCGATGCCAGTGGACTGCATACATCTCCAGATACTGGCTTGGTCTCTCCTCCTACCGTGGCTATGGAGGAGAGAGCTTCATTTGCTATCATGGTCAGGAGGGCGACCGAGGTCCTGGACCTTCAGCTACCCTCCATGGCTGTGAAGATGAACCTCTTGACGGAGGTGCTTCAGTCGGGAGTCACTGCATCCAAACTGCTGGTCTCGTTGAATGAAGCCCTCATGGCGGTCTACTCAGGGCCTGGTCAAAAGCCTGCACAGGGGTTCCTGTGAATAGGACAATTACCATCGCCCTGCCCCAGGGGACCCCAATTTCCTCACCCACCACCCCACCCCAGGGAGCTTGGTGGTCCAAGCCTCCACTAATAGAGTAAATCCTGGTGCATTCCCTACTACTCCACCGGACAGGGAATCTACGAGGCTGGATGCCTTGAGAAAGAAAATTGTTTCTTCTGCCATGGCACTGCGGTCGGTGAACACTGCGTGCCTTTTTGGGCCAATACTCCTACTCACTGGGACTCAGTTGGGCAGAGGCTGCCCACGGTCTTGGAGAAGGCCCAAGCCATACTCTCCCAAGCTATTGCTGATGGGAGAGACGCAGCTAAGTTCACCATACTCTGGGGGCTGGAGACGACCCACTACCTAGGCAGAGCAGAATCATTTTTGGTGGACCTCAGGCGATGCCTGGTTAAGACCGACTGTATTTTCGGTGGATGTCCAGACCTCACTTATGAACATGCCCTTCGATGTCCTTCTGAATCCTCCCTTTCTCTTCAGAGACAAGGCAGACTCAGCGAATGAGCGCTTCAAGGACAGTAGAAATATGGCGAGGTCTTTAGGCCTTTCCATAGCCCCGCTCCAGCATCAGTCCGCCATTCTCTCCTTTTGTGGCCACAGAAGAGACTTCCAGCTGTGTCTCTATCAGCCCAGCCACCATGGCCCGCAGGCTTCCCAGCCCTTTCCTGGTCGAGGACCCACTACCTAGGCAGAGCGGTTTCATCGTTGGTGGTTGAGAACCATTGGATTTTCGGTGGATGTCTAGACCTCGCTTATGAACAAGCCCTTCGATGTCCTTCTGAATCCTCCCTGTCTCTTCAGAGACAAGGGGGACTCAGCGCAGGAGCACTTCAAGGACAGCAGCGATATGGCCAGGTCTTTGGGCCTTTCCATAGCCCGCTCCAACCACAGTCCGCCTTTCTCTCCTTTTGTGGCCATGGAAAAGGCTTCCAGCTGTGTCTCTACCAGCCCAGCCACCATGGCCCGCTGGCTTCCCAGCCCTTTCCTGGTCGAGGATGCAGTACCCACAGACCTCGTGGGTCAGGTTGCCAGAGATCGGGCCAGTCCTCCTCCCCTCCCTGTGCAGCCGCAGCCTCCAAGCCTCTAGTTTGCCCTCCAACCATCATGGCATCCAGTGGGAGGCAGGATATTCTTTCACCTGCACCACTGGAGGTCGATAACATCCGACCGCGGGTTTCTCCAGATTGTCCAAAGGGGCTACTCCCTCCCCTTTGTGACTACCTCTTGACCCAGGCCACCCTCTTGTGACAGGCTGATGGAGGACTACATGTCATTACTATGCCAGGAAGTGATCGCTATCTTGGCCAAGGGAGCCATGGAGAGGGTGGCGGCATCAGAAGTAGGTTGTGGTTGTTATTTCAGCTACTTTATGGTGCCCAAGAAGGGCAGAGGCCTTAGTCCTATCCTAGACCTGCACCCTCTGAAATTCTTCCTGAAAATGGAGAAATTCAAAATGCTCACACTCGCTCAAGTCCGGTCTGCCCTGGACCCGGTGAAGGAAGTGACCCGAAAAGGACCACCCGGGTCACTCACGACCACCTTCTCTGCCTTCTTACAAATGAAGAGTCGGTCAGACAGTAGAGAATACAAACCAGATATTTATTGAGATTACACTGCAGTGGAGCCCAGTCTGACCAGCCTCTTGGGATGGCTGTCGAGGGACTGACTAACAAACATTTGGAAACACAGGATAAACCCTCCAACACCTCTCGAAACCCCGCCCTGATGGGAAAATACTGTTTGGGAAGAAAGACAGACAAAGGAGGCACTGAGGATGAGCTACCACCTGCGGAATGGATACACGTTATCAGACTCCCAAGGCCATCCTACTCGGTCTCAGCTCTCTCTGGTGTGGGAGCATAGCTATGTCCAATGATAGGAATGCAGAGCTGAATAAACCATTCTCGTCGTGCATCTGAATCCCGACCTTGGATGAGATATGGGAACATTCTAAACTGCAGCTTCTGCAGAATCAGTAGGAGAGAGCGGGGGCACAGAGCCTGGGGATTGCTCACAGCGTAACATGAAGACTCAAGGAGGGGAAAATGGCGTCCCAGATGCGGACTTAGGCCTACACTACCATACAGAAGATGGGCACATACACATTTGCAATCACAATTATATGACCTAGCTACATGAATGCTAACATAACACAGCATATATCATGGAGGACGGGGTAATGAGACATTTCGATTTTAATACCGGGAGACTGGATGGTAGCGTTGGACTTGCAGGACGCACATTTCCACATTCCCATCCTGCCTATCCACAGATGTTACCTGTGGTTCATGGTAGGCCATGAGCCCTTACTGTTTGCTGTGCTCCCCTTTGGCCTTACCAGCACCCCATGGGTGTTCACCAAGGTGATGGCGGTGGTTGCAGCTCATCTGCGGAGATCAGGAGCACCAGTCTTCCCCTATATTGACGACTACCTGTTAAAGGAGAGCTCGCCCCACGCGGTCGTCTCCCACCTCCCGACTACGGCTGACCTCCTGCACTCACTGGGGTTCACTAGCAGCGTGCCAAAGTCACGCCTTATCCCTTCTCAGACGCTCCCTTTAATCGGAGCTGTTCAGAACACTGTGCAGTTTCGGGCTTATCCTCCCGAACAGCCAGGTCAGGATATTCAGACTATAATACTGACATTTCAGCCTCTATCCTGGGTTTTGGTGAGACTGACTCTGAGGCTGCTGGGCATCATGACCTCCTACATCCTGCTAGTGACACATGCCCGTGGAGAAGTGTGGCTCAATGGTTAGAGCGGCAGACCCTGATGCAGAGATCTGGCCCGGGACCAGGGTTCAATTCCCGCCTCGGCGGGTCTTGGGCTCAATTTCCTCGGACCTGATCATTCTCGCCTCGGTGCCTATTCTAATCATGGGTCCCACTCTGCAACTCTGGGCAATAGCTTGCTTAATCTCCACAACGGCCCCAACAGCGCTGGGATGCCTGGCTTCACCCTGGGGGTGCCCAGGAGTGGACATTTCACAGGGAAAAGCCAGGAAGGGTTCCACAGCGGTATGCGTACAGCGCCAGGACACCTCTTTGGGGGTATAAGTGCGCTTTACAAGTACAGATTTCATTTCATTTCATTTCATATGCAGGCTCTGCAGAGGGACCTGAAGTTCTAGTGGGTGCAGCATCAGGGGAATCTCTCCGACATGGTCCAGATCTCGGAGGGCACTGTAAAAGATCTGCAGTGGTGGCTGACGGACCGCGATTGGGTCAGTGGCAGACTCCTCTCCTTTCCCCATCCAGATATGATGGTAGTAACAGATGCATCACTCCTGGGATGGGGCGACCATCTGGGAGAGGTGGAGATCAGAAGACTCTGATGTCCAGCTGATTCCAGACTCCACATCAACTTGTTGGAGCTCCGTGTGATGTGTTTGGCATTGAAAGCCTTTCTATCCTCCAAGAGGGATAGAGCATTTGTTCACGGACAAAACCATCGGCATGTGGTAATGCAACAAACTGAGCAGGGTGGGGTCATGAAGCCTCTGTCAGAAGGCTCTGCGCCTCTGGACATGGCTGAGATGTCAAGGTATTTCCCTGGTGGTTCAACAACTGGTGGAGTCTCTGAACGCCAGGGCAGACAAACTCAGCCGCAGATGCCTAGCGGATCACGAATGTGGTGCAAGGTTTCTTTCAGTAGTGGGGGGAGCCTTGGTTAGATCTGTTCGTCACCGCCGAGTATGTGCAATGTCAGCAGTTCTGCACGTTGGAGTTTCCAAGGCATCTCTCACTCTGAGATGCTTTTCATCTCGAGTAGAGCTTCGGCCTTCTGTACGCCTTTCCGCCAATACCACTCCTGCCCAGAATTCTCAAGAAGATGAGGAATTACCAGACCCAAGTCATCCTTGTGGCTCCGGACTGCGATCGGAGAGTTTGGTAACCCTAGCTGTTGAGCATGTCCATCGGTCCTCGATTAGGTTTCCCCGTTAAGAGGGTCTTCTGTCACAGCAGCAGGGGAGAGTTCTCCCCCCCAGAAACTGTCAAAGCTCTGCCGTCATGCGTGGAGATTGAGCGGTGACAGTTGACAGCTTTTGACCTTACCCCGACGTCTGTAATGTTATCTTGGTGTCCCTCGACCAAGACGATATACGTCGGCCATCGGAACAAGTTTGTAGCATGGTGTACAGCCAAAGAGGTTGCCCCTTTATCTGCACCCCTTTCACAAGTTCTTTTGTTAATCCTTACCCTGACCCAGCAGGGCTCTGCATTGGGCATGCTGAAAGGTTGTCTGCTATCTCTGCCTTTCTGCGGTTGCCAGATCAACCCTCTGTGTTTAAGTCCCCTATTGCAAATGGGTTCCTTAAAGTCTGCAGCACGTGTCCCCCTGCTCCCTTTGTTATGCTTCAATGGGACCTCAACTTGGTACTTACCTTTCTAATGTGCGCTCCCTTTGAGCCGCTTCATACCTGCCTTCTTGGGCTCCTCACCATCAAGATGGCCTTTCTGGTAGCAATTACATCTGCCCAGAGGGTCCGTGAACCACAGGCGCTGCCATATCAGCTTTCGTACATCTTTTTTTCCCCCAGATAGACTAGTCCTTTGGACTTGAGCATCCTTAATGCTGAAGGTGATCACCCCATTCCACATAGGCCAGTGCATCACCTTGCTTACCTTTTAGGCTCTGCCTCACCCCTCTAGGGAAGAGGAGAGACTCCACCAGTTGAACCCAAAAAGAGCATTGTTGTTCTATCTTGACCACAAAAAACCGTTCCGGGTGGACGATCAACTCTTTGCCGGGTATGTCAGAGCCAAGAAAAGGCAGGCTGTGCAGAAACTAACCATCTCCCGGTGGATTGTGCTCAGCATTAAGATCTGCTACGCACTGGCCAAGAAGCAACCCCCAGAGGGCTTGCATGCTCATTCCACCAGAGCAAAGGCTGCAACCACTGTATTGGCTTGTGGCGTTCCGGTCCTGGACATCTGCCAGGCTGTTATATTCCATATAGGTACCCTATATAGGCGCAGGTAACATTGCAACCTTTCACCTATATTCTTCCCTACATTACATACATAACGGTTCTTAGGGACTGACCTTTTACCTAGATACAACACTGCATTCAGAACGTGGGTTCCCCCCTAGTTCGAATCTCATACATTATGTATGAGGCTTCTTGGAAGCACAGCAGGATGAACATCTCCTGTATAATATCTCTGTATAAAGTTCAGGCCCAACGTCATCCTTTAGGCCGACACATTAACACAGCAAGGTAGGCCCCCTGGGGAGACCTATGGGTATATATACATCACATCTTGCTTAGAAAGACAGAGGAGACCGAGACTTCCCGGCTGACACACTGACCAGACACGCTGAGGTTCCTGCATGCAGACGCTCCAGCTCGCAGTGGTCTAACATCCCTCGCTGGGTGTCCAACTCGAGACCAGGACGGGGTCCCATATTCTCTCACTCTCAGGTAATGGGGTTGACTAGATCCTAGAGGGATTCTTGGCATAACACCTGCATAAATGCTAGGTACATTTAGGTACATCTAGTTAGGGAGGCATCGTAGGAGTACGCACTTTTTATCATGTGTTTTATGTACTTGTATATATTCATGATTCATGCAAGATGGTAGAACTTTACCATCCCTTTACTCTCGTAGTACTGCTCATCATATATCTCTGCTACTGTTTAATGGTTGTTGAAGCTCATCTATTTTACACTAGAATAACAACTTTTCAATAAATACTTATTGAAAACACCCAGCCTGTTTATTCTGTGTATCTCTCTGAGAAAAACTAAGTGAGCACGAGTAACTGAGCAAAAGGTAGTATATTGTTTCCACGATTCTGAGGGATCAGGGTTGTCATGTTCTGAGGTTGCCAGAATCTATTCTCTCCTTGGTAAGCGGAGATTATAGTGGCACTGTGAGCTAGCTAATACAGCTAGGCTAACGTATCCGGTGGGGGTGCACGGAATCAGTCTGCCACCAATCCCAAGGTTTATGTTATCCAAACGCGCAGATCCTGTATAGGTTATATAGGAACTACACGACATGGCGCCGCCAACGTTGGTTGGGCACTTATTTAACAGTAGAATCTAAGTAGTTCAGTCGTGCTATTCTCAGAGACCGCTACTCACAAAACACCAGAGACGTCTGGAGTGGGTGGGCACAAACTCCGCCACAGCTGAGTAGGATAAAAAATCCTATTTATTGGCTGTTTAATCAAGCTTGAAGGACACAGTGTTCCTAAAATTGTGCAAAACACCTTATCTTAGTTCCCTTGGAAAACTATTTGTGTTCTAAGAACAATGACTAACCAGTGCAACAAGCACTGCCCCTCTCAGACGAGGAGGAAGATGCAGACACAATACATATTGCACCAAATTTTAGAAATACAGTCACCCTGAGATTGCTAGAGCATGGTTTAACACTTAGGGGTGGCATAATAGTATTCGTGATTGAGGCACACGAATCAAACAGAACAGAGGTATTTTATTTGTGGGTTACATTCCCAGCAGCAAATGCAAGAACAAAAACATTTCACTCCTACATAGGAGATGCACCAGCGGAATATTGTCCATTTGAGGACATTGAGTTTCCGCTCACATACCAGGAACACTTGTACTGGTTTAAAGGCGCCCTACCCCAGATAAGAAGAAGAGAGAGACTCGGCCCACTCGGAAGAGAAGGGGCAACATGGCCAATATTAGTGGCCTACACACCACATCCTGACATTGAAACAATGCCACCAGGAGACTTACTCACACAACACAAAGAATTAATAAAAATTTACAGAAACTTGACGCAATTCGTCATGAGGACACTTACAGTCCAACCAGCAATAGTTGCAACAAATGGAACTCAAGTTCAGGGTACACCAACTAAAATCACACCACAAACATTACACGCGGTGATGGGTAAAATGCCCACAAAACGTGAACAAATGCCATTCTGGGTAGCTCAGAAAATAACACAGCTAGAGGCAGTATTCCCGAATACTACCCCGTATGAAAAACACAGAATGCTAACAATCTGCTTGCCCATGGGGATAACACCACAAATAGAGGATTGTACCACTTGGGGTACAGCGTTTGCTGCCATTTATACCAGAACTCGTGGTATCCCGTCATTAGCAGTAGTACCAGATGTATTCAGACAAATACAAAATGAGTACGGAGCAGAGACTGCTCTGCACTTAGGGATGAAGTTACTAGGTAACTATACCCAGGTATCAGCAATAATATTAGCTAATATTAAAGGGGAAGCAGCTTCAGTGGCAATCCGCCAACGCCTGAGGGAGTTCAGTCCTTTAGAACAGGAACATGAGCTACCAAAAATAATTGAAACTGCGTATGCAGAATTAGGCAGAGACAGTTTGGGTGGGAAAGCTTTAAAACCACAACTGATGGGCAGTCCTGAAAAGGACACTTCTAAGCAGACACCTGCTTCGACAAAGAAGTGGGACAATAAAAAACAACAAAACTTTAAAGGAAACAGATCTCAATCCAGAGGTAGATCTCCTCCACAGGAGCCCTCCGAAAAGAGGTATAACCTTAGGAATAGGGATAATATTAGGAAACCTGACAGGTATCAGGATACCGATACACGTTCCTCTCGTTCCTTTCAGAGTTCATCGAAAAAATCTGAGAGGGAAGGACGGTCAGACAGACCAGAAGAGCGTACAAAGTCCAGAGATAAGCAGAACGCTCAAGAATACACTTCTAAAAAAGAAGAGAAACCAAAGCAAAAGCCACATTTCAAAAAGAAGAAGGTTGCAGATCTAAAGATCAGACATGCCCAAAATTCTGAGGACTCGACTACTGAACAATAGCTCGCCAGAACCTGATGGAATTTCTGGTGACAGCGGACTTGAATGATTATATCACGGTAGAGACACCCGATTCTAGGGTAAGTGTCCCACATAAGTTATATGAAATAACACTCCAAATGGAGGGGGACAAATGTAGGACAGTTAGAGGTCTCTTATGGGAGAATCTGTCATTTGGCTATGACATCTTGTTAGCTGAACAAGATTGGCCGCCAGCATTCGTCATGGATTGCCCTAAAGGAGAAATGGTAATTTTACCGGCATTCTCAGACCATATTCCCAAGCACCTAAAACACACATACGCGCAGGAGTGGGCGGTAGCCCAGGCTCTGGCATTATATAAAGACCATGTTGGATGGGATGAGGATTCAACCCACCACATATTTCCTTTAAAAAATACTCCAACTGCACAGAGGCAGTATCCAATAAAGCAAGAAGCTAAAAAACAGGTCAGGGAGATCTTAGATCAACTTGAATACCAAGGGGTGATCGAAAATTGCACCTCATCAATGAATAATCCTTTGTTTCCGGTCATGAAACCTGATAATTCATATCGTTTAGTTTTAGATTATAGACATTTAAACACTTGCACTAAGACATTTGCAGTCCAAAATGCACACAGTGCCGCATTAATGAATAACATTGTGCGGAAAAAATACAAAACAACGCTAGATATCTCAAATGGATTTTTCTGCCAAAATATAGCGCCTGAAAGCAGGTATTTGACAGCATTCTCAGCGCTAGGTTCCCAGCGTCAATTTTGTCGACTCCCCCAGGGGTATAAGAACAGCCCGGGGTTGTTTTCGGCCAGAGTAACTGAGTTACTTCAAAATTTGGATGAAGAGGCATTGTCCTATGTGGATGATATTTATCGAACGGACGATGACCTAGAGGAGCACTTGAACAGAGTGAATACCATAATTTTGGGATTTGCATCTGAGGGCTACAAATTCAACTTTGAACAATCAAAAATTGCCCATCTCAGTGTCCTGTTTTTAGGATATGTGCTTTCAAGTGAAGGAAAAAGCCTAGCAGCCAATTTTTTAGAGAAATGCGCGCTGCTCCAACCTCCAAAATCATTAAAAAATTTACAATCAATCCTGGGATTCCTAAATTTTGGGCGAACTTACATTTTGGATTACGCAGAAAGAGTAAAACCTTTCTACGATATAATAAAACCTGATTTTTCAGTAAAACAATGGACACAGGAACACACAGATACACTTTGTTCCTTACAAGCTGACATGATAGCTTCCAAACATTTACAGACACGCATAAACGTACGCAACCTGGTGATCCGTATAGTTGCGGGTCAATCTGGGTACACCTATCTAACATATAATGAAGGTGAAACAGTACCAATTGCATACAAATCACATTTGTACACAAATGCTGAGATGCGCTTTGCATCTACAGAAAAGATTCTAACAGCAGTACAGACTGCTGTAGTGAGAGAAAGATCACTGGCTCAGGGGAAACAAATAATAGTAGTGACTCCAGTTCCAGCCTTAGAGGCTGCGACAAAGGCAAGCGTTCCTAATGCTAAAGCCTTACATCCGAGATGGATACAATGGGCTAATTCTCTCACTGCAACAGATGTAGAATACAGGTACGACCCAAATTTAAAGACACAAGCATTTCTGCAATACGAACAAGAATATCCTCTACCAAACGAAATAATGCCTCTAGATCAGTATGAATATATAATTTACACTGACGGATCAGCTCAACCGGCCATAGGAAGTAAGCAACAATATAGCGCGGCATGTGCAATCGTTAAAGGTCGCATGCGGGATGGAAAGTTCCACCCAAGTTGCACAAAAACGCAATCTCTAGGAGACTGCACGGCACAGCTGGCAGAGTTGAAAGCCTTGATACTGGCACTGGTAAATACGGATCGAGAATTCCCCACACTAATTGTGTGCGATTCCTTTTACTGTGTGCAGTCATATAATGAATATTTGCAGCACTGGGTTCAAAACGGGTTCAAAGATGCAAAAGGTGGCACAATTAAGCATAAAATGCTATGGGAACAGGTAGTGGAGTTGAAAACCGAACTACTGAGAGCTCACGTGATACATACACTGAGTCATCAGCGTGATGGCGTTCATGTTGAAGGGAATTCATTGGCTGATGAAGCCGCAAAGGGGGCTGTACGCACGGCTTCCGTAGCTGCAATCACTCGTTCTGAAACGAGAATAGACGTGAGATTATGGTAGCTGTCAATGCTTGTCGCAAAAACAGCGGAGCAGTACCAAAAAGGTTTCCACTCAAGTACTCCTACAAGTTAGATGCCAATAACATTCCATTTGCTCAGATTCCTGGAGTGGGGGATAGAGTAATTCCAAACATGGATCGTAGGTTAGGTTTAATTCTAGCAGCACACGAAGGGATAGGTTCTGCACATGCAGGAGTTACGGCAACTGTTTCTTTATTGAAACAACGCTATTGGTGGCCTGGGTTAACTAAGCAGACTAAAGACTATGTCTTGAAATGCGACATCTGCCAGCAGATGAAAGGTTCCACCGTAACACGTCCAGCACAGACACCATTATTAATATCTGACAAACCACTAGCGTGTGTTTACTTGGACCACTGCGGCCCCTTACAAAGAGATGGGGCTTACAGGTATATCATGGTTGCAGTGGATTCCTGCTCAAGATTCCTATGGGTGTGGCCCCAACGCTCGGCTGACGCTCGAACTGTTATAAAAGATTTGCGAGTCTTTATAGGGACATACGCAATTGGCACATTACATTCTGACCAGGGCCCTGCGTTTAGCTCTCGGGCTTACAAGGAGGCCATGCGAGGATTGGGTGTAGCATTGCGATACTCCTCTCCGTACCATCCCGAGGGAAATTTGGTCGTGGAGAGGAAAAACCGAGACTTAAAGCAGTCTTTAACAGCTAGAGTATTAGGCACGGGTGAGAGTTGGGTAAAACATCTGTATGGAGTACAGCCAGCATTGAACAATATGCCAAGAAGTTCTCTAGGGGGGGTCACTCCATATGAGGTCCTATTTGGGACAAGAATGTGGGTACCTGATCTTGATTGTGAAGGCGCAGTGGCGAATGAAAAACCTTTTGACATCCATGATCGTTTGGCTGTTTTACAGGATCTAAATGAATCCAGGACACAACAAAGTAATGTCGATATGAAGCAGACCGCCACTGGGGAAGTCAAATCAGTCACGGCAAGACCTGTCTGGATCCCAAAAGTCGGGGATCTAGTCAGAGAGAAAATAGCGGACAAGAAAGAATTTGGGCCACCATACAGAAAGCCTGTACAGGTTCTAGCAGTTGAAGGAACAAGAACTGTACTTCTACCGCCTCTTGCCGGAAAAAAGGAGAGAAGATTTGTCTCAATTGACCTAATCAAACCACACTATGTGGCCGATACTGAGTATTAGACCACGTGGACTCCATAATAGCAGACGCCCTCCTCTCGCTACAATTCAAGAAGTTCAAACGGAAAGACTCATCACGTTCGAAGAGTCTCCGACACGGAATGATGGACTAAGCAACAATGCTATGGAACTCGTTCCCCTTGAACCTGAAGTTCAAATTCAGAGTCAAAATGACAGACAAATATCAATTCAACCAAATACAGATGTTTACATCAACATGCCTCAACGAGAGCAAACTACGATTTCCACAAATCCTGATGCAATACCAACAATTGATCGAACTGCTTCTGGCTATTTCATAAACTTTGATACGTTTTCTTTGGATCCAAGCGAACCTGAAACGATGCCAGCCCAAAAATCACGCAAGCAGCAAGTTGAAGACTTTTTGAACTTTCTTAAAAAGACTTACCTGATATCACCTTGGGTAGAACTATGGGTAATCACCGGGATACTTTTCTTTCTTTTCTGGCTAGGCTTAGTAATAGTTTTTAGCATGCTTGTTAATGGAAAATACATTCGACAAAGCTCTGCAGCCCAAAAGGTGAACTTAATTTTAAAACCACACCAATCATCTCATCGAGAACAAAGAGACTTGTCATCAGTGAACATTACAGCAGTTCCTACACCTGATGGTATAGTTTGGGACAAGGTTGATTTCGATATATTTGGTCCGACCAAACTTTTGAGAATTCCTCATTTATTTAAAATATCGTTGAGTGATATCATTACCTCAAGTACATTTTCCGATGATTGGGATTTTGAGACTGTAAATAACATGTCTGATTTGGAAAAATCTGCTGCATTTTCTAATAGTGAAACATTGGAAACAACATCAGATTTCGAAGCAATGTATTGTTATCAACACTATGGTCATCATTTTTTACATAAATCTGCTAATCCTAGAAATGTGTTCACATTCCACCAGTGGGAACATTGTCCAACACCGCCGAAAGGCAGTTCAAAATAATTTGCACAAAGGTTTCCATATTTTTCAGGGTTTAATATGTCTGACCCAGCCTCATATTATTATAAGGTTGCACCAACATCAGCACAGAAAAATATGTTAACAAACACCAAATAGATTTACTCTGCTTCCTTTATTGCCCAGTTGTCTGAACAAGGTTTCGACTTATGGATAGACACCATAGACTTAAAATCAGTCTGGGGTACTAGAGAATAGCAAGTTCAGGGAACAGAAGCTTTATTTAGAGCATGCCTTATCCCTCAACAAATCATGTTTTTGAACGAGACAGTGCAACAGATGTCTTGCCTTGGACTAGCCAAGAACAAAGACTTGAACACACCTCGGTTGCCAACTCCATCACACACCGAGGGCAACATAACATCAGAGAGAGGGATTACGTTGAATGACATTATACAATACAAGAGATCAGACCCCGATTGGAAGAAATGGTTGATTTGGCCCACAGACACTAATATCTGCCAGGCGAGATTCATGGGTAAAACCGAAGGATTCGCTATCCATAGGCCAGATCCACGTTATGTAGAGAGAGAACATCCAGGGGTAGTGACATCCTACAGTGTTGGGAAGTTGTGCCTTGATTGGATAAAAACCTCAACACTCACACAGTTGAAACAACACTTATCCTTACTGTCACAGGATGTGGATCTCGGGGATTTTTTTACTAGGTCCCAGGAAGCCACGTCAGAAACGTTTCTATTATGCGGTCTACAATGAGATTTGGAAGATATCACAACAAGAGGCCGCAGAGAGGTTACGGGAAATAGACCGTATAAATCTAGAAAAATCTCTAGCAGTGGTAGACAATGGGTTAACTACATTGGCCTCCAGGATATATTCCTTAGGCAACATTGTATCTTCTGCGATAGACATACTGGAACAAGATTTGGCCATATTACAACACGGGCAATCTCAATTACGTTCTATTATGTTATTAAGCTGGACGCTGCAATCTTTGCGTGCAGGCTATGTGCCTTGGCATTATATCAACAGTACGGCTCTGTTTTCTGAATACAATCTAACGGATAAACAGATAGAAATGGCACAAAGGGGAGCAAAATATACAATGCTGCGTATCGAAAAACTGGATGGATTAGCATTCACAGTGGCAGAATCACCGTCCACAGAATGGCTAATCCATGGCCACATAACTCTACCGGTCACTACTTTTCAGTTTCAATATTGCCTTGAACAAAAGCAGGCAGGTAGATGTGAAGAAAAGGGTAAGAAATACATTAAGGAATCATGGGTATTACCATACAGATTTCGATGCCGGAGTTGGGATCGAGAAGTGTTTCTAAGCGGTACAAACTGTGAGAACGCTTTAAATGGATCACTCATATGCCAGGATATAATGCTGCACGGGGCTTGTAATGGTTCTGTAGTAAACCTGTCCTGCCATTTGAGGGGTGCCCCAGCTGCAGTGATTTCTCCAGCATTCAGGCTACTTTCAAATGGGAGTTACTTGATGCTGAACAGTCAAGGCTGCTGTGGAATGCCCGGGCATCGCATATCTGCTAACCGTGAGCTCCAGGGTTACTTGTTGTATGCAAGTACTGTTTCCACCGACACATACAGTCAGGGAGGCGCCGTTATGGCCTTCACTGAATGTTTCCTTAATACGGTTTGATACTCTAAGCAGAATGAAAGCCATGCTTCTACAGAAGTCTGTGCCCTTAACCTCCGCTCGAGAGACTTTTGATCTCCAGATCGCAAGGTCTTCGGCAGAGATACAGGCGCTTATTCATACAAACTGCCCTTTCCATTTCGCAGAAATGGTAAATCGTATCTTTTAACATGTCTGATACGACAGGCATTGTCCACCTATTTAAGACCATAGGTTCTGGACTTCTGAGCACATTTCAGACGGTACTTGGAGTTATACAAAACTTCATACACTCCGTATTCGGAAGCGTCTTTGGGGGACTTCCGCTTATCCTGTTTCTAGTAGCAGGTATCCTGATTGTTTTATATTTTCTACGCAATGGACGTCCCAGTCACCAAGGAGATGGAAAGAGCACTCCTGGAACGTAAATACCGTGACAACATGGTACAACTTCTAGGCACGCCTCGCCTAAGAGAACTAAGTGAATATTGGTTCTTGTCATTTCGACCAGTCTGGATGGACAGCATCTTACCTGTCCTCCGATGCCTGTTTTGCGGAGAAGAATGCGTGTTAGACCTTTGTTTGACACTCCCATCATGTGTGCAACCGGACGTGAATGCTTTACTGGACCCGATAACGGCCCATGTTATGCAGTGTCCTCAGCGTATTCCAATGTTGATGGCGGCATTCCTTGAGCCCCCACGGGTTGTAACAGCACCTGTTGGTATGGACACCGGCTCCTCCTCTGACACCCAGGCTTTGGACGGCGCACAGTCTGCCCCAGCACCGGCTGCGGACAGTGTGGAACATCATCTGTGCTCAATTGACATACTCTGCAAGGTGCTACAGGGGTCGTCTACTGCGGAAGCAAGCAACGAAAATGTTGCATCTACCAGCCAGGACACAAACATTTGACTCATTTGGCTCGTCGTGTGCTGGAAGAAATTCGCCCTTTTAAAAAAAAAAACAAGCTCAAATTTGGAACTCAAAACAAAAATTGACATTCCTTTCATTTTTGGGCATACATGGCTTTCTAATGCTTGTAGTGCTCCGGACTATAACTAGGGACACTTTAGAGCTATAGCTTGCAAAATCTATTTTTAGACAGTTTTAAGTTTTTTAGAATATTTTTTTATAAGTTTTAAACACTTTTAGCTAAACAGATGTTTTTAAGCTTTGTGCGTACCAATATCTAGTTTGGCTAGTAGTATAGTAATAAGTTACTAATGTCATCCAGTCGGAAGAGGAGTGGGTGTTATATTCCATATAGGTACCCTATATAGGCGAAGGTAACATTGCAACCTTTCACCTACATTCTTCCCTACATTACATACATAACGGTTCTTAAGGACTGACCATTTACCTAGATACGACACTGCATTCAGAACGCAGGTTTCCCCCTAGTTCGAATCTCATACATTATGTATGAGGCTTCTTGGAAGCACAGCAGGATTAACAGCAGGACGAACATCTCCTGTATAATATATCTGTATAAAGTTCATGCCCAACGTCATCCTTTAGGCAGGAACACAGCAAGGTAGGACCCCTGGGGAGACCTATGGGTATATATACATCACATCTTGCTTAGAAAGACAGAGGAGACCGAGACTTCCCGGCTGACACACTGACCGGAGACGCTGAGGTTCCTGCATGCAGACGCTCCAGCTCGCAGTGGTCTAACATCCCTCGCGGGGTGTCCAACTCGAGAACAGGACGGGGTCCCATATTCTCTCACTCTCAGGTAACGGGGTGGACTAGATCCTAGAGAGATTCTTGGCATAACACCTACGTAGATGCTAGGTACATTTAGGTACATCTTGTTAGGGAGGCATTGTAGGAGTACGCACTTTTTATCATGTGTTTTATGTACTGGTATATATTCATGATTCATGCAAGATGGTAGAACTTTACAATCCCTTTACTTTCGTAGTACTGCTCATCATATATCTCTGCTACTGTCTGATGGTTGTTGCAGCTTATCTATTTTACACTAGAATAACAACTGTTCAATAAATACTTATTGAAAACGCCCAGCCTGTTTATTCTGTGCATCTCTCTGAGACAAACTAAGTGAGCACGAGTAACTGAGCGAAAGGTAGTATATTATTTCCACGATTCTGAGGGATCAGGGTTGTCATGTTCTGAGGTTGCCAGAATCTATTCTCTCCTTGGTAAGAGGAGATTATAGTGACACTGAGAGTTAGCTAATACAGATAGGCTAACGTATCCGGTGGGGGTGCACGGAATCAATCTGCCACCAATCCCACAGTTTGTTATCCAAACGCGCAGATCCTGTATAGGTTATATAGGAACTACACGACAAGGCAGCATTGTGGGCCTCATTGCACATGTTCACCAAGTACTACTGCCTGGACAGTCAGGTTCGTCGGGATGGGCACTTTGCCCTTTCGGTCCTGCAGGACTTTCTGCTCTAAATCGAGTTCGCAGACCCACCTCCGTGGAGGTATTGCTTGGGTATCTATTCTAAGGTAAGGAATCTGCGGTTAGGAGTCTCTGTCAGATGCACAAGTTACATACCTTCTGTAACGCTTTATCTAGCTGCTGAATCCTTACCGACCCACCCATCCTCCCCGCTCTGCAAATGGATTTTCTAGGTACAGGGCTATTCCCTTTTGGTATGGTATGGTATAGAGATTTATATAGCGCTCTGTCACCCTACGGGTATCTTGGCGCTAGAGATTATCCTACAGGATGTGCGACTTGTGAGTATGCGGGCAGAGATGAAGAGGCTCTAAAACTAGACCAAATTAATCCCTAGGAAAAAGCCAAGTTTTCAGTTTCTTTCTGAAATCCAGCAGGTTCTCGATTTGTCTGATTTGTAGTTTATTCCACAGACGCGAGGCTGCAGTGCTAAATGACCTGCCTCCTATCCGGGTTTTCTTGAATCTAGCTGTGCACACCAGTTTGGCAGATGATGAACGGAGGTTTCTAGCTGGTGCATACCAGGAGAATTTGCTCTGCAGCGGTATAGGTCCCAATCTGTGAACTGCTTTATGAACAATGCAGAGCGATTTAAACTGAACTCTCTGTGAGATAGGCAGCCAGTGAAGATCCCTCAATGATGAAGATGCCGAGGACCTACATTGTCTTTTCAAAGCTAGCTTGGCTGCTATTATTTGGATTCTCTGCAGTTTTTTGATCAGAAACATTGGTGCTTCTAGTAGCAAGGATTTGCAGTAATCTAATCTGCTCAAGATGACACTCCTCACTACCTGTGCCCTAGCGGACGGTGATAGCAGCGGAATTATTTTCCGTAGGGCTCTAATAAAGGACCAGGAAGTACTGATTGTTCTGTTTACTTGCGAGTCTAACTGTAAATTACTGTCAAATAGTATTCCAAGATTACGTACTGTCTTCGATGGAGTCAGTGGGATATCTGTTGGAAGGGGCCAGAAGTTAGCAGGGAGAGGGCGAGGTGTCTTATTCGTTGTGCAATGTACAATCTCTGTTTTACCCCCATTAAACTGCAGAGAGTTGTCCCCAAGCCATTTTGAGGTTATTTGCATGCATTCATGGAATCTTTCCAGAGATACTGCATTAGAGCCTTCTTGTGAGAAAATAAGCTGTGTGTCATCAGCGTAGTTCACCACTTCGATTCCGAAGGATTTTATAATGGAAATGGAGGGCGCATATAAATATTGAATAGGATCGGGCTTATTGCTGATCCTTGCGGAACTCCGTGCTTCATAGCTTTGTTTTTGGAGACAAACGGAGGAATTGCCACTGCTTGCTGTCTGTCTGACAGGTACGATTGAAACCAGTTAAGAGCCGTCCCTCGAATTCCAAATTTCCTAAGCCTTTCGAGTAGAATCTCATGGTTCACCGTATCGAATGCGGCTGGCATATCCAGTAATACTAGTATAACCGCTTGACCGGTGTCAGCACGCATTCTCATCTCATCCAGGACTGTCACCAAGGCTGTCTCTGTTCCGTGTGCGGGCCGAAACCCGAATTGGACTTAGTCTAATAAGTGATTTTCTTCAAAAATTGTGAAAGAGCTTTACTGACTAGTCTTTCCACTATCTTTACTGGATAAGGCAGCAAAGAGATTGGTCTGTAGTTGGCTGGGCATAAAGGGTCCAGTGTGGCTTTTTTCAGTAAAGGGGTCACCACCGCCTTCTTCCAACATCCAGGAACCATACCGCTACTCAGAGACTGACAGCAGATTTGGTGAAGCCGAGGAAATAGCTCAAGATTGAACTCTTTCCACAGTTTATGCGGAAGAGGGTCAAGTGGCGATCCGGAGCAGACTTAGGGCTATTTTGTTAAAATCTTCCTGTGGGGGGGATCTGAAACTGAGCCAGAGTTACCTGAGTATCTTCCTCTGCTCCCTCATTCTGCTTCTCTAATGTCACCGATTCCGAAAAAACAATTGTATTATTCATCCCATTATCCTTATTATGTTCCAGGCCATCAATGATTTTGTTAATTTTCTCCTCAAAGAAGACTGCCAGGCCATCGCATAGCTCTTGAGTGGCTACAATCTTATTTTTCGTACTATCAGGTTTGGACAAATCCTTCACTATGTTAAAGATTGTTTTAATCATAACAGGTGCCTGTAAGATGAGTTTCTCATAGTACGCTGCTTTAGTTTTAGCAATTGTACCTTTATAGGTATTCAATTCTTTTCGTAGGGCTAGTTTATCCTTTTCCTCATATAGTTTCCGCCATTTTCTCTCCGCTTGTTGTAAGGAAGTGGGTTTCTGTTGCAGTAACCCCCCCCACTTTTTGCCAGACCACTGATGCACTTTGACTTGATGTGCCCTGGGTCCCTGCCAATCAGGTTCCCACGGCCTGTGTTCTTTCCCGAAAACTGTACCCAATTGGCATCTCTGGCCACAGGTCAGCCCCTGGTAAATGGTACCACAGGTACCCAGGGCACTGTGACCAGGGAAGACCTCTAAGGGCTGCAGCACTTATTGTGCCACCCTTAGAGGCCCTGTACCTTTACACACACACACTCACTGCCTTTGCAGGCTGCGTGTTTTGGTGCAGACCAAAGTGAAGAGTCGACATGGCACACACCTCTGTGGGCCATGCCTACAACCCACTGCCCTGGCATAGGTCAGTCACCCCTCTAGCTGGGTGCACTATACCAGTGGTGAGGGTACAGGTGCATGAGCCCTGTACCCCTACAGTGTCTAAGTCCATTCTTAGACATTGTAAGTGCAGTGCTGCCATTAAGAGTATATGGTGCTGAGAGTTTGTCATTACGAACTCCACAGCACCATAATGGCTGCACTGAAAACTGAGAAGTTTGGTATCAAACTTCTCAGCACATTAAACCCACACTGATGCCAGTGTGGGATTTAATGAAAAATGCACACAGAGGGCATCTTTGAGATGCCCCCTGAAAAACGACCAGCCTCTGGTGGGTTCCCTGACTGGTACACACCAGCCTGCCACCACGAGACATGTTTCTGGACCCCTAGGGTGGGAGCCTACGCTCCCTGAGCCCAGAAACAAAGCCTTTCCTGGGCGGAGGTGTACACACCTCCCCCAGGCCAGGAAGAGCCATCTGTGGCAGGGGAGCTTCAAAGGCCTGGCAGCCTTTGTAATGCGACCCCCCCAGCCTCTCCTGCTATCAGGAGCAGGCCCCCTTCCTGCCTCCCCTCCCTTTCGGCGGGAAGACAGGCGGGAAAAACCAGCCAGCCCAGGAGGTGTGCCCACCTCTGCCAACTCCACCCCTCAGGTGGGGGAGGCGAGGTGAAGCCCACTCTCCAGTGCTCGCCATCTTGCAGATGGCAGGCACTCCCCAATCAGGACTAGGGATTGTGCTCACTCCCCCACGTGGGGTGAGCACACCAAGGGTGTAGTCACCCTAAGGTCAGTAGCCCATTGGCTACTGACCTCAAGACCCCTAAAACGCCCCCTAAATACAGTATTTAGGGGCAGCCCTGAACCAGGAAGGCAGATCCAGCAACAACAAGAAAAGGAAGAAGAAGAAGGACGAGAAGCCGTGCAGAGCTAACAAGAGGACGACGCCCACTGACTTGGCCCCAGCCCTACAGGCCTGTCTCCCCTCGAACCTGCTCCTGCAAAACCCCGGCGTGTCCAGCGGCCAGCAACCTCAAAAACCCCGGAGGACCTGCCTGCCTTCACTTTCCAAGCTGTTTCTCCCGTGAACACCGGACGTGTTTGAACTGCAGCTTCTGGTGCCAGCCAGGAACCGCGAATCCCGCACACTCTGCACCCGCCGAATCCGGCCCGAGTTAGAGTGGGCAAATACCCAGAGGAGGTCCCCCCGGCGATCCTGACCCGAGATCCGGCGACCCCTGACCTGCCTCAAGCCTCCTGACGACGCCTGCAGCCTCAATCCAGAGGACCCCCCCTACCGCGACCAGAGCGGGTAAGAAAATCCGACGTCCCAAGGCACCCCTGCACCCGACGCCCCACGACCTTGTGTGCCCAAACCAACGGTGCCTAACCAACCCTCTACATCCCAACTTACCCCTCAAAGTGGTGGTAGCTCCTGGAAGATCCTTGTCCCCAAGCCTGCAGTGTTTCTTTGTCCCGGAGAATCTCCATTGAAATCAACAGGGCACCCGACCTCAAAACAGCACCCTGCACCCGGCCACCCTAGTGCCGCTGAGGGTGCCTCTTTGGTGCTAACTTGGTCCCCAACGTGCCCTGAGCTTAACCCTAGGAGCTTTGCTCCCACAACCCCGTGGCCTGCTTGCCAGCAGCCACCAACCGGAGTCCCCCTATCCTCCATAGAATAACATTGGGCCTCAACACTCTGCACCCGGCCACCCTAGTGCCGCTGAGGGTGCAACAACAGTGCATCACTGACCCTGCGAGACCCCTGAGTCTTACCCCAGAACCCTAACTCAAAAGACCGATTACTTACCTCAAAACCGATAACTCATTTTTCCTCATAGGATAACATTGACACTTTTTCTTCCAAAAAGTTTCTAAGTGTCGACTTTTGAAAACTACAAATATTCCTTAAAAATCAGCCGAATAACAAAAACGCATTTTGTCAACTGTTTTCAGGAAATGCCCCAGTGCTGAATCTAGGATCCAGCACTGAGTAAGAAAAAGTATCGATAACCTAACTTACCTGTGAATTGAATTTCTTTCCATAGGATAACATTGGTGGTTCTAGGTGAAAAAAGTTTCTAAGTGTCAACTTTTGAAATACAAGAATATTCTTTAAAAATCGTTGAAACTACAAAAACGTAGTTACTTACCTGTTTTAAGTAAATGTCCCAGTGCTGAATCTAGGAGTCCAGCACTGGATTACAAAAGTAACGCAAAAGTAATTTTACCTGCATTTACCTTACAAAGCCGTTCATTTCAATGTACTGCATTTACTAAGTATTGCAACCTACTGCATCCCCTGTAAATCAAATCAAGTACAATCTTCATTGCTTTTTAAAACTGTGTACAACAAGTAACTTATTACTGAAAAGAATTGAATGCTTACCTGCATCAGGCTTGCTTGGTTCTAAAATAAAATAACAGTATATTTTTTTATACAAAAACAATTGGCCTAGAGTTCAGTTCTTGAGTGTGTGAATTCACTTGCTGACTGAGTGTGTACATCAAATGCTTAACACTGTCCTCTGATACTGCCTTACTGCTCGACCAAGCTACCACTTTAGAGAGTAAGGTTCTATCTAACTTTAACCTCTGCCAAACCTCTGGAGACCCTTGGACTCTATACACACTGTACCTCACTTTGGTGCAGTATATATAGCGCCAGTTTCTTACACTTGTTTACAGATTTTCCTTTGTTCTTTTAATTCCTCGCTGTACCTTGGGGCTGAAGGTTTATCCCTATTTTTTAGCTTTTTCGTGGGTGCCAACTGGTCAAGTGTGTGATTGATCTGACCACAGAAGTTGAGATAGTTTTCTTCCACCGTTTTGTTAGTCAAATAAGCTCTCTCCAGAGCATAATGGTGGGAATTTCACTTTTCTCAACTTGGCCCATTCCCTTCCCCAACGAAGGGCTTTTCAGGGCCCTAGTTCCACACACCAGAGGTCAGTGTTCCTTGTGGCTCCAGTCTTCTGGTGTGGAATGTCGCGAAAAGAAACTGACTTCAGCGTGCTAGAGTGGCCCCTATATAGGCATGGCGCACGTCACTTTTGGCGTGGATGACGACGCCACGTGGAGTCAAACTACGCCACATACCGGTGAGCAGGGGTACTTCTCACGAAAAATTTCCAGGTCCAGTCTGATGCCTGGGGATAATTCTAAGGTAAGGAATCTATGGCTAGATAGTCTAACAGATAAGGCATTACTGAAGGTAAGTAACTTGTTCTTTAGCATGTTATGTTAAACCTCTTTCTCTCAACACAGACAACACATTTGTGAGTCTGTTGTCTTGTTCTCTTACACTGCCCCCAATCAGCAGAATATCATCCTGGAAATATAGCACCCCTTTGTAATCCAGGAACATTAACCTCAAGAGCCTTTGAAAAACTGAAGACGCTGATGCCAGGCCGAAGAGCATGAGTTTGTAAAGAAGTGCGCCAGCAGGGGTGAGGAATGAGGTGAGATGTCTAGATGGCTGATAGTATTATCTGATGGAGACTTCTAGCTGCAGATTCCTTAACTTTTGAATTCTCCCCACGTGCCAGACTGGATCTGGAAATTTTTCAGCAGTACCTCTGTGCGCCGGGGAACTGCGTTGTATGACTCCTTGATGACGTCGACTCCAGTTGTGACGTCAGTGGAGTCATATAAGTCCCCTCTGGTGCACGTATGTCAGTTTCTTCTTTTCCGCGCTGTAACGCGGATCCGGAGAAGCAGTTCCTCAGGCCGTTTTCCGGCCTACTTCGACAGTTTGTCAGTTGGAAACTGTGTGCTTTTTTCCTCATGTTTTCAGGCTTTAAGCCTTGTGAGTCTTGTACTTGACAAATGTTGGTAATAGACCCGCATTCCGTTTGTATGTGGGGGTTAGGGGAACACATGACTCCGAAGATTGCTGCTCCTGTCAGAAGCCGAAGGTACTCAAAGAGCGCTGTATGAAACTCCTGGCAGGGCGGCTGTCGCGGTCTTCAGAGACTTCACAACGGCCTTGGTCTTCTTCTCATTTGGAGGTCCATTCACCAGGCTGTTCCAGGAGCCGGAGCCACTCACGGGGACGTCGCTCTCCATCTGCGTCCCAAGGTAAGCGCAGGCGTTTGAAGTCGCGCCACCCCCGACTTCGCATCGTGGAGATTCCGTCTCCCATGGCTCCTCCTCATCGCGGAGGCCGTTCATGACTCCGCCCCAAGCCTCCCCATCTTTGCGGGAGCCGTGGCGTCGATGGCCACACCGGTGGGTTCGCCCTCGGTGTCAGTTGGGCCTTCTGAGTCGGTGGGTCGGCGCTGGGCGACTTCACTTCTGCGACGGTGCACAGCCCTTCAGGGTTTCCAACTTCGTCGTCCATACTTGATCAGCCAACTCCGGCATTGACATTGGCGGCGCCGATCAAAGTCAGTTTTCCTCTTCCTCTCGACGTTGAGGCATCGCAGTCTCGGCGTCGGGTGTGGAATCAATGCAGCCAACTGAGGGGAATGTTGTTTTTCTGCTGCCCTCTCGTGGTGGTGTTTCTGAAAGTCATCTTGTAGTAGGTGATACGGAGGAGTCTGGGCTATAACAGCCTATTTCTGAGACTATTCCTCCTCTTATGGAGGAGAATTGGATATCTGCTCTTGGTGAGGCTAGTGGGCTGGAGTCTTCCCCAGCCTCGGGGCTACTTTCCCCTCCTAGTCTTGCTACTGAGGCGAGTTCCTCTTTTGCAGCTATGTTAAGGAGAGTGGCTACGGTATTCGACTTATCTCTTCCTACGGTAGAGAAGTCCACTGATCCCGGATTGTTGTCCTTTATCAAGGTCAGACAGGTGTGGAGCCTGTTCTCTCATATAGTGAGGCCCTGTCGGACATATGGTTGGGCACTTGGGCTAAGCCTGATATGGGGCGTTTCAGTGGATCGTGCTATATGTTGCAGGCACCTGCTCCTGGAGATCCAGCTTGTCACCTCAGGCATCCTACCTCTCGTAGTTTGGTAGTTCAGGCTGCTTCAGCTTCACAGAAATGTATTCTCTACCTAATGTTCCATCGGATAAGATTTGTGTGGCAAACCTATTTTTTCCTCAAATAGTTCTGCTTTAAGATCCACTAACACGTCTTGTGTTCTTGGGCGTTTTTCTCACACTCTGTGGGATTACTTGCAGACTATGTTGCCATCACTTCAGGATGACCTCCAATCTAATCTTGAACATCTGATTCGGGATGGCCAACAGGCAGCTAAGCTGATTATTAGATGTGGCATGGATACTACTGATTCGGTCGGGCCATGGCATCCTCACTGGCACTGGCGTCATGCCTGGTTACGGACCTCAGGTTTTTCAGAGGCTGTCTAGGCGGCTTTGGTCGATATGCTCTTTGATGGTGCCCATCTTTTTGGTGCACAATCCGACTCGGCTTTACAGCATTTCTGTGATAGATGAGGTGGAACAGAGTCCTAATTTCTCTTTTTCCTAATTATATACGTCTTAGATTTTTTTTCCCTATACTAGGGTTGTATGGGGGATATTAATCTTTTGTTTCTTACACGGTTAGCCATGTTATGGCAGTGTTATGATGGTATAAGTTCCGCCTATTGATGACACCCGATGTGGTGTTCCTGCGGTTAGCAGATATTATTGTTTCAATACTGTCTTTGACAGGTTATGTGGTACAAGGATACCGAATGCATATGTTTTTTCCCTTTCATTTTTTCCTCTGATGAAGGGGTTCATGCTCAAGAGGTCATTTGCTTGTGGTGTTTCTTCTGGTTAGGAGGTTTACCTATGTCACATGCTTTTTTTTTTTTTTTTTTTTTACGTGGGTATTTATATAGCGCACGTACACCGACAGGTCTCTTGGCGCTGGGGAGTCGGAGTGGGGAAGAGTTAAGCAGAGCAGCATCTAGTTATAGGCCAAGGTGAACAACCAGGTTTTAAGTTGTTTCCTGAACCGCAGGTAATCAACCTCAAGCCTGAGGGAGGTAGGAAGTGCGTTCCAGAGCTTCGGACCTAGAAAAGAGAACCGGGTCCCTCCAATGCGTTTACGTCTGATTCTAGGCACCGTCAGAAGATTCTGATGCATAGATCTCAGAGTGCGCTGGGGTGAGTGCTTACTGATTAGCGAGGCAATGAATCTGGGGCCAGTCTCTTGAGTGGCTTTAAAAAGAATACAGCCAGTTTTAAACATAGCTCGCTGCTCCACTGGGAGCCAGTGGAGGTCTTTAAGCAAGGGGGTAATGTGGCAGCGTCTGTCCTTAAGGTAGATGATTCTCGCTGCTTGGTTCTGGCTCATCTGAAGACGATGTCTCTGGTATTGTGGGAGGCCTAAGTAAAGGGCTTTACCGTAGTCAATTTTAGATAGAATAAGGGCTATTGTAATTTGGATACTGGCCTCTTTACTAAAAAAACGTCTAATCTTACGCAACTTGCGGAGTTGGACAAAGCAAGCAGATGTAACTGAGCCAATTTGGGCACTCATAGAGAAATCTGAGTCAATATTAAGGCCCAGACTCTTTATCACTGGTTTAGGAATAGGGGCCACACCTAACTCAGGGGGCCAGTAGGAGGGAGTCCAGTGAGCTAGTTTATTACTGGGAATAATTATCTCAGTCTTTTCAGAGTTTAACTTTAATTGGTTGTTGTTCATCCAAGTTTTTACATGCATCATTGATCTCCTAACGAAGTCTTTAGATTCAGTGGAGTTCTCCAGGGCAAAGATTAGCTGCATATCATCAGCATAATTGAAGATATTTACCCCCATCTGCTGAAGACTAGTAATCAGGGGGCGTATGTATATGTTGAAGAGAATCGGCGAGAGGGA
This sequence comes from Calotriton arnoldi, assembly GCA_963921515.1. Classification (NCBI taxonomy): domain Eukaryota; kingdom Metazoa; phylum Chordata; class Amphibia; order Caudata; family Salamandridae; genus Calotriton; species Calotriton arnoldi. The sequence continues at coordinate 1,539,919 of CAWUFW010002417.1, forward strand.
AGAGCCCTGTGGGACACCACAACTCATTGCTACAGTGTTAGATTTAAAAGGCGAGAGCCACACCGACTGTTTGCGATCCTCTAAAAAGGATCTGAACCAATCAAGTGCCGAACCCCCGAGACCCGCTGCGGCAAAATTTTGTGGTTCTCGGTATCAAATGCCGCAGACAGGTCTAGGAGGATCAAAGCCTGAGTGCAGTCAATGTCAGCCTGTCCTTTAAGGTCATCCATAACAGATAGAATCACAGATTTAGTGGAGTGCGCAGGACGGAAGCCTGCCTGATGGGTGTCCAAGAACTTGGTAGCTTCCAAGAAGGAACTAAGACAGGTGGCTACATGGGTCTCCAGCAATTTAGCTGGAAACGGGAGAAGTGATATGGGTCTGTAATTCTCCAGTTTTTTTGGATCCAAGCCCTGTTTTTTTTAAAGTGGGATAACCACGGCCTCTTTGAAAGCTGGCGGTACAGTGCCGTGGGACAATGAAAGATTAAGAAACTCAAGAATAAAGTCAGGGAAGGACCGATAGATTGCTTTCAGAATGTTAATGGGACATTCCTCCTTGGGGGAGCCTGATTTGACCTTTACTACAAGATCCAAAAAGCGTTTCTTATCTAACATAGGGAAGATGTTAAGGGAGAAAGAATTGGAGTAGACCAAACTGTCTGCGGTTCTACTATTGTTGGAGTCGATGGATTTTTTTTTTTTTTTTTTTTTTCCCACGAAGAAGGAGTTTAGGTCATTGCAGAGTTCCTGGGTGGCCGTGGAAACAGCTGGTATGCTGGCCGTGGAAACAGCTGGTATGCTGGCCGTGGAAACAGTTGGTATGCTGGTATGCATTACATTTGACTGTCAGTATCTCTTATAGGGACATCTTGCTATGCCCTTTGTTAAACCTTTTATACAGAGAGTATGCTTATTCTTTGCGACTACTCTCCACTTCGATTCAATTTTGGCTATGTTTCTGACTTGACCAAGGTTTCCAAAAGGACATCATTTTTTTGATCGGTCCTTCATTGGATTGCAGTCCTTTTCACTAGTTTTAGAGGGTGCACTTTTCTTTGAGTTTAGGTGGGGCACGGATTGCTTTTGATTTAGGTGGTTTTTGCAAAGGTTATGTTGCCCTTTGGGAGGGTTATGCTGGCTTTTCCACGTTGTGCGTTCCTTGCCTCTGATGTGCTTTTATTCCCTTGATATGTATTTCTCTTTCTTGGAGACTTTACATATGGCAGGTTCAAGGTCTCTGTTTTGTGTTCTTCAGAATGATTATATTGCTAATGGTTTTCCTCCAGTTCTGGAGGTCATATTGTTATCCTACTTTCATTCTTGGAACATGGTTGTTCGGTGAACACTGCTTGTAATGTTATCTGGGATGCAGTGTCAGAATATCTTAACCCTAAGGGTTAGCTTTTACGGCCATGTCTGGCATTTTCTGGGAGGCTTTCTTCTTTTCTTAAAGAGAATTTTCACTTCTATGGTTCTTCTCTTCCTTAAGAACATCCTGAAATTTCCTTCCCATATTCTTTGATATGCTGATGTAGTTACACCTTTTCTGTCAGGAGGTTGGATGTCCTCTGTCTCCTTGGGGACATTTTCTTCCTCTAATAAGCAATTGCTCTTTTTGTGGCTTACAGCCCTTTTAGGGTTCACGTTTTAAGAGTATGGTCTGTTACTTCTTGTGTTCTTAAGGTTATATATATATATTTCAGTTTGTAATAAAATTTAAATTGCAAAAACAGTTCTTTAATGTATCCAAAAACATCAGGGAATCTGAGACAATATGTAACACCAATGCTCTCAGTGTGGAAGACATGAATCTTCTCCAGGATTTGACGGAACTTGGGTTGGAAGAGCAAAACAACCTGGGATCACCCACAGAATTGGCATTAGCAACAGGTCTGGACATCTATGGTAGTGTACGTACCCCTTATAAACCCAAATCTGTCTTCATTCCAATGATGCCAAAGGATGGACTTGATATCTTTGCTGACAATGTGGTAAAAGACTTGAAAGAATTGGCAAAGCTCTGTAGCAAAGAGTTTATCAAAACTAACCACAATCAGAAGACTCAATACAATGACCTGATACAAAAAATAAAAAAACGTCAAGACATAGTAGTCCGGTGGTCTGATAAAGGCGGCAACGTGGTCCTATGGCCACTGGACAAATTCAATTTGGAGGCACAAAAACAGCTGCAAGACAGAGAATGCTACAGTCCCATTAGCCCTACAAGCATCTTTGGAATTAAAGAAAAGTTCCACAAGGCTCTTTATGAATGGAGAGGTGTGGGACTAATTTCAAAACAAGAACTTGAATTCCTAAAAAACGATTACCCGGTGACACCTCAACTGTATCTAATACCAAAGATCCATAAGAATGCCTCTGATCCCCCAGGAAGACCGATCATAGCTGCCATAGGGGGACTATTTGAGAATACATCAAGATACATTGATCACTTTCTTCAGTCTTCTGTCTGTGAACTTCCATCACATATCAGAGACACGGGAGATTTCCTGACGAAAATCTACGATATGTCATGGAAAAAAGACTTTGTGCTAATGACACTTGATGTAAATACATTGTATACCAGCATAAGACACAAGGATGGTCTAAATGCTCTGAGCTATTACTTGGGGAAAAGACCGATACATTTGCACCAGCACACAATGATGTTGTTAAAAATGGCAGAATGGTGCCTAGATAATAATATCTTTGTTTTTGATAAACTCTTTTACAAACAGTTGCAGGGCACAGCCATGGGTACTTGCTTCGCCCCCAGCTATGCGAATCTGCATATGGGCTGGTGGGAGGAGCAAGTACTCATGAAGACGCAGAAAAAAACTATGACAGAAAATGTCAATCTTTATGTTAGATACATAGATGACATTTTTATTCTCTGGCAGGGCTCCCAGGAAAATGCGAGGATATTTGCAGAAGAATTAAATAGTAACAACTTGAATCTATCCTTTACATGCAACACCAGTAGTGAATCCATACATTTCTTAGATCTTGAAATTTATGTAGAGGACAACAAGATACACTGTAGGACCTACAGAAAACCCACCTCAGGCAATTCGATCCTTCACGCTAGTAGCTTCCACCCCACAACCATACGCGGAATGCCTCCGTATGAAGCGAAACTGCAGCACCAAGGGAGGGTTGAAACAATCCACGGATGACCTCTTTCAGAGACTAGAGCGTAGAGGGTACAGCGCTGAAACCTTAGCTACTGCTAGAGATAAAAGTGTAAACATCAAATGAGAAGATCTTCTTTTTTCCACCAAAAGTAAGAACAAAAATACTAACCGTAAAGTAGATACACCTAGACTCATTACAGGCTTCAGCGCATATCATACAAACCTCCGTAAGATATTGCACAGACATTGGCGAACAGTTCGCAGTGACCCAGTTATTGGCCCCACTTGCGCAAGAGCACCTCCTATAACATTTAGAAGAGCTAAATCAATGCGCCAAGAGCTTGTATGTAATGCACCAGCAATTACTAAGGGATCAGATTGGCTCAGACCACAGAGAGGGTTCCATAAATGCTTTAAATGCAAAGCATGTAAGCATGGTGTAAATGCAAAAACAGTAAAAATGCCCTTCAGACAGTCCCCCGTTGAAATTCGTGGCAGCTACACTTGTAAAAATGACTTTGCCGTCTACGTTCTTCAATGTACATGTGTCAAACAATACGTGGGAAGTACCATTCACCCCGTCCATGTCCGTATACTGCAGCACCTCAGGGCCATTGCCAATGATGACCCTACTTACAGAGTCGCCAGACACATAAACTCATGTCATGGAGGCAATGCTCAAGATCTCTCCTTCTTTGTGATCGACACAGTCCCTAAAAATCTTAGGGGAGGGAACAGGCTGTTGACACTTAGGAGACTAGAATCGAGGTACATCATCTTACTCAATTCTAAAATCCCAAATGGGATGAATGCAGATGAGGCACTTAATGTACATCTGTAATTATTTGGCTACTCTTCCTGCTCCTGACCCCACTCTTAAGCGTCAGGTCCATTTTTTATCACGTCACTTAGGTTTTCTTTCACACATTTTTCACTCCTTAGTTGCGATAATCTCACACAGTTCATGAGTGAGGGCTCCTTGCGACATTGATATACAATACAATATGCTATGAGATAGACCAATCCACTAGCTCACTTGGGCATTATTTCATTTCTTTTCTTCTCATTTCTGTTTGTCATATTTTATCTTGACATTAGGACAATACAGTGTCAAACCAGGTACAGATGATGACATATGTACAGAATGTAAAATGTAACATTTTCATATATTTGCATCATTACCGGTATAAGTGACAGATTTGTGCCCCATACACGCACATACTTGGGAATTCCCAAAATGTATATAACACTGTGTTTATCTCAAAGTATGGGTGTGTGGTTGGATAATGCAGTACCTTGGAGGACAGAAATAAGTATGAAACTAATGGAGTCTTTCGTCATGCTAGGTTCTAACCAAGCATGCAACAATGTTACTGTGACTATTTTCGCAGTATTTTGGTTTTATATTGTTAAAAATTAGTTTTTGGAAATCACTTTTCATTTATATTATTGTTGTGCTGATATAGTTTCTGTCTATAACAATGATAATAATGGTTTGATTTATTGCACAGTCATGTCTGTTGTGGCATGTAGAAACTTCTATGTCCATTAACAAGAATGGTTGCTGTGACAACCAACTAAGAGTGCTCACCATATATTGTGAAAATTCAATGGTGCCTGATGTAGTGATCAAGGCGGTTCGCCGTCGAAACGCGTCTAGGTCATCTTTTGGAATAAACTTTCTGTGCCATATCCCCACGGAGTCAGCGCCTGTCATTTGCAGTTGCCAGGATTGGTAAAAAAAAAAAAAAAAAAATATATAATAATAATAATAATAATAATAATAATATATATATATATGTATATATATATGTGTATATATATATATATATATATCTATCCCCGTCTGAGTTACGGTCCGAATTCGGTTCTGTCTGGTATACCGTGCGGTCAAATTTTCCAACTGGATACCTCTTTTTGAGATTTCTATGGGTTGGGTTGTACTTCATTTTGACTTATTGGGCCAAGTGCGGTCGTGTTTGCTGTTGGCAAGGTTTCATTTTCCTGTGTTTTTCTTTTAGGCTTATGGTAGTAACGGCCTCTCAGGATACTTATCGGCAGTCGGCATTATCTTAATGCTAAGTCACCCAGGGTGCGTTATTGAGGGCGTCATCTTCCTTTCTTTTTGTTTCCATTTCTATTTTCTGTTGTATAGGTATCATGGTCTAGTTTTACAGTTCCATTTTATCAATACGGGTATATGGCGTATACACAGGTGTAATGCAACTGTGTTGTGCATATAGCTATAGCTCTGCTATAGACAATAAGGCAGGATATGTATTATATTTTTGTAAATTTTACTATGAGTTGCAGTTTGCTTCTCTTGACTAAGTTTTATCTGTGACTGTATGTCATACCTTATAGATACATGTCTATCTATATATATTTGCATAAATATATGTGTATTATGAGTATGAATCTATGTACGTAGAGCACGGACTATATAGATTTGGGTATTTTTTTGATCATTTTCTGTGGCAAATTCATGTTTGTATAATTGCCATCTTTCCGTCTCTACGGGCTCTATGTGTCGGGGGACCCTTGTAGTGATCACTTTATCTAATGATGTTTTCTTCAAGGATAGACTTTGATTGGCATCAGTACTTGGTTTGGTCTTTTCGACTTTATGATGAATGTGTTTATCTGGGCTCTAATGTGGATGTGTTCTGGAAGCACTTTTTTCTGGATTTCTTTGGGAAGGTTCTTTTAATACTTCCTTACTGGTGTAGGGAACTGTAATTTACACAGCATTTGGTATTCCCTTTGGCCCTTCTAGTCCATAGGCTCATTTTAGCCTTTTGGGGTTAAGTACTACTGTTGACTATTGTATTTTGACAAGTGTTATTCAGCTACCCTTAGGGCGTGTTTTTTTCTGTGCCTGTAGGGTTGTTTTTATTCACATTGCCTGTGGTCCTTGCTACAGTTTTTATAAGGAGATCATGCTCTTTTTCATCTAATTCCTACATGCATCTGGTCTATTGTTAATTTCGACCAGCTGGTTCTCTCTGAGAACTTTTGTACGATTAGTTCACAGACCCTCCTCTGGGTGGGTATAGCTATGGTATTTAATTCAAAAGTTAAGGAATCAGCGACTAGATGCTATCAGATGAATAAGTTACTTACCTTCGGTAACGCATTATCTGGTAGAGGCATAGTCTAGCTGCAGATTCGTTAATGCCCTACCCATCCGCCCCGCTCCGCGAATGACCTATAGTGTAAGGGTCATACCCTTTTTCAGCACTTGTGTTATATACCAGAGATCATTTTTTCACGTAGTTGTGTGATTCAACTAACCATTTAGTCTTACCACATAGATCTTGACTTGCTATTACCATACCATTCATTTTTATTTTCTAGTCATTGTTTCAATGATACATTGATCTTTTTTGGCACACTGTTTCCACAGCCAGTTTCTATAGTGGGTCCTTCACAGAAGAAACTAATGTCCGCGCGCTGGAGGGGACTTATGACTCCACTGACGTCACAACCAGAGTCAACATCATCACTGTCCCTGGGCGTGCAGAGGCACTGTTCAAACATTTCCGGATCCATTCTGGTGCCTGGGGAGAATTCAAAAGTTAAGGAATCTGGGGCTAGACTATGTTTCTACTCGAATATGCGTTACCGAAGGTAAGTAACTTGTTCATCTGGAGATGTGCCGCAGAAATATAAAGTGTGGTAAACACAATGCCTCCTTTCAATATGCACAGCATCTCATTGATATTGGGTAAAAGTTAGAGGTTTACCAAAATATTGTAGTTAAAATCACATATATCCAAACGCAATCTCAAAGTCTGGTCACTTTTACGAGCCAAAACGATCAGAGACAACTATTTCAAACCTTCATCAGGTTTTTCAATATCAAGATCACACAACCAGTTCAATTCATTCTGTAATTCGCCCCTCAAACACAACTGTACCTTGTGGATTTTGTGAATCACTGGTTTGGCATTGTTCTTCAGCACAATTCTGTGCTGAAACCCACATAACTTTCCCCGTTTTTTTAAATTAATGCTTCTGTAAAACTATTGGTCCAATGTTCAGTGGAGGAAGACACACTCATACAGTTTGCACACATAGCACTGAGTAAACAGGATTTAGATATAACTTGAACAGGATGATTAGGGTCTAGAATTATGTCTAATTCTCCTTGATTAGTTCAACCTAGTCAATACAGCCTATTCTTGGCTACGTATACCGGAGCCATAGTGGTTTTGTTTTCAAATTCCAATTGTCAATCAAATTCACCTTCAACCTCAATTTTCCCTTCTCCATATGTGAAAATCGTTACAGAAGGTGGTCTCAATTCCAGAGGTTGAAACACCTTGAACCCCTCTGATACAATCAATGTAAATTACGATCCAGAATCCACCATTCCCTGGACTTGGGTAACATATAGAGGCATACCACAAGTTGGAATTTTCCTCTTACTATTGCACTCACAACTCACATCTACACTGCTCTCAACCATATTGACATAATTACCATTATTTTGTGCCCAAGCACTTGTTTCATTAAGTACAATATCATTATTGTCTCCACTATTATTATCCTCCTCAGTGTTGAATACAACCGTTTTGTGTTACATGTGACAAACTCACAAAATGGCCCTTCTTGTTGCGATCAAAACACACTTGAGATAAGGCAGGGTAGTTCTTTGCTGAGGATGTATGTTTTTTGCTGTCACCTCTCCCACTCATTCCATACCTGATGAGAAAAATGAGCAGTTCTCCATAGCTCTCACACCAGTTGCACCAACGTGGGCCAGACAGCCTTGGTACTCAATGCCAGCAGGAATGTCCATCAGTCCCCACGAGAAGCTTCAGATCAGGTCAGACCTTCTGAGTTAGTGCCATGATTATCTGAAAGAAACAGTTAGTTATACATTCCTTACCTTAGAATTACCCCCAGGCGTCAGACTGGATCCGGAAAGTTTTTTGTCAGCAGTACCCCTGCGCGTCAAAAGGTGGCGTCGGTCGGCTCCGCGTTCGTCGTTGGCGTCGTGGTCGCCGGGATGACGTTGCGGTAGCTACATAGATGCCGCCGCGCGCTGACGTCAGTTCTTTCTTTTTCCGCACCAGCCAGCGCAGATCTGGAGAGAGCGGTACCTCCGGTCACTTTTTGACTGACTTTTTGCCGACTTTTATCAACACTGTTTGAGTCTTCGACTCCTGGTGCACGTCAGGGATGCCCGGCTTCAAGGCTTGCGGTTCCTGTAGCCGACTGATGTTGGTAACGGATCCGCACTGCGTGTGCCTGTTCTGCCTGGAGCACGACCATGACCCCAAGTCGTGCTCCGACTGCCGGACCATGAATCCAAAGTCTTTGCGGGAGCGGTCCCGAAAGCTTCTCGAGGCCCGGCAGTCGGCTCCGCGCCGTTCGAGGTCCCGGTCGCGTGGGAGGTCGAGGGACCGGTCGCAGAGTTATCATCATTCTTCTTCCAAGTCTTCGCACTCGGGCTCAGGTAAGTCGAAGCACAAGAAGAAGTCGAAGAAGCATCGTCGCTCTTCGACTTCTACCCGTCCATCGGCCGACGCGACGAGGGATGCAGGTGGTGCCTCTCCCGCGGCTCCGCGTGCAGAGCCCGAAGGGTCGACTCTGGGTTTCCCTCCCTTCCTGGGACCCAGAGCGACCCCTGCCCTGCTTCGCCAATTTTACGAAGCGATGCATGCCATCTTTGGGCAGCCCGACTCTGCCAGCGCGCCTTCGGGCCCCGCGAACTCGGCTGGGGGCTTGGGTCTTCGACGTCGGCGGCTCCGGCCCAGGCACCGCAGGGTCCCATTGGATCCAGACCAGCGCCGGTCTACCTCGTTACACCTCCCCCGGTGCCGATTCCACCAGCACCACGTCCGCAGCCGGCGCTGGTTGTGTCCCCAGCCGGCGTCGACCCCGGCCTCCATCCCAATGTAGACACGGAGCCGGACCGGCGTCGACCGACGCCGGATCCGGCACCGACGGGTACTTTTGCGCCCTTGTTCTACCCTGGCTCTTTTAGACCAGATTGGCAACCAGAGGAGGGTGAGGAGGACTGGGAGGGGTCTGGAGACCCTTTAACTGACCAGTTGGGCTATGAACCGGACTGGAGAGAGGAACTGGGGGGAAGGCAGTGGTTTGGATACCTCACCAGACCTTGGCATGTTGTCTCCCCCTACCGTGGCTACGGAGGAGGGAGCGTCTTACGCGTGGTGTTGCGTAGAGCGGCCGAGGCTCTCAACCCTCGAGCTACCTACGGTGGCAGTCAGGACTAACCTCCTGACAGAGGTGCTTCAACCGGCAGCGAGCTCTTCGGAGCCCCTGCTGCTGTTTAATGAAGCCCTTACCGACATCCTTTTGGGCACCTGGTCCAGGCCCAACACAGGGGCTCCGGTGGATAGGATGATTGCCCGAAGCCACTGCCCGGCTCCGGGCGACCCCACTTTCCTCTCCCAACATCCCACCCCCGAGAGCTTAGTGGTCCAAGCCTCCCCCTCCAGAGGCGCCTTCCCTAACGCACCACCTGATAGGGAATCCAAAAAGCTGGACCATCTTGGGAAGAAGATGTTTTCTTCCTCCAGCTTGGGACTGCGGTCGGTAAACACTGCATGTCTGTTGGGCCGTTACACCCACTCCGTGTGGGATACGGTGGCGCAAGTGCTGCCCTAGTGACCGGAGGAGGCCCGGGCTGTACTCTCCCGTGCAGTTGCCGAAGGGAGAGACACAGCAAAGTTTACTATCCGCTGTGGGCTGGATACTGCCGACTCACTAGCAGGACGATTTCCACGTTGGTAGCCCTTCGACGCTACGCCTGGTTGAGGTCGACTGGTTTTTCAGGGGATGTCCAATCCACTCTTATGGACATGCCCTTTGATGGCCGTCGCCTATTCGGCAACAAGGCAGACAACGCGCTAGAGCGCTTCAAGGACTCTCGGGCTACGGCCACGTCCTTGGGCCTCTCCACCACCTGCCCTGCACAGTCTGCTTTTCGCTCCTTTCGTGGCTACGGAAGGGGTGCCCCGCCGCGTGCCACCCAGAGCCACAGGCCAGCGCAAGCTGTTCATCCCCTGCGCGGCCGGGGACGTGGGAACCACCGCCGTGGTTCTGGGGCCAGCGGGCGGGCCAGTCCACCACGGCCCCCCTACAGCAGCCTCCAAACCCTCCTAGTCCGACCTTTCAGGGCCACCAAACGCCAGTGGGCGGCAGGATTCGCCATCACCTCCCCCACTGGCGCACCATCACGTCGGACAGGTGGGTTTTGCAAATAGTCCGAAGGGGCTACTCCCTCCCCTTCGAGACTACCCCTCCATCCATGCCACCTCAGTACCATCGCATGTCGGAGGATCATCTGGCTCTTCTCTGGCCCTTCTCCAACAGGAAGTTTTGGCACTCTTGGCCAAGGGAGCCATCGAGCGTGTTCCTGTCCCAGAAGTAGGTCGTGGTTGCTATTCCCACTACTTTCTGGTGCCCAAGAAGGACAAAGGCCTGCGTCCTATCTTGGATCTCAGGAACGTCAACCGAAGGAGAAGTTCAAAATGTTGACGCTAGCTCAGGGCCTGTCTGCCCTCGACCTTGGATGGTAGCGTTGGACTCACTGCGCAGAATGGTTTCCACGTCAGTAGCCCTGATCGCTACGCCTCGTTGAGGGCCTCTGGTTTCTCTGGGGATGTCCAATCCACCTTACTGGACATGCCCTTTGATGGCCGTCGCCTTTTCGGTGACAAGGCAGACTCGGCGCTCGAGCGCTTCAAGGATTCCAGGGCTATGGCCTGATCCTTGGGCCTCGCGGCGAACTCTCGCCCCACACAGTCTGCTTTTTCACCCTTTCGGGGCTATGGAAGGGGTGCCCCGCCACGTTCAACCAAGTCTAGCCACCAGTTTACGCAAGCTGCCCAGCCTGTGCGTGGCCGCGGACGTGGGACCGAGCGACACGGGTCTGGGGGCCAATGATGCGGGTCTGGGGGCCAGCGGGCGGGCCAGTCCACCATAGCCCCCCTGCAGCAGCCTCCAAACCTTCCTAGTCCGACCTTTCAGGGCCACCAGAGGCCAGTGGGCGGCAGGATTCGCCATCACCTTCCCCACTGGCACACCATCACGTCAGACAGGTGGGTTTTGCAGATAGTCCGAAGGGGCTACTCCCTCCCCTTCGAGACTACCCGTCCCTCCATACCACCATCCTTCCATCGCATATCGGAGGATCATTTGGCCCTTCTCCGCCTGGAAGTTGCAGCTCTTTTGGCCAAGGGAGCTATCGAAAGGGTCCCTGTGCCAGTAGTAGGTCGTGGTTGCTACTCCCACAACTGTCTGGTACCCAAGAAAGACAAAGACCTGCGTCCTATCTTAGACCTCAGGGCCCTCAACCGCTTCCTCCGGAAGGAGAAGTTCAAGATGCTCATGTTGGCTCAACTCCTGTCTGCCCTCGACCCTGGATGGTAGCTTTGGACTTCCAGGACGCTTTCCATATCCCCGTCCTGCCGGCCCACAGGTGTTACCTACGGTTTCACGGTGGGCCACGAGCATTTACAGTTCACCGTGTTCCCTTTTGGCCTTACCAGTGCCCCTTGGGTGTTCACAAAGTGATGGCGGTGGTCGCAGCTCTTTTGCGCAGATCAGGGGTTCCAGTCTTCCCCTTTCTAGACGACTGGCTGTTGAAGGCGATTTCGCCCAAGGCGGTCGTCTCCCATCACCAGATTACAGCGGACCACCTGCATTCGCTGTGGTTCAATATCAATGTGCCGAAGTCACACCTGACTCTCCCTCTCAGAAGCTCCTTTTCAATGAAGCGGTTCTGGATACGGCGTAGTTTCGGGTTTATAAGCGAGGCCGGGATATTCGGGCTATGATACCGATGTTTCAGCCTCTATCCCGGATTTCGGTGAGTATGACCCTGAGGCTGCTAGGCCTCATGGCCTCCTGCATACTGCTGGTAGATCATGCCATGTGGCATATGCGGGCTCTGCAGTGGGACCTGAAGTTCCAGTGGGCGCAGCATCGGGGCAATCTTTCCGATGCTATCCAGATCTCGGAGGGGGCTGCACGTCAATTACAGTGGTGGTTAATGAACCAAGATTGGGTCAGCGGCAGATCCCTCTCACTTCCCAAACCAGAACTAACATGGGAGAGGCGGAGATCAGAGGACGCTGGTCTCTGGAGGAGTCCGGCCTCCACATCAACCTTCTGGAGCTCCGGGCGATTCGTCTGGCACTGAAGGCATTCCTTCCCTCTATCAAAGAAAGTGTACTGCAGATGTTCACAGACAACACCACTGCCATGTGGTACTGCAACAAACAGGGCAGGTGGGGTCGTGGACCCTATGTCAAGAGGCTCTTCGCCTTTGGACATGGCTGGAACATCAGGGCATGTCCCTGGTGATTCAACACCTGGCAGGTTCTCTGAACGCCAGGGCGGACGAGCTCAGCTGTCGGTGCGTGATGGATCACGAATATCGTCTTCACTTGGAGGTGGTGCAAGGTCTCTTTCAACAGTGGGAAGAGCCTTGGTTAGATCTGTTCGCTACCGAAGAGAACGCACACTGTCAGCGAATGGAGTTGCGGCCTCCTGTACACCTTTCCACCTGTACCACTTCTGCCCCAAGTGCTGAAGAAGATCAAGAGCGACCTGGCCCAAGTCATTCTTGTGGCACCGAACTGGGCACGAAGAGTCTGGTACCCCGAGCTCTTGAGTATGGCCATCGATCCTCCGAACAGACTGCCTCTTCTGGAGGATCTTCTGTCGCAGCAGCAGGGGATGGTCCTCCACCCGAACCTGTCCAGCCTCCACCTCCTTGTGTGGAGATTGAGCGGCGGCAATTGACAGCTTTTGACCTTTCGCCTGAAGTCTGTAATGTCATCTTGGCAGCCAGGCATCCCTGGACCAAGTCTGTATACGCCTGTAGATGGAACATGTTTGTGGCATGGTGCACAGCAAAGGCTGCTCCCCTTTCTGAGGTCCTCTTGTTCATCCTCTCTCTAGCCCAGCAGGGCTCTGCCCTGGGCACTCTTAAAGGCTACCTTTCGACCATTTCTGCCTTTCTTCGCCTTCCTGATCAACCTTCTCTTTACAAGTCCCCTATTGTAAATAGATTTCTGAAGGGCATTACTCATCTCTTTCCTCCTCCTCCTTTCGTAATTCCCCAGTGGGACTTGAACCTTGTCTTGACATTCCTTATGTGCACTCCCTTTGAGCCTCTACATAACTGCCCTATCAGGCTCCTTACTCTGAAGACTGCCTTACTTATCGCCATTACCTCTGCTCGCAGAGTGAGTGAGTTTCAAACTCTGTTCTCAAAACCTCCTTTTCTTGCTGTTCATCCGGACAAAGTAGTCCTTCGCACACGGGCCTCTTTTCCTCCCAAAGTGGTTACCTCGTTTCACATAGGACAGATCATCACTCTGCCCACTTATTTCCCCACCTCCGCATCCCTGCAAAGAGAAGGAGAGACTCCACCGTCTGGACCCAAAACGTGCGCTGTCTTTCTATCTAGACCGCACAAAAGATTTCCGGGTGGACGTTCAACTCTTCGTTGGCTATGTGGGCGCAAGAAAGGTTGGGCTGTGCAAAAACGCACCATCTCTCGATGGGTTGTCCTATGCATTAAAATCTGCTACTCTTTGGCAAAGAAGGAAGCCCCGGTGGGATTGCGTGCCCACTCCACCAGGGCAATGGCAGCTACTACGGCCTTGGGGCGTGGGGTTCCACTACTTGACATCTGTCAGGCAGCAACGTGGGCATCCCTGCACATGTTCACCAAGCATTATTGCCTGCACAGCCAAGTCAGGAGAGACGGCTACTTTGGCCGTTCTGTTCTCCAGGACTTTCTGGTGTGAACTTAGTTCGCAGACCCACCTCCGGTGTTGGCATCGCTGGGGTTTCTATTCTAAAGGTAAGGAATCTATAACTACAGTCTCTTTCAGATGAACAAGTTACTTACCTTCAGTAACGATGTATCTGTAAGAGACATGTAGTTATAGATTCCTTACCGCCCCACCCATCCTCCCCTTTCTGCAAACTGCCTTCTAGGGATAGGAACTCCCTTCCAGGGCCCTAGTTATGTGCACCAGTGGTCAGTGTCTTGCATGGCTCTGCGCTTCTGGCGTGGAAAGTCGTGTCAGAACTGACGTCAGCGCGCAGGGGTGGCATCTAAGTAGACACCGCAACTTCATTCTGGCGACCACGACGCCAACGACGGTCGCGAAGTCGACCGACGCGCAGGGGCGCTGCAAAAGAAAAATCTCCAGATCCAGTCTGATGCCTGGGGGTAATTCTAAAGGTAAGGAATCTATAACTAATGTATGTCTCTTACAAATACATTGTTACCGAAGGTAAGTAACTTGTTCGTCTGGAGTTTTCCATCACACAGCAGATGTCACACCACATGCTGAATCAGCTTCTGCTTTTCATTGGTGTCATTACATACAACTTGGATGAGGGCTTTTCCCCCTCAGAGGATCTTCAACATTCAGTACAAGATCCTATTGTTTCGGATTGCAGCACTTATCCTGGTCCGAAAATCCTCAGCCTTTTGGGCCTAACAGCCTTATGTAGCCTCCTGAAACTCTACACTAGGTGGACAATTAGGTTTCTCCAATGGTACCTCTGGTATCAAAGGCCCCAGCATCAGGGTATTCTCTCATATCTGATAAGGACTTCTAGCTGCTGATTCCTTATCTTAGAATTATCCCCAGGTGTCAGTCTGGATCAGAATTTTTTTTGTGAGCAGTATCCCTGCACGCCAGTAGGTGGCGTAGTTCAGCTCTGTGTGGCATCGTCTGTCATCCGCGCCAGAAGTGGCATGCGCAATGCCTAAATAGGCGCCACCCCAGGGCGCTGATATCTGTTCTTTTCTTTCTGCGCAGATCCGGAGAAAGCTACCCCCAGTCATTTTTGGACTGACTCTTTTTTGCAGTTTTTTGGAGATCTTTTCTCCTGGTGTGGCAGGTGTGTCAACTAGGAAGGCTGGCTTCAAGCCCTGCGGCATCTGTCACTGACAGATGTCAGTTACCGGACCTGCATCTTGTTTGCCTCAAGCGCAACCACAACACAAAGACCTGCGTCGACTGCCATGCCATGCACGCCAAAGCCTTGAGGGAGCATGTAGTGTCTTGCGAGTTAGCAATGACGGAACCCTTTTGGCTACTGATCCATAGAGCTGTGATGTAAGTGTTAGAGAGGAATGCAATGAAGGCTGGTTTAGAATGTTGAGTTTGCAGTTACACGCAGAAGAATAAAGGCGTGTAATACTAAGCTCTCTGTGTGACACAGTTCATTGGTGGGTAACCAGACTGGGGAGGACGCTACAGTGGCGACAAGATAGGGGTAAGTAACCCAAAGATTGACAGTGCTCTCCCAGAGAGTTTGCCGTGGTCCAGGCAAACTGCTTGTGCGTACCACAAATGCCATCGAAGTACGGAATTGGTGCTTAATGCATGTTTAGTCAAAGCACAGCTCCAGCCGCTGTGAAGCAGTTGAAGATAACAAAGACATTGCAGAGAATATACACGTCGTTGGCTGAGAACCTGCTAGTCAGGTCATATATAAAGGTACCGCGCAGCCACGCAAGATGAAGTCATACATTATACTGAGTGTTAACGCTGATAGGTTAAGTGAAAAAGAACCACACAGTGTAGTTATAAAAATATGTATTTATTATAAACACTCACTAACACATTGCGATTTCTCCTCCCCAGAGATATAATCACAATACACACAATACTTCAGTAATAGAACAGGTAAGTAGCACAAATACACAGTGGTCTACGGGGGAGACCAAATCATATACTAATAAAGTGGAATGCGAACCACGACTGAAGTCGAAACTGGACCGAGAAGACTTAGAAGAGCTGGGGACCCAAGGAACCACTCAAGGTAAGTACCCAGGAATGACACGGAGGCCGTATGCAGAGTGGAAACACGACGCGTGCTCAATACAAGTCGTCAATGGGGAAGTCGCGATTGCAGTTTTCAAGAAGAAGGACCGTTCCCAGAGGACCCTGAAGAAACCCCATGGAAGATGGATGGTTGGAGAGTCACCCCACCCGCGGATACCCTGGGGAACCAGGATACCTACACCAGGGAAGCCGGGTGCATAGGTGTGAAGTGACGTCGGGAACCGCCGTAGACCACAATGGAAAGATGCCGCTGGCGAAGAAGGTGAAAGAGTCCGGTGGAATCCAAGAGTGGATTCAGGAAGAGAGGTACCTGCAAGCAGAGGGGACAGAGTCTATGCCACTCAGGAGTGACCAGGAGGCATGGAAGACCAATGCCCACCGATGTCTAAAGTTGCAGGAGAGTTGACGGTGAACTTGGTGCTGCAACTATGCCGACCAGGCAACAGTGTGGAAGACCAGGAGCCGTTCACGAGCTGTCCCATGTCGGATGGCAAGAGCCAGGGGGTCAGTGTTCGGCAGGAGCACCAACAAGCCTTGGCAGGGGCAACAAACGTGGCAGACGAAAAAGGTGCAGTGTCGGGACCAGCAAGGTCCAAGGGACTCACCAAGTGCAGGGGAGTCAGAGTAGGCCCCGAGCAAGCAGGGAAGCCAACTGGTGCCAAAGAAGACCCTCAAGAGGACCCACGGGCCGGAGGCACAGGAGTCGCATGAGGACCTCTAGCAGCTCACCAATGATGCAGGCCCACAGTGCAGAGGATGCGGTGAGAATGAAGATCTTGGTAGCAAGAGATATTGGAGGCTGGGGCTTCTTGGAGCCCGAAGATCTATGGAGAAGAGTCAACAAGCCTTGGCAACGGCAAGTCAACGCGGTGCACAGGGGTAGTGCTCCAGCGGTTCAGACGAGGGATACTGGCTTCAAACTTGCTGTGAAGACAGTGCAGGCCTCGAGGGAGTTGCAGAAACACCACCTGTGTTGCTGAGCCTTTCAGAGTCTGTGGGAGCTCAGGAACAGCAGACCTATCAGCTTCGTTGCGGTGCCTGCAGATGCAGGGGAGTGAGTCCTTCACTCTAAGGGAGATTCCTTCGGGTGTCTTTGATGCCCACAAGCCTGGAGAAGAACCTGGTTAGAGCACAGGTACAGACGACTAAGAAGACTGGCAGGACGATGAGACCAGGAGCAGCAGGAGTCTTCCAGATGCAGTCTCGGTTCCCAAAGCGAAGTCCAGCGAAGTCCAACGAAGTCTAAAGTGCCCAGATGGTTGAAGATGAAGTGGTTTTGGATCTGAATCTTGTCCCACGACGAATCTGTAGAGCCTCCCACAGGTAAGCCCTTAAGTACCCTAGGGAAAGTGTTGGGATGATTCAGGGGTCCCTCCCAGAGAAGGGGCTGGACAGTGGGGAGGATACTCCCATGTCCTTTGTCCAGTTTCGCGCCAGAGTGGGAGCCAACGGCTCCCTGAACTGGTTCCAACTGGAGTATGCAAGGAGGGCACCAAATGTGCCCTTCAAAGGAGTCTAGTGGCGCTGGTAAGCACCCCCACCCCAGCCCAATACACTAAGTGCTGTCTGGGAGGTGGTCACACCTCCCTGTGACAGGAAACCTATTGTTCTACCTTCCCCTGCTTGAGCTTGGCTCAGCAGCAGGAGAGCAGAATCGTGTCTGTGGTCGGCAGCAGCCATAGCTTGCTGTCAGACTCTGGTAGACTGGTACCGGGAGCACGGAGGGCCTCCTGGAGGAGCCCCAAGGTGCATGGAATCATACCTCAAACACCGTTTACGGCGTTGAAGTATGATTCCAACAAGTTTGATACCAAACATGCCAGGGTTCGTTACAGCGAGTTTAGAGTCAGCCATTGTGTAATGACGCATGCCACTCTATGTATCGTAATGGCTGATGCACTTACAACGCCTGGAGAATGAACTCCGGGGTTTGTAGGGGTGCCCTCACACTTATAACCAAGCATCCTGCCTTTAGGATTGAAAGGTCTGCTTTAGGGGTGACTTATAGGTTTTAAGTGTAGTGACTTCAGATATAAGAAAACTTATATCTGTCGTAAGTGGTGCTAGCACCAGCTTACATAGGCTGCCGTGTCTGGCCTGTAGTCACAATTTGAGTGGTCTCCTATGGGTGGCATAATACATGCTTCAGCCCGTGGGGGACCCCTGGTGTACCTATACCCTGGGTACCTTGTACCATATACAAGGGACTTATAGGAGTACACCAGTAGCCAATTTGGGAGGTACCCAAGTACTCACCATAGTCCAATTTAGGGAGGAAGCACAGAGACTGGGGTCCTGATTAGCAGGATCCCAGTCAGAAAACAGAATGACACCAGCAAAAAGTGGGAGTAACCATGAAAGCAGATCCTACTTTCCTACAGACCCTAATGCAAGTAAGGAGAATGGCTCCCTTCAGTATTAACGTAAAGATATAATTGGGGTGCAGTGGGCCAATCACATCCCTGGACCTTGGCGTCGCTGCACCGAGTCACAGAGTCTACCATTCTACCTGCCTTTCCTGCTCGTCTCCATCTCCCCTTCACTCTCTCCACTTCTCTCTTCCTTATCTCTTTCCTCCGGACATCCTTATTTCGGGCCCCTTTCTTTTCTTCTTCTCTTGCCTGTTTTACTTGTCCTTACTCTTTCTGATCCTATGTTATGCTTTTCATTCCTCTCACCCCAATTGTCTCTCATCCATTTCTTCTCCACCATTCCGCCCTTATTTCCTTCCCTTGCCACGCCTCTCCCACTGCCATCCTTCCCAGAGAGTAGACTCAATGCCAGGCCCCAGGCAGGGGGCTTTGTTCTTGATAAATTCTGAAAGGACAGCCTCTAATATAACTGCAACTACTACTGCAGGGCAGACTGGTCCCCCTCCCACCTTTGAGCGTCGGTGCCACTGCACCAGCTGCACCACAGATAGCTACTCCCCTGGCATAGACATCTAGGCTGGGCTGGGGCCAGTAGGCACCAGAAGAGACAGCACTGTTGTAGAGTTGGCAGAACAGCAAGTTGCAATCATTTTAAGATGATAACGGTGTGTAAAGAAATGTCAGGTCCTTTACTATTGCTTTGTGAGGTCCCTTTGTTATGGTGCCAAATCAATCCCCCTGGGCAGTGTTTCCAAAGGCATTTGCCTAGTAAGGATCTCATATTGCAGATAGCTGTGCTGGTCCACGCACCATTCCTGTGCACCCAATGGGCCCTTAATTGAGTATAGGATTGACTGAAGGGGTCCTTACCAGTGCCATCTGGTCTAAAAGTTTAGGTGTAAGGCAGTTGCGAGGTCAAAGAAATCCGCGTAGACGCATAAAAAGTAAATTTTCGTTTGCCCACTGGCCCACCTCCGTTGATAAAACCTTTTCATCACCGGCCTACCTTTCGGTCATATTTCCAGCTCTTTCTTACACAATATTTTTGCCAGACTAGCAGCAACAGCCAAAAAAGTGCAGAAATGGCTGGAAACGCTGGCTGCCAAGCAACTTGCAAGTTATCTGGAAGAGATTAGCATCCTTGCTGTAGTCAACTGGGTTTGCACCCACATCACAGCACCAAGTCTGCACTGATCCTGGCCCTGGACCCAGATGAGGTCTATGCAGGACGATGGCGTTACAGCGACAACGGTCCTGGTGGATCTTCCCACCATGGACCGTGAAGTGAACTGAGATTGGCAATAGGGTTAGCTGCTGTAATGGGGCGAGTCACTGCTGGCAGGAAGCTTTCAGGCGTTCACTCCCTCCTTCATATCAGACAAGTCCGTCATTCTATGCTGGGTGCCGCAGGCCTCTTCCCCATCACCTATAGTCAGAGCCACTGGAATTATGCGGCAGGAGAGGGCTAAATTATGCGGCAGGGTCGAGTAAATTATGCAGCAAGAAAAGGCAAATTATACAGCATAATGCGGCACATTTTGTAATAGTATTACTTCATTATTTCGCCATTTTAAAACTTGGTAACACTTTCTGGGCATTAGTAGCATTACATTAGTACCAATTTAACACCCAAATATAGCAAATATCAACAGAAAGGTGACCAGTTCAGCTTAGCAAAGGACCTTCCACTGCGCGGCAACACGTGTCGTTGCATTTTTAGTAAATTTTGAACCGTCTGAGCAAGAAACAAACTTTTTTTTTGTTAAAATCTGCAGATTATCCAGTATTGGGGTATCTTTCATAGATTCACATGCTTGAATCATTCCCCGTCGTCAAGATGGGGGTCCCACGGTGTGGGACTCCCATCTCGACGAGGGGGAATGATTCAAGCATGTGAATCTATGAAAGATACCAATACTGGATAACTGCAGTTACAGGTAAGTAACTTCTTTTCTTATGCAGCAGATGACAGATTATGTGGCAAATACAGCAAATCTATAATTATGCAAAAATCGGTGCGGCAGCACAATCACATAATTCCAGCGGCCGTGCCTATAGTTCTCAACATTTATGTCCGCCACTGTTGGGTCTGAGTAGGTCTTCTGGATGCAGGGCCGAGGGCCGTCTCCTATACCGGTGGTGCACAGCTCACCATCTAGCTACAAAGAAAGGCTCCCATGTCTCCAGAGAGACCAAGGAGTTGCTTTGCGGCTGTTCAGAGGATGGGCCACTGCTTTCTTAGGCTCAATACCAGAAAAACTGAGGTGTTTGTCTTGGGTGACAACAATGATCGCTAGACGAGCAAGTGGCCCAACCCCCTGCATGGGTGTGGCACAGATGCCTGCCCTGAAATCTAAATTCCTGGGAGTCTTGGAACAGGAGAGGCATCTCTGAAGACCCCGATTAATGCAGTTTCTAGCTCCTTTTTTTCTGTGCTCAGCATTTTGATGTTAAATTCTCTCAAAATATTGTAAATATTGAATTTTTATTATTTAAGTGATCACTTTGCAAAGACTCATGAAGAAGGGATTTTCCTACCCCTAAATATGTGGAATTTTGCAATATGCTAAGAAGCAGTGAGACTACATGGTGAAATTGATTATTTTGAACTAAGTGAAGATATACAAACAGAAATTATCAAATAACATTTATGAAAGAAATATTTGCAAAAATGAGTGTTACTAATGTAGTAGTTACTCATTTAGGACTGATCACTAATAGTTGTAGAATTAATGCATATGGCTGTGAAGGTTAACAGCAAAGGTGATTGAACCCAAAGTATATGAAATTATTTTGGAATAGTTGAGTGCACAACTGTAAATTCATTTATCCTAGAAATCGGACAGACTTTCGACCCTCCTGAACCGCTATGTATAAAACAGTAGGCCGGGTCTCAGATCATTTCCCAAGCCTTCTGGAGTTATCTTTTTGGTTGATAAGTTTTTAATATTGATTTGTCTTTTAGTACCACCAGTGGAATGGCTTTTCTATGTATTGCTGAAGCAATTGAAATGTTTCTCATTTATCCCAATTCCTTTAGAAATTGTTTATATAACGCCAAACTCCTCCAGGACATTTTTTACTTAAGTTGCATTGGACCTCTAGACCCACCTGTTTTGCTTATTCAGCCTGTGTCCTCTGCTCATCTACGCCTTTATTGCTAAGGCCATCCAGAACGGCCTTTTGTCCCCTATTTACAATCTCTTGAATGAACTTTTCCCTCATCTTCTTTTAAAACTAAGACTACACTTTCTCTTTTAAAGAAACCTAATCTGGATCCTAATGACTCCTCTAACTTCAGGCCAATTTCCTTGCTTATGTTTCTCTAAAAATAATTCTCGAATATAGAGCTTTTTCTCAACTTATACCTGTATAAACAGGTACTCCATTGCAACCGCGATGGGGTATCCTGTCCGCCAAACTCAAGGCCTGCCTACCCAATTTTGAGCCTGTCGAACTGCAGGCTTTACACTGATGAAGTAAAATTTACATCATCGGTGTAAAACTTTCTCTAAAGGACCAACTGAGTAGGGGGCATCAGAGGTAAGCCATCTGACTGCGTGCCCTATTTAGAGTGGACGGTCAGGTGTCTTTTTATTTTTAATTAGTCCATCACTGCCAGCTATATCCCGGCAGTGAGGCTTAGTAAAGAAAGAAAAGAAAAATTAACTCCACACCCTGGGATTGTGTGCGGGGCATTCCTTTTTTTATTCTTCAAAAACAAACTCCCACTTTATGAGTTTGTTTTTGAAAAATAAAAAACTTTCGAAATTTTTTGGGGAAAAGTTTGACAGCCATCTGTCATGTTTGACAGAGCCATCCGTCAGCTTTTTCCTACACTGACAGGAACCTGGCAATGTATAGAGATGTCTACGGGCCCAGTGGCCATCTATAAATTTGGCGGGGCGCAGTAAAGCCAGGGTGGCAGACAAAGTCCTGTGCCACCCCGTCTGCCTTTAATCAGTCTTTAATTTGTCTGCCTAAATCAGGCCCTCTGTCTAGCGTGTCATAGGGGGCAAAAAACAATGGTTCCTGAGTACCCCTCTAAGTGATTGCCAATGGTTAGACTGCTTGCAAGCATTTGTCTCATCGCCTCAGGGTGTTTGATTGCCAGTAGTGTGCCTGGAATCCTGAGCTGGGGCAGCTTTCCAGGCCTTCTACTGCCAATGTTTGTGAATTCCAAAAAGTAAATTTGCATCCATTCAAGGAGTACTTCTATGGGTTCAGATTTGCTACTTTTTGGTAAACCGGCTACTATATATTTAAGCGCCTGTTCCAAAAAATGAAATAGTTAAAACTTCTTAGTGAAACCAGAACAACTTAAAAAAACAACACAGACATAGCAGACCTGACATGAGGTTCCTAGACCAAGTACCAAGCCAAGGAGGCATTTATTTGGGAGGTGTCACACCCCAAACAGCACACCCCCACCCAAAGCTACGACCCTGCTGCCAGGATCAATCCTCCACCCATCTCTGTATTTTATTCTTTTGTTTTTTTATCATTTCTACTCTTAGTTTGGAATCTCTTTTTTATGTTGACATTTAAAAAAAATAGCATTTCTTTTTCTCTCCTCTTCAGGAACGTGCCTCAACTTGCTTACTGGTGATACTGGTAATTGAGGCTCGGATTACTTCATATTTCTAGCCATTACTTTTCCTCTCCTCAAAACACGGGTGCTCTATTCAATCCCTCCCCGGACTCTGCTCCTCAGGTTGCCTGTGCTGTAAAAATGCGTTACTTCCAAATTCAAACATCCTTAAAATCAAAACATTCATCCCTTTCGCATCTTTGAAATTTCTACGGCAAAAGCTGGTGTTCTCATTTCTGCCATCTTTGTATGTGGACTTCCCAAACACATTGCAACCCCATTCCAGTCCATTCCGAATGCTTGTGTAAGTCTTCGTTTATTTACTCATCTCCCTTGTCCTCTTGCATCAGCTTCAGTGGTTTCCCTTTTCTTCGAAGTGTAAATTGGATTTTCTATGTACTGTCTTTAAATGTGATCATTATTTAGCTCCTCCATATATCCCTCCTCAAGAAACCCTCTGCAAACCCCAACAATCTCCAGAACTACCGCCCCATCTCACTGCTCCCGTTTCTGGCCAAAGTCCTGGAGAAGGCCATCAACCTCCAACTCACTGAACACTTGGAGAGAAACAACTTATTTCGTCCCTCCCAATCAGGTTTCAGAGCCAACCACAGCACTGAGACAGCCCCGAATTCCGCAACTGATGACATCCGCACACTACTTGACAGAGGAGAATCAGCCGCCCTGATCCTTCTAGACCTCTCTGCAGCCTTTCGACGCAGTCTCCCACTTCACACTCAACGGCCGACTACACCAGATCTGAATCAAAGACGACGTGCTCAGATGGATGGCGTCGTTCCCCATGGGGCGCACTCAAGAGTGTCCGCCTCGCTCCCTTCACCTCACATCCCAAGTGCACCATCTGCTGCGTCCCTCAAGGTTCATCCCTCAGCCTTACCCTCTTCAACATCTAAATGATGCCGTTAGCAGACAGAGCCTAAGACCTCAACATCATCTCCTACGCCGACACCCAGCTCGTCCTCTCTCAGCAGACCCCACTACGATGAAAGCTAACTTCCACAACTGCATGAGGAGCGTTGCAGTCTGGATGAAGGACAACTGCCTGAAGCTCAACATGGACAAGACTGAAGTGCTGTCTTCGACAGACACACCGCTCTCTGGAACGACTCCTGGTGGCCCTTGGAACTCGGCCTGGCACCCATGCCAAAAGGCCATGCCTGCAACCTCAGCATCATCCTAGACAGTGGACTCCATGAAACGACAGATCAATGCAGTTTCCCTCAGCCTGCTTCCTCACACTCTGCAGAATGTTCAAGTAGCTACCCATCAACACCAGGAAAACAGTGACGCAGTTCCTCATCACCAGCTGGCTCTACTATGGCAAGGCACTCTATGCAGGAAGCACCAATGAACTCATGAAAAGACTCCAGACAATACAGAACACAGCAGCCAGACTGATCCTCAACCTGCCCAAAAGGACCCACATCACTCAGCACCTGAAAGACCTCCACTGGCTCCCCATCCAGAAGAGATGCCATTTCAAGCTCCTGACACACACCTACAAATCCCTCCATGACCAAGGACCTGCATTCATGAGCCACTGCCTGAATTTCCACCTACCACCCAGAAACCTCTGCTCCACCCAACTGGCCCTCGCCCAGACACCACGCATCGCTCGCTGCCGCACAGGAGGACGTTCCTTCTGCAAACTCACTGCCAAAGCCTGGAATGTTCTCCATCTCCGAACTGCACCATCTCTGACAGACATCAGGAAGGGACTCAGGAGCTGGCTCTTCGACTAAGACCTGCAGCAAGGCGCCTGGATAACCTCACCGGTGAGAAGCCGCACTTTACAAAAACTTTGATTTGATTGATTGATTGATTAGTGTCCTCCTTGATTTCATCTTACATTCCTAGCAGATCACTGCGCTCTGCCTTTTCATGCTTCATCTCTACGCCACTTCCTGTGTGCCTCATCCCGGTTTCATTCTTTTAAGCTGTCAGTTCCTTGTCTTTGGAACAAACTTCTTTTTCCAGTAGGATCCACTCTTCCAGTAGAACTTTAAACCAGGGCACTGAGGACCACTTGCCGCCTGGCTTCTATCGGACTGTGCCAGGCTCTTGCCGTAGTTTTCTTTCCATTCATTTTCTACCATTTTCTTTTGCATGTTTAAGCACTTTTGGGTAAAAGCAGTCTAAGAAATCAAATAAATAAATGCTCATAATTGCGTGGTTCTGTTCTCCAAAAGCATCACCAGCACAGACTTCTTGCTGCGGTCATGGTACGACCATTCCGGGATCCAGATTGGCATTTCTTGTTAGCACCACACCAACCCTCTGCGACAGTGGCAAGCAGGGACCCTTCCTGGTTCAGGAATATCCCTTTTCGCTTTCCCTACAATTATCCCCCAGCACCATCCTCTGATAAGGATACCGGGTGCCCAAAGCTTTGAACATTGTTGTCTCCCTCAAACACAGGGTCCCCCTAGGTTGAGACACGAAAGCTTGTTTGCCTGAATGGCCCATGCCCCCCTCATCAAAGTTCACAGCCCAGAGACCTCTTCCACATGTTGGGGGACAGCTGCAGGCTGAGCTAGGGCAGTCAGATTCCCTTTGCAGAGTATGTTGCATGTTTTTAGATTTGCACTGAAAAACCCCTGTTCATTTCTTCTACTTTAACGTGGGTGTCTGTTTTTGTGTTTAACACAATACTTCAACAGAAAATAACAGTAGCACAAGTAGAGGGAAGAGAAAAGGGTATGGGAATTGAGAAGGGGGTATAAGTGGAAAGCATAAGACATTAATGAGACTAGGCGGGAAATGCATAGCGTCACCGTGGGGGAGTGAGCTCATGTTGGCGAAATATATGGAATAATGTTGTAAGCAAAGATATAGGGCATTTGGAAGTGGAGCTGAAGACTGGTCTGGGTATTCTTTGTAGGGCAGTAAGTATCCATTTAAAAGGGCCTTAACATGAGGTCCATCGATGGCATCCTGATGGGCAAGCCAGGCATGATGGCAGAGGTGTGCTAGGGCATTATGGAGATTGGTTCATGATGTAATAAGTGGGCATGTTAGAATCTCCCCATCATATGTTAGGTGGCTGTAATAGACTATTGCAGAGATGAGTTAATGGGTGTAAAGCAAAGTGCCTACAAAGTGCAACTTTACATTAACGAATGGGCCAGGACATGCCAAGTGAGAAGAGTGGAAAGTGAACCTGATGTGCTCCCTGGCACGGTGGACACTAGCTGTGATGTGCTCATGTGAACCTGGATGTGATATGTTAAATAGCCACTATGGCAACTGGTAATGATATTCTAATCTAGCCTGATTTAATCACAAGTGGTCATAATGTTCTAATTGGGCATAAAGCACCTTCCAGGGCGTGCTAGGGTGGCATGTGTAAAGGGGCCAACATGTGCTTACTGGGAGCGACAGGCTCTTGCAGTGATGCACACACTGGGCAAACAGATGAATGGTCCTGTAACCGGACATGATGGGAACTGATCAGGATGTGCCGCTACCTTGGCATAAGGGACTCTGTCCATGATGGGTAGCTTGTTGGAAACTATTCATGGTTTGTGAACTGGGCATGTGGTATCCTGCCCATTATGCGCTTAGTGGACTTAACTAACAAGCATTGGCAAAGCCAATAGGTCTCGGCAATGTGAGAGTTATTTACGTTGTCAATGTCTTATGGCCATGTTGTATAGCAGCACGGCTGCTGTTTAGCTTGGCTGAAAGTCCTTGAAAAAATGCGCTGTCTAGCCGAGACTGAAAAAGTCACATACAGTAACAACATGCAACTCCGATAAACTACACTGTAGCCGCAAAAAAATGAAGGAGCATGCGATGAAAGAGTTAAGCAGGCTTTAAAAAACACTCACAAAATAGTCCTCTGATCCTTTGGCTCGGTCTGATCATGCAAGGAAGGGCCGGGTTTGCAACTTCCAAAGTCCGAATAAAAAGCGGCAACAACAGAAAGAGAATTGAAACAGCTGTGACACAAAGTGGCCACTGAGATTATGGAAGTTCTGCGCAGATTAAATATCAAACTGCATCAAAGAATGATACGTAGCATAATATCCAATGCTACTGAATATTACATTCTTTATAAGGGAGTTATTTTTTTATTTTGGACAGCTGTGCTTTCGTTAAACCACTGCAGTACCTGCTAGGCAACACATGTAGGCTTTTAACTGTTTCTTTTTCATAAAATTCTCCAAAATTACAAAGATTTTGCATTTTTAATAGACTTTATAAGAAGATCGTACCATCAAAGAAAGCACAATATTTTAGCAATAACTTTAAAATGGTACAGTGACTGTAAAAAATAGTTTTTAGTTGCTACGGGTGCTCATTAAAACACACATTACAATAGTTCATATTATATTTTCATTGATCCTTGCTGTTAGATAGTCCTAAATGACTACACACTAGACAGGTTTTACCCGCACTTTCCATAATATCCACTGGGTGGCGCTTTGTGACTTAATACACATTGCAGTTAAATGCGATTCTGTGAGAAGGCTACTTGGGCATATGAATGAAAAACATTGATAATTACAGTCAGTTCTCAATCAAACAGTGTCTGTGACGAAACAAAATAACTCATGCTTGGTCTAGCAGTTATGTTTTGGAGCAGCAGCTCTCTGAATGTTCAGCTTTTTAGGTTGAGCCTGGGCAGCGCATACGCTGCTCTGCGAGGCATGCTGTATTGGAGTATGGACTTGAAGCTCTGCCCACTCTCTGCACATATTTTTCATTGGCTTGTGTCATTGTCCTATGTAAATGCTGGCTTCTGATATGTTAATAGGCTTGTTAGTCCCTCCTTAGTACGGCCTTGTCTTCATTTTTACCCTCCCATGAGGACTGGCCCTTTTACTTCTGTTGTTACACAGTTTTTCTTATTTAGTCTGTAAGCACTATTTTCTTTAAGGAGTTTCTCCTGCTGCAGGCATGGCATGCTTTCCTGCAACAAGCCAGGAGTGCGTTCACTTTCCAAGCAGCCCAGGACAATGGCGGCCGCTTCTTTGAAGTGAAATAGGTCTCGCATTTACAAGAGTTTGAGCTATTCGCATAGTAAATGACAATGCCTTTTATCTATGTGTTAAATATCAAAACAGATAAATAAAAGGCATTGTCATTTACGATGCCAATAGCTTAAACTCTTGCAAATACGAGACCTATTGCATTGCAAATGCTTGTTAGTGGAAGCTGTCCAGACAAACACGAGTAAAAAATGACGAGGACAACTGGAATACAGAAATAAGTAGCCAATAAGCAACAGGAGGCCCAAACAGATACAGTACTGTACGACCTCGCACATGCTGTTCTGCAGAGGGAGCTTTCATGTTACAGACGGCACTTCCTGCAGAGATCTGTCTCTTTCCCCAGCATACGATTACTTAATTCCATCATCTTTCCAAGTTGTGAAAGTGAGTTTATGGAACTGGGTTTTTGGCTTTTAGAAACAGAGGTCAATAGCGCCAAGGTTCTTTGGCATGTTAAATCGACTATTTGTACTACTATAGAACATGGAAGCATTTCATCTAGTCTTAATTATGTCAAACCAAAATACATCAAATGCGGTCAGCAAGTCAATTTTATATACATAGGAAGAAACATTTTGCAAGGGTTTTGGCATTTCAGAGTATTAAATAGGTGCAGGAATGAGACATTCCAAGATGGCGGCTCCACTCGCTTTTGGTCTTCTAGTCCATTATCTGTGAGTGTAAGGAGGAAGGAATGGCACCTGAGAGCAGTTGCCAAGTCCTAGGAGTCTTGTGGGTTGTAGAACAGGTGAGGGTTAACTTAATGTAAGGGCGGCAGCTGCTGGAAAACCTTGTACAAAAACCATCTTTTAGGGTAGCTGAAGAACCACATGAACCCTGCAAAGGTAGGGAATGAGCTTAGTGCCACCGAGTTCGGAATTGTATCATGCCATCGACTCAGAGGAGCAGCAGCATTTGTGACAACATAAGAACAAGATTTACAGCCCTGTTTAAAGTGCAGCTCGGAGCCACTGAAAACATGATCGCTCATGTAAAGTGCTCCAAATTAAAGAAAAAAGTAGTTCCGAAACCAGTTGCTAAATGGGGAGCAGTGCATGTATAATAGTAATTGGTCCATGCTCTCGGGGAGGGCTAAACACAGGAAGAGGCCTGACACATGCATGCCAGGGACAAATGGGAGAGTGACAATGGAGCCAGCAAATTGGAAGCCTATGGGCGAACTGAAGCCCACAAAGTATTTAGAACATGTCTCGAAGAGACAGCGCAAGCACTGCCTACCTGAGACCTAAAAACTGAGCATGATGTTCCAAATAGGCACAATCGCAACTGGCCCTACTGCGCTCATCCGGCAGACACCCCCATGTGGCGTAAAATAAAGATATGTGAAAAAGTGATACTGATATTTCTATGCAAAGCATTTCAAAGTCAGTAATGCACCTTACCCAAGTTAACATGCATCATTTAGATGATTATATTGCCAGAGACATCTAGAACAATGATTTTACCTTACATTGTACAACTGTTCTTGAGCAATCCCTCTTGTGAATGCGTCTAGAACCAGTGGCAGGCGGCTTAGGAGTAGGAGGGCCAGATCCAACCAATATTTTTAGAATAATATCTTATTTTTAGAATAATATCTATGTGAATAATTTCATTGAGCCTAGTGATACATAATTGTATTTAAGTTGATACCTGAAAAATCTGGAATGGACCTACATGTGTCCGGAACACATGCTTGTGCGTACATCGCCTAATGTATTTGGCAGTGTTTTTAAGATCCACATTGGCTAGAATAGGGAAGTTCAATGTCGGTCCAGGATGGCCACATTTATTTAAGAGTTTCAGGATAACTGCTATGCAAATAAGTCTAATATTGATCCATTGTATTTAAATTTATCATCCACGCATATCCTGAAAGTTTGGTATTGAATTGGCCATCTCTGGGCTAGAACCTGTGAATTCCCAGGGGCTTCATACTTGCCTTGAAGTTGGTATTGATAACGTAGAAAAATATTTTACACTTTTGTTAATATAAAAAGTGATAATGACTCAAAGGCAGCAATTTCCTGTTTTTGAGGGACCGAGTAATACGAAAAAAATTTGGATGCTTGGGGAGGAGGGGGATAAGAAATGCCTCCCAGAGACCCTTCAACACAACCAAAGAGACTGCTTTACTCATTATCACATCCAATGCTCTGGTGAAAAGGATGATCGTTTTGTCGTTCTTGTAACTATGTCTCAATCAAGAAGCAAGCGGACACAAATAAAATTTATATGTATTGTTTTTTTAAAAGAGAAAAATGGCAACAATTCAAATACAAAAAGTAACAACTCGAGACACAAATGTACAAAATAAATAGTTACAGTCAGCCTGCTGCCTTTTCAGGGTTGAAAATATAACCCGTCCTCCATTAACACAGAAGTGTGGTTGGCACAGGGTGTGGGGGGAGGGGTCTGAATACACATAAATAGAAACATCTTCCAAATAAACCTAAATAGACTTTCAAATAAAAGGGAGCAATAGAATGTGCTTTTTTAAAAAAGGGAACCACGTGCGGCCATAAGTGACGGTCTCTGATGAAATAAAGATATCCCTTTGTATTGAAGCACCACGTTTATGATAATCCACAATATTAGAAAGGACACGTTTCCGCCATCTTTGGGAACTCAAGGTGCATTGTGGGTAGTCCAAGCCATCAGTTGATCTGGAACTCTGGGTGGCGTCAGCTCCAGTCACAAGATGGCCTTCACAATATTACCTTCTGCTGCTACAGCTTCAAGCAGGTATTTAAAAGGACACTGACCCACATTTCTTTGTTCAGCTGTAGCATCTCTTCTCTACCTCATAGAATGCAGATTTTTTGGATACAGAAAGGAGGACCTAAGGAGGTGTCTAGACTTTCAAAGGAGTAGCAGCCATCTTGGACAAAATGGGCCTTCTTGTGCAAAGAATAGGAAAAGAACTGTCTGGACAGAGAATGCTCCAGCCTTCAGGAGTCTCTCCCACTCGCCAACCCAGTCTCTACTATAAGATCTAGTGTACCGGGTGGGCTAGGGGTGAATGTGGGATCTGACACCGCCTTTCTGCCCCTTCCGTTTAAGCAGATATTCACACTTTGATAACAAGGAGGCGAGGGATTCCGTGACCAGAATGTCTCCTCCACCAGGTCAAAAAGGCCAACGAGAAGCAAGGACTTGGGCAGTGAGGGGGACGCTCCAGCCAAAATACACAAAGGTTTGTTTGCAGTTACCCTTTAAAGGGACAAATTCGTCACACACATCTTACAGTTCTTGAGCAAAGGACATCCAGATTATCCACAAGACAGCAGTGAGCATCCTAGTACACTACCAGGATGAAAAGGTCCATTCAAAGACTCCCAACATCGCGGCCCAATAAAGCCATTTTCTTTCCGCAGAGGCACACCTTCCTGGGCACGATTTGAGATCCTACTAGAAATGTGAAGGAAACAGTGAAGAAAATACAAAACCATCAACAAGTTTCAAGGCAGTTGTGTTGCTCAAGCCCCCTTCCTCAGTCCTGACTGGGCATCCTGGCATTGAAGCAAGGCAGTCGTCAACCTTGATGATACAGTTCCTATGTTGGAGGTTGGCAGTGAGGTATGCTGGGCCTCGCCGAGGCAGGTTGTCAGATGAGGACACAGTAATGCCCAGGATTTGGATCTGCAGAGGATCCCAACAGCTCGCCCCATACAGAAGCTGGCAGCTCCCTGGAGCTTTCTTTAACCCATCAGAGCTGCCAGTGTGCTCCCAGCCTCCATCAACCTATGAAAATCATGCACCTGTGGGAACGTGGTACCAGCTCTGAAGTCTTAACCACACTAACGCCGCAAAGTGTCTTACATTGATTAGTGCTGTAAAATACACGTCCATAGCAACAAACCAAAAACGCCAACAGAAAGCTTTTATCCTTCAAAGAAATGCCACAAAACCAACAAACAGTTCACTAAAAACACAATATTGATGAATGTGTGCTTGCACATTTGTACGTGTGCTTGTGGGGGAACTGTCTTCTGTCCCTTCCCCCCAGGGTGCAATAAATTCTTCATTAAATGATCCAACATGCAGGACATAAATGTTCCCTTCCTGACATGGCCACCTAATGGGCTCACAGTCCCCCTATGATCTTTCCACTTGTCCGCCTTTCTTCCGGGAGTGCTTTTGCAGATGCCTGGCAAGTAACACTGTGGCTCAGTTTGCACTCTTTCTCTCTTTCTCGGTCTCATTTCTTCAACTGGGACTTGCAGTGGTGTCAGCTGAGGTAGCACTTTTCGCAGATGTTGATCGGCTGAGAATCGTATGCAAGGACCAGTGGAGGCACTTCTCTTGCCAGCCAGCTGGTCGCCCGAGTTTAGAGAGAAGTTTTTGAGCATCACAGTAACGTCAGGTATGGACTTTTAGGTACAGACGGATGCAAATCAAGAGACTGTTCAATTGGCGTGGTCTTGTCCACGCAGGTTGGAATTGTAATGTAACCGTGCAATCAACAATGAACCACTTCCGCTATGTGTTCTTCCAGTACCCACTTGCCGGTCTCACGCACCTCTCTTGCCAACTCCACTCTGTCAAGAATGCTCAGCGACAGCGCTCGATCGATCGATTCAACATGAGGAGCCTTAATGTCTCGCAGGCGCAAAGCATTACGTGGAGTAGCACTTCTTCTTGGGATCGTAGGGCCTGGCGAGCGGAATCTGCCGTGCCGCCTGCAAGACGCGGTAACGTTCCCTCAGGTTCCGCCGCCGGACATGCTCGTTGGTGATCTCTTGCACATACTTGGAAGGGAACCAACCCTTCAGGCCATCCGCCAGCCTGATACCCTCATTCCATCCTGGAGGAAAGAAGGAAAACAGGAGATGTCATTAAGATGAAGGTTTTTGATTCATTCTTGGAGATGGAACAGCACTTTTATGTTTTTTAAAAAACAAATTAGACACTTATTAGAATACAGACCTAGCTTAGCTACAATATTTTATTGCACCAGTATCATCTCCAATACTCTGTGCTCTAGATAGAATGTTAAAATTAGATGAACCAGGGTGGGGGAGTTATAACCAATTATTTAGGACAGTGGTAAGTAAGGCGGTCGAGTGTATGACTGGGTTGTCGGGCTTGGCTGCTAAGACTGGAAGGGTAATTCCAGTTCCCATAAAGTGCACTGGTGTTCACTGTCCAGTAAGGCTCACCCTCTCCTGTCCTCTTTCTCTTTTCATTATATATCTCCCTATAGAGTGTTTGCTCCCTATACCGCACACTCTGCCATATGTGGGTGTGTGAAAGTCTTAGGTTTTAAGAAGAGATTAGTTCAGCTTCCAATAAAAGCTCGGATTCCCGTCCTTCAGAAGCAAAAAGCCCTGTACGTTGTTATTGTAAATGAGACCCGTGGACACTGGGGATGGTCGTCGAAGCCATGAACGGCTGAGTTGAGAACACATGGAGGTGTTTGTGGCCTTTCTTTCTGGTTCCTTTATTTTGGTCCTGGTTCTCCTTTTCTCTGGCCACACATGAGAGAACCAAGAGTGCACTCAACTTTTGAAATAACTTGTGGGGAACAGAGAGCAGACAGAAATCACAGTCAAGATGAAGACACACATCCATTCCGGCCTCAAGCTTGGCTTAGCAATATGGAAGTCCTACCGAGAGGGACCACATGTATTTTACTGAAGTGCAGAGCGTTTTCGGTCACACAAGCAGAAAGGCTCACACAAACAAGCCGTGTGTGTGTCCACCAAGCCTCGTCCATGGATTGGCGTAAAGAGACATGCAGCACCCGGCGGAAACGCACCTCTCTAGCACTCTCCTCCAGTACTTCAGGCCAGCAAATGCCTATGCTAGTAGAAAGCTAAACACCCTCTATAGAGAAAAGGGCGTGGGACACTAGGGCAACAACTCCAACCACTGGGTCTCAAGTCTGGAAAGTGTTGGTTTCCACTCAATGGCTCTACAGCCAGACAGCAGAGTACACGAGACAGTTGCGATCTCGGTAGCAGGAAACCTACCCTGGGATTTACCCTTGTACTCACAAGTTGGTAAACTGCTGTTCATGTGGCTCAATTTGAGCGAAGTGACCATATGGCTCCATGTCACATGATGCAGGGTTCCATGATCTGAGCTTTTATTTATAAAACTAAAGATATTTTGGGAATTGTAACACTGTAGCACTCCAGTGGGAAAATTAGACTACTCTCCCTAGCCTGCGGTTACTTGTGATAGACGTAGAAGACTGGAAACTAGTGGCACGAAGCCACACCAGTACCCTACACATACTTTGTAAATCCGGCACGTACAATTGCAGCCGCAACTAAGGGTCAGAGAGATGCTCCTAGTTTGACGATTACCTTCCCTAGTACAACCCCCCCTCCCATCTACCAGTCCCGTCAACCAACCTGTGCCCGCTTACCTTCTGTGGTCTTCCGGAGGACGTTGATGATGTCGGTGGGCTCCAGGCTGAGCTCGTCCGCCTGCACGGCAGTGTAGGGTTCCACACACTGCACCTGAGGACAGTCTGCAAGCAGAGAAGCACATGAAACCCAGCTGAAGTCAAGCACTGCAGCTTCCCATCACAGGTCAAGCATTATCGCCCAAGTGAAGCAGCAAAGGGAAAGAGAGCCCCCCTCCCCCCACCACCAATCAGGCATTGGAGAGCAGGACTACACATGCAATACAAAGTTGTTCTTTCGAGGCTGGAGCGAAAGCATCTCCAAACTCTTCGTTCAAAGAGTCCTCAACGTCCTTGCACATTCCGCTAACGATGTGTTCAATGTACCCCTCTTCTCTGTCCATGCCACCATACCACTCCAAACTCACCCTATCAATTGTCCATGCCCGACTCCCAAGGTTTCGTGAGAAGCCCTTCAATCTGCAGAGTTTGTATTACTAGTGCCCCATGTCATTCATTCATTCATTCATTCATTGGTTTATGTCGCGCCTAGAGCTGGCATCTACGCGCAGTCAACACTTGCCCCAATCTTCATAGATGGTCTCGTCGCTGGACTCGGTCTGGTCCTTCTTGTTGGGGAAGGCGCCCATCCAGCGGTGCATGTCTGACCTGCAGGGTCCGGAGAGAGGCAGGGATGTGATCAAATCAAACACAGGGCACATGTTTATTCACTTTTTTGACTCCTATCAGTATCTCATCCTGTCCAGGTTAAAGTTCAAACAAACTGCCCCCAAAGTATTACCTGGTACATCCAGTGGCAACTGATGCATGTTCAGCCAGAGTCCCTTTCACTCCAGGCCTCCTAAAGGCCTCGCTACTTTTCTTCCACTCGGAGGAGGGAAGAGCCTGTAGCTCAGAGTTGGAAGTGTACACCCTTCCTAGTCTAACCAAAGCCTGTGCGGATGTCCCATCAGGGTAATCGTACTTTAAGTAACGTCACTCCTATGCCATCTACTAGGAAGACTGACATGCTAGCAGGAAGTCACACCTCTGACCAGGAAGGACACACTACACAAGGCCAGCATCCCGAGCTATAAAGTAACATTCTCATCGTAGAATGTTGAGTAATTTGTACCTTGAACACTCGTCATATAGTAGCCAAGGCTGTATGACACAACCACGCTTTCCTATCCCACGCATTCCTTAACAATGTGGGTGGAACAACGAATGTGTCTGAACCACGCATTCCATTTACAATGCAAGTCGTTACAACGACTTGCTTTAGGGGGGCGCTGGACTTTGGAATAGTAGAATTTATGATTCCAATTGCAGTCCCCGCAACAGTAGGGAAAGCGTTGGACTTTAAAGTCCAACGCCACTTTGCCTCATACATGTCGTTGTAACAACTTGCGTTGTTAATGAAATGCACGGTTCAGACTCATTCGTTGTTCCGCCCGCACTGCAAAGGCAACACGTTATTCAGCAGTCATGGTATTTGCTGTTTCCCAGTAGCCACATCTCGCCTCCCTCCGTGGCTTGACCCGTCATCACAGCCTCCCATACTTATATCTTGAATTTGGCTGACTCTACTGCATCTTTCGGACACTCTCCGGCTCTAAACTTCTTCTTTCCCGAGCCACAGCAAAGCTATGCACCCCTACGGCAACAGTAACGCCAAGCCCTCCTTCTTTCTCGTGGGTATTAATCCAAACACAGGGGTCACCTTTGACCAGCATTCAATGATGTCAATTTATCCCCCTCCACGACTCCCAGGTCACATGGACATGGGGCCAGTGATCTTTGTCTGCTGCCCCCGGGGGCCCAGTACTCCTCACCCAAAGCTCATCCTCCTGTTACTGGCATGGGACACACAACATGTGCTGTTTGCTGCAATGCTCCTTTTACTGAATTCCTCGATTATTTTTTCTATAGGTTTATTATGTGTTAAAATGCTCAGAGTCGGCTTAAAGGGAGCACTTTGACACAATAAAATAACACTTGTGCATTAACGATAGCCAGGTTTAACTTTGGGTAGAACACCATATATATATTTTTTATTTTATAATATATTTTATTGGGTTTTGAACTTTAGCATATCAAGGTATACATCTCATCAATTATCACAATTCACTTTCACAGATCTTGTGTGTCATTTCAGACTATTAATTCACAGTTATAATCTCTTTAGTGTGTGATCCTATGTTCATCATATATTTTTGCTGATGTTTCCATAACAGTTATGTCAAGTTGTTTGTGTAGAACACCTTAACTTGGCGTTTTTTCCACTTTCAAAAAAAGCCTGTCTGCCTGGCGCCATTTTGACGAATTCTCTGTGCATTTTGCTAATGTTGTGTTTTCCCACTCTGGGGCTGGAGCAGTTGTTACTCATCGGCTGCTGAAATATTCTATTGCCAGTGAAGCTCGCACCCTCTACAGGCTTCATGACCCAGTAGGAGGCTGTATAAGAGACGTACGGCTTGTAACACTGCGCTTCGCTCTCCAGGTACCACCCCCTGCGATGGCACTTACTGAGTTGGAGCCTTGAACAGCCGGTCACAGGTCTTCCCCTGGTGGTTCTCCAGCAGCGTCAAGAAGAAGCCATTTTCCACTGCGGCACCATGGGCGGAATCCGTGCACCCTTGGACCTGCACCAGAGAACGGTGCGCATAATCTACCACCACGTGCCGCTCGGAGCTAGGAAAAGAAGAAACAAGAGGGAGTCATTCACAAGTCACGTGCCCCTTCATCTAGCAGTCTCCTCCGATCTGCCGCCTGCACTTCACAGGTTGAAACGGTTCATAGGAGAACTCTGGGATTTACTGGGGCAAATGTTCGTGTAATGCCACCAGAGCTGGGTCGGAATCGACCACACGTAAGGTGCCCTTTGCGGGCTGCCTTTTCACTATTGTCTACAGGGAGCCAGAGCCAGCATTCAGTTAAAGGGGCCATCCAGTGAATGATGTCACAATACATCTAAAGCCCAAGGTGACATCAAACAAAGCAACATTTGAGAACGACTATTGTTGCCGATTGTTAGCAGTGCAAGACAGCATAAAGAGAAGAGACCTGTGGCATCTACACTACCTCATCCAACCTGGCCTTGCCAGCCTACCCTTACAGCGCTGCAAGACTGCAATGCCTACGCAACCACACGGAATGCAGCACATCGGGATACATGAGTGCAAACTCCCGGCTGCTGCTGGTTATGTGGCACTGTGCAGACTTAGAAGTAACAACTTTTGCCCCTTGAGGGTCCAAGTACCTTCCACAGTTGTCTCTTGAGCGTCCAAGTAGCTTGCACGGTCATGCTGCCGAGATGTGTGCCCCACCCAGTGAGTGATGCATGTGTGGTAATGGGGGCCCAAGAAAGGCCTGCCGAGCAACAGGTTGGTCCACCATTGAAGAGAGGCAATGGTGGGACAACCTGGTGCTTATCAACACTAGATCTTCCCCTGACCCTCCGCTTGTGGTCATAGCATCATGAGATGCTGCTGGAGTGGGTGCATGTGTAACCTGGTGTGCCGCAGTCGCTATGAGGATGCCTTCATACCCAACAGCTTCATTACAGTTCTTACAGTGGGTGGACGAGTGAACTGAAAAAGAGGCAGCAGCTGCTGGAATGCCATCACCCTCTGCTGATTGGGCTACGCTTTCCCTGTAACAGCGTTTAACATTGAGCCCAAGAAGGGCTGCAATTGTTGGGGTTGGAGGTGGGGCATCTTGCATTTATGGCGGACCTGTAAGGCAGGCTTACAGCTGCTCGAGTGTGTGCTGGGCCTTGTTGACTCCTGCTGCTCTTGGTCAGCTAGTCTAGAGACGTTTTAAGGCAAGGGGAAAGTAAGCTCTGGCCCAGGGCCCCATCCTTTCACGGGCCCCCCCGATAGAGCCAGCTCTGTTTTGCAGAGAGTCTTGCCCGGATGATCTTGAATCATTCTTGAACAGATAGTTTTAAATAATGTTTTTCTTTAAAGTGGTTGATGTGTGAGAGACTATTACATACATTTTGCGGAGAAATGGTTTGTTTATGATTCATACAACATCGATTTTTATGAAAGTTCCTTTAGATCAAAATAGGACCTCACATACGAGATGTGACAGATTATTTGCAGGAATATTAGTGCGCTCCTGCTGTGTTACTATATTGAAAACATAAGTCACTATCCCTGCATATTAGACAAACACATTCAGAATTTGGACAAGTTTGCAACTGTGCACTGTCAGATACCTGGCCAAGAGGGCATGAAAGAGCTGAAACTGGATCATAAATTCAAAGCTGTTCCGAACAGGGGCCCCCAAAATACATTTGGCCCAGGGCCCCCCAAATCCTTAAAATGTCCCTGAGCCAGTCCCCAAGGTATGAAGATGAGCGACCACCACTGCCGGACACTTGGTAAAGCCCCTTGACGCTGTAATGATTTCAAATGGGTAAAAGTGTGAATTGGTAGTTCGGGCTAATGATGATGGGCGGGGTGGATGGGGATATGGGAGGAGGTGTACTGCAGGTTCTGTGCCGTCAGAAAGTCCCCTTGGCAGAGCAACGGGATGAACTACTGCAAGGTGCTCCGACAGGATGCATCAATTCAGTGGCCTCAGGTCTAAGATGGGCTGGAGGGAGCCATCCTTTGGGATGAGAAGTACAGCGAATAGACACCTTTGCCTCACAGGTGAGGCGACAAGCCTTATTGCACTCTTTTGGATGAGTGCTTGAATCTCTTTCACGATGAGAGTGAGACGGTCTGGTTATGATGTAGTGGCATGCCGCTAAGTTGAGAAGGTGGAATTCTAAGCAGTAACCCAGCTTAAGTATTGCTAGCACCCATTGGTCTGAGGTGATTGTCTGCCAGTGAGGATAGAAATCTTTCAGTATAACTCAGCAGGTGCTGTGTGATCGCGAGTGGTGTCTGAGTCAGTGCTTTGGAGCAGAGGCCCTTTACCCCTGCCTGTGCTATTGTTACCCCCATAAGCCCTCCTTAATAGGCTCTGCCTGCCTTGGACTTGTGAAAGACTTGCTGCTAGTAGGTTGGCACCTGGCATGTGGATGTGGTCTTTGCCCGGCCCCTGGTTTATTGCCTGCAAACGGCACTGCACCCTTTGGAGAGGCAGACTGCAGGGCACCAGTGGACTTCGTGATCGTGGTGTGCTGATTTTTCTTTTTCAGCATCCACTTGGGACCCAAATAGCTGTTCCTTGTCAAATGGGATATTAAGGTGGCGGTGTTGGACATCCGGTTTGAACCCCGGGATACAAAGTCATGTGTGGCGGCGGAGCAGAATTCTAATATTTACGGTGCTGGAGGAAGTATCTGCAGCATCGAGTGTGCAGCAGATGTTCCCTTTAAAAATAATAATCTCATCGACTAGCTCTTCCCACTCTTTCTGTAGATCTTAAGGATGTACCGCACCAGGGCCTCCATCTCCTCCTAGTGAAATCTGTTGCAAGCCGAATGCATTGGCGATACGCCAGTGGGTGTTTACACCAACCCCCAACACGCAAGCCAGGATCATCAAGGCACTTACTGTCCTTGTGCGGTTGGGGGAGGGAGGGTGTAACCCGTAGCTTTAGCTGAGGTTTGCTTTCTTGCTATGTGTACCACCAGGGTGTCTGGGAGGACCTGGCCAAGGACATAGAGTGGGTTAGTGTACCACCAGGGTGTCTGGGAGGACCTGGCCAAGGACGTAAAGTGGGTTGTTGGGAGAAGCCTTAAATTTCCTTTGCCCCGACAGGGTCTTTGGAAGTGTCTGGGGTCGACTTCGGCTTACCCTCGAGCATGGGGTGGAACTGAACAGTACTTTCTGTCTTGGAGAGGGACTCAACCAAAAAGTCATTGTCGTCTTGTAAGACAGGCATCTCGACTTTATGGTGGTGGGTCACCCTGTGTGGCATGGCATGATATGCAGTGGTAGCACCTGGCAGGGATGGCTTGCAGGATATGATTTCAGATCTGGGCATCTGCAGGGTTGACATTGTAATTGACCCAGGAGGTCGTACCCATCCTCTGCCCCAACAGGCCAGTCATAAGGGCCTCCCTCTCCATAAAGACTACCTGGGTCAGAATAAGAGTGCACTGACCTGTCAGGGTACTCTGGTGGTGGATGGGGACAGGAGTATGAGTGTGGTGGTAGTAGTGGTGATTGCCTGTGTGTGGGAAGATGGGGTGGAGTGCTTGTGGCCTTGTCCCGGTTCCTTTTGGGCACTGGCTGTCACTGTGTGTCGCATGCAAGCTCCTCCTCGACGGTCGTCCTCCGTTTCTTAGGAATTGAGGGGAGTGATGTTGACTGCTTTCCTGGAGGTGAGTTACCAGCAAACTTGCTAGTCTCTGGGTGTATAAAGAGAGTAATTTGCCTGATAAAAGCCTTAGATTCCTCCGTTTGGAAGTGGCCCTCTGCGTCAACTAAGCACTCTGTGTCGAAGGTGCTCTTGCTGTACATGTCGGCTCTGCATGGGGAGGGTTCTCTATCCTTGGACAAGAGGGGTGGATGACTGTCGAGACGCCATGCCCTTTACTGGGAATTTGCTCGGCTCTGAAGCCTTCTCTTGATTCCAACCGGAGTCCAAGGCCAGACTCCCACGGGAGCAGTGCTCTGCATCCGAGTGGGGCGCTTTACAGCGAGGGGTTTCTTCCCCTGAACTTGTTGTGCTGGAGCAGTACTCACAGCCCTCTAAGTTTTCTAGGTTCAGGGCCCAGCTGGTGTTGACGCTGAGAACTCCCCGTCTTCTTTTTCTTCCTCGGAAGCGCTCAAGGACAACGTCTCTGGACTGGGCATTGACAGGCCTGTTGGAATCCCAGTGGGACCCGCTTCTTCCTCCTGGATGCCGATAGAATCCTGTTCACCAAATATGTCAGGCTCGGAGGAAGACAGCTGCTGCATTTTCGAGTGTGCCCAACACAGTTCCCTTTAGTACCTCTTCTTAGCCAGAAAGTCGACGCAATACTCAGGAGAAGGTGTACTGTAAGGTAGAGGCAGAGGTTGCAAACACAGTGCTGGTCAATCCAGGTGTGCTTCGCATTGCACCGTGGACAAAATTGGAAGGCGGTGCATTCCAGCACCCCCTTCCTGTTTGCATTATCAGAGGCAAACTCAACGAGAGCAGTCATTGGAAGTAAAGCAGTGTTCCCATTGGGAGAACTGTTGAATAGAAGCGGACCGCACAGCAATTGTTATCAGAGTTGTTGGTTTCGAACTTAGGACCGAAAAAAAGCAGCAACGAACATATCGGTCTCTGAGCCGTTGCTGAACACATCCATACCCTAAGACAGAATGAAACAATCTAAGATGGAGTCATTGTGGGTTAAGGGAGGAGTCACAGCATATCCCGTGACTCAAAGTTTTTCGAAGAAAAGCTAGTTGTAATGTCCGAGATTAACACGAAGTAGCAGGAGTAAGCAGGCCAGGTGTATCTACAGCCACACATGCCATGAGCATATTGTTTCCAGCTCAGACAGAACAAAAGTTACTATAAACAGGGCAGCACTTGTTGCTGTGCAGTGGAAAGTCCTTCGCAAAGTTTGACAGGTTCACATCTCAGTTGCTGATTGCTGTATTGGGTGCTTGACTGATACCGATGATGTGAAACCTTTGCCCCGACAGTGCTGCCATGTAAAAATGACAAAATGTTCAAGTAATGTGCCACATAATTTGCCTTTTCTTGCTGCATAATTTAGTGAACCGTGCTGCATAATTTGATTCCCCCCTGTCACATACTGCCAGTGGCCCTGCCCAAATGGACAAAGGTCAACAGTAAGCCTGGTGCCACCTACCTCTTTCTATGCGTTATCAGCAGGAAGTCATTGAAAAGGAAGAAGTAGACGGGCGTAAACTTGGGTTTGATGCCAAAGAGGCTGCCCTTCTGGATGACCTCCAACAGCTCCCCCTGCTTCTCCAGGTAGCGGGCCTGGGAGATGATTGGTACAGCCTGCAAGAGATCAGTCAATAACAAACAAAATGCGCCATTATGTGATTTTGTAGAGCGCGCTAATCACCAGAGAGGGTCTCCAGGTGCTGACATGCTGCAAGTGACAGCGATCCTATCATGCGCCATCATGTCTACGACTCACAGTAAAATATGTACAAGAACGTTTGCAACCCAGGGCTAGGAGCAGACAAAAGGGACCGAAATAAACATTGGTTTTACTATTTCCACTGCCGACAAATTTCAGAGGGTGAGGGAATATGCAGAGATAACAAGAACAGAGAAAGGTGAGCACTGGAACGTGATGCGGATCCGGTATGAGGACAAATATACAGGGCAGACGAGTAATACACAGGGGTCCAGGAGGAAATGCTACCTTTAACGCTATTTTTGCATTGCAAGCATGGTTTATTTTTGTACTTTAATTCTTTTCATTTATC
Source organism: Calotriton arnoldi (assembly GCA_963921515.1). Classification (NCBI taxonomy): domain Eukaryota; kingdom Metazoa; phylum Chordata; class Amphibia; order Caudata; family Salamandridae; genus Calotriton; species Calotriton arnoldi. Next base: position 1,582,599 of record CAWUFW010002417.1, read on the forward strand.
TTCCATATGTGTGTTGTGTTTTTGTGTCTGTTACATTGTGGAGGGGTAAGTGGATAGGTGAGTAGGCAGATGCAAGACTGAGTCAGTGGGAGGATGAATGGATGCATGAGTGCACGGGTGAGTGACAGAGTGCACGTATGATGATGTGAGTGCCTAAACTCCCCAGTGACGGAAGAGGCGCTTTCATTTACAAGTCATACTTACTGGCATTGCCAACGCGTGCCATCGAAAGCTCCCAATAATGGCATATTCGGTAAACAGCATCACTTCACACACAGGACTCGGACAGCCAACCCCATCCAACAATTAAAAACGCTTTTTTCCTAATTTTTGGGGATCACTGGTGTGATGTATTTGCTTTGAAAAGAACGAATGGTAGTAACCTTGGGGGGCTTAATATGAAACTACAAAGCTGAGTGTTTATTCCTACTGTGAGTCACTAGGTGGCGCCAAAGGCCCACTATTGCTGCTTCCTCTTTCCTGGTTTCTGGGTCGCCATCTGTTAGTTATGTCTAACCTGCGACTGTAGTTTCTAGTGTATAAATTCTGCCCATTTCCGAAACAAAAACTGCAATGTTTTAGAAGAAGTGTACTGTTCATTCCCGGATTCGTTTTTTTTTGCTTAATACCCTAGGTCCTACCACCAGTAGGCACCAAGATCATTTGTAAGGAGTAAAAATTAATGTTTTAATGTTGCAAACATTGGAAAACTGACCTGATGCGCATACATAAGTGGGTTTTCTATAGCTTTATTCACGTGCGATCGATTATTTGGGCCGACGGGCCAGAAGCTTTACAGCACGTACACTGTTATACCTGTTGAGAGCTACCACGCTGACTTTATCTGATCACATGGAAAACAAGCATGTGCAATGCAACAGGTCTCGCATTTACGAGAGTTTGAGCTACTGGCATTATAAATGACAATAGTTTAAACTCTCACAAATACGACACCAATTGCATGGCAAATACTTTGTTTGTAAAAGCGCCCATGCAGCGCTTTCAAGTTAATAGTGGACACGCCCCTTTCTTTAGACGAGCCGTGTCTAAAGAAAGGTCTGCGGCCGCCATGAAAGTAAAAGCGCGGTATGGGGCGCTTTTACAAAAAAATCATTTGTTTGTCAAGTTGACAAACAAATGCTTTTGTTTGTGTAAAAGCGCCCCATGCTGCGGCTTCACTTTAGTAGCTGCCGCAGACCTTTCTTTAGACATGGCTCGTCTGAAGAAAGGGGCGTGGTCTCTATTAAAGTGAAAGCATGGCATGGGGTGCTTCTAAACAAAACAAAAAACGGTGAATAAAATGGGAAAAGAAACATGCAGCTGCGTTCGGCACCGCAAATAAAACAAAGGCGTGGCCGCATCTGTGGCATGCCATGCTATTAAAAAAAAGAATAATAAAGTGTTAGGAGAGAGCGTGTCTTGCCTGTAACAGCAGGCAGGTGACAACCATTGAAAGAAATAGTGCTCGGAGGCGGTAATTAAAGCCTACTGAGTAACAATACACGTAACAGGGTGTCGCCATGGGAGGCTACAAAATGAGACAAGGCAGTACTAAGGAGGGACTACTAAGCCTTTTGACCAATGACAAGCCAATGAAAAATATGGGCGGAGAGTGGGCGGAGCTTCAAGTACCTACCTCAAAACAGCATGCCTCGCAGAGCAGCGCATGCGCTGCCCAGGCTCGACCTAAAAAGGATTTTTCGTACTGCAAATGTTGCCTTGAAATACTGTCTGAAGGGAAGTGGTAAACAAACTTTATCATCCGCTGCTCAGAGCATCAACAGTGATCAAAGCACTCTGAAGAGGGCTTTAACCATTAATTGCCTGCATCGAAATCAAGGCAAGTCTCCATAATGAGGCAACGGGCAATTAGCAGCTGTTAATGCCCAGTAGCAGGTGGACAAAAATCTCTATAAAAACCCGTCCCCTTACTCTTCCAAACACAGGCAGATCTTAGGTCAAGTGTTCCTGACTGCTGGATGTCACGGATTCATGCTCTCACTGAACGCAAGACTGCAGGCAAATAACACTAGTTAATACCACCCTTCTAACATTTTGATTGGATGAGCAAATCCCAGGATTCCACACAGGGGCCAATCAAATGTGGCTACAAGAACCTAGTCGGCCCCATTACATAATTTGGTATTTTACTGCCACGTAGCTCGAGTGGCCCCAACTCTGATTAAGAGGTGTTCATGGACAGGACAGGGCTCCACTGCCAGGGTCTACCCCGGAATCCTCACTTTGCGCTAGATGCTTCTCGAAATCTCATTGGCACGTTCGCCCCACCTACCTTCATTTTGTCGAACTCAATCTTCTTGGTGATGTGGATGAGTTCCTCCATCTGCTTCATTCGCCCCACCTCGCTGTTGCACTCCTCGATGATCTGCGGGGCAGAGGGAGAGAGACGTATGAACCATGGAATGCAGGTAGGGGATGCATAGAAGGACCAAGGGATGCAGGTAGAGGATGCGTAGAAGGACCATGGGATGCAGGTAGAGGATGCGTAGAAGGACCATGGGATGCAGGTAGAGGATGCGTAGAAGGAACATGGGATGCAGGTGGAGGATGGGTATAAGGACCATGGGATGCAGGTAGAGGATGCGTAGAAGGACCATGGGATGCAGGTAGAGGATGCGCAGAAGGACCAAGGGATGCAGGTAGAGGATGCGTAGAAGGATGGTGTCCAATCAGGTGGCAAGGCCAGCACTCCGGCATTCGCCTGGCTTTAACCAACTCTTTTTAAGACTGGATATCTTCTCCCTGCCCCTTAAACTCTCTCAGTGTTCCAGCCCGGGTCCCTAAAACTCCTTACGGTGCTCCTCTAGTCCACTCTTGAGCCAAGAGTCCAACAACGATGTGTACTGGGATGCTATCATTGGTCAGCGCCACAACGTAGAGCTCAGTGCTCTCTCTGTTGGCCAAGACTTTGGACAAATGTCCACTGGTCTTCTTTATAAATGGTGAACTCTTTAGCCTAAAGACCAGGAGTAAAGCGTCCACCTGGTCAACTTTAAGCGCAGGATGAAGGAGACACAGCTGTAAGCCACTACTTCCACCCAGAGTCCAACGGGGTGCATTGAAATGGCCACAGCTTCTGCCTAGATTCCAAAATGGCTGCACCGCTGTAGGCCCGCCCTTACTCCCAGAGTGCACCGGGGACAGTATCCTTACTCTCACCTCTAGCTCAGTACCCTTTGTGGGGTAACAGGACCTGCCACCCCTTCTAGCTCTTGTATACACACGGGAGACACCCAAGGGGACGAAGGTTGTCGTTCAATCTTTGGTTCTGTTTCAGCGGCATGCTTGTACATCCCCAGAATCAATCGGCGCGAGAAGCAGGCACTGTACTTTTACTCGCCCTAATGAAATTCAATAGCACGAATAATCTACTTACAATCAAGAATTCTGCGCCTACACATTTCATTCCTCAAGAATTCAGTACAATTTCAAAGTGGGAGCACCCCAATGGGGCCCGCTCATAAAGTGCCTCTGTTCTTAATCGATCTCTGATCTCTTTAAAAAAACACATGTTCTAAGCAAAATGTCCTCACTTGACCACACACTGGCTTTAAAAGATCAGATGATCACAGCGCCTAGATCCTTCCACTCAACTGCAAAATCTTAAAGTGTATTCTGACCTCAGCCACTGATCACAGGGCGCTTTTCATAAATCCTCAATTTAACCTCAGACCTTAGTTTTTCCTTGCTTCAGGCACTGATCACTGGTCCCAATTAATTACTTTGATCTCTCTCTGATAAATATTAAAGTTATTCTACCATCAAGCACTCGCAATAAACTGTATCTCCGGCTTCTCTCGGGTATAAGTCCCACCAGAGAATGTTCATTTCTAAGATCATAGCACTCAAATTCATTTCCTCTTAGTCATCAATTCTTGGGAATTGTCTAAAGTAAGGCAAAGACCATCACTCATAACTCGTGTACACATTCTGGCGTTTGCTCTAAAACCGGACACTCATCTACTTTAGCTCCCTTTCTTCGTCCATCCTGAAGTTTATTCTACCCTCAAACACTCATTACCAGCTCACGCTCCATCATTCATCAGTTCTGGAGCTTCTTCCACCTTGGACTTCTCTCCTAAATCCCTGGAATTTCATGTGGTTGTGTACAATGAATGTGTACTGGAACAGAATTTGAGGGTATGAACTTTTACGTGTGAAACATTTTTGTTTTTTGCAAACAATAAAGAAAAAAATATATAAAAAAAAAAAAACAGAGTTTACTCTACCCTCTGATATTGATCACTGACCATAACTTCCATCTCACTCAGTTTTAGTTCCATCAATTTGCTGGACACTTGGACCTCTGTGCTTAGTTCACAATTCTAATATTCGAAATATGGTGAAAGCTAACGCACCGATGCCCTTTAATTTTCCCCACTTTGCTGCCCCATACGCTTCTTGGCCTTGTTCTCACCTTCGATACAGAATCCAGCGCCTTCAATGCATTATGCTCCTGGACTGACCCCTCCTCCGTCCTCTTCAGTATGTTCTGTGTCCAGAAGAAAAACAGCTCAAATGAATGACCTTCTAGCTCTAAAACGACTCATATTCCACCCTTTCCCAGCATGCTTTGGTGCTTTAACCAAGAAACCTTCAGCAGCATACGATACAATCACCCTGGATGAAGGGGTGGCGGGTGAAGGTGCACACCCTAGTGACGCGTGCTCTTGAACATAGATTGTTGCTAGGTAGCCGACAGTGGGTGTGGTGCCCGGTGTGCTCCTGTCTTGGACCTTACTTGTCAGATATGCAAAGTGCTAATTTCATGATTTGAAATTGCGACACGTCATGAGGTCACTCGGCAGCTATGGACATGTCTCTTTCGGCACAGGTTTCTACAACATTTATAAACTGATATTTCAGATGAAACTTAGATGTGCTAAAAAGTGTGGGCTACAACCTTACAAAGATCATTTGCAGACCTGATGGGAGTTCACGGCGTTTGCACGGGGTTTAGGCGTGGCACCCCCGACACACCCTGGGCAGGCCAACTGGAATACTTAAGCTCATAACTACGAGTGCGTAAACCTACCTAGAAGTGAGTAGACTATTCAGTTGTATACCAGATTTGTGTACACCTGCAGTGGCGGCTCCTCTGCTAAGGCGAGGAGCGTCGCCCCACTGCCTTGAAGCAGCAAAAGAAAGGAAAAAATAAAATGATAATAACAATGTAATTATTTCATTTTGTCCTCCTTCTGTGGCAGCTTGCAGTGAGGGGGCGGGGCTGCAGAGCAGGGGAGGAGTGGTAGAACACTCCTAAGTGTGCAATGACTGTTTGGCCGGTCCTCTCGGGCCACCCAAAACAGTTATGCGCACTTTCCCTGTTCTCCATGCAGGCTGCATTACAGCCTTCGTGGAGAACATGCCCACCCCTCCATCCCCTGGCTGAGCCGCCACTGCCACATCCGCCCCACTGCTCCTTCCAGGTAGCAGCCGCGACTGTACACCTGTTTCGTGCTTTGCGAGTCAGAAGTAAATTACAAATGTGCTGGTTACAGCTTTTTCCAGGTTATACAGGCTTAAACCTTTGTGAGCCAAGCCTTATATGAAAAAGTGAAATGTCCATCAAACTCTGGCCATACAGCGTTCGCGTCTCCTGCCTCCTTGGACGTAACAGGACACAATGAAAGATGCCTCCCGGGAGGATTTATTTTAAACTCTCTGGTGGTAATTGTGCTCAGGGGGCTGGAAACAAAGAGTGTGAGGTAAAGCATGCGCAAGGTACCTTCAGGAGGGATTTGTGATAATAGAGGTGGAGGCAGAAGGAAGGTTGGCAAGCGCCAACTTTAGACAGAAGAGCTTCTATCCACGCACCCTATGTGGAAACTACAGACACGCATGGAAGGCGACTCAAAATAGATTTATGAATAAATGGAGACAGAGAAGGAGATTATTGATCCAAAATAAGTAGAAACACAAGTTTGGGGGTATTAATTACGATGCAAAAACCACCCTAGTGAGAGAGCAGAAACGGCCCTCACAATGAATACCAGTTCAAAAACAGATGTACGTAGATTTGCTACGTTTTTTTAAGTTTTTTTTTTTAAAATGAAGAATTACAAATAACATTACACTACATACTTATTTTATCCAACTGTCCCTCCTGCATTCATTTATTTCTTAAAAAAGCAGGACTTCTATATTCAGCTCATCTGTGCTAATGTAGGCATGCCCTACGATCAATTCTACAACGGTGCACTGCGGTTGTGACGGACCTTTTAAGGTTTACTGTCACTTTTATGTAGACTAGTTTGTACATTTTAGGTGTTAATTTGATCAATAAATATTTTAAAAATATCACATTAAATAAAAATACTTTGCATATGGGTGAACATTGATGCAAAAAAGTTTTTGCTTTCAAATTTTCTTCCGAAAAAACCTTTTCTCGAACATTCGCCTACTAAAAGTGGGGTGTGTTTCCCACAAAAACACGCTCTTCTGTTGGATTCTTTTCTTGCACCTAGAATTTTGCAATCTTTGCAAAATTTCATTTAGGTTGCAAAGTTTCAAAAATCTTTGTGAAATCTGCAGAGCAGAATCTTTGCGACTGTATTCACTACTAATTAACACTAGGATGAAACATGGCATTACACTGCTTATCAATTGTCAGAAGTTGACGCGTTTTGTTGCTTTCTTTCATCAGGCTTCCTCAACTTCTCTTGCGTTTTTCAGGCCCTCCTTTCCTTGTCCTTTTCCGGTTCATTTTGGCTGCAGCCCTTTACGCCTTTTTATTTGGAGAGAGGTTTAGGGCAAGACATAACGCGTCCCAGAAGAGTGAAGAGACATTTTAAGATATCCCAAATTATGTATAGTCCTGGTGTCTCAAGGGAGTGGAGTCAGGGGAAACGAAACTCAGTACTTTTTATTCAAACTTCTGCAGAATTCCAACAAGGCCTCTCCTCCCATATAAGGATATTCATCAGTGATTATGTGTTCTGCCCAAGCTACAAACTCAACGGTGTGCTAAGTAAATGTTATCAGACTCAAAAGTAATCAACTTCCGGGCCTCAGGAGGGTGACAGGCTGAGACAGCCTGGCGAAGATCCTGGCTTGCAACCAGCAGATGATACACACTGTCTCTGGCAAACACAAACTAACAAAGCACTTTTATTGGGGTTGGAATGAGTGAAAGCACCAACATAACCCAACTCTTTGCAGCAGGCACTGTTATGTTATGCAATTTGTAGAGCGCAGCCAAGGGACGTCCCAGCGCTAAAAATCAGGGAGAGAGGTAAAGGAGATGTTTTAGCTACTGAAACAACCATGTCTTTACTGCCTTTCTAAACGTCAAGAGATTGGGAATGTTCCTAATAGCGAGAGGCATCGAGTTCCATAGAATAGGAGCCAACACCTTGAATGAGCGGCCACCGACTCTGGCTCTACGGAAACGTGGCACCCGCATCAGGTGTAGATCCGCAGAGCGCGGGAGGGAACATAGTGGTGACCAAGATCTCTGAGAATCGCCGGGCCGCAGCCTGTCAAAACTTTATGAGTAGCACAAAGTGCTTTGAACCTGATTCTTTGCTCCACAGGGAGCCAGTGGAGTCGACGCAACACCCCTGAGACCGAGCAGTACTTAGGCAGTGCAAGTAAGGTGCGCGCTGCCGCATTCATGGTGCGTTGGAGCCTATTGGTCACGGATTTGTTAGCACCGAGCAAGAGGCTGTTACAGTAATCTAACCTGGCCAGGATCGTGGCTTGCACAACCAGCTGACGTGTGTGAGGGTCAAACAGACCCAAAATGATCGCTCTGAGCTACTTTACAGGTATGGTGTTATCGACAGATCCCCTTTGTGAGGATAAAAGACCACACCACGGGTTCTAGGAATTAAGAAGGAAGAAAACAAAACTTCAGCACAAACCTCTACACCCAAAAATATCCACAGCAAGGGTCTGGACATGGACTAGGTGTGTAGATACAGTGACATTAACATGTTAACTAGGGGGAACTCACTGTAGAAATCAGCCCTGTTTATTCTAGGGTGGGATGGTTTGGTGCTCAGGGGCTGGTATATGTTGGGGCAGGTGCTTGAGGAGAGAATGTCCTGTACTTTCATGGTAATTATTAAACATGTAAATATGAAGTGCATCTCAAGTTATTGCGGCATTGTTCTATATTTTAATTTATATTAGAACATTGGAATTTTGAGAGCTCCATTGAAGACAACTTAGTGCTCCGGGCTTATAATAACTGGTATGAGCCTGGAGCTCCAACATTCCAATGTTTCTCCCTTTTAAATTTAGAACAGTGCACCCTTACTGAGTGGAATGTTTTTTTTTGTGTTTTTTTTTTTTTTGATTTTCAAAACCTTTATTAAGATGAAAAAAAGAAGTTCTTCCACAGCCTGCTGCCTACATCCCCGCAGGGCCGACAGTGCGTTCTATGATAGCGTGAGATTTCTAAGTAAGGAGGGGGGGGGGCACACAGCATGTCGCCTACAACCCCTTCGGGCCGGCCGCGTTAAGTAAGATGATGAACTTGGAGGAAACCGAGCCTCATTGGACACAAATTGACAAACATCTACTAGTTAGAGAGGAGAGGCCTGTTTCTACAGTTATTTCAATCTTCATCTTTGGGGATGCGGTGTAATGAACGTCAGGGCGTAGCTGCGGAAGGGTAGAAGAGATCAGGGAGATATGTACCAACCAATGCGTTGTACGAAATCCCACAATAAGGGCAGGTTCTATTATTACCCCCCGCCCCGATGGCTCTAAGGAGGTGTAGTCCAATATCTACCTTTCGGGCTCGGGAGAAACGGTCAGTCGCCCACAATCCCTCTCCCCCAGTCTTGTAGGTGAGGGCGTAGGAGTCATGCATGGTTGCTATATTGAGCTCAGATACAAATTTCTGTCTTGTTTGGTCTAAACCTGTCGTGGTTATCAAGCGCTTATGCGGCCCTCGAGAAGGTTTTGTGGGACGCTTTGTGACTGTTGGTAGTGAATTATCACGAGAAAGTCCTGATCAAGAAAAGGAAGTCCAAAGTAGGAAGTGGGGTGCAGAGAAGGGAATAAAAGAGATAGATACAGCGAGGAGAGGTCTCAATTTGTCTTTTCCCTGGCCGAGGGATGGACTCGGGCCCACGGGCATCTAGGCAGATCAACCAGAGAGGAGGGGAGCGATGGTGCCCCTAGGCTATATCTGGTTGAGGTGTGGATAATGTCGGGAACCATGTGGCGCAGCACTACTTCAGGCGGTTCCGGCATCATACGTATCCCCTCCGGGTAGCAATGGGACGTCGAAGAGTTGGAGGGCGCGCAGGCGGGGAGGGACAGACCGCACATGCTCCAACCGCGTCAAAAACTGGACCAAGGGTTGCCAAGTGCGCTGGAACTTGGCGTCTGTATGAGCCAATCTATGGGAGAGTAGTTCCATCGCCATAACATGCCACAGACGCGTGAACCATGTGGTGGATGGAGGAGTACCTGCCTTTTTCCAGTGCAATGCGATAACCTGCTTGGCAGCAGTAAGCATATGAAAGATTAGGCGCCAGTCCGTGTGCGTCATGGCTTGAAGAGATGTGGGGCGAAGGCCCAAAATAATGACTCCCGGGTCGCTAGGCAAAGGAAACCCCACCACTGCTTTAATGTGGTCTAAAATCTCCTCCCAAAACGGAAGGATAAGGGGATAGGACCACCAGATATGGAGGAAAGAGCCCTGCGCTGCCAAACAGCGCCAACAGAGCGGAACGAACCCGGGGTACATCCTCTGAAGGCGGAGGGGGGTATAGTACCATCGCGTCATAAGTTTATACGCCGACTCCTGTTGTGCAGTGCACTTAAAAAAGCGTTTGATATCTCTCCATAGCTGTGCCCACTGATCAGGAAGGATGTCCGCCGCGACGTCCCGCTGCCATTGGCGCTGGTAAGTGTGAGGTGGTACCACCTGTGACTGCTGGAGGGCTTTATAGGTCCTGGATATCAGTCCCCGGGTCCCATTAAAGGACCTGACCAAGAGTTCAAACAGTGTCGGTTTACGCGTGGCGCCCTCCGTATAGGATGGAGCCCGGAGCCAGTGGCGGATTTGGAAGTACTCTAAACGCGCGGTCTTTGGGAGATTAAAGTCTCTCCTACACTGCTCAAATGACTTGAAGATTCCCTTCTCGAACAGCTGTTCTATGACCCGGCATTCCCCCGTTGCCCACGCCGAAAAAGATAGATGGTGAGAGGCTGGAGGAAAGTCCGCGTTAAGTGCCACAGGCGTAAGAGGGGAGGGAAATACTGTGAGTCCTCGGGCACTGCAACTCTGTCCCATATCTCCAGCACCGTTCGCACGGGAGTGGCAATGTATGCACTAGGGTGTCTAGCCTTTCTCGCCAGCCAGGCGATGGATTTAGGCCCAGATCTCTGTACTGGGGTGAATGTATGACATTGTTCTGCATTCTGTCCATCAACTGTTGTTTTTGCATTTGTCACCCTGAGTGGGACAGGTATGCCCAGACGTGGGTCCAGTGCTCTCCATGCCACTGGAATCAAGCTATCCTGGCTGAAGAGGGGTGAAACCCCGAAACCGGTCCTAGGATGCTTGTTTCCAGTCCAGGGAGGACCTGGCTTGGCAGTTCGGGCTGGACTGTTCCCATGAGGCACAGGGTCAAGACTGATTTGCATATGGCTGGGTTCAAACTGGTATGGCATGGTGAGCAAAAAAACGATGGATTTAGCCCCAGATCTCTGTACTGGGGTGAATGTATGACATTGTTATGCATTCTGTCCATCAACTGTTGTTTTTGCATCTGTCACCCCGAGTGGGACGGGTATGCCCAGACGTGGGTCCCGTGCTCTCCATGCCACTGGAATCAAGCTATCCTGGCTGAAGAGGGGTGAAACCCCGAAACCGGTCCTAGGATGCTTGTTTCCAGTCCAGGGAGGACCTGGCTTGGCAGTTCGGGCTGGACTGTTCCCATGAGGCACAGGGTCAAGACTGATTTGCATATGGCTGGGTTCAAACTGGTATGGCATGGTGAGCAAAAAACGATGGATTTAGGCCCAGATCTCTGTACTGGGGTGAATGTATGACATTGTTCTGCATTCTGTCCATCAACTGTTGTTTTTGCATTTGTCACCCCGAGTGGGACGGGTATGCCCAAACGTGGGTCCCGTGCTCTCCATGCCACTGGAATCAAGCTATCCTGGCTGAAGAGGGGTGAAACCCCGAAACCGGTCCTAGGATGCTTGTTTCCAGTCCAGGGAGGACCTGGCTTGGCAGTTCGGGCTGGACTGTTCCCATGAGGCACAGGGTCAAGACTGATTTGCATATGGCTAAGTTCAAACTGGTATGGCATGGTGAGCAAAAAAACGATGGATTTAGGCCCAGATCTCTGTACTGGGGTGAATGTATGACATTGTTCTGCATTCTGTCCATCAACTTTTGTTTTTGCATTTGTCACCCCGAGTGGGACGGGTATGCCCAGACGTGGGTCCCATGCTCTCCATGCCACTGGAATCAAGCTATCCTGGCTGAAGAGGGGTGAAACCCCGAAACCGGTCCTAGGATGCTTGTTTCCAGTCCAGGGAGGACCTGGCTTGGCAGTTCGGGCTGGACTGTTCCCATGAGGCACAGGGTCAAGACTGATTTGCATATGGCTGGATTCAAACTGGTATGGCATGGTGAGCAAAAAAACGATGGATTTGGGCCCAGATCTCTGTACTGGGGTGAATGTATGACATTGTTCTGCATTCTGTCCATCAACTGTTGTTTAGGCTAAATCCCACAGCGGGCGACAAGCTGCGGCCCGGTCCATGGGAAACCAATGCTTTTCACTGGCTCGCACCGACCACTCCGATATATATCGTAAATGCGAAGCCCAATAATAGGCCAGGAGATCAGGGCAAGCCAGGCCCCCTCTCTCCCGTGGCAGCATTAAAACTCTGGTGGAGAGACGTGGTCTCTTTCCGCCCCAGATAAAGGCAATTAACTCTCTTTGGAGATTCTGAATGTCTTTTTGAGGATCGACGTGGGGAGAGCCTGAAACAGGTAGAGTACCTTCAGGAGGATGGACATCTTGATCGCATTGAGGCGACCGAGCCAAGACAGGGGAAGAGATTTCCAGTGGCGGAGGTCTGTTCGTATGGCTGCTCTACAGGCAGGCCAATTAGTCTGAGTCCACGTACCTAGATCCGCTGTAATGTCAATGCCAAGATACCGGATGGCTGTCTGGGCCCACCGAAAGGGGTTGATGGCCTGCAATTCCGCCAGTTGTTGAGGGAGAAGAGTAAGGTTGAGCGCGCGCGATTTGTGGATGTTGATCTTAAGGCCTGATACCAATTCAAAGCTTGAAAGGGTATTTAAAAGCGCTGGGAGAGATGTTGTAGGCTCCGTGAGCGTCAGGAGGAGGTCGTCCGCGAATAAGGCAATCTTATGATCTGTCCCTCCCATGCGGAGGCCCCGAATATCTTCTGACTGCCGGATAGCAATTGCCAAGGGTTCCACCGCCAGCGCAAAGAGTAACGGGGAAAGCGGGCAGCCCTGGCGGGTGCCTCTATGGATGGTGAACGAGGGGGTAAGGAGGCCATTGACGCGGATGCGCGCAGAAGGATGTGCATATGGAGCCATGATGCGACTGATCATGAGGGCCAAGGCCAATGCGCCGAAGAACTGCCCGGAGGAAGGACCAGTCTACCCGGTCGAAGGCCTTCTCCGCGTCCAGGGAAAGGAGGAAGGCAGGTATGTCGCGATGGCGAACCTTCTGTAGCAGATGAGCCACGCGGCGGAGGTTGTCCGCTCCCTGCCTTTCCTGAATGAAACCCACTTGGTCAGGCTCGATCAGTCCCGGGAGAAGGGGCGCCAGACGCCGAGCCAAGATTTTGGTATAGAGCTTAGCGTCCACATTTAGGAGGGATATCGGCCGGAACGATGCACACGCGGTAGGATCCTTTCCGGGTTTCGGAATGAGTACTATCTCCGCTTCGGCCATCGTTGGCGCCACCGCGCCGTCTATTGTGAAAGAGTTAAAAAGGCGCAGAAGATGATCTTTGAGTTCTGGAAAGAAAAGCCGGTAGAATGCCAACGTCAGACCATCAGGGCCAGGTGATTTCCCCAACGGTATGCTCTTCAAGGCCTGCGAAAGTTCGGCTGCTGTGATCTGTTCTTCAAGGCGATCCCCATCAGAGGGATTTAATGGCGTCCAGGGGCAATTGGTCAAAAAAGGCTCTATTTGATCCTCACAGACGTCTCCCGCCCCATATAAGGTGGAGAAAAAGTGCCTGAATTCCGCCTGTTTGTCCGCCTCCGCGATGGCCCAGCCACCCCCCGGCAGGGCAATCTTAGAAATATGGCTGCGAAGTGTCCGACTGCGGAGTCGCCGCGCCAGCACAGAACCGACCTTGTTGCCTCCACCATAAAATCTCTGCTTCAAAGCAAGTAGGGAGCTTTCCGCCTTGTTTACTCGAATGGCTCTGAGTTGGCCCTTTAATGACGCAAGCTTCTTTCGGTTAACAGGGGTGGGCGTCATGAGAGTCTGTCGTTCAAGGGTTTTGATGTCTCGGGCGAGGTTGTCCTCCACCAGGCGGGACTCTCGCCTGCGAGCTATAGAAATGGAAGTAATAGTGCCCCGAATCGTAGCCTTAAAGGCGTCCCATAAGATGTGGATCGGGGTTTCAGGAAGGTCATTGTTGTCGAAATAAGATTGTATGGCCTTTTTGATGTCATCTATGTCAACCGGGTCACGTAAGAATTGGGGAGGAAGTCTCCATCGAGGGAGATATCCTGGCGGCCTGCCCATCCCGGACAAGGTGAGCTCCAGATGCGCGTGATCCGAGATGGATATTTCCGAGATAGCTGCAGATGTCAGAGATCGGGCGAGCGTTTGGGAGATAAAAAGTAATCGATACGGGAGTAAGAGCGGTGAACATGGGAGAAGAAAGTATAGTCACGCGTGTCAGGCTCCCAGTAGCGCCAAGCGTCTAGTAAGCCCAAAGCCGTGATATCGTGCTTAAGCGCTGCCGACATAGCCCCAGTCCCTTGGAAAAGAGAAGAGGTGCGATCTAGACCTGGATCCCACACCAAGTTGAAATCTCCACCTAGAATGACCAGATCAGTGACCTGAGAGAGTTGGGCCCGAAGGAGGTCCTTAAGGAAGCCGTCTTGTGCTTGGTTAGGGGCATATACATTAAATAACACGAAGGGTTTTCCCTGCAGCTGGATCTCTAATTTAAGGTAGCGACCCTCCCCATCTCGTGTGGTGCGGACGACCTGCACCGGGAGTCCCGTTTTGAAAAAAATAGCCACCCCTGCAGTCTTAGTGTGAGCAGAAGCCCATACCTGTAAGGGAAATTTCGGGTGAGCCATACGAGTAATGTCCGCGCGCAAAAGGTGGGTTTCCTGGAGGAAGATAACATCAGGATCGTTTAAGAGGAGATATCTCCAGATTTGCCGCCTTTTGTTCGGAGCATTTAGGCCTCGAACATTAAGAGAGAGTAATTTAAGGTGGGCCATTGGTCAAGCAGGGTAGAGCATGCATTAGCCAGGCATCATCCCCTTCTCCCAGACTCCCTGCAGCAAGCTCCCACCACCCCGACGAAATCGCCGCCAGAGAGTAGGAACGATGCACGCGCGCGTTTCCCAGCCAAAAGACATGCTGCGCCCCATTGAAACCCCAGGGATCTGGCCAGTGATCCATGGCTGCGTCCCGTGTAAGAGTCCTCCCCTCACTATACCAGACAAAGAGATGAAAGAGGAAGAAAAGAAGGAAGTCTGAGAGAGTAGAAAGTAACAAACTTCGAAGTGGCCAACCGGGCCATGGCAAACCATTCCAGTCCAGGAGCGGCCCGATGGTGAGAACCAGGGCGGCTCTGAGGGAGTCACTCCTCTTGGGGACTAAGGAAATGGTGGGGGGTGAACCTCGGGATTGGACATAAGGGTTCGCCACCGCCCTCCGGGGGCGAGCCAGCCAGTCAAATATGGGGGGGGCGTCCGTGTCTGGCGCGTTCTCCAGCCCCGCACCACAGAAAATCAAGAGTAAAACCGGGGAGGAAGTGGGCAGGGTGAGCCCGGGACCTACAGCCAAGTGTAGGGGCAGTAAATCTACCCATGCCTAATCGCGACATGGGCTGCCATGTTAAGACGGCTACTTCCCCCCCAGGTCCAAGGCCCGGAGCGCGCGCGGGCGCACAGCGGGAAGGCGTTCACTAGGGCAGTTTTCAGAGGATTTAAGAAGATCGGTGTGGTAAAGCCGTTCCGCGGGGCGTTACTATTATCGAGTGCTGGCGGGAGAGAAACACTCTAGGGGTAAAGCTAAGGCAGGTGCCAGCTGGGAGGGTCCCTCCAGTGAAGTCTGATAAACGTGCCCATAGGTCCTGGTAATCCTAATGGGATGGGGCAAGAACATTCGAACAAGTGATAAACATGTTGCACCATAACAATAAAAGAGGGGACAGGAGATATCGCAGATGGAGCTGCTTGCCAGGGGAGGTCTGTCCAGGCGGCACCCGGGGCCCCCCGGGTCCAGGATCCTCTCCCCAGGGGGCCCAGGTCAACAAAGGGCATCCGCACCATCGAGAGGCGAGCATTCGAGCACCGTCCAACATCGGCAGTAGGTCGTCCCGCCCAGTTATGTCTTCATTAGATGATGGTCCGGCTTCGTGCAGTGACCCCTTGTAAATTCAGGTTCGTACGACCCATGGTCAGTCTCCAGTGCTAAGTCCTGGTGGTATGGTGGGGTCAGGTGGCGGGTCATTTCCCGGTGATAGCGGAGGCCCCGCCAGTGCCTTCAGGTGGCGTATGATGTCCTGCTTGGCTTGGTTGGAGGTCGTGTTGGTCCCTGAAGAGTCCGAGCCCTGGCGCTTCACCTTTGCCCATTCAGGCCTCAGAGAGATCTGAGATGCCGAGTCCGCAGGCGAGGGGGACTGAGGACGAGACCCCGGCGAGATGTGGAGTAGCCGGAGTGCCTCTCGCAGGGAACGCAATGAGTGTCGCCGCCCCTCCCATTGGAAGATCAAGGCGAAGGGGTGCCCCCATTGATACTTGACATTGGATGCCCTCAGTTTGGCCGTTATCGGTTGAAAGTCTCGTCTGCGACGCAGGGTGAGCGGAGAAAGGTCCTGAAAAATCTGGATGGCGTGGCCTTCATATTCTAACTTTGCGGTCGTCCTAGATGCCCGAAGAATGGCCTCTTTCTCCGTGTAGAAGTGTATCCTGGTCAGGATGTCGGGGATTAGGTTGGGCTTACCCCGAGGGGGAGCGACCCAGTGTGCGCGGTCCAACGTTGGGGGGGAAGTGTCATTGTCACCCCGAACAGCGTGGAGGAGGTCCGCAATGTAGGAGACTATATCCGCACCCTCCGCTCCCCGCGGCACGCCCCGTATACGGAGATTATTGCGGCGGCTCCGGTTTTCAAGGTCCTCCTGCTTGAGTTTGAGCTCCACATTTTGTTCTTCGAGTGCCATGACCCTGCGCCGCAGATCCTCTTGGTCCTCCGTCCTATTGTCAATTGTACGCTCCATGTCGTCCACTCGGTTTCCAAGTTCAGTGATGTCCCTGCGCACATCTGACAGGTAGGTCTTGACCTCTGCCTTGAGGGAGGAGATTTCGGACTTGATCTCCTGAAGGAAGGTGACCAGGAAGGCCTGGGATATGTTGGCCGACCCGGAGGAGTCTGTTCCGGAAGCCATCTCAGTGGCCTCTGATAGAGGTGTCGGGGTCTGCTTGCTCCACAGCTCCTTAACTGAAGCTTCTTTGGCGGTGCTCTGCGTCGTCGGTTTCCCCGCCCTGGGCCTGGTCATGCTTTTAGCGCTACAGACGTTGGGGTTTTCCACGAATGGGTTTGCGTCACTAACTCGCCCCTTGCACTGTCCACCCCAGGGGATCCGCCGCTCCGGCACTCCGAGGCCGCCACGCAGGCTCCTCAGTCTCTCCTGTGTCTTGCCCGGGCCGCTCGAGAGGCAGGTGGGGTCCGTGCAGATGCACGTAAGGCCCAAGATTACACACGTCTCAGACTCTTCAAGACTTCTCGCCTCTCAGCAGAACCGCACCTCCTCGCTGTCCACGAGTCCCAGCTCCCCCCTGCCGCTCAGTCCAGCGCTCCGACTGTAGCCTTTGACGAAGGCACCCTTTGCAGGCGTGACTCGGCCCGTGAGCAAGCCGGGGCCCCGGCGGGATGTCCAGGACCGGCAGACATCCCCGGGGCTATCAGGGCCCGCCGCGGCGCAACGCCGGGCCCGGCTGTCCAGCCGCGGTCGATCCTCGCAGCCGGATGAGGGCACCCAGCCCCGCCGCCAACAATTGGCCCCCCGGCACTCACCAGGGCCACACCCCAGCGGACCCCGGCGATCCAAACTCGATTCCCTCAGGGCCCAGGCAGCGTCTTGCAGCAGTGATACTCTTCCGGTGTAGGGGGCCACCTACACACCAGGGGTCCACATCAGCATAGTCCCCCCCAACTCAGGGCCCAGCCCGCCCACTCGCTCCCAGCCTCGGCTCCGGGGGTGCCAGAGCCAGACGAGTCGGGAGAGTCAGCAACAGTGCGCCTGGTAAACCTCCGAGCCAAGGGGCCCCAAGCAGTCCGCAGAGATCAGGCCTCCAGCTCCTCTCCTTTCGCAATGCGTCGCTCCGACACCTCCCTAAGGAATAGCCAGCCAGACTCTCGTGCCAGTAGCGGTCCTCTACGGCGTCTGTGCCTCCTCCGAGCTCCAGGGGAGGGCTTCCTGACTTGGCGCCAACCGGCTCCGGGGGATGCGGAATCTGGGGGGTCCCGGCTTCACGAGCAGTCTCTGCAGGGGTGGACACTCCCCTCAGGACGCCCCCACTGGATTACCGCCTCTTCCCCCCCCCCGGGGTTTCGCCGCTCTCCCCCTATCACTGCTGCCGCCCCCCCACCCGATCCGGTGGGCGACCGGGGCTTACCTCTGGGCCGCAGGCTGATGCTTCTCCTCGGGCAGCGCGAAGGCATCCTCGCCGGGGCTCCCCCCCCCCAAGCCTCCCGGGCCCTCCTCACTCAGCAGGGGAGCTCGTCTCTCGCCGCGCACAGCGGGGGTGGGCCTCACACCTCCGCGGTTTCCTCGCCTTCACCGCTTTCACCGCCAGGGGCCCAGGCCCGCCGCAAGAAGGCCCGGTCCTCAACAAGATGGCGGCCAGGACTCCGTCAGCGCTCCGGAGTCATCATCTCGGAGGAGACCCAGGCCCCCGAGCCCCCACGTCCAGCCGCCGGCACCAACAAGGCACAAGATATCAGGTAAGGGGCTCCGATGACCCCCCCGCGCTTCTGATAGCTAGAAAACGGCCTATTCGACCCCCGGAGGACGGAGCGCGAGCTTCACACGTCCTACTCCATTGAGGTCTTGGCCACGCCCCGAGTGGAATGTTTTAATAGCCTTATTGCCCTTCTACCTTGGGCTATACCGGTTGTTACAGGCCCTCTCCTTCGTTATAGGCAATTGCCACTCGAGCTCAGGGCCTTTAACAACCGGTATAGCCCTCGGCAGAGCGCTATAAGGCTATATTGTTCATTGCCCTTGTTAATTAGCAGTTGTGTAAAGCTTCGTACTGTGCAAGGCAGGTTGGGTAACATGCTGGCCTCTAGGTTGTGCTGCGTTGGAGGAATGTTGAATTGTAGTGTGTTCTATACAGGAATTGTTTTAGGGCCAGAGCTACAAAACTTTTTTGTAGGTCACAAATGGCCCAATTCGCAGACGTGCGCCGTTTGCGACCACAAAATAGTTTTTGGAAATGTACATAAGCCAAATTGCAATTTGGTAACTGGTTACAGTATTGCAATTTGGTTTTGTGATTCGGTATTGGAAGAGGCGTGTTTAGGGCGTCTCTTCCAAATACCGAATCGCAGTGGTATGTATTAATGTTTTGCAACTAAATTCCAGTCGCAAAACATTAATATTTTATCACCTCCTCAAAGGAGGTGGTGACCCATTCGCAAATGGGAAGGGCCCTCCAAGGGATCCCTTCCCTTTGACAATGTACAAAAAAATATTTTTTAAAGAGAGGCAGTAATCTGAATGACAACCTCCTACTTTCATTCTCTCTGCCGCGGTCCGTGCAGGTAACATCGGTGGGGCCATGTAAGGGGGGATTCTGAGGGACGATGCCGAGGGAAAATTAAATTAATAATTAATTTTCCCTCGGCGTCGTCCCTCGGCATCCCCCCTTACACGGCCCCCCTGCTGTTACCTGCACGGACCGCGGCTGCATTCTCTGGTTTTGTTTTTTTAAACGCATCCTGTTTTCTTTCAAGAAAAACGAGCTGCATTTAAAAAAATAATTTGATTTATTTAAAAGAAGGCCACCATCCTTGTGATGGCCATCATTCCTAATGGGTCACAAACTGCGACCTACCTCATTAATATTTATGAGGTAGGTCGATTTGCGACCCACAAGGAATCACAATTTGGAAATTGCAGTTCCTAATTTTTGCACAGCTGGCGCATAATGTCATTTGTAGGGACCGGAGTGCTGAGCTTGGATATGTACCACAAGTAACAGAGAGAATTGTATTACAGTTGCATTTCTATAGTGCTGCATACCTCAGACAAGGCTCCAAAGCACACTAGCAGACAGTGGCGGCTGGTAGGGAAAGTTGCGGGACAGGGAGCCTGTGCATGCTCCTCACCAGGCTATGTAATGCAAAATGCGCATGAATGTTTGGTCGGCCCAAGACGGCCGGTCAAACATTCATGTGCACTTTGAGTGTGCAAACCACTCCTCCCCTGGCCCCTGCTCTGGCCAGTCCCACCCCTCCCTGCACCTAGGAACGGAAAAAGAAAATGATAACGTTTCGTTATTATCATTTTATTTTTCTCTGTACTGCCTTAAAGCAGTGGGGCGACGCTCCTCCGCCTTAGCGGAGGAGCCGCCCCTGCTAGCAGATGAGCAGCAGGCTACACCATGCTTGGATAGGAGAGTTCTGCACTGCCGCATGGTCTTTATGAGAAGTCTTTTAATGCTGTACGTAACGACCCGAGTGAAGCTCAACTCACGATAGTGGTTGTGGCGTTTGGACGACTAACAAAGGGAATTTTTTTATAGTTGCATTTATAAAGTGCTTCATACCCCTAAGTGTGAAAGCGCTTTAGCAGGCAGGTAACAGGCTGTGCTGCAGTTTGTGCTTGATTGGAAGAGTGTTGAATTGCAGCGTGGACTATATGAGAAGTCTTTTAATGCCTTTTGTAATGACCTGAGTGGTGCTTTCATCGTGATACTCATCACTGTGCTTGGACGAATAACAGAGGAAATTGTTTTATACTTGAATTTATATAGCGCTTCATACCCATGACTAAGCGCTCAAGCGCTTTAGCGGACAGGTGGCAGACTGTACTGTAGGCTGTGCTTGGTTGGAAGAGTGCTGAATTGCAGTGTCGTCCATGGGAAGCCTTTTGGCCCGGCGCACGACTGACCAGGGTGGTCCTCTTACCCGGACACTGGTCGACGTGCTTGAGGGAACAGTGGGGCAAGTGGTTGAGGGATAGATGGAATGAGCGTGACATTAATAGAAGTGGATGGCCAAGCATGGTTACCTCGATCAGCATTTTTATCCGTGTGATCCTCTGGAAGGGAAGCAGCAGGAAGGACATGAATGGCAGGCGCTGACACTGCGGGAGCTCCTGCAGGCGGGTGATCACGATCGCGAACTGCACGTTCCGCTCCCTGCAAAAGAGCACAGTCGTTACAAGCAGGGCCGGCATAGCCTTATATTCAGAACTGAGGTCCTATGTTAACTGATTGGCCTGGGCGAAAATCAACCTTCCCCGCAAACGTATATCAAATCACTAATCCTGTGGTTGGTGCATTAACCCTTGGAGCTATCTCATTAGCAATCTGGGTAAAAAAGACCTGGGCCCTAGCCTGGTTCTTGACACTAATCTCACCCAGACCCTGGAAGGATGCCAGCACAGCTGGTGAACCAGGGTGGGACTAAGTAAGGCAGACTAGTGGGGCTGACAGTGAGCTCCCTGCATAAACAAGCATTGGCAAAGCCAATATGTCTGGAGTTGGTGGCCAGCATTTTGTCCTTGCCAATGCTTGTTTTGGCATTGTTTTTTTTTTTTTATATAATATTTCTGAGGAACTTGAAGGGCCCACGCAAACATAAAAAATAAACACTGTTTCAAAGCAATTTTCTTTCGGTCTCAAAAAGGACAATTTGCCATAACAGTCCCTAGTACTGAAGGGAACTGCTTTGTGTGGAACTTCTTTCTGTGAAAGGGAGGAATGACATCAATCAGTGAAGGTAGCGAATGGTAGAAGTGGGCTGACCCAGTGCCCTATGATGTACGCCTTAATGGATGGAAGAAAAATGTGAATGACAACTAAAGGGCAATGGATGAAGAGGGTTTGATGAAAGACCCTCTAAGTACATCATATATTTACAATTTTAGTAAAATCGAATGGTCTGGGCTAAAGCCAGACCTAGAAACTTAGGGAAGAAAACACATTCACTTGGAGGAAATATGTCAAGAATCTGGGGACTCCACTCTTTTCTTTTCCCACACGCACAACAGGACAGGAGAAAACTAAGGACACAGTTAGGACAGTATGAGAACTGATGGTTTGTGATGTTCCAGCACCTCCTCACCATACTCTGTTTCTTTTGCGATCTGGTTCCAGTTGGGTCTACGCACACAATACAGGTCTGCGTGTTCACCTCAATTCTGGATGCTCCCACTACAGTGATGTTCTCTGTAGAAGGCCCCACACAACCAAAGATTTAGGTTCACAAATAACTTTAGTGTTATCTAATGTGCAGTTTGCTCACCTGGGGCCACATTACACAAAGCGCATTTTCATTGTTTGCTCCGGGAGCTAACAGTGAGAATGTGCCCCATTATGATGAATGCGCTGCCCCCAGGGCAGCCGCGAACTCGTGCTGCCCTGTGGGAAGCGCATTCAGGTGAAAAACGGAACGGCTGCTTTAAAGCCGCTCTGTGTTGTCACAATGCAGGCGACAACCCACCTGCACTTTTGAAGGGGTTTAGCAAGCCCCTTGCAGGCGGGTGCAGTCAGTGACCCCCTTTCTCTCCTGCCAGAGGGCTGCCATCAGGGGGCACACTGACAGTGCGCCACCTTTTAGGTGGTGCACTATCAGTGCGCTTCCTGAGGGCTTCTTTGCCTCTGCGGCCACGTCAGTAATACGGCGCGGGCGCAGAGGCAAAGGGATTCCCTCAGAGGACACGCCCCCTTGAAGATAGCGTTGGTGCTTTATGCGCGCCAGCGCTATTGGTATTACAGAAGGGGCTGCACAAGTGTCTGCGGCCCCTTCTGTAATACCAAAGTGCCCCGGGGGTATGCAAAGCGGGCACAAGGGCCCGTTGCGCCCCTGAGGCACTTTATGTGATACGGCCCCTGATAAATACTGTTTGCGCAGGGTTCAGACTTAAGAATGACCGATAATGTGAGATGTACATATGTTTTCTCTCTTCAGAGGTTTGCACAATAGAAGTTCATGCTGTTTGTCTGCCTGGATTGTACCATGTTGACCTGGTGAAAAAGCAGGCAGGTAAAAAAAGCTCTTGGGATGCACAAGTTGTGCAAGGTGTTGTAATTCCATTTTGTGCCCACAGCAGAATTAGTGCCCTGCTTGTAACCAGGGCCTATGTCAAATACCTAACATAAAAACACTCACATTTACACACACACATGCTTTTGTGCAACAGGTGTGTTACCGCCCCAAGTCAACTTTCTTGACTAGGAACTGGTGACCTCTAGTTTCCGCAGACTACCGCAGCGCATACCAAACCTCTTGAGCCATCGATCACATTGGGCTTGGGGCCTGAAACCTGCAAGTGCCAAAGGCATCAATGATCCGGACAGATGCGCTATGCCTCAACCCATTCCTAACACCCCTCTACTGTCCAACCACAGCCACCCGCAGTCACTGTCCTTTGTCACATGGGCTGCCAAACTGCAACATAAAACTGTGGCTGGTGGCGGACCACAGAACGCCATGCTAATGTCCCTGGTTCACCAGGTGGCCCTGTAGAACTGCCTACTGGAACAAGCATTTGCTAAACCAAAACTTGTTGACCTCATGGCTTTGCCAATGGTTTTTGACTATGCTGTGCAGGCGGGATGACATGCTAGCATCAATCCGTAGGTGTGTGCCTGGGTAGTGACACATGCGATCATGCATACGGAGCCTACAGAAAGACACCAACACCAATTTATTTATTTTATTCACCAATCCAAGATGGCAGAAGCCAGTTGGATAGGTAAATATAATATTATATTTTCTTAACATGAAAGCGCTTTTGGGGACGTACAGCAGCCCATAAGCAAATGTTAAAGAAAAATAATTAAAGGACTGTAATGGTGGTGAACAGACAATGGGGAGTGAACCGACGCCTTTCTGTACTGCAGAGTGGCTCAGCAGCAAATGGCAGCTGTCGGGCTATCCAAAATGAAAATAAAAGTATTTAAGGAAGGCAAGGGGTAGGGCAGCAAAGAGCAGGTAAGGGAGTAAGGGAGTGAAGGGGAAGCAAAGTGTTTTTGAGTGGAGGAGAATCAGCATGAGGGAGAGTGCAAGAAAAAACGTGCAATCTAATAGAGTGATTAATGAAAAAGAAAAAAGTAGTTCCCTAATTTGAGCAGCGGGAGGATACAAGTCAACCACTCAAATTAATGGTAAAGGGGCTCTGCTCCTGGGAACAGACAAACACAAAAAGAGGAATGCCAGCCATCGAATAACAAGCAAGCACATGAGTGACAATAAAGCCAACCAGTGGTAAGAATGGGCGGGCTCTAAGCCCACTGTAGGTTTTTGGTATAGTCCACAAGATGGTTTCGCCTCCCAGACAGCTGAATGGTGTTTGGCAGGCGAGACCTAAAAGGACTTTGTGGCGATACCTACATTTCTCTAGACATTGGACTGCTTGCATAATGCAAGACGTTTCTCAAGCTCTTTTTGTACAATACACCGAGACCTCGCAGTTGGGAAAGATTTAAAGGGCTTTGAGAATGTGGTTTACTTTCTAAATTATTGTTTTCCCTCTTATACTTCTCTATTCTAGACACCCTGGGGAACTCGCCAATCTGTACACAAATCAGCCTTTCACACTATTCCTGAAAGGCGAAAAAAATCAAGATAAAAAAATGACCTTATATGTGCAACGAACAGCTTGACAGCGTCTGTTTTTGTTCAGATTCAGAGTTTGTATCTTCACTGCCAAATTATAATTTGAGAAGTGCCTCAGTTTCCATGGCAACCCAGTGTTCACCATGGCAACGGCAGTGCTGCAAAAAGCAGCGTGTGCAATGGCACGTAGGTGCAATACCTGGGTAGGTGACCTCAAGATGCTTTCTGGGAATGCACCCGGAATACTAATTTAGCCTGAAAAGCCCTTTAGATGAACAGAGTAAGCCTCCTGTCCCATTACCGGATCGGAGGTGGGAGACCGGATGTGAGACTCTGAGAACAGGAAGTGAAGCCTAAAGATACCAGAGGATTTCCTCACAGGACTCTGGAAGGGCTATAGCATGGCACAGTCCAAATCTGCAATACAGGTGTTTTTATGAAACAAATGCTGATTTCTTAGTTCCCTGAAGATTTTGGCCAATTTGTAAATATTCCATGGAATTGGGAAATTACCTGCACATTTTCCATCTCTGCCTGGATTTCCAGTCGGAAAGAGGATAGAAGCATCAGACAGGACGGAGGAATGACTGCAGACAAGCACTGATTGAAGACTCACTCACTTTAATAGAAGCTCAGGTGAGATGCAGTACATGAACTACCTCACCCATCTAAGTCACTCAGACATCCTGTGGCCCCTATCAACTCAATGCAGCAAAGATGTGAGCGCTGTTACATTACAAACACGGTAAGGGGGTGGAACCAAATACTCCGGTATCAGGACACAGAGAGACTGCTGAAAAATGTGTGCAACATGCTTACGCGCCAGGGAGGCGGAGACCTCACAAAGGGTAGAGAAAGATGTGCGGCATCTATACATTATATATTTCGAAAAGTGTGTTTCCAAGCATTTGAGAAACTAAAAATAAGTGAAGTTACTACAGTTGAATATAATTTTCTCATTTTTACCACTGGCCACAGAAATATTAGTATGGCTTTTCACTGTCCTTTCTGCAAATCTTACTTCCTTTTCCCGCAGATGTGAAAATATTTCCTCAGATTTCCACTTATTTTTCTGCAGATTCGGACAGCCCTTACCTAATCGACTTGTCTAGTACTATGTAAAAACCATCAAGCAGCTCACTGCTCGGAATAAGGGCTTAGTTTCTAAAGTTAGCTCACCGGTTAAAGACAAAAATGCTACCCTGATCGAAGAAGTGGAATCTAGGTCTGGAGATTTTTTGTTTTTGACCAAAAACAAATTGAGCAAGGTTTCCTCGAGCAAATGTGAAACGCGCTGTTTCGAGAAACAGTTCTGTGCACAAAAATTATTTCAAACAAAATGTATCTCTTGCTTAAGAATTGATTCACTTTTGCCACAAATCATTTTGTTTTGAATTAATTACTTTCTGTTAAAGCGATTACCCTTGTGCTAACCAATTTTATTTTGTACTCCTTGCATTTTTAATGCAAACTAATGTTTTTGTCTTAAATCGTTTTTTGTTGTTGTTACAGGTCAACGTTTTTGTTCGTAAATCTATTCATAACAAGTCAAATCAATCTGAACTAAAAAGCGACTGAGTTGAAGTGCTGTGTAATGATGGTCAGCTGAGCTTTTACTTTGATTTACAAATTGTTTCGGGAAAAGGAGAGAACAAAACGTGCCCAGCCTTGACTAAGTAGAAAGATCACCCCACTTTGTCCATGCACATTATCGGTTTTAAAAAAAATGATTTTTATTAATTTTGACATAATGATATCATTAATATCTGCATGACAACATTATCCACCAATGACATTACAGTGGCAATAATTGAGGTGGCTTAGGCGGGAGGCCAGGAGAATCCAATTCAATAATAAAGTTCACTTTGTCGTCTGTGCCGTCTTACAATCCAAACTGGGGTGGTGTGGTGAGCAAAAGAATGATGGATTAAACCCAAATCCTTGTGACTGGGGGTGAATGTTTGCATTGTCCAGCATTCCGTCCATCAATTGTTTCTTTTGCACATGTCGCCCTAAGTGGGAAGGGTATGCCCAGACGTGGGTCCCGTGCTCACTACACCACTGGATTCAAGCTAGCCTGGCTGATGAAGGGTGATGCCCTGAAACCGGTCCCAGGATGCTTGTTTCCGGTCCAGGGAGGACCTGGCTTGGCAGTTCGGGCTGGACTGTTCCCACAAGGAACAGGGTCAAGACTGATTTGCTTATGGCTGGGTCCAAACTGGGGTGGTGTGGTGAGCAAAAGAATGATGGATTAAACCCAGATCCTTGTGACTGGGGGTGAATGTTAGCATTGTCCAGCATTCCGTCCATCAATTGTTTCTTTTGCACATGTCTTACAATACCGTGGCATGGTGCATTTACCAACAGCAACATGAGTCATATCAAAAATGAAAACCTGTCATTATTACACAGATCAAGTCTTTCATTGAGTCATATGTAGGCAACAAAGTGAAATAACATGAAGAAAAAGAAATAGAACTAAAACTATAGGTCAATCTCTATATGTAGGCACAAGCCAAAGCGTGCATATCGGTGGAGCATATCAATGGGCATCTCGTGTGCAGCTAAATGGGCAAGGCGGGGGGGGGGGCATCTGGCAGCCAAGAAGGCCTATAAGCATGCAGAGATATAGGAATGCGGGTCCCTAATGGGGGGGGGGGGGCGCATCGAGGCCAGCCTGGTCTCAATTGGTGTCAAATAATCCTGCCACTGAGTGTGAGTCGGCCACGGGGGCACTGTTGCTCATGCAGCCATCGCCAGCTGATTCGTATGATCCGACAGCAGTGCCTTGCGAAGGTCAAGCAACCATGAGTGTATGTTGGGGCCCAGAGGTGCCTTCCAGGTCATAGCTATTGCACGTTTGGCGAGGGCCAAGGCTAGGTCCAGGAACTTGTTTAGACCCTTACAAGAAGCGGTGCACCTCGTAATGCCCAATAAGAAGTGGGCGGGTTGCACCTCTACCTGAGTGTTAACTGCCTCTGTGAGGATAGTGGCTACCAGTACCCCTGAATAACCACACAGGACCAAACCATATGTGTGAATGAGGCCCCCGGGTCGCGACACCTGGGGCATCTGTCTACTGCTGTTGGGTACATGCGTGCTAGCCGATGAGGTGTGAGGTACGTATGATGCAGGTAATTAAATTGGGTGTACTTCAATCTGGCATTAATCGAGATTATTTTTGGGTGGCTGGTGCATTGTGTCCATTGTTTGTCAGTAATAGTTGTGGCCAACTCAGCGTCCCAGTACGCTCGTAGTACTGTCAGCGCGGGTGGATCGTCTAGTCTGAAAGAGATGTAGATGGCTGTTACAGCGCGTCTACCCCGTTCATGCGTCAGTAACGTTTGCAAGAGGTGCGAGGTGGGGGGCTCAATGCGGTCGTTGTCCCAGGTTTGTAGGAAATAGCGTGTAAGCAGTGCATGTAGCAGGAATGATCCCTGTGGCACCCCGTAAGCGTCCACTAACTCCTCAAATGTTTGCAGTTGTGAGTCTGCGAACATGTCTCCCCATGCGTCCAAGCCCCTCTCCCGCCAAGACCCAAGCTCCATGCATCCGTGACAAGCGAAGATGCCCAGGAATATCTCCAACGGTAGGCCATGGGCATATGGATTGGTCCAACCCTTAGGTAGCACGTATCTAAGCCAGTTCCGTCTGGCCGACACCATTAGGACGTTGCCAATTTGTTTCTGGGTCGATGTGGAGGTGCCCGACAACCATTCCAGTAGTACCGGTTGGTCCCGGGATATGGCTGCCGTGATCAGCTCAGCGAGGTTACTTTTAGCCAACCACCGCATTGGCCATTGCAGTTGTGCTGCGGCATAGTAGCGTTCATAATTCGGGGCACCAAGGCCACCGTCCGACAGTGGCAGGTATAACTTACGGAGAGCCGCCCTGGACTTCCCCCCCATATTAGGGAGACCAAAAAGGATTCCAGAGTGTCCGCGGCAGGCGATAAGGAAGTGTGTAGAAGAAGTACAGGAGGCGCGGGAGGACCAGCATCTTGGAAATGGCCACCCGTCCCATGGGGGACAAGGGGAGGCCCAGCCAGAACGGTAGAGTCGACCGACCTCTGGCAATAGCCCGCCCCAGGTTGCCATCAATGATGTCTGTCCCTGAATGGTAGATCTGGACCCCCAGGTATTTGAAGGTGTCGAACGCCCATTCCAGCGGTGTGGTCGGTGCAGCTTGCCTCTGGACTGGCGACATAGGCGTCATTGGAAACACCACCGATTTAGACCAGTTGACCCGTAATACGGAGACCCGTGCATGCTCATCTAAGAGGTCCATTATCAACTGCAGTACCTCAGTCCGGCCGCGCAGGTAAATTAATGCGTCGTCGGCGAACAGCGACACTATGTGCCACCGGCCCTCAGCATGCAGGCCGCACTCCGTTACCCATTGACGCAATCTGCATGCCAGTGGCTCCACTGCCAAGGCAAAAAGTATCGGTGATATGGGGCAACCCTGGCGTGTACCTTGCGCTATCGTAAAGAGCGGGGAAAAGGTGCGGCCCATCTTTACCCTGGCCTGCGGTTTGTGGTACAGCAATTGTATCCACCGCAGGAAGTTGGGGTCGATGCCACACCCGGTTAACACCACCGCTAGATAATCCCAGGACAGTGCATCGAACGCCTTCTCAATGTCTAGAGAGGCTATCCAGGGCATCTCCGCTTCCCCCTTCGCCCATTCCAGTAGCACAAACAAACGACGCAAGTTCAGGCCGGTATTTCTCACAGGTATAAAACGGTTCTGGTCCTCATGAACCAGCAGGGGGACAGCCGCGACCAACCGATTCGCTAGTAATTTCCCAAGGATCTTGTAGTCGACGTTCAACATTGACAAGGGGCGGTATGAGGCCATTAGAGGTGGGTCTCGGCCTGGTTTCGGTAGAACTACTAGTGTCGCTTCTCTCAGGGTGAGCGGGAGTTCGCCCTTCTCGAAGGCGTCGGCATACATACTGGCTAACCGAGGCGTAAACTGTTCAGAGTAGGTGGTGTAAAACTCCGACGGCCAGTCGTCTGTTCCCGGCGTTTCACCAGTTGTCAGTTGCCTAATTGCCTCTGTAATCTCATCTACTGCGATGGCGTCTTCTAGGGAGTCGTAGTGTGCTGGTGTGATTTGCGGGAGTCATACTCCTGTTAGGAAGCCCTGTGTAGAGGTTGAGTCGTGAGCAACGGGGGCTGCATACAGCGCTGTGTAGTAGTCTTAAAAGGACTGATTGATGTCCTCTTGCGTGTTCACAAGAGTCCCGGCGAGGTTGTGGATAGCAGTTATAGGGGGTTGGGAAGAGTCGGACTTCAATAGCCACGCTAGCAGCTTGCCCACTTTATCCCCCTCCTTGTGTCTGTGAGCCAAATATGACTTATAGTCCAGAGCACAGAGGTCGTCAATTGCGCCCTTGTATGCCAGGTGAGCCCGGGCTAAAGAGGGGCCGACCCCAGGGTCGTCGAGGAGGAGTTGCTTGCATCTCTGAATTTCCGATTCATGAGTCTGGAGTGCATCTGTCAGCGACTTTCAGGCGCCATACGTGGTTTTGATGGCATGTCCCCGGAGGACAGATTTAAATGCATCCCACTCCACTCCCACAGACGAGGCTGTGCCAGCATTCGTCGCGAAGTATGAGTCAATGGAACGCGAGAGGGTGGCGCGATATGAGTCAGCGAGCGTGGTGCTCGGCAGGCGCCAGGTCGAGATCCCAGGTTGTCGCGCGCCCCAGGAGAGAGTTAGTTGTAGCGGGTTATGGTCGGAGAGTGCACGTGTCAAAAAGTCTGCCTGCAAGATGCTGTGGAGGGCATTATCTGAGCAGTATATGGTATCTATCCGGGTGTATAAGTCGTGTAGTGTGGAGTAATGCGAGTATGCACGTGTCAGAGGATGCTTGCCGCACCATTCATCGTTGATCTGCATGTTGGAAACCCACTCCTTCATGTGTTGCAACAGTTTAATGGACTGAGCCCCTGGAAGGGAGGGGGGTGGGGGGGGGGGCTGGCCAGAGCGATCCAAGCTAAGATCCTGTACCCCGTTAAAGTCTCCACCCCAGTACATGGGGACCGGGGGATCCACTAATAGGGACGGCGTGAGTGTTTGCAGGAATGAGGCTTGGCCTGAGTTTGGGGCGTATAGGGAGACCAACGACAGTGGGGATCCATTCAGCAGGCCCTCTAAGGTAACAAAACGGCCTTGTGGGTCCACTCTAGTGTGTGTGACCTGCAACGGAGTCCCTGGTGCCACCCAAATAAGTGCGCCCCTAGCGTATCCCGAGTATGTGGTGCCCAGGATCGTGCCTCTCCAGTGAAGCAAGTGTTTGTGCTGTGAGGCGCGTTTCCTGCAGCAATGCAAACGTAATTACGTGACTGCGCAAATACTGGTACACTTTGTGTCGCTTAACACACCCCGCCAAACCCCTCACGTTCCAGGTCAACAGGACATACTCTTCCACTGCCATATAACCAGTTGCAAGGGGGTCGCCCGGCACAGGGCAGGCAACAAGTGTATTGGCAATCCCCCACCCCACCCCTTCCCCCCCACACCCCACCCCCCACATCCACTGCTAAAAGTGTAGAAACAGCCCTCGCTCCCTGCAATGCGTTGATAATTAGAGAGATCGACATTATACAACAGATTCCCCAACGTCCCACCCCAGGCCGCTTTGCCAACGGGCAATTGTCCATTCGCACTAAAATGCAATTCAAAGAGACAAAAAAGAACATAAAACAATTATAAACAATATTGGTGCTCTATCAGCTACTCATCACTCTGGAGGGGGGGCACAGCAGGGCTAGGTGTCGTTGCTGTTGTTCCGCCTCTCATAACTCGGACTGGTGCCATGTTCATGCACACATAGCGTATAGCCCGTGCACTAGGAGCCGTTGTGAGTTCTTGAGATGTTCAGCCCAGTGCGTCTGCAGTCTGCGGGGTGAGGGCCGGTCCGCCCCCCGACAGTGCCTCAAGCTTTGAGGACGTGAGAGGCAATGTTTGATCCATTGCCGCGTCCGAGTCTGAGTCCAGTCTTTGGGAGGATGTGGGGCTACCTGTGTGTTCCGCCATCTTGATGGCTTGTGCACGCTCCTGGGCCAGTTGGGCTTTCGTTGGTCGGCGAAGTCGTCCCTTACCACGTCCCCTGCGAGACTCCACCAATTTCCAGGCCTGTTGAGAGTCCGTCGGTACTGTGGGTGGACCGTGCGCCAGGCCCTGCTGATCCATCCATGTCCACGCTTCCTCAGGTGTGTTGCAGAATACTGTGCCCTCCTTATGGCGGACGCGGAGGCGCACCGGGTATTGCAAGGAGTACTGGATGTCATGATCCCTCAGGTATTTCTTAACTTCCAAGTAGGGGGATCGGCGGCGTTGCACCAACAAGGTATAGTCCGGATAAATATGGACCGTAGAGTTGTCAACTTGCCATGGGCCCGAGTGACCTGCAGTATGTGGTCTCGGTCGCAATCATTGAACAGTCTCGCTACCACCGGTCTGGGGAAGGTGCCCGAACAGGGGGGGCTCCCTGTGCGCACGTTCGATAGAGAAGAACTTCGAGATCTTGCCTTGCAGGATGTCCCGCGAGAACCATTCCTCCAGGTAGAGTTCCATATTGGGGCCCTCCGCTCGTTCAGGAAGACCCACGATGCGCAAGTTATTCCAGCGTGAGCACCCCTCCTGGTCCTTCACGCGAGCTCTCAGATAGTCTACCTCCTGTTGGAGGGATTGCAGTTGGGTGGCCGTCGTGAATACCGTGGGGCGCAATGACTCTAGTGTGGATTTGGACTCCTCCACTCTACCCTTTAGCTTCTTGTGGTCCTCGCGGAGAAATCCCATGTCGGTACTCAGGGAGTCGATTTTCGTGCCTAGGGTGGTTTTGATATTGAGGATCGCCGCCAGCAGCTCATCGAATCTGTGAGAGTGGTCATTGCGGTCCGTTAGAATGGAGGGCTCTGGGCGGGCCGCAGTTTCGGCGCGCCGAGGTACTGGCTCTACCTCCGGGGGTTGTGCCTGGGGCTTCTGCGTTCTAGGTTTACCCATCGCAGCGGCAGCAGGAGGCGGGGGTCCAGGGAGGGGGGTCCACAATGATGAAGGGTGTCGGGGCAAGTACCTATGCGGCGAGTCAATAGGCCCCCAACGGTACTTCTGTAGACACAGGGATACTATGCAAGTCCGCGTGGGAGTGGTGCACCCCGCCTGCTCCTATGAAGGTGAGTAGGTGCAGCGGCAGAGTGTCGCAAAGAACAAGGTTGTAGGTGCGCTTGTGGTGCCGGAGGCTCGTCAGGAGTCCAATTCCCCAGTCAGTGCCGGGGGTAGGCCCAAGGCCACGAGGTGTTATGAATCGGCCGGCGTGCGAGTCCGATACCCCGACAGCATTCCACCTCTATCACCGGGGGGCCCAAATGTACCCAGGTCCGCGCCGTACCAACAACGCTGATATCTTCAAGTGGCAGTGGGCGAGTGGACAGTCTCTAGTAGCTGAAGGGACCAAGGAAGGCGCACGTGCGTAGCTGCCTTTCACTGGAGGCCCAGGCTCAGGTTGGTCGGTGTAGTACAAAGGGGGGAGGGGACGGACCAAGGGGACTGAATCGAGGTGTATACTCTGCCCCCGTTATCACCGCAGGTGGGGCCCCCAATGCCCCTTCACTCGTGCGCCGCTTCAGCGGTTCCTCCGCCTCAAGGCCGTCTAATAAGGTCACACAGCCCAGCGTACCTGCGAGATTGCAGTGTTCCGATGTAGGCAGTGCTCCACTATAGCAGGATCCCAAGCTCACGTGCGCAACTGCTATTGGCTGAGGGCCCAGGCTCAGGCCTGTCAGCGTGATACAAAGAGGGGGGTTCGAGGGGGTTGAATAAGGGTCTTCTCTCTGCCCCCGCTGCCACTGCGGGGGATCCAGTGCCCCTTCACACGTATGTCACTGCGGTGGCTCCTCCATCGCAAGGCTGTCAATTAATGGAGTAGATCGCGCGGCCCAGCGCACCCGCGGGGCCACGGCGCTTCGTCGCAGGCAGCGCTCCACAATGACAGGAACTGCGGTGTCCGCGCCTGGGTCCTCAGCGGGACGGGAGCAGGGCCGGGAGTTGTCACCGCCGCCAGTCAACAGTCACCTCACCTTCGGCCGGAGTCCCGGGCCCCACAGGCTCCGTGCCTGTGCACTTGGCAATTGGGACATCAGCTGCCCCGCAGGTCGCCCAGCAGCACCGGTATGTGCTGGGAGTGCTTCGAGGAAACCTCCGCCGCCGAAGTTGCAGGGCTTGCTAGGTCGAGGCACAAAGAGATCAGGATGTTTCCGGCGGGCACAGAGCGGAGCTTAACACAATGCGACCCCTCTCGCCGCCATCTTGGCCACGCCCCCATGTACATTAACGTTAATGTTAATTATTTATAAAGCAAGCGGTCACCTGTACGAGATGAGAGGACACCGCGCACCAATAGGTTAGTTGTCAAATTATGATCTGTCAAAATAAATGTCTTGAGTAGTTTTCTTAGAGGCTTAATGATTGGTCTCTACTCTTAGGACCACTGGTAGGTCGTTCCATTCCCTGGTGGCAAAATCTGAATGGAAGCGGCTGCCATTATGTTCCCTTTTATAGTGAGGACTGGCCATTTTAGCGCGAGTTGGAACAAAGCAGTCTATTTTGTGTATAGACTTGAAATTTGGATAGGATATTAATCAGTCCAAACTTAAGGGAACCCCAGTTGAAAAAAAGCGGTTGTTTGGAAGCACTTGGGAGCGTGGCTCTGCCTTGTTCCAGAATGACCACCATGGGAAGAGTCCAGCCCGAACTGCCAGGCCCTCCATGAACCGGAACACAAGCACCCCAGGGCCGGTTTCGCCTTAGTTATGGGCTCATCAACGAGGTACAGCTTGGTTCCAGTGACACAGTGAGCACTGGACCCATGTCTGGGCATACCCATGCCACTTAGGGTGGTACATGAAACACACAAAAGGTGATGGGAGGAATGCTTGCAATTTGTCTGACCACTGGCAGCCGCTCAGGGTACCATCCAAACCCATCATTCTTTTTCTCACCATACCACCTCAGTTTGGACCCAGCCATATTCAAATCAGTCTTAGCCCTGCTCCTCATGGGAACAGTCCAGCCCGAACTGCCAGGCCAGGGCCTCCCTGAACCGGTACACAAGCAATCCAGGACCGGTTTGACCCTAATTGGGGCTCGTCAGTTGGGTGTAGCTTAGTTCCAGTGGCACAGGGAGCACAAGACCCACGCATGCGCATACCCTAACCACTTAGGGCAGTACATAAAGAATGATTTGCATATGACGGGGTCCACACTGAGGAGGCATGGGGGGAAAAAGAAAGATGTGTTGGGATGCCACCCCAAGCAATTGTTAGTGGCTAGACAAAAAGCAAGCTTCCACCATCAATTGTGTGTTTGGTGTACAGGAGCCAACAGACAGGCTGCCCAGCCTTGTAGCAGAGCTGGCCTCCCAAGGGCACAAAACTATATCTCAATTGCCCCCACAGAAGGGTTTGGAATATGCCATGGGCCGGCCAGGCCAATCCGAATTCCGGGGTTAACTACCAACAAAGATGAGGATACTTCACCCAGCCGTCCAGATAGAAGGAGTTCTACAACAGCTGCACAAGAGGCCTCCAAAAAAGTACCTGATAGGTACCGTTATAGTGGCAGATATTTTTTCTGCAAAAAAATAGGTAGCCTCCGAAAATCTGGTATAATAGAAGAGACTTTCATTAAAGAATCTAGTTGTCGGAGGTGCTGCAACTCATTCTTACATGAGGGAGCTGTACGTCTTCTCCTGGTACACCTGGTTCCGCACGTAGTCGATGTACACCAGGAAGCTGTGCTGGGCGTGGTGGTAGATGATGTCACAGATGTCGGTGATGTACAGGCTTTCATCCACCCGCTCCTCCAGGTCTTTCAGAAATCTGCACAAGGGAAGGCAAGAGCTTGCATTAGAAAGACAAACATTGGAATCACGCAATTAGATCTAAACATTGATGCAGAAAAAAAACACAAGATTATAGTAGCTCTTGGTGCTTTCAATAACAGAGGCAAGTGGTGCCCACCTCAACCGCACTCATAGGCGGAGGCGGGTGGGCTAACTTGCAAATGTGTAACTTACAAAGGGATGGCCCGTCCTCACAGGTGAACTAGGCGGTCGCCTATGACACAGAGTTAAGACGGGATACCACATTTGAAGAAACAAGCCTAGTTAAAAAAAACAGTTGGGGCTACCAATTTCATGGTTGGAGGTCCCAGTTACAAGCAGCTAGTCTAGGGCCACCTCTGCAGGCGGCACACAGATCTCTGCACTGAGGTATGCTGCAGGAGAGTTACATATAACCTCTGGAGTGACTTCTGCCACAGCTGGGGGTAAGAAGGGTCATCATATCCGACACACTCTGATCCTTACCTTGCACGTGGCATCATCATGCAGTGGGAACAAGAAAGAGCCCGGGATGGGTTATCGACTGTGGAAACAAAGACAATTCCGGACCCCAACCACTAGATGGCGGAATAATGAACAGCATGTGAATCCAGAAAAGGATTCATGCTGCAAAACATGTGTATTTGTAGCGCACATTCACCTGTAGGCATCTTGGCGCTTAATAATGGATGTTTATTGTTACCCAACTCAATGGTACCAAAGGGTAAAAGCTGCCCACAGAGCCCCAGCGACAGCAGAACGACGTGTGCGTTTCCACGTTCTACTACTGGAAAATCAGAGGGATGCGGGGGTCCAAACCCTGCTTTATCCCATGTCTAGATATCTGGTATATGGTGTCTTACCTTCACCTGCTGATCTGCTCTAGGACCATACCGTACAACGTGTGTCCCGCCTGCGTGCAGGAACTGACCTTTCAACCCAACTGCATCCGGTTAGAACAGGACAGTATTGCTCCCATCCAGGGTCCAAGCTTGTTGGTGGCTCCATACACAGCGGGTGGGGAATCCAAGCATTTTGCCCAAGAATCTAATATTCATCCGTCTGATTTTTTCAGTGAATTTCACTCAGTTATAATTTACCTCAATTTTCAGAGCTGCCGTCACGTTTTGGGCATGAAAGTTACAATTAGCAGTGCATAGATCACATACTTCCATTTTATAGGTCACGTATTCTGTTCTAAGCCGGATATTTTGAAAACCATTTAAGTTTTTACCCTTTTTGCTAAGGGCTGCAAAGGAAGCCAAGTGTGAACCTCCAAACAATTGTATTCAACTTTCATTCTGCAGTTATTGTGGCAGCCACTGACCCAAAGGCCCCCTACTGAATTAAATGGAGAAAAAATCACTTACGGACCCACATTATCGAAACCAGACTGATTTTATAGAAACTTTAGAAAAAAAACAGAGAAGCTACAGCAACTTCTGTGGACAGTTTGGCGAAGGTCAGTCTGAAGGAAAAGTTACAGGCTCTGAAAAATAGTCCCTTACTATACAAGTCAGTCATAAGCTGAACTAAAGGGGATATATTCACTCTGGACAACTTAGCAGCTGCCACTGGGAATGGCATCCGTAAGCAATGTGCTGCTTTCCTAACAGAGACCTCATGACATCTGCCCCTCTATTCTGTCAACTTCCTCTTTGTTGCCCCGATTGAACCCTTTAACTGATCCCTCTAGTAATTGTCTAAGATTAGGGCAACTGCTTTGCATCAAAAAAGGGAGGCCTCTGGCTGGTGCCCACCTGAAAGGTTTCCAAGATATACTTAACTGATCACAGATTTCATTCACATAATGTCAATATAGTCTTATAGCCTGCTGCCAAGAGCTATACCGGTTGCTAAAGGCCCTGAACCAGAGTTAAAGGCCAGGGTTGCAGGGGAGGGCCTATAACCGGGCAGAGGGCCATTAACAACCACACACAAAGAAGGCACTTGGATCGTATACAGAACAGAAGGCTGGTGGTCTCTTCATAAATATGGAAGATAATGAAATGGTGAGCACTGGCAGAGGGACGGAAATGCAGCATTCATTTAATCAAGCACTGGCAAAGCCAAAGGCTTTGGAATGTTCTAATAGCCTTATAGCCCTTCTGCCTCGGCTATACCTGTTGTTAAAGGTCCTGAACACTAGTTATAGGCCTGACCCTCAGACGAGGGCCTATAATGAGGGATAGGGCCATTAACAACCAGTATAGTCTGAGGCAGAAGGCCTGTATGACTATTAGAACATTCTACCCACTGAGGGTAGAATGTTCTAAAATATAAAGGGAGCAACATGTAGACAAACATTGGAATGTTGAAGCTCCGGGCTTACACCAGCCATTATTATCCTGGAGTCACTCCATTGCCTTTAATGGAGCTCTCAACATTCCAATGTTCTAATTAATGTTACGTGCTTTAGCAGTTCTATGCATGCATTTCTCTTTGTGGGTCAGGCCTACAGCCAGCTTTAGCTGCCTGGCAGTCTCATGTATTCATAATATTTCCATAAATAAAGATACATAAACAGAGTGGGTTTAGGTCAGCACTCTTCATCCTCTGCTCCATTCACATTTTGTTTCTGCTCACCACTTCATACAGTATAGGGCGACGGCTCAGCCCTCTTCAGGTATTGGCTCACTTGTCTCGCACTGTGCGTGAATGAACTTTTCCTGATCACATCTGCATGTGCGCCCAAAAAGTAGCACAATTCAGAGCCAGGTGAGCCAATCTCTCCTTTTATTTCTGGTCTTACTCTTCCTCTCTTCCTTTTCAATTTTAACCTTTTAATTTCCATTGCACTACTTGCAAAAAATGTACAACTAAAACATTGCATGCTTGCCAAGGCCTATGGTTTTGCCAGTGCTTGTTTAAATGAATGCTGCATTTTTGCCCCTTTGCCAGTGCTCACCATTTCATTATCTTCCATCTTCATGAAGAGACCCACTAGCCTGATGTTCTGTATAAGATCTAAGCACCATCTTTGTGCGGGTTTACAAGCAATTTTCAGCTTCCCCGCTGCCAGAATGGATGCTTGGAACGCTTTTGATTGATAAAGTGATACATTCTATTATTGAGGCACTTAGTATAGTGCAAGCACACAGGGCATTAGGTGAGGCCAAATTAATATACTTGGGCTATTGCACTGTGTAGAAGGCATAAGTCTAGGATTGTTAGTGGCCTACATGCAGCACCTAAGAAATATGTAAACTATTGCATATAAGTATGTTTACCAGACCAGTCTTGGTGCAGAGCGGCTAACCAACATGATCAGAAGCAGTAAACTAGGGGTGCCAGGAGTTGGCGGGCCGATGTTTAATGTACACGTCAACATATATTCAAAACGTAAACCATGAACATACTACATCCGGTCAATGCTGTGCCCGCCGCCCTGGGCTGACCTTTCGCTGACCTCCTTGACCTTGAGGATGTTGGAGAAGAGGATCTTCTTCTCTCGGATGATGATGGCGTCGTCCAGTTCCCTGCAGTCCATGAAGTGTTCGGTGAGGACTGACAGCGAACGCAGGTAGGAGGCTTCTGACGTCAGGACCTCAAACATGCTCTGCAACGAGGAGGGGACAAGAGGTGGTATGAGGGATCCAGACATGTTAGCGGGTGATATTCAGTAGCTGGAGCATGGCTTTCATGATCATTCGTCTTTCAGCAAGTAACAGAAGGTGGATACTCAAGCGGCAGTTCTACCCAATAAGTCTATAACGCCTTTGGAAGATTTCGAGTCTCACTTAACACTTTTCTCCCACTGGTTACCCTTTCTAGTTCCAATTCTACTACCTCAACGTGCACGTTTTAGGGGAATTAAAAACGTTCCTTTTTACATTTCAGAAACCTCATACATTTAACAACCTTCTCAGAGGTGACGCTTCCTCCATTTTAGGGTGTAGAACAACCTTTGGCTTGAAAGACAAATACCCAGCTGGTAATCCAGTCCATGGCAATGAAGTTGACTAACACTCATTAAGGAACGCCTACTAGCCTGGCATGTGATCGTGGTACCTGCCTAAAGTTAATGAAAGAAATATTTGGTAATATAGGGAGGGGTGTGGAATTTTATAAAATGTCTACCTACCAAGGGACAAGATGCTTCAGAAATCTACTTGTCCTGTAAAAGAACCAACTTGTCCCTTTTAATGCCATACAATGAGGTGGGAAATTATAGCACAGTTCTCATTGTATGAGAGTATGCTGATTTTATATGAGATTATTCTAATATTATATCATGGTTTGAATTCCCACAAGCCTCTGATTTTCCCACATGTTTCAAATTTACATACATGGGCTCTAAGTAGGTGGTAAGGGGTAGTTCTAGGGCTGAATGGCCTATGAACCTGTGCACACCCAACAAATTGCATGTTGAAGGGTATTCACCTACTCTGCTACAAGCTTTTTCCACACTAGTAAAGATTGGAAGTTTACTCCTGACAAAGGCAGGAGTAGAACTTTTACCAGGGTGGAGAAAAAAAGGGGGTGTAAAAAAAAGTGAACTTTAAATCGAAAAGCAGATTTTCACATGAGTAACTATAATATAGCATATTTATTTGTAAATCACATGTTCACCTTAGGGTCTCTTGGCACTGAAATAACGTTTATTGTTACCAGTCTCAATGGTACTCTCCTTATTGACCTTGGAAGGATGAAAAGCTAAGTAGACCTCTCAGGATTCAAACCTGTAACCATGCATATTTGCTCATGTACAAATGAAATTCACAAGGATTGTTAGTAGTATGATTTCCAGGCATACTTCAATAAACTTTTGCGAATTCATGAAAACCCTAACTTATTTTCATGTTGCTCATTATAGTTTTACACCGATTCGCCCCCTTTTTTAAAATATTGAAATGCTTCAAGCACATTTTCCTAAAGCATGCCTCAGAATAATGGCATCTGAAGTTCAGTTCAGCAAAAAACCTTTTTTTAAGTTGAAATTCTGTATGTGCACATTTTAAAGCAACAATCGCCAATCTTGCTTTCCTTTCAGGCTTCTGCATATAATCTGGGAACATTCTGTGAGCACTACAAGTAGCCACAAATTGCTATTTTTTGCAAACTTGTGTATGTGTTTTTGTGCAGACCCTTTGCCAGTAATGCAAACTGAGCTCACAGCTTTGCCATACAGCGCTGACCCTACGCTGATTTGCATTAATGAATCACATATACAAGTTTAAACCATTTACGCATATAAATACAAATCTTGCTTTAGTGACAGACAACCCTTTCACAGATCAGTACAATAAACTGGCAGCCAAAAGGTTTGTGATTCAGGGGGCTTGGCCTACTTGTCCATCGGACAAAGTGAACATGAAAACTTGTCCTGGAACCCAAAACAATATGTCCTGGGCATAGAGCGATAGGGATTCCACAGCCCTGGACAGGGCTTGTAGTCAAGACCGAGACATGCACCATCTGCAAATTACAGATCCAAGAATCATGTTACGCTTCAGTGAATCATTAGTGTCTCTTCTTAAAAGTTCCCTACCTATACTTCAATTGGCACAATGTTTCCCCTAGTTTACATGTCAACACCACTCTTAAATAATCTGCTTTCCACACTACAACTCTCCATGGCCTCCCCCTTTCTCTCACAAACATTTGCCTCAGAGGTTACAATCCTCATACTTACCGCCAGTGCCACTCAGGCTTCACCTCCATCTGGGACATGGAGTTGTTCTTTCTTGGATACAAATGTAAGCTTATCAGGGCTAACAAAAAGAGTGGGACCAACAGGAATAGGTTTCCAGGTTGGGGAACACTCGGCAATGGTTGTCCCACATATCTTGAGTGTAAAAACATGGACACCATGCTGGGGGCTGCCATCTTTTCAAACTCAAAAGTGTTTCTTCATTGTAGATTGGTTTCCAGGTCATAGGCATGAATGAGTTTGGGAACCGTCATCAGTTTTGCTTATTTCTAGTTTTTGATGAGAGATTTTTAAATAGATCTCAGGAATGCCATTTTTACTGATTTTTGAGATACGCGAGTGGTGGGTTTGTTTGATATTTTCTCTCTAGTCAAATTTTATTATCACCGAGGCTCTACTATGGGACACTCCGCAACAGATTACATTACATTGTGACTCTCAGATCATGTTCTGGCTCGACCCGATGGATCTCTGATGGACGCAGAGCCAAAACATTGCAGTGGGCCCAAATCTATGGCATGTGTCTCATCTAAAATGATGTGCCCACACCTTCAAGGCCATAAAAACTCAAAATGGCTACCATCTACACCATGCACTGACTTAGCGGGTCTAAGCCGGACCATCAAAACGCTCCTTGGTCAGGCACCATGCTACCTCACTATTGCACGCATGCCGTACCAGCTGACCAGACACCGAAGCAGAGACTCCCATTTCCAGCTGGTCGCCACCACTCTAGGTTAATTCACTTTCAGAGACAAGCTCCTGCAACCTGGAATTCTTAATTGTTCTCTTCCCCTTAAACTTGATGTTTACCTTTTCTGGACTCTGGTCCACACGGTTATCCTCATATTCCCCATGCATGTAGACGGTCTGGTCAAGGCCATCTAGCACAATTAATCAGTTAATTTGCTCTCTGAAATCTATTGTAAAAGAACCTGAATCGTGACTCTGTGTTCTTGCCCTTGTTCAGCTTACCACTGCTCTTAAACCAGGTTTGCGCTCTAGAACTAGCAGTACATGCATACAATCCATCTTTGTTTGACGCTTGTCTCCAGATATTGTGCACCGGTGTCATTAAACGCGGACTGTACACAAGGGCAGAGCAGTCGCAGTTACCTCTTGCATTTTGCGCTCATCTAAGCTCATCTGATCCAAGATGCCACTTTCCCGGACAGCGGGCAGCTCCTGCCACAGGGTGTTCTGTGGGGTGATGGACCTCCGGCTCCTGGGAGAGTTCCCGCCATAGTCTGAGGAGGTGGGTGACCTCTCGTAGTTGACATCGAAACTGGTGATGCTGCTGTTTCGGGGCACCGTCTGCCGCTTGATCTCCTTCCGAATGACCGCCTGCCGATATGTTTGGTACAAGGGCTCTGAGAGAAAGTAGGAAAAAAGAGGACATCTCAGTAATTTGTAAGACACAAAGGAGCCTACAGATGCCTGCCTTGGCCATTACTGCCGTTGCGCTATGACACAGCTCTGCAGAAGCACCTCAATTCCAACTGTTGAAACTTCTGCCCATTGGCCTGAGCACAGTAACAACAGACCTCAAACCCGACCTACAGCACACACATCAGTTGCTTAAAAATAACAACTCCAGATGTATAGAGCATACAGAAAAACAATGGTCCTAGACTTATGTTAAATCTTAGTTGTCTGAAGCAATCATAGACAGCATAGGGTACATATACAGTTTAATTCAATAATGTACCATTAACTTATTTAAAACACATTCAAATATATCCTCAAAATCCAAAAGAAATCCAAAAAGGGCACACACAATTGTTTTTATGTGACTCGTATTTTATTCGGTCACTTTTCATACCATTTTATCATATTCAATGTTCAAAACAGAGGAGTGGTTGCTCCAAGGGAAAAAGTGAAGAAAGAAAGTGCTCGTGAAGTAAGATAGAATATATAAGAGGGAGATCCAATCAAGAAAAACAATGATTCATCATTATTTACATTACAATCTCATTAGTAAAACTGGTCGTGATTCATGATTGCACCAGTTCTACATTGAGAGCCTGTCCATTAGTTAGTTCATGGTTAATCATTTTGTTATTTCTCAAAAAATGCGCAAACAACGTTTGTCTGTAAGCAAGTAGGGCTGGGATAATAACAGGTACAGGCCCCGAGTAGGGGAGAGTGTCGACGTTTCGACCCTAGTGCAATGAGGGCAGTTTATATCCTCTGCAAGCGGGTCTTCCTCAAGACAGAAAGGAGGGATGCGGGGAGCAACTGATCATGGGTGATGCACAGTTAAAGTGCCGCCCCTGGGTATAGATATAAAAGTCCGCAATAGAATTGCGGCTTGGTAACAGCAGTTTACCTTCAATTAATGGGTGAGAAAATCGCCCACAGCGTCTTAATACATCATCTTAGCATGGCCCGGGGGAATCCAGCTGGTCTGCTCGAGCGTCGACACTCTCCCCTACTCGGGGCCTGTACCTGTTATTATCCCAGCCCTACTTGCTTACAGACAAACGTTGTTTGCGCATTTTTTGAGAAATAACAAAATGATTAACCATGAACTAACTAATGGACAGGCCTCAATGTAGAACTGGTGCAATCATGAATCACGACCAGTTTTACTAATGAGATTGTAATGTAAATAATGATGAATCATTGTTTTTCTTGATTGGATCTCCCTCTTATATATTCTATCTTACTTCACGAGCACTTTCTTTCTTCACTTTTTCCCTTGGAGCAACCACTCCTCTGTTTTGAACATTGAATATGATAAAATGGTATGAAAAGTGACCGAATAAAATACGAGTCACATAAAAACAATTGTGTGTGCCCTTTTTGGATTTCTTTTTGGATTTTGAGGATATATTTGAATGTGTTTTAAATAAGTTAATGGTACATTATTGAATTAAACTGTATATGTACCCTATGCTGTCTATGATTGCTTCAGACAACTAAGATTTAACATAAGTCTAGGACCATTGTTTTTCTGTATCAATTAGTACCCAGGTCCATTGACTTTTGTGGGTTACCCCATTATATCTTAATGGTCAGATGTATAGAGCAGCATAGCTCTGCCAGATTATAATATTGACACAGGGAATCATGCATAAAAAGTGAATTACAAATCGGAACACCCAGAGATATAAGGGGTTGTGACACAACCGCCCACCTCAGATGCAAGGATTTTTTTTAACCCAAGGCAAAAGGATAATGTGCTGTTCAGGAACTCTCTTTTTCCTCACTTAAAGGCCATATTTAAAGCCTCTTGTGGCCACCTGCAGCTTTCGTGGGGCCATTTGTAATGACCATAAGACAGCTGCCTACAACTAGCAATGGAAATGAAGCCAGCGCCAACACC
Organism: Calotriton arnoldi; assembly: GCA_963921515.1. Classification (NCBI taxonomy): domain Eukaryota; kingdom Metazoa; phylum Chordata; class Amphibia; order Caudata; family Salamandridae; genus Calotriton; species Calotriton arnoldi. Next base: position 1,626,506 of record CAWUFW010002417.1, read on the forward strand.
CTCAGACCACAAATTCAAACCCAGTACTGGCATCAATGTCTCAGTCTAGCTCTGTCTGGGCCGAAATGTCTATTTCTTCTTCCGAGCATGCAATATCATCCTACGCAAGAGTTCTGGAACAGTCGTCTCCTTGGAAAAGCCACTCGCAACAGTACCCACCTACAGTGGCATCTGAATGAGATCTCTTATTGAGCTATTAAGCCCCTTCCATACACCCGACCTCTCAAGAGACCAAAGATTTTGGGACACTCTCTTTGGGCTAGTGCTGTCCCTGGATAGGAGATGTTTATTGCCTCACACCCACCTCAAGGGTGCTACACTGACACACAGTAAGACTAAATCTCATAGGTAACCAGTAAAGGCATCAGTGGCACAGCAGAGTTCAATAGGCTCTTATGGCAGGGGTGGGCCAGATTATTTGACAACCAGAGCTCAACGTCCTTAATAGTCCAAGAGTCGGCTAGTCGGTAAAAGTACGGCGCTTGCTTCCATAACAAAGATCTCTCTACTGCTGATGCACCTTGCCATGGTATTACGCTACCCATTCTCTTGATTCTTACTACTGCAGGCCACACTGTTGTAGTCTATTCACGCCTTCAAACCTACCATCCTGCAGGCGGGACTCCCAATCAATGGATTTCGGAGAGGTTATAGCGGGAAAGCTGAAAAGCATGGAAAGAGACAAAAGTTCATTATTATTGCAACTTGACTGATCTAATAAAAATCATGCATACTGCAACTTCAAGTTGGGTGAGACTAAGTGCTGCTTTAAAAAATAAATCCCACCGCGGGCATCACTTATTAAAGAGATCTAGCTTTAAAATCCTATATATGTCATGTTTCTTTTAGGGCTACTCCACCCTTATGCAAATATCCTTTCTACAAATCCAACCTTTAACAAACACCATTATCTGTATTTGTTCGACTACTCACACGTCTTTACAAAAAACATTGAACATAGGTGAAGGAACACATAAGAACCGACAGAGGAGTGCATAGATCAGCATTAGGAGGAAGGGCATTTAGGCAGAACATTACATATAAGTACTTAATGGCATTTGGGTGGGCACATTGTCCTGCTGCATGTTTCACAAGGGTCCAATATTTGCCCCGGTGGGAAGAGACCCCGGGTTCAGTCATTTATGGTTCCTTTGATGGTCAATTAGTTGAGTGATACGGGCTGATGTGCCTTGTTGAGTATTCCTGGCTGAGGAGGAGCACCATTCAGGCCTGTTACAATCGTCCTCAATTCTATTGGAAGCCTGATCCCATGCAGGGATCCCAGGCCTGGAAATACATTAGTATTGAGGATTCAACAATGTGCTTGATGGTAACCAGACATTGGTGAGATGAGAAAAGCAGGAGGTTTGCATCGCAGAGCAGTACGGACGGAGTGACTTATAAACGGCTACTCATGTGTTTAAAAGAACTGTATTACTAGCGTCACAATGAAATCACTATTCAGTTTCTAAGCAATAACATACATCTGACACCACTGCTAATCGGGTAAATTTGATCCATCAAGGGTAATATACGACTTAGAACACTGGGAAGTTCTACTCTATCAATAAATAAACATACTTGCCCATAAAAGAAATACGTAGAAATGTGAACTAATGTTGCTATTGAGGTATATATATATATATATATATATATATATATATATATATATATATATATTAGCTGGTCTTTAAACAATAATCCCATCATTGACGGGAAATAATTTACAATAACGTCTTAACAACTCATGCCCTTGCAATGTATATATATATGTATATATGTATATATATATATATATATATATATATATATATATATATATATATATATATATATATATATATATATATATATATATATATATATATCACCACACTCCGCGTTTCCCTCGCAGCAATCCTGCCACAACATATATATATTTTATAGGGCGAGTATGGTTTTTTGGGTGACAAGCGTAATTTTAGGGTAAGTATGAGTTTTTGGGTGGTAAGGTTATTTTTAGGGTTTAGGGTGGGTATGGGTTTTTTGGTGGCAAGGGTATTTTTAGGGCTTAGCGTGGGTATGGGTGTTTGTGTGGCAAGGGTAATTTTAGGGTTTAGGGTGGGTATGGGTTATTGTGTGGCAAGGGAATTTTGTAGGGTTTCCGGTGGGTATGGGTTTTTGTGTGGCAAGGTTAATTTTAGGGTTTAGGCTGGATATGGGTTTTGGGGTGGCAAGGGTATTTTTTAGGGTTTAGGGTGGGTATGGGTTTTTGTGTGGCAAGGGTAATGTTAGGGTTTAGGGTGGGTATGGATTTTTGGGTTGCAAAGGTATGTTTATGGTGGGTATGGGTTTTTGTGTGGCAAGGGTAATTTTAAGGCTTAGGGTGGATATGGGTTTTTGGGTGGCAAAGGTGCTTAAATAATCAGCCCTTCCAACAAATAGTTAAAAAATAAAGGCGGTCTAGGCCTATGTTTGGTTAGCTACTGCGTGCCTATTTTCATAAATGCAATAGCTACTCATAAGTAACGTATGTGTGTCATGATGTTGTAATACCTACACATATGTGTCGCATTAATGTTCAATGAAGCCTTCTACCATACCCAATATGTTCAGGGTTTGAAAAAAGTATAGAATTTCATTTTTTTAATTCTTTTTCTTTTTTTTAAAAATAAACAACACCCTTAAATTGAACTGCATTTACCTGGTTCCTCCTTTGCCAGTCCCACATGGTCGCCTCCGTCTGCAAACGCAGGTCTTAATTACCAAGAGTCTCTCTGTGCACGTCTCCCTGATCATAAGAGCAGCTTCTCGGCATCTCTGTATCTCCCCTTCTTCAAACCACAATTATACCTTGAAAAGGAACTGCCTCTATTGTTTTATTCAGGAATATCCTTCACCCTTGGGTTCTGGCCCACATGAGCCACTTAACTGAACAATAACGCATGACTTCCAATTCCCTAGCGTGCCAATGAAAAGAAATCTTATAAAAATAAATTGGGGATGCGGGGGGCTATCTAACACTTAAAAATGTGGATGGTAAAGTGATGCCTCCTTAATGTGTGGGATGCTACGGACTTGGTTCGCATGGAGCAAATTTGGATATCTTTGGGCATGATAGTTGCTAAACGCTTGTGGGGGCTGGGTCCGCACCACTTCTCAGAGATAGGAGGAGAGACATGCATTGGTGTATGGTGACGGAGAAGCTGGTCTCCGAGAGCAGGGGGCGTCCTAAGAAGTGGGAGAGGGTCTGGGGCAGGTGGAATGTCCACAGAGGGACTCCATGTGCTGCCCCCATCAGTGTGTCTACTGAGGCATTAATTCCAAGTTGAGATGTATCGATTGTACCCCTGAATTGGAATGTACCGAACTGTCACAAATGACGATGAAGGAAGCACGTACGTCATGTTTCGAAACCTTATTTGTCTGTATTACTACTGTGGTGTATTTGCAATTGATTGGATCGCTCAATGTTCAATAAAAAGAGGTTATTAAAAAAAATGTAGAAGGTACTGACCTGTCCGTCTCTGAAGCGCCATCGAAATCCTGCCTCGTGGGTTCACTGGAGTGGGTTTCACATTCTCCTGAAAATAGAACAGGCATTACACAAATATTATCTTTAAACGTTTACACACATATATATAGAATAACACATATTCAGATTAGCACACAATCAGCATAAGGCAAGAGTGTGTGATAGGCAGCGCCATAAAAAGGCTTTGAGGTTTCAGTGGCACGGTGACCTGAAGCCTCGGCTTGTGTTACCCTGTAATGTAATCTGTGGCGTGATTTACTACATGTCCAGGATTCCACAACAATTGCTTGTGTATTTTCAGCGCACTGCAAATGGTTGTACAGGCATAAATAGACACATCAGCTGACTAGTCCAGGTTACGCAGATGATGACACTGCGGTGTAAACAAGCACACTTGCCCAGACGAGCAGTTGAAATGTGCTTCACAGGCCCATGGCGACAAGTGATTATGATGCTGAGACAGGGACGATTACATGTCAAGCAATCCCTTTGACACCTTCTGAGGTCATTGGACTAGACCATCAAGGAGAACATTATGCTGCAGTCTGTTGAGGAGGTAAAACTTGTACGGCGAACCTAGCACGTATCGCACCAAGAGTCCAGTGGCCTAAAATCTGCCGTTACCGTCATTAAACCAAGGATTCTGCAGGCCGGAATCTGCGGATACTATCAATAAACCAAAGAACCTGCAGCGTGGAATCGGAGGTTACCAACAATACACCAAAGAACCTGCAGTGTGGAATCTGCCGACACCAACAATAAACCAAAGAACCTGCAGCGTGGAATCTGAGGTTACCAACAATAAACCAAAGAACCTGCAGAGTGGAATCTGCTGACACCAACAATAAACCAAACAACCTGCAGCGTGGAATCTGCTGACACCAACAATAAACCAAAGAACCTGCATTGGAATCTGCTGACACCAACAATAAACCAAAGAACCTGCACCGTGGGATCTGAGGTTACCAACAATAAACCAAGGATTTTGCAGGCCGGAATCTGCTGATACCAACAATAAACCAAAGAAGCTGCAGCGTGGAATCTGAGGTTACCAACAATAAACCAAAGAACCTGCAGCGTGGAATCTGCTGACACCAACAATAAACCAAAGAACCTGCAGCGTGGAATCTGCTGACACCAACAATAAACCAAAGAACCTGCAGCATGAAATCTGCTGATACCAACAATAAACCAAGGATTGTGCTATCTAGAATCATCTGTTATCAACATTAATCCCTTAACCTGCAGCTTCGAATCTGCTTTTACCGATAATAAGCATGGAATTTACTATTCCCAGTATTCAACCAGCAAATGTTACCTGTAACCTGGAATCTGCTGTTGCCAACAATAAGCCTACGAACCAGCGGCTTGGAATCTGATGTTATCTACGATAACCACAGGAACAGCTATCTGGAATCTGCTGTTACCACCATTAATCTGCAGCCTGCAGCCTGCTACTTCCAATATTAAATTCGGCACCTGCTGTTCTCAACATTAATCCTGTATTAAAATAGTTAACAAAGCCTGCATTGTTCTGTCATCAACGATAAAATAAGGAGTAAGCAGCGTTGAATCTGCCATCACCAGTATTAAACCAGGAACCAGAAGTCTAGAAAATTGTCGTGATGTGCATGTGTCTGTTGCTAGTGCCGATTTGTTAAAAGATCCACCATAGACCACCGAAAGTGCAGTCGGCTCCCTTTTAAACAAAACAGTGACATCAGCTCTTGACCACTGATCCCTCAAATCCTGAAGGACCACCAATCTACCTACCTAGGTTAACAAAGGGGATCAACAAAAAATCTTCATGACATGCAGGGGGGGGGGGCTGGAAGGGAACGGTGGCGGAGGGGGAGCAGGGGGTATTAAAGAAAGGTCGCAAGCCACCGCCTCTCCTCCGTCCTCTCGGTTTTCCTGGCAGGATCCAGGCTCCCAGTCTCCTGTAGCCAATCACAACGCTGCTGTCACCAACATGACAGCAGCATCATGATTGGTCTGAGCAGCCTGGTTCGGCGCTCAGACCGGGACTCGGAGCCTGTGTATGTTCTCCACCCAGGCCGGGCAATACAGCTGGGTAGAGAACATGCTACGTGCACATGACGGTTTGGCCTGCCCAAGACGGCCGGCCAAACTGTCATGAGCACTTTTGGTGCACCAACAACTCCTCCCTCTGATGCGAGCCAACCTCGCTCCGCCCTAACCTGGCTCAATTATACTAAGAATAAAATTATAATAACGTTCTGCTATTATCATTTTATTTTTCCTTTGCGCTGCTCATAGAGCAGTGGGGCGACGCTCCTTCACCTTAGCGGTGGAGCCGCCGCTGATGAGATGAAAAAAAAGGATAAGACCTTGATTGAAAAATTGAGAGCTTTTGGAGGAATCGCTGTGCTGCATTCATGCCCAGGAAGCGGAAGCATGCCATCATCAATGCTAACAAGGGATGCTTGCACTTGTAGATCACAACTCTGCATGCTCACCCAAAGAATTTATCTTAATCTAGGACCTGGTGGCCCCAAATCACTAAAGCGCGTCCCAGCATGTCCTGTTTTTCGTAACTAGATTGATATTATTAGAGCAAGGATACCATCAAAAATTCTTGCTCTTACCTTATCTGCCTGAGAAAGACATCACTGAAAGAAGCTCTTGCTTTAACTCCCTCAGCAAGAAGCAGTTAAGAAACTTTAACAATCAGCCCATCCAACAAACAGTTCTAAAACAGAGGAGTGCAGCTCCCCATGATTCACTGTGTCACCAACTTCATCCACACATCCCTCTCCACAAAATTCTCCGACTAACCTCATATTCACAGTCATCACACAGAATCCGAGCAAGGCAAACACGAATGTTGGGTCTCTTCTGCATCACAAAAGTCTTGGACTCCACGGTACGCACACAACTCTCCTACCGCTTGGAAGTCAAGAACCTACTGCGTACCTTTCAGTCACTAAAAACACTACCACCATGCGAAAGAAGTCCCGCTCCCCTAATGCCAGGCATGCTACACTCATTCTACCGAATCACTAGCAACATTTAAGAATAAAGAGCATACATTGTTGACTGCGTGTCTTAAAGCTTGCGTTGGTATTGTATGGACATCCTTGCCTAGTGCATATCTCTTCGCTAACTAAACAACAAGTTCAAGTCCTTTAATCTCTAAACCCACGTCCATCAACGGTAGTGTTCCCCAAGAATCCGCCCTCTCGCCCGTCCTCTTCAATTCGACATGCTTCTGAGGATCAGCATTCTTGAAGCCAACCACATGGGATCTCACGAATTGGCCAACAATACCCAGGTCTACTTTAGGCTGGAAGGAGGTATGGAATATACCATCATATGGCCAGTGCCTAAAAGACATTCGTCATGGTCAGAAAACGGGTGTCTTGCTTACTGGCGCAGTTGACCCTTCCCTTTTCTGTTCATCTAGCCTGAAACCTTGGGTCCACCACCGACACCTGTGAAGAAGAGGTGTCATTTGGATGTAATCTTTGGTGGTAAACTCTCCCTTCCTTTTTCAAACCAATTCTACCACAAAATGCATTCTTACAGCATTATTGGATATTGCGTTTGCGACAAACACCTCACAGAATTGCACTGACATTAGCGAGGGTAATCTCTAGGCGTGTATAATGCAAAGTCATTTACACCAACGTCTTGCTGAGAACCCTCTTCTGGTTTCTAGGACTACCAGATTGGGCAGCGTGGCTCATCTTTGCACGAGCCACCGTGATCATATCAAACTGGCTCTGAAACCTCCCGATGGCTTCTTCTGAAGCCACAATCTCAGTTCAATACCACTTACATCATTCATAGGGCAACTCACAGCCACACTCTAGAATCCCACTTGAAGATATTCTGGGCCCTATGAAACATCCAGATGCTTAAGGTAGGTCTGCAACGCGAAATAAATGAGCTATCCAACCATTCAAGACACTTAGAGGCAGATCCATACATGTTCAGGGCACTTCACTGCGGAAAACCCTCCCTGTACATGTGTGACTTGAAGGGTATTTCCTCAAGTTCCACAATGGACTGAAGACCCACCTCTTCAGAATGCCTCTGACTAGGAGCCACTGTTTAAACCTAGATCCACTAAAACTAAGTCACATAAAGACCTCAACTCCAAGACACACTACAGCTGCACAGACACACAATACCAGGTGGATTGTGCTTCGCCATTTTCTCGATCCTCCATCAAGTGTTCAGCAACGCACATCCTTCACAACCGGCCTCAAGGTGGTCTCGAATGGATACACTGCCACCTAATCTCACTTTGCCTGGCTGCTAGGCTAACCCTCCCCTCTTGCAGACCTCAGTTTATCTAGTTCTATTATACAGTGCATTTTCTGGCAAATTGAGAATTTAACATCTCTGGACCTCACAGTTCTTTGGTGCTGTGGGAGCTGCATCCTTTGTTCAAGGTGCTCTGAGACGACCACCAGCTGTCTGCAGCACTTTACAAAACTATAAATAAATTAATAGAAATGCTTCTCTTCTGGGGGAGGTCTGTGGTGAAAGCAGATTCCCTTGTAGATTATTAGAAGATTAAATGGCTTCCTTTGCTGTTCCTTTGCCCTCAAACGCAGAGCAGTTTCTTATTTTTACTTCCAGGAATACGTGCAAAGCAGCTATCCTCAAAAGCCAGGCCCAAAACAAGCGTAGGCACCAGGAAGTCAATCAGGATGTATACGTCAAGCTGTCACAGCTGTGGTATGGACTTTTCCTTCGGTGTGATTAGCAATGGTTGTTTACATGCACTGGCATCAGGAAATTACATTGAGATTGGAATGTCTGCAAACAATAGGATCTGAAAGGACCAGTGAGCGCCTTAAATATAGGAATGGGATTGGAAGAGGAGGATTAGCACCGCCCCCTTTCAGCGAGTGGAGCACGTTAGGCTTCGATTAAAGGTAAGCACGGAGGGACCACAAACTATAATGTAATTCGTCCACACAATCTGGTACTGGTTAAAAGTTACATTTTCTGCATAAGCGTAGAACTTACTACCACTACTATGGCATCTTAGCCCATTGCCTTTCTAGGAGCCATTGATCGATGGTGTCTGTTGGAGTTTGTGTGTATGAGAATAGCAGAGTTTGTACAATATGTAGTTCAGATGTGCGTTGTGTAGGTCAGTGTGGAAGTAAATGTTCCTCTTCTAGAGGAGAGATTTACACATCCTACCAGGTAATTCCAGGATCCCGGGGTACAGGAATGATTTGGAAGGTTTGCATTTTCCAGTTGGGTTCTCCTTCGACATGGATGGTTATCTGAGATCTTGTGTTCTAAAACCGCATAATGTGGGTGTCAGCCGGAATACTGTCTCACTTCAGGTCTCCGATCGCCGACAACAAAGGCATCTATACTCAATGTTGTTGAATAGTTAATACTGCTTTTGAAGACTCTGATGTCGGTCTGCACTCTCGCCCCAGGCACAAGCAGCTGTCTGGAACCTCCCAGGGGTGTATGCATGTCTGGATGCACTCTCACAGCACCGGTCTCCAGTCTGTGTTAGGAATCGGTCTCTGGTTGCCTCAGGGAAGCTGTCTCTGGCTGCCTCAGGGTGGAGTATCGCTCTAGTTGTTGGTTGCGTCAGGATGCGATGTTAGTCCAGTTGTCTCTTGGTTGATTCCACATGATATATCATTTCAGGTGTGTCTCAAGTGTCCAGATGGAGTCTCTCGAGGGGCTGCAGGTGGGCCCGTACTGCGTCAGGATGGAAGATAGGTCCGTACAGAATCAAGATGGAGTCTCACCGGGGACTCTAGACAGGTTGGAGTCTCTCTTCCGTTGGCTCTTAGTGGCACCTGGAAGCTGCCACACTGCAGTGATCTGTTGGCTGCATCAGGTAGAAGTCTCCCTCCAGCTCCCTGCCGACTGTGCCCGGATGGAGTCTCTCAGAACTATTTCCAGCCAGCTCACATGGCCAGCAGTCTTTCCCCAGCACCTCACCTCCCGTCAAGAGGTTTCAGACTGAAGTTTTCGCAGCGCTATTTCCGTGATGCATGGATCTCGAGTCTCACGTCTGCTCTGAACAGCTCTCTCCAGGGCTGTACTCCTGCCAAGAGGGCCCCACCCGGCTCAGTTCCCACCCTATCTCCAGGGCATTGAGGGATCTGCTCAGTCATGTTTTGACTCTGCTACACCCATGGAGGGCCTGAGAAACAGGTCTACAGACCCACCGCAGCGTCAAACCAGGGCCTTAAGATGCGGCTAGGATCATCGTCGCTACAACGGGTCCCACTTCTGCCCCACGCTAAAACGCAGCAGAAAGGAGCTTGGGAGCACACTTACATTCCTGATTGACCAACAGGAATCAAGGTGCTGATTCAGAATTCCAGCAAGTGTTTCGTATTCCAGTCAGTTAATGAGGATTAGAGTCCACTGCCGAGGGCTATACCAGTTGTTACATGCCCTGTACTAGAGTTACAGGCTCAACCCAGAGGTGACTGCATACAACAAACGAGAGAAGGCCTGTAACTCTTAAAATAACGAGGGAGACATGGGAAGAAAAAGTAGGGGAAACATTGAAATACCGGAGCAATATCATACCTACCAACTCACACGGTGCTACCGTGTGTCACACGATTTCGGCTGCCTTTACACGGTCACCCGGTGAGGAGCCGAAATCACACGGTGGCAGAGAAAACGAGCTGAAAACCACTATAAACAGTAGATTTCCAGCTTGTTTTCAGAAGCTGTAAGCAGCCGATGTCCACAAAAGATGTGAGAACACCCTAGGACATCAGTGATGGCCCTGGAAACCATCTTTTTTTGGTTTGGGGGGGGAAGGGGGTGTTTGATGAGGGACAAAGTGCTTCTTAGTTAGCTCTTGGTACCAGGCCCCCACCCCTCTAAGGCCCCGTCCCCTCCTCGCACTGTGAAAATATTTTGTAAGTTGGCAGGTATGCAATAGTAGATATGAGCCTGTATTGACCCTCTGCCATTGCGTGGTCTTTATTGGTACTCTAGAGGGGGGTCAAGCAACAAACTCACAGGGCGAGACAAGCTGGACCAGGGATCTGGCTCAGCCATAACATCTAAATATGAGCTTTGCTAGAGATCTGACTTAGTCCTAAAATACGATCTGAACAATCGAAAGACTTGTCATATAGTTAATATAACCGTTGATTTTTTTACACTGTTAAGTGTTTGAATTTAGCACATTTTAGGAGTAAACTAAGCGACACTGAAATTAAAATTAATAATATCTAAACATGAACTTGCAAATATTCCAGAAAGTATATAGCTCCACCCTAGCTGTAAGCGATGTTCAGGTGGGGTAAGGGAGAGATTCCCTTTAAGTTTTTTAAATATATTTTGTTCTGGTGGGGCTAGTGGTGAAAGGGGCAGCTAATGAGGCCACGTGTTTTGCAGAAAGCTACATTTTATATGGTTCCACCATGACTCCTAATTCACGCCCCTCCTCTACCCCCGCTCCCATGCCGCCACTCCAGAGCTGGTCCAAGGGCTGGAGAGGTCTCACGGGGGCGGTGGGCAGACAACACATACTATAGATGGGCAGCTCTTATCAAGGGGCGATGTGTTTCACTTTGGGGCTCTGATTAACTTATACAACCTGAGCCTCACTCTCACCGTCTAGGCTGTCTTTTAGACCCCCCCCCCATACTAAAAAGCACCCCATAGTTAATAGCTAGCCAGGAAACACACTACAATTAAACACATAGTACAGAGATTTTCTTCCTCAAAGGGCTGAGAACATTTTCACCAATTTTTTAATATTCCCCCTTTCTGAGCAGATAACATCCACATGCCATGTTTGGTGAAATTTAAGGCAACAAGTTTCAAGTAATGTTTATTAATGATGATAATAATTAATTGCCTTTTATATAGCGCTTCATATCCATTTGTGCAATCCCCAAGCCATGTAAACAGTAGATGTTACTATTACCCGCTTCAATTGTACTGAGTTACCAAACTCGGAGCAAGAAATGCTCGACTTGACGTCACAGGATATGACAAATGCCCCATGTCATTCGCGAGCGTTTCACTCACTGAGCCATTTTGAAAGCATCATTTTGTAACTTAAGGCACTATATCAAGAAAGCACAAGTCTAAATAGTGCAGGAAAAATAACTTTAAAAAAATCTTTTAACTTAGGAAATCCTTTATCGTTATTCACCAAATCTTTCCTTAGGGTACAGGTGCAATTACACAGCTATGGGTCATTGTAAGGCAGTAGGAGAAAGAAAAGAACTGATGACTCTCAAAGGTTCCCAGGGCACATTCGAAGCAGAGGGAATTGTGGAGGAAATAGAACTATAAGCCTTGTAAAGGGATTTACAGAACTTTTTAAAGCATTTTTATAAACAATTTTGGCCTCATCATCATACGATTTCTTCTCCAGTGATTTACAGGGATGTTTTTCTTTTTTTAAAGCAGGTGAGAACTAAGGAGCAGATGGCTTAGATCTTCAGGTGAAGAATTTTTTGGGGACGATAAGGTCTAAAGCCTCAGATAGCCAGCTTTTAAAGCTTTCAACATTAGTATCTAAAGAACCCAACAGACTTATTGGAATAGATTGAAGGGCCTCGGCAAGAGTGGTTCCGAACTTTTATGCCACGCTCTTGAGACCTTTTGTATTGCTTCCTGCCGCCTGTAATCCGAGGGAACAGTAAACACAAAATGTACCAAAAAATGGTCAGACCAAATTAACTTTAGGGCAGATTTAACATACGCATTTGAAAGACTGGAAAAAATGCGATCCAAAGTGTGTAGGGCCGATCACTAATTATGATCACTCATGACATGTTAAATGCCATCACTGATGACATCCCAAATTACATCATTGATGACATCACTGCTAACACCATAGTCATCTATGAAATAGAGTTACTGCGTGCACAGGTGTGCGAGCACAGCATGGAAATAGCGTAAACCCTGGAGACCCATGTAGTTGTGCATATTGAAAGTTATATGGTGCACTGTTTACAAATCATTAAAGTTTGGGGTGCAAGTAGTACTTTATGTTAAGCAAGGTAAAGCGCACCTGATGTGGTTCGCAGAGGTATATTTCAAAGTTGGTTGTGGCTTTAACCGAAAGCCTGTTGCAAAAAATCTGAGAAAGGGCAAAGGTCCTGTGGACAATAGATTATCAAACACTGTATGTCTTCCGCAACAAGATCTCCACCATCTACAAGAACTGTGAACCCCAACCCACCGCCGCCGACACCCTCAGCCTCCTCACTCCCACAGATGGAAACCCCGACCACCTGCTCACCACATAGGACCAGCTCACCACTCAATACACCACAGCCATCAAACTCCATTCACCCAGGAGCACCCATGGACCCCTGTCCCCACCAAATCTTCAACCTTGAGAGCAAGATGATCAGCATCGAGCTCACTGCCATCTCCAGCGCATCTATCACCACAGCCATCTTCCTTGAGGAAAGGAAACATGCAAAGATCAAACCCCTTCCCAAAAAACCGTCCGCTGACCCCAGCAAACTCAAGAACTATCGTCCCATCTCTCTGCTCCCCTTTCCAGCCAAAGTCCGCTATAAAGCCATCAACCGCCAACTCACGGAACACCTGGAGCACAACAATCTTCTGGACACTTCCCAATCCGGATTCCGCACCAAAACCGCCCTGATCGTTGCCACTGAATTCCGATCCTTTCTTGACCGGGGAGAAATGGCGGACCAGATCCATCTCGACCTCTCAGCAACGTTCCACACCGTATCCCACCACACCCTTATCAGGAGTCTTCACCACATTGGTATTTAATGAGACTCCCTCAAATGGATCGCCTCTTTCCTCTCCGGAGAACCCAGAGAATCCGTCTACCACCTTTCACCTCAGAACCTAAGAACACCATATACGGCGTCCCTCAAGGTTCGTCCCTCAGCCCTACACTGTTCCAACACCTACATGACCCTTTGCCAACATTGTCACAACACATGGACTAAACATCATATCCTACACTGACGACACCCAGCGCATCCTCTAGCTATCAGAAGACCGCTCCACCATGATGGCCAACTTCTGCAGGTGCATGGCGAGCGTCGCCGACTGGATGAAAGACAACTGCCTAAAACTCAACACAGACAAAACGAAAGTGCTGACCTTCTGGAACAACACTTCCCCGTGGAACGACACCTGGTTGCCTTCTGAACTTGGACCCATACCCACTCCGACAGACCATTCCCCCAACCTAGGCATCATCCTAGACAGCAAGCCCTCCATGAAAAGCCAGATCAACTCGGTCTCCTCCGCCTGCTTCCTCACTTTTCGCATGCTCCGTAAGATCTTCAAATGACTCCCCATCAACACCTGATGAACCGTCACTCAAGCCCTAGACACCAGCCGGCTGGACTACAGCAAAGCATTCTACATAGGAATCACCTCGCATCTTCTGAAGAGTCTGCAGACCATAAAGATTTCAGCGGCCAGACTCATCCTCTACCTCCCAAAGCGAACCCACATCACCCCCCCACCTCAGGAAGCTGCACTGACTCCCCATTCAGAAGAGAGGTCAATTAAAGATGCTGATCCACACCTACAAAGCCCCACACAATCAAGGACCAACATACATCAACCACTGCGTGAACTTCCACCAACCATCCACCAGACACCTGCACTCCGCCTCCCTTGCTCACACTCCCCGCATTCGCCAAAGTAACAGTGGAGGCTGCTCCTTCTACCTCGCTGCGAAGGCCTCGAACGACCTCCCCCTTCATCTCCGGACCTCATACTCTCTATTGGAAATCAGGAAAGGACTCAAAGTCTGGCTGTTCAACTGATCCCTCCTAGCAGCAGGGTTCTCAGCGCCCTGGATAACCTCACGGGTGATTATCCACGCTTTACAAGACCTATTTAATAGATTGGGCATGTGCCCACATTAAATAGTTGTAATACAGTGTAGTAGACAAATTCTATGTAACGAGGGTGCTTATAGGGTATGGATGTTTCTTTTGAGAACTTTACTGAGGATTTTAAGGCTTTGAGGGTTGTTCAATAATGTAAAATGTAGCTATGAGCCACTTACAGGAGGTGTAACTCACAATGGGGTTGAAAGCATGGCTCTGAGATTATATACCATGCCACTCATCACAGGAATGTGTGTAGTGCATTTTAGCAAACTACGGAGGGTTGTCCATAGGGCCTAGTCCAAGAGGTCTCATCAGTGGAAAATGCATACCCGTCAACCTTTTGATTCAAAATTGTGTGGCATATGCAGATTTTAAGAGGGTGAACATGTTAAGATAAACAGTGTACAAACTTTTTTTTTTTCGGAGGGTGTTCAAGGTTTAAAAATGGGTGACCACATTAGACACCATGGAATCATTTTGGCCGTTAGGTGTGTGAATGCCAGTAAAAATAGGGTTACATCCACTAAATGTAGGCGCCTTGACAGATATGTTATTTATCCAACATGTTGTCAAACGTTATGTCCATTATCACATGATCGGAGATATGAAATTGGCTTCAGGTGTAGCGTGTTGGATTACTTTAAGTCCACAAACCCTACAGGATGCTGTCATTTACTGAATGACGTCAGCAATGATGTCATCATATATATAATTTGAGTTCTCCTAAGTTAAGTCATCAATGATGTCATTTAACATTTCATGACTGATGTCATATGCAAGATCATAAGCAGTGCATGGCGTGAGCGCAAGTTCTAGTTAGCTCAGTAAACTGTAACTTGTACTTGGTTTGTAAATACAATATATCTCATTTCAACCCTTAACTATAACGTCACTTTAGCCTTTTTTATCCAGTGAATTTCTAAGTCTTTTGATCATATTAAAAATTGAGCATAGGCCCAACCACCTCAGGTAGCCTGCAGCCAACGTCCCTCCTGCACACAACCAAAGGCTGTATGCAGCCAAGGGTTGGCCACAGGGCCGGGCCTTGTAACCAAGCCAGCACGTACAGCCAACCCCCACTGCATACATACAGCCTTTGGCTGTCCATAGCCGGACTTTGCTTCCAGTCCTGAACCTAACCCTCAATGCGCAGATATGCAGCCAACATCCGCTGCTCACGTCCTTTGCGCCCAACTCTCATTCTCCTTTTTTGTTTTAATTTTTTCCAGGTACCACAGTACTCCGTGGTACCCAACACGCAACCTTCAATCCCATGGCACCACGGTACCATGCAAGCTTTCTTGGGGACGCTTGCACGATACCGCTGTATCATGGGTTTGAAGCTTGAACAGCAGCTCTTGTGGGAGTAGCGCTGTACCTCACAGGAGGGCCGCACTGGGTCTCGCTAGAGTGCCGCGGTACAAGCGGCCTGAAATGTTTTTCCTTTTCAGCTCCGGGAGGGGTGGGCATGGTTCCTCTGGGTCCCCCTCCACAAGGGATTGAGAGTCAAAACAACCCTACCTCGCCCCTTTTTAAAAAAAAAAATATCCTTTTCAGGACACGGGGACCAAGTACTCGAGTCCTGTAATGGCAGCTGCAACACTTTATTGACAGTTGCAGCCAGATTGCTCAGTACCGCAGTACTGAAATGGCCAACAGGAGAAAAAGCTCCCTCAGTCCACCATAAGGCCATTAGTTTTAATTTTCGGTATCGTGGGACTCCCGCTGGACCAATTTTCCAGATATAGCAAACTTTTTTTGGGCAATAACTCCTTCATGTTCAGATCTGGCAGAGGGAAAAGGCACTTTGAGCAGAGGAGGTGGTGAGACAGCAGCGGAAGACAGGAGAGCCCCGGCATGATGTACTGCACGGTGTCCGTCATCTATAGTCCTAGGTTTAGAGCGAGTATGAATATTCAAAACTGCACTTATGTCCCATAGCACAGTTTCCATAACGTATCAACGATAAAGGAATTGACATTATACATCATCGCGGATCTTAACCGGCTGAATTTCAAATAGCCAAGATATCCGCTGTGGGGGCTTCTGAAAGCAATATTTGCATCTCTTTGTGTTTTATTGCATAGCGGGCATTATTGACTTATTACATATGCGGGACTTGTTTTTTAAATGCGCACTTATGTATCGCTTCATTTACTGCTTTGCAATGGCAGAGAGATGAACATGAATGTGGAAGACATACTTTGCAGATCATATATCTCCACGCCTATTTGAACGCTCTGCAGTTTGTTCTTCAGCTTCTGCTGCTAAGGGTATGATATGTTTGCGTCAGACCTTCCAATGATGAAGTGACATTACATAGCTGCCAAGGTTTCAGAGTGCCATGTGTGACATTTTCATAATTTCAGTGTTATTATGAGTGACATTTCAACGAGTAGGAGTGACACTTTCTCGCGAGCAAAATAAAGCAATGAAGACGAGGGAAACATAAATATCACAAATTACAACAATTTGCGCTGTGAGAAACTGGCATGTATGGTTTGCACCACAGAGGACATGAACCAATGGCTGTGCATGAAATATCTGGTAATGTTAGTGGAATGGAGTGGAATGTTATGATATGTTATGTTACGGGATGTCTTATATCGAGTACTGTGAAACAAGTCACCTCTACGCAGTTTGCATTACCTGAAAACTTGATTTCCCTCCAGGAGCGTCCTCTCATGTCACAGAGCACCGTTGATTTGTAAAAGAAAAGACCTGGATTGAAACAGTGCGCCCTTGGTGACATGAAGTCTTATGATAACTTTACCTAGACGTGAACTGAATTAAAATTCTCTGATGCCCGGAGGACAAGTACTTTCTAACTGAATAATATTAAGGAAATATTGCTTACCTGTAGGTTGGCTGCAATAATTTGGCGGGGCAAAATTAATAACAGCTGAGCTACAGCACGTCGGCGGCAGCCTGGGCCGGTGCGAGCTGCTTGCAGCAGCTGCAAGAGGCGCCATCATTGAATTTGCAAACACAACAAGATGATGGGCTGACACTTTTCAACCACTTACCCCCAGTCAAGAAATCTGGGTTTTTATCCATCGTTCTTTTGCTCACTATCCCACCATAGTTTGGACCCCGCCATATGCAAATCAGTCTTGACCCTGCTCCACATGGAAACAGTCCAGCCTGAACTGCCAGGCCAGGTCCTCCATGGACTGGAAATCAAGCACCCTAGGACTGGTTTTGGGGTTCACCCCTCATCAGCCAGGCTAGCTTTAATACAGTGGCGCAGTGAGCATGGGACCCACGTCTGGGCATACCCTGCCAACTTAGGGCAAACAAAGCAAACACAGGGAGATGATGGACGGAGCGCTGAAACTTTTCAGACACTCACCCCCAGTCACAGATCTGGGTTGAATCCATCATCGTTCTTTAGCTCACTTCGCCACCTCAGTTCAGACCCAGCCATATGCAAATCAGTCTTGACCCTGGGCCTCATGGGAACAGTCCAGCCCGAACTGCCAAGCCAAGTCTTCCCTGAACCGGAAACAAGCATCCTGGGACCGGTTTCAGGTAACACCCCTCATCAGCCAGGCTAGCTTGTATCCAGAGGCAAAATGAGCAAGGGTCCCACGTCTGGGCATACCCTGCCAACTTAGGGCGAACAAAGCAAAACCAAAGACATGATGGACGGAACGCTAAAACTTTTCAAACGATCACTCCCAGTCAGGGGATCTGGGTTTAATCCATCATCGTTCTTCTGCTCACTATGCCACCCCAACATCTTGTTGTGTTTGTTATCATTGAATTTGTGGCACTGCCTGCAAACCATCCAGCTCGGAGCCGCGCCTTCCTCAAAACTCCCCACTCTGGCAGGACTTGACGTCCCCCGCGCCACCGGCATGCAGCAGATAGCCTGACTTGGCCCGGCTGTCTTGGTAGTAGTAATTGGACACTACCTCAATCATGACGTCAGGCTGTCAGTCAGAGCTGCACCACGGGGAATGATCACAATTACATGATACATTTGTAGCACTGCAGTTGAGTGAGTGTGAGCCTGTCAGCACTGCCTTAGTTCACAGTGCGAGTCCCAAGCCTGCGGGAGCACAGCGCGCACAGCTCAAGCCACGGGTGGCGTGCTGCCAGCTGCCACACTTGGCGCTTTCTGTGACAACTGAGACACAACAGATATGCATAACAATGCATTTCAGTGCAGTAATGGGGAGTACCACACTGAAATGCGTTCCGCTAACGCCTGATGCGTGGTTCTTTGCAGGACTGACATTATTTTCTATGTTAATTTGATCTCCTCTTATTTTTTTGAAGGACTATTTCACAGACTTTTATAGCAAACTTAGGCAAAGGTCACTGGAGTGCTTTACAACAGAAGCAGACAACTTAATACAATTACCCATTTTTAGGTATGGGGAGATTAGGTGGTTTGCCCAGAATCACAGGATGTTGCGACGAGGCTGGGATTCAAACGTGGTTCCCCATGGTCAAAGGTGGCAAATCTAGCCACTAGGCTAGATCTCTTTCTCAGTGACTTGTTTTCTATTTCTTGGGGCCAAAGGGGTGCAGCTTGGGTGACCAGTGACAAGGGGCCAAGCAACAGTCTTGGAGTCTATGATAGACACTCACTGATTGGTCTTTTCCATGAATCAATCAATCCGCATTTGTATAGTGCAGCACTGTCACCCATAGGGGTATCTGGGTGCAGTGGATGTGATGTCAGAATAAAGGTCAGAAACTAGCAAAAAAAAAAGGCAAAATAAAGGTCAGAAACAAGCAGAAAGAGGCAAAATAAAGGTCAGAAACGAGTGGTGTGGCGTGGCGCTTGGGTTAAGGGGAGTGCATGAAGGTTGTGGCAGAAGAGAATACCCTGAGCCCATAGCTTGCTGGGCACAGCGTCAGGAACATGTTATGTTAGGAGCTTTTGTATAGCGCATGGCTACCCGGAGGCAACCCAGTGCTGCGGAGGTGGCTGGGGAGGAGGGAGGGAATTATGGGAATAGCCAGGTTTTCAAGGATTTCCGGAAGGTCAGGAACATATAGGAATTTGATTGGCTGAGAAGCTGTGACAATGTTCCTCTAGTAACCATTTTGTGGTTCATGAACCTTGCTCCAGAAAACATTTACTGGCAGAGGTCAAAGTGGGCGGGATCTGTGGGGCACGACGTGCCCATGATTATTTAAATTTAACAAAAAAAGTCCCCCTACGTTTTTGTTAAAAGGTGACTGTCCCGCGATGGGTAGTTCCGACAGTCGAGATGCTCAGCTGAAGTGGAAGGGACTCTCCTGTACTGTGAAGCGGGAGGAGGAACAGGCAGCTAAAGAAGAAACAAGCCTTCTTTGCGAGGGCGCTTTCTGCCGTCAAGAAATGTAAATGTGCGCATTTGGTTAATCTGCAAACGTAAAAGCTGCTTAGCAGTCAGAATAGACTTTAACTGCTTGATGCTTCAAGATGACAAAGATGTATTTTTTTCGAGGACGTATTGTAAGGGTGTTAGTAAACACAAAAGAACTGTCTCTCATGTAGGACTAACACTACAAGAGTTCCGTAAGATGGAAACTAATAAAGTTTAAGGACGAAAGCCCTTACCCACCCATTGGGTGGCATGCTTCATCATCGGGGCCCTCCTGGCACCAACCCAAAAGGGTTCTATGGTGCAAGCTACTACCCAATAAATCTAATTATTTGGGGAGCTTCGGGGGAATGTTTTGATGGCTGTAATACTATGCCACTCAATGGACTCTCAAAAGTGAAGTCTTTACCACAATGCGCGGAGAGGCTAATGAGCAGCGGCAGAAACTCAAGCAGGGTTGTGACCAACATACTCCCTTACTGGGGAATGCCACAATATAGGAATACTTGTAGGGTTCTATATCGCTGACCACGTGAGCGAGCACTCAACGTCACATTGCTATCAACAGTCGCACGTTGTATTAAATTTCAATGTTTTTTTTTACTATACATTTAAAGCAGAGAGGGCGTTTATAGTCCTGAGGAATGCCGGTGACACCTTGATAAAGGGTAACAAAAAAAGTGCAGAAACATGTCGACCTCCGCTTAGTGGGTAGAAATATTCCCTATTTTTCCTTTTAATGACACCTCTGGGGGATTCAAACAAAATAAAATTTCTACCCAGTAAGTGTTTTTAATCTTCACCTTCACTAAATGTTATTTCCCCTCTGCACAGTCTTCACTTTTGAGAGACTGTATGAGCGGCTTAGCATTACAGCTTCCAAACATTCCCCTAAGGTCCGGAGTAAAGGCTATTACACTGTGTTGGGAGAGGGTTTGGTTCTTGATTACATGGTGTAAGGCGAGGGCTTGGTTTAGGATCTCACAGTATATGAGGGTTAGCTTCGTGATTACACTGTGTTGGAAGAGGGCTTGGTACCGGATTACACGGTACTAGGTGAGGGCAGCGTTCTTGATTACATGGTGTGAGGTGTGGCCTTTGGTTCTGGGTCACACAGTGTTAGGTGTGGGCTTGGTTACTGATTACATGGTGTGAGGGTTGGCCTCCGTTTCCATTTACACGGTGTTGGGTAAGGGCTTGGTTCCTGATTACAATGTAAGGTGAGAGCTATCTCCCTGGTTACACTGGTGGGTAAAGGCTTAATTCCTTATTACAATGTGAGGTGAGAGCCATCTCCCTGATTACACTGGTAGGTAAGGGCATGGTTCCGTATTACAATGTGAGGTGAGAGCCATCTCCCTGATTACACTGCTGGGTGAGGGGTCGGTTCCTTATTAGACTGTGTGAGATGAAGGCTTGCTTTTGGGTTACGCTGTAGTTACTCAGAGCTCTGACCATTTGCAATGCTGTGTGGTGAGGGCTCTGCCCAGAAGACCGAAGAGGGTTCAGTCGCTGGTTACACTATGGTTTCCTTCCAGATGTACAGAGTAGTTTACGCTGCTTCATTTCAGACGTACAGAGCAATTTACGCTGCTTCCTTCTGACAGAGTGGTTTACACTGCTTCCTTTCTGACGTAGAGCAGTTTACGCTGGTTTCAGCCAGACGGACCAAGGGAATTACGCTGCTTCCTAAAAGACGTACAGAGCGGTTTACACGGCTTCTTTTCGGATATACAGAGCGGTTTACACTCCATCCTCCAATGGGACACAGAGTGGCTTACGCTGCTTCCTTTCTGATGTATAGTGGCTTACGCTGCTTCCTTTCAGATGTATAGTGGTTTACCCTGCTTCCTTTCAGATGTAGAGTGGTTTACGCTGCTTCCTTTCAGATGTAGAGTGGTTTACGCTGCTTCCTTTCAGATGTAGAGTGGTTTACGCTGCTTCCTTTCAGATGTAGAGTGGTTTACACGCTGCTTCCTTTCAGATGTAGAGTGGTTTACGCTGCTTCCTTTCCGATGTAGAGTGGTTTACGCTGCTTCCTTTCCGATGTAGAGTGGTTTACGCTGCTTCCTTCCGTCGGACAGAGGGGTTTACGCTGCTTCCTTCCGTCGGACAGAGGGGTTTATGCTGCTTCCTTCCATCGGACAGAGGGGTTTACGTTGCTTCCTTCCGTCGGACAGAGGGGTTTACGCTGCTTCCTTCCGGACAGAGGGGTTTATGCTGCTTCCTTCCGTCGGACAGAGGGGTTTACGCTGCTTCCTTCCATCGGACAGAGGGGTTTACGCTGCTTCCTTTCAGATGTAGAGTGGTTTACGCTGCTTCCTTTCAGATGTAGAGGGGTTTACGCTGCTTGCTTTCAGATGTAGAGGGGTTTACTCTGCTTCCTTTCAGATGTAGAGTGGTTTACGCTGCTTCCTTTCAGATGTAGAGTGGTTTACGCTGCTTCCTTTCAGTTATAGTGTGTTTACGCTGCTTCCTTTCAGATGTAGAGTGGTTTACGCTGCTTCCTTTCAGTTATAGTGTGTTTACGCTGCTTCCTTTCAGATGTAGAGTGGTTTACGCTGCTTCCTTCCGTCGGACAGAGGGGTTAACTCTGCTTCCTTTCAGATGTAGAGGGGTTTACGCTGCTTCCTTCAGATGTATAGGGGTTTACGCTGCTTCCTTTCAGATGTAGAGTGGTTTACCCTGCTTCCTTTCCGATGTAGAGTGGTTTACGCTGCTTCCTTTCAGATGTAGTGGTTTACGCCGTTTCCTTTCAGATGTAGAGTGGTTTACGCTGCTTCCTTTCAGATGTATAGTGGTTTACGCTGCTTCCTTTCCGATGTAGAGTGGTATACGCTGCTTCCTTTCCGATGTAGAGTGGTTTACGCTGCTTCCTTT
The DNA here is from genome assembly GCA_963921515.1 of Calotriton arnoldi. Lineage (NCBI taxonomy): Eukaryota > Metazoa > Chordata > Amphibia > Caudata > Salamandridae > Calotriton > Calotriton arnoldi. The sequence goes on from CAWUFW010002417.1 coordinate 1,649,059, forward strand.
CCGATGTAGAGTGGTTTACGCTGCTTCCTTTCCGATGTAGAGTGGTTTACGCTGCTTCCTTTCAGATGTAGAGTGGTTTACGCTGCTTCCTTTCAGATGTATAGGGGTTTACGCTGATTCCTTTCAGATGTAGAGTGGTTTACGCTGCTTCCTTTCAGATGTAGATTGGTTTACGCTGCTTCCTTTCAGATGTAGAGTGCTTTACGCCGCTGCCTTTCAGATGTAGAGTGTTTTACGCTGCTTCCTTTTGGAAGCACAGAGGAGTTTTACGCTGCTTCCTTCTGGGCAGACAGTGGTTTACGCTGCTGCAGCTCTGGCTCATGTACTGAGTGAAGTTCGGCGAGCCACAGAAGGCTCAAGCCCGATGCCTGGCTCTGCTTAGCTTAGGCCCTCCAGCCAAAAACGAGCCGAGTCTTCATGTGGGTTCTGCATCGGGGGTGGGGCGGCATGAATATTCGTAACTTCATGTTGATAACCTGTCGCTTTTAACAAATGTCACTCAGCGCAGTGATACCGTCGAACGCTCTATACGTTTTTTAATTTTTTTTTATTTTGAAGACTAAATCATAATTTTACGCGAGGATTCTTACACAATTGACATGCTATATATCCTGCCGGCTCGGCTCGTGTTGTGGCTCTCAGAGCCGAGCCACACTCTTGGTTCGGCTCGCCCACCTCTAGCACAAAGGCATCTTTCGGTGTACAGAGGTGAGGCGCCTAATTGTTTTCTCGACTTTTCTGGCACCGTGCCAGGTATTTACCGGTAGGAACACCACCTCCTACCCGCAGAATACCGCTTGTCGGGGCATGGCCGCATGCTCTGCACCTGCATGGGTCGTCAAGTGCAGGTATGACCCAGACGTGCAGAGCTCGACTCTCGAGGCACGCCATGTCAGGTGGGAGCAGCTCATCCACGCTTTGCATTCTGGTACTTGCAGTCCTGAGTCAGCCCCTCATACCTGGCAAGGGACCATCTGGCGACTCCCCGCCAAAGCGAACGTTGTTTTTCAATAACATGGATTTGCAAACAAGTAGGTTTTTGTTTTCTTCATCAGACTAGGTACCCCAACTGCTACAAGCACTCAACGCAAACATCTGTATGCAGCCTTCAGGTCATAAAGGTGCAGCAAGAGGGGCCGACTCAGCCTTTCATCCTCCTGAGGTGAGATTACTTATTCTAATAATTTCAGAATTCCTGCTTCAAGGGTCAGCCGGGATTCGTGGGCCAGCTTTCATTAAGAAACGCCAGGGTACTCACCTCAAATAACATTTTGCACTAGGTGTACGCAAATTAGAAATTTGAAAATGACAAAGGCAATAACAGTTGGATACATTTCAAGATGAGGATACTTTTGCATTTTTGGATTTGAAATTTCAACTGGTCATTCAGGACGTTCAATCGCAGTTTAGACATTCAGAATGAGGCAATGCAATTGGTCAATCAGAATTCAAACGTTTGGCTTTGGCTCTTCCGATTGGTCGGTCGGAATTCACACATTTGGGTTGCATATTTTAACAGTGGATTGGAGTTTCAACATTTGGAGCCTGACATTCTAGTGGCCGGTTGGCATGCATATGTTCGGGTTCAGACGTTTTACTTATTTCTTATTTATGCAGTGTCCTGAGCAGCAGAAGTGGCCAAGGGCGTTCTTGCACTTTGCGTTAGAACAGAAAGGTTACAGGATAGAGACTAGAGGTGGGCGAGCCACTGAAATCTCGATGCATGCTTGAACCAGACGTCTGGCTCTCACTGAGCCCAAAACGAGTCGAGCTTTCATGCGGCTTCTGCCTGCCACCCAGGCTGTAATCTCATGCGCCAAGAATAAGACACAAAACATTATAGCCTTTCACGTAAAAAAGCAAAGAGGGAAAAGGATACCCGCCTGGAGGCTGAATTGTACAATGTGAAACCAGAAAAGCAGGGATCATTCCCCGCTTCCCCACTTGACCAAATTGGGTGATCCTAGGCAAATATTTCAGTGTGCCGTCTTTCTCTTCCTGATCAAAGACGAGAACTCATTGACACACATGGGTTCAGGATGGGCGCTGTACAGAAAACTCTCCTCTTTGATTTAATAGACTACAATGTTGTTCCATCTAAAATCTAGAATGTGCATGTAGGGTGCACGTAGGGTGCTTAGGACATCTGGCTTGCCTCACGTCACTAATGGCATGGTCATCAGGACGGGGGAGGCATGGATGTTTCCAAGTTCATGTTTAAAAACTAGAGGTGGGCGAGCAACTGAAAGCTCAAGCCAGACTCAAGCCTGAAGCCTTGCCCTGGGCTCAGCTCGAGTTTCTGTTGGAACCTCGAGCCCATAACGAGCCGAGCTGTCACATGGCTTCGGCCTGCTTCCCTCCCTTTACCTAGGATGTGGCGTTATGGTGAGAGTTGCTGACTGTGGAACTGGGGAACCAGGTTTGAGTCTCGGCATCAGGTCACTATCCTGTGATTCTAAACAAATCACGTAATCTTCCTGTGCCTATAGACAATGAATTTGACCTTGTTTAATATAACTGGTGCTCATGCAAACTGCTCGGAGTTCGCGTTATATTTAAAAACTGCACTAGGAGGTAAAAACAAAGCCTTAACATAAGAAAGACAAACAGATATACATTTACTGGCTGATTTGTACAAAGTGAAAGCAGAACGCCTGGATAAATTGTGGCATTCCCACTTAAATTGTGTTTCTTAGGCAAATATTTAATTTCACCAAAACTCTTATCTTCATTATCGTACATGAAAGCATTTTCAGACATGTGAGTTCAGAATACCAGTTGTACAAAACTATCACTTTTAATAAGTACTTCTCAGTGCAGTGTTATAATGTGCCCTATTTATGTCAAAGCTTCGCTAGTTAAAGAAGTACACTTTTTTGAATTTTGAAGAGACTATCATATTTTACGTGATGTTTGTTATATGAATTACACCGCATATATTTTCAGGGCTCGGCTCGTGCTCTAAGATCCGAGCCAGACCCTTGGCTTGGCTCGGCTCTCCCCACTAATTTGTTGGCTCGCCTGAGTGTTAAAGAATACACTTTTTTTAATTTTGAGGAGACTATGATTTTTATTAAAATAAATTTGGGGTATGATTTACATGCCAACTACTTTCCATAGCTCGTCCAAGGCTCTTAGAGCCAAGCCCGGCCCTCGGCTCGCCTCGAGCTCGGATCTCTATCTAAATCTCTCCTCTAGTAGAACACGAACAGCATGGACCCTTTATGTCGTGTGTACACTGGGTACCAGTCAGTGAAGCGTGCATGCACCAATATTGAGGAGCAAACCAGGGCGACAAAATGGCGCAGTTTGTTGGGCTGACCGGTGCAGAGCTCTTAAACAAACGAGGAGGTGGGCGATAGGGGAAGAGGTTCTGTTACGATACTAGGGTCACAACAAGTTTGGAAGAGGCAAGTGGGAGAGACAAAGTAAATGAGGGAGAGAGAACTCCATGAGTAAAAGAAAAGAGCAAAAAGTGAGCTAAAACAAAACGATGTGGAAAGCAAGAGATCGATAAGGGATGTTCCAATGCGGAAATTCCAACGTGGAAGATGAAAGCATCCAGTGTGTTAAAAATGGAGGAAGTATAGACGTTGAAGACAAGCTTGGTAATGCTTTGAAACAGAAGAGACTTCAACTCATTTGTCCACTTGGGGAGGTGGGACGTTTCAATTGGCCTATCAGCATCCAGATTTATACATTAATAGATTTGGGTTTTAACATTCTAGTTGATTAATCATAATTCAAACATTTGGAAGAGAAAAGAACCCAATGCCACGTAACTTGCAAAAGAAGGAAGCTGCAATGCAGGTGTTTTGATTGGCACTCAGAATTCTGGTGGAACATCTGAAGTTTGGATGGGTTACTTGGAATACTGGTGTCTACAAAATCTGTCCCCCATGGTCTTGAACCGCCTGTGCAGAGACAGGATGCTCGCAATCACACTGGTCGCAAACCTCCATGACGCACAAGAAAATGTCCCATAATCCATCCGCATCAAGCATCTAGGCACAGCTTTACCAGCCTCTGCACATCCCAGGTCCCACCACGAGCTGCTAACGCCAGGATCTGGACAAGATTCGTGCCAAATATCACAGAGGGAAAACAGGCACAAGGGGGGTTGTATCACTTTCATGTGCCCCGGGGGCACTTCTGTATCCCACAAGGGGCCACCGCTGCGTGTGCAGCACCTTCTGGACTATTGATCGCAGGGATTCACATTCTGCGCCGACTGATCTCAAGGGTGTGTTCCCTCATTTGCACGAGTCGTGACCTTAGGTCCTAGGTTGTATCACTGCCGTAGGTGGAAGGGCAAACAAGCTCTCGGGAGGCGCACCGAATGTGCGACACAATATGCAGAAAGAATTCACTGTACCCCAAAAGGGCACCTTTTCTAAGGGAGCACAAGGTCCCAGTGACACATTATATATCCCAGATACCCCCTCTTCAGAATCAAGCCACTGAGTTTCTGCGAAAGATGGCGAGGTGGTTTGAAAGCAGCACTTTGTCTTTCGCTGCGGCACTATCCCCGGAGTTTGCACCTGCAGTGGAGACAGCACATGCTTTTGTAATAATAATGCACGTGGTACAGGTCTGTGTGTCGTAGTAACGTAATACAGCACCCCAGGGGATGAGAGGTACTAAGACCCACTGGTTGGGGTTACCAGACAACTTAATGTCACTTGGGAAGCCATGTCTTCAGTGAAGTAGAAGTGGGTGAGATGTTGAGACCCCGTCAAAACCCTCAAGAGGGGACGCACTGGCAGCCATATGGTGGGCTTTACTGTAATCTATAAAAGTAAACACCAAGACACACAATGTAGGGATGTGTGACTGTAAATTTTCCAGCTTAGTTTGTTTCCATAGAGTAAAAATTATATTTCTGTGTTGAAAATGATCTTATTATGAGAACTGAACTTTGGATGCACGCGGACAACGATGAACTGGAAAACTGCAAACTTCGCAAAGAAAATCAGAAACCCCAATATCCTCTAGCGATAAAAACACTGCACAATACCAGTGGTGAATTGAGTTCAGTCAAGTAGGGAGTGCCTGCCTAAACACTGCTTAAATAGTTCTCAACAGGACAGCACATTACGGATAAGAAAACTTCGGCCCAGCGTCTGGTTGAATCGCCCAGGTTCTCCGCGTGAGATGCCCTGGGCCGATTTCCACTGGACCACGAGTCTTACAGCCAAATGTTGGCATGCTGAATTAGTTAGACAGTGTTGTGTACGGATACCACACAGAAAAGCAGAACCTTGTATATGTGATATGGCGAGTGTGCACGCGTATGGCGAGTGTGCACGCGTTGCACCGGAAGTGCGCCTATTAGACTAGTTCGGGGACTCGGGTCATCCAGGAGAAATTCTGGTTGCTTTCCAAAACTTTGTGGGAAATACTGGTTGAAAAGAGGCGTCTGCGATCCCTGTTGCGAACCAAGTTTCTTAACTTCATAGCCCAGACAGTTTAAGGGGAAGGTGAGAGTGCGGACACCCCCGGTTCAACAATTTCCCAAGGTCCAGCAAAATGACACCTTGAGGTTTTTGCTCTCCTTTTCCACCACCACCAAAGGATTTTTGATCCCAGCTCGTGCAATCTAGATGCCTAAAAAGTAAAGGATGGAATGCTTGAATAAATCTCAGCCACTGGTAATCATGTTGGGCTTCATTCCAGTTCAGAGTTTTTCAGCTCATCTGCTGTATCGCAGGCCTGGACCAGCCATATGCAAATCAGCAGTCTTCGAGCCAACCCACAAGGCGCGATCCAGACGGAACTGCAAGCCCAGGTGCACCCTGAAGACACCCCAGAAAAGTTTGCCTGTGTTGCTCTTCCGAGGTTTGGTCTGGGCTCTTTGTATTGAAGCGGGCGCAAGGCTGATGTGTAGGCGGCTGGCCCCAGTCTGTGTGCACAGAAAGCAAAAACCACGGACTGGAATGCAGCTCTAATTGCAATTTCCAGTGGCTGAGATTAATTCAAGTATTTCCTCCTTTCGAGGGGCGCTAGGTGGCGCACAACCGGAATGGCCGCTCTTCTGTGAGGCTCCGGTAGCTCGGCCTCATAATCCTTCATTTCTCCTGTTATTCCCGGGAGAAAGTACACATAAAGCGCGTCGATTGTGCAGGAAGACCCGCATCGGCTCCGGTGCGGGTTTCGGCACGATCGGATACCAGATAACCCTCTGCAGAGGGACGCAAAGGTGACAGCGAGAGGCAGACGGAGCGCTGGGTGGAGTCGCAAGCGGCAGGAGCAGGTACGCGAGCCCCCGGTCTACCTCGAGGCACTGGGCCACAACGCCAAAAAACCAAAGGGCGCCGAAAATACGCAGAACTGAGTGAATGGGGCAGCATCTGTGCGCAGAGTAACACCACATTGCCAGCACACCACGGAAAAGACACAGACATATGCAGAACAGCCGCAGGAGCTGAGGCTCGGTGAGAGTGATTGCCGTGAGTACACGGAGCAGCAGCGTTCTTCACCGTGGGAAAGGGGAGCACAGGCATTCCGCCGTCATACAGAGCGAGACTGCTATCCCCCAAAAGCTGCCTACAACAAGGCAGACACATCGTGAGTCTAGTGGTCGAGGAGACACGGGGGACTAGACGGAGTCCACCGGAGGAGGATCGGGAGCAACGCAGGAAGATAACTTGGGACACCCATGCCGCCATTTCACAGAGGGGACGCAGCGCTGTATTGAGGGTGAGCATTCGCGCTGCGGAGGCCCCAGGCTCCCACTGAAACGCAGGGTCCGCAACAATTGGGATAGAAAACCAGCGATATGCAATAGTGTGGACTGATGGAATCGTGGTGGGACAGGCACCGGGAAGGAACAGACACGGGTTCAGTGGCCCGCGCTGCGCACTGGTGAGACGGGGAAAGATACAGCCCTCTCTAATACGTTCTCCCGGAATTGCCCGCCATTCTGCACATAATATCAGGGACTTTGCTCACTGCCTGCTAGCGTGCGGAGAGGGGTACACGGCACTGACGGGGACCTAAGAGAGACCTTGTGCAACTGGCGGACGAACAGGTGTGGGAGAACAAAGGAAGACTCTTCTGTCGAGGGCTGGGTAGAATCGTCTCTCCAGCCAAGCAGCTTCCTAACACGCACATCTGACATATGGTCCGGGTAAAGGCGCCAAGGGAATAGAGACAGAGGTTTTCGTATTGGTCCACTGCCATATATATCCCGGCTGCAATAGCTTCGGCATACATAGACGAAGGGGCCTACCCACTCCCACCGGTGCATCATGGGGAAGCCGGACAGTCGGCAACCTCGACTGGTGTTTGAGGCAAAAAGACAGTCACTCGCTCCAGTTCTGAGGAGCCAACACAAAATATAGAAAACACAACCCAAGCACAATCCTCCACACCGGCGGATGAGGTGAAAACATTACTACTGGCGATGCAGCAGAGCCTCACTTCCCTATCAGGAAAGATGGATACGATGAATAGCCGTCTGGACTTTCTGGTGCTAAAAGTTGATAAGCATGACGAGCAGATTAAGGAAGCTGAACGAAGGATATCCGACACGGAAGACACGACGACAAACATGCAGAAGCAACTGGCTCAAATGGACAAAATCCTAAAAGTAATAGCCTCCAAGAATGAGGATCTCGAAGCCAGAAGCCGAAGAAATAACATACGGTTCCTAGGAATTCCGGAAACCGCACACACAGGTCGCATGGAAGACTACATCGAGCGCCTCTTGCGTGACACATTTGGAGAACCCGCCTTTTCCCCACATCTGACTGTGGAGCGAGCCCATCGGTCTCTGGGCCCTCGTCCTCCTCCTGGCAGTGCTCCACGCCCTATCATTGCACGGATTCTTAATTATCGGGATCGAGACACTGCGCTCCGCCTGGCACGCGAGAAGAAGACCCTGACATATGACGGCATGGACTTTACTATATATCCTGACTTCACAGCTGCAGTACAAGAAGCCCGTCGTAAGTTCCTCCCGGTAAAGCAGAAACTTCGCAAGGCGCAAATCGACTATGCACTCATGTATCCAGCGCGCCTGCGGATCACGCACCAAGGTAAACAAAAGATGTTTGTGAATCCGCATCAAGTTGAGGAGTTTCTTAAAAGTATTAATCGACAATCACCCAGGCGGAATTCGGACGATCACTCCCCCTCGCTGCATACTCCTGAGCTGGAAGATCCGTCATAAAGATAGGGAGATTCCATGGGTACTGCATGAAACTAATAGGTCCGCCCAAACAACTCCATAGGCCTGCTGATGCCAGACACCCAACTTATAGCGCATGAGGGCACAGCCCAAGTTTGGATGGTGGCTGGATCCTCTGGCCACCCAGGAGGGAACAGATCAATGTACCCAGCAAATATGATGTTAGTACTATTATATACTGTGCTACTTATATGATGTGAACGCTAACTTTTCGTTTTTCTCCACGGCCTAGGGCCGAGCACTCTCCCACCGAATGACTTACTTGCTGCTACAGCTGTAGGTTCCAGTCGTTTGGGAACAGGGAGGTAACTGTGGCACACCGGCGGGTCCCCTGTTATGGGTGATCCCCCACAAGACTCTCTTTACAGTTGGTCTCGTTTGGCCGCATTAAGTTGTTGGGAAAATACGGGGTGGGGGAGGGAAACGACATTCCGGCACAATTGGGGTGCTGTTGTGGGAGGGAGGGGGAGGAGAGGGGAAGGGCTTCACTTACTGGTTCTTGATCATTGTTAGGCTGCATTATGAAAGACAGACACATATTGCTTTGGTAAATATGACACACAGAATACGGTCGTCACAACATCATTTAATACTCATCCCAGGCTCGTATGGCTGATTTGGCGGCTCATCAGCGGCTTCAGATAGTAACATGGAATGTGCGGGGACTGGGGGATCCTCGAAAGCGTCGCCAACTCTTGGCGTACTTAGATAGGCAAAATACACATATCGCATTACTCCAGGAAACACATATCCACCCATTGCACCCCACTACCTTCGCTGCAAAATGGGCAGACCATAGATTGTTTTCTTCATATTCCTCATATGCCAGAGGCACAGCAATACTTATTAAAAAACAAACACCGTTCACACTAGCGGGTATGTCATTAGATCGGAATGGTAGGTACACTATTGTGTGGGGACGACTAGGCACGGAATCGGTCACATTAGTGAGTTGTTATGGCCCAAATGTAGACACTCCCGAATTCTTCACTGAACTATGGGGGAAGATACTGGACATAGGGTCAACACATATAATATGGGGTGGGGATTTTAATGTAGCCCTTAACCCTGCGGAAGACAGATCCAATCCTGCACCGCACCATTATAATAGGTCTTGCCAAGCTTTACGGGGCATTAGAACGGAGACGGACCTACTAGATGCCTGGCGACACTTTCATCCACATGCGAGGAAGGCACACATTTTGCAGCCCATGCAGCCTCATGGGCGCGGTTAGACTATGTCTTACTGTCTAGAGGACTGGGCCCCCTAATAAAAGATGTCACACAACTGGCCAGGACGTACTCGGACCACTCCCCAGTCAAACTCACGCTAGCCCCGCCGGGTTTAATAAACCACGCCGCACTTGGAGATTGCAGCCCCTAACACTCCTAGACACGGTATTTCATAGCGAACTAGGGGATGAAATTCAGGATTTTTTCCATAGGAATAAGGGCTCCGTTGATAATGTGGAGACGATCTGGGAAGCCTTTAAGGTGACAGTGCGAGGCTTCTGTATCTCCAAAAGTGCAGGAGTGTTGAGAGCTATACAAGGCACGATCAGACGATTAGAGGCGGAGCTCAAAGAATTAGAGACACAGATGAGACTGAGGAGAGATACTGATCTGCAAACTGAATTCAGGGGGAAACTCACTGAATATATGGAGACAGCTGAGCGGGAAACGAAATTTAAGGGAAAATATAATGAGGCTCGGAAATACGGAGAGGGGGAAAGACCTGGGAAGGTGTTAGCTCAAATCATACGTCATCCGCGCTCCTCCAATTGTGTATTAGAAATCACGGGGCCAGAAGGGGTACTACATCGCGACACGGCTGATATTCTAGCCACATTCACAGAGCACTATTCGACACTCTATACCTCACAACGTAGGGATCAATTTGAACTTGACAGTTTCCTCGGAGATGTGGCGCTGGGATGGTTGGGGGATTCGCAGAGAGAATTCATGAGCGCCCCCTTTGAGATAGACGAAATAAGAGAAGCAATAATGAAAATGCAGTCAGGAAAGGCCCCGGGCTCGATGGCTTGCCGGCTGAATTCTACAAAACCTACATAGATCTGCTGGCTCCGATCCTAAAGGAGGTGTATGCGGAATCAATGGAAGCTGGCATACTTCCCCCTCCATGAGAGAAGCATATATCACATCATTGTTTAAACCCGGAAAGTCACCACTATTCTGTGACTCTTATAGGCCCTTATCTCTTATTAATTGTGATGCAAAAATTTTGGCCAAGGTGATTGCAAATAGGCTGGCCTTGTTAATGGACAAGTTGGTCCTTCCTGATCAGGCAGGGTTTGTTCCTGGCAGGGCTACCACACATAATCTTCGTACCCTATTTACTATTATACAGAATGTCGCCCCGGAGCTGCCGCTGGCGGCAGTCTTCCTGGACGCCACTAAAGCGTTCGACTCAGTTGAATGGGACTATCTCTTCGGGATATTGCAGCGCATGGGGTTTCCTGCTGTATTCTTGTCCTGGATTAGGCTGCTTTATCAACTACCAACGGCAAGAGTATTATTAAATGGACATTTGTCAGACGCGTTCTCTGTCTCTAGAGGCACGCGGCAAGGGTGCCCGCTCTCACCATTATTATTTGCGCTAGCAATTGAACCCTTGGCATCCAAATTGCGGCAGCATCACCAGGACAAGGCTCTACGATGCAACTTACGACAAATCCTCATATCTTTATATGCGGATGACATAACGTTATACGTTAGACACCCACAGGAGAACCTGAATCCACTCCTGCGGGAATTCATAGTGTTTGGCAAACTTTCTGGGATACAAATAAATTGGGGGAAGTCGCAAATATTCCCATTGACTACTGCAGCCGCTAGTTTCTCCTTAGACTTCCCTTTGGAGTGGTGCAATTCGGACTTACGCTATCTAGGGATCGTAATAACCAGAGACAGAGATGAGCTGATGCGTCTCAATTATGGTACTGTTCTACAACGGATTACCGACAATGTCACTCGGTGGATATCCTTGCCCTTGACCTTAGCAGGACGGGCGGCATTGATTAAAATGGTGGTTTTGCCACAAATATTGTACCTTTTTTAAATATCCCATACCATCCTGGGCGGTATTTTTTCCAGAGGCTCAAGTCTGAAATGACGAGACTGATATGGGGGGCAAACAGGCACGATTACAGTGGAAAGTTCTAACACAACCATATGCTCGGGGGGTTTGACGTGCCAGATTTTGAACTGTATTATGTGAGTGCGCAGGCGCACTACGCGTTTTATTGGTTTCATCCTCCTAGATACATGCCGCAACTCGCAGCTGAGCACTGGCTGGCGGACCCTATACCATTACAAGGCATGTTACACACATCTCCTCGCACGCGGGATATTGCACCCACCACTATCACATGCACAGTGGAAGCTTGGCGACGCATGTTAGCTATTCTTCAAAATACAATGTTATACTCGCCGCTTCTTCCACTCATTTATCATCCACGCCTGCCACTGCTGCAGGAAACAGGTTTCATCAAATTATGCGAGCGTATCCAAGTCAACACATGGGGGATCTCTATCAGGGGGACGTTCCGCACCTCTGAGAGCCTACTTCACAATATTCAGCCCACATCGTTGGATATATTCCTCTATGTCCGACTTCGCCAAGGTATACGGTCGATTACACCTGAATTCCCTCAGGAGCCTCCGACATTTAACCCTCTACATATGCTATTACGCGCCACATCGCCGGGACACTTGGTCTCTGTGCTCTACCACACTATTCGCACACAACGAATAGATTCTCCCGGCTCCTCCCGGGTTAAGTGGACTCAGGAATTAGGATGTGAGATAACGGATGACCAATGGACGTACTGTTGCCTCCAAACAGAGCAGATAACTGCTAGCTCTAGGCTACGCATTACACATTATAAATTCCTACAACGCCTCTATTACACTCCTGTTAAAATGTTCAGATTCAACTTGAGAGCTACAGATAACTGTGATAGATGTGGTAGCCCAGGGGCAGACTTTTTACATCTAGCGTGGGAATGCCCGAGGGTGAGTGAATATTGGTCTCAGATTTTCGAAGCTCTGCGTCGGATGGTGCCCATTGCTTTGGAATGCACGCCATTACTCGCATTGTTAAGTTATACTAAACTAATTCCAAAGTCCTGTCGTAAGTTCCTTGCTGTTGCCCTACTGTTGGCCAAGCGTAGAGTGGCTTGCAGATGGGGCAGGGGCGAGCGCCAAAATTCAAGGAATGGTTGGAGGACTTGATTTATTGCCAAGATCAATTGACGAGATATGCTGAAATGTTGCCTAGAGCCTCGCAGCCTAAAAATATATGGGACCCACTACAGAGCTACCTATTGGCTCAGTCTGCGGAACTACAGGCAGATGTTCCTGAAACGCCGGGGCAGTAACGGCTCTGGCTTATCAGCACTATATCACATACGGGACAGCGGGGTGGAACACATAATCAGGTGGGTGTAGTGTTGCTCAGGTGAATCCCCTATGATTGGTATTGAGATTTGTGCCCCACCTGTGCTCGTGAGGCGAATGCTTTAGAAATATAATTTCCCCCAAAGGATACCTCGTAATTAACTTATGGATTGGAGTGGTTATGTTTACTAGCCTTTTGGCCTGGGCTGCGGGAGGTACTATGTATGCCAATACAAATTTCTGCCTTATTGCACTGTTATTGTACTGTATAATGTGTGCTCATCTTATGTGAAACTACTATCGATATTAATTTACCCTAATGTGTCTGTTGCGTCTTGTCGAGAACTTACATTGTTTCTTATATGATATCCTTGTATTACGGAGAAAAAAACAATAAAAAAAAATTAAAAAAAAAAAAAAAAAGTATTTCCTCCTTTCTTTTTTTCAATTTCTATTTCTTGTAACCTGGTGTCCTCTTGTGGTCTTTTATGGTGGCGCCATAAGGCAGCTGCCTGCAGTGACATTAATGTAGCAGTGACCCTAAGCACTGAGGGGTTAAGAAGAAGACGTGTGCACACATCTTACGAAAGTAAGTTGTGCTCCACAGCACACTTACCCAGCCTCAACCTCTGTGGCCACAGGTTTATTAAGGTCAATGTCACACCTTATTACAGAAAGGGACTTCAAAGGACCCTTGGGAAGGGATAATGTGTAGTGTCATAAATGGGTGGGCCTATGATGTTGGAAGATGTAGGGTCCCAAACGTTCATCTTTCTCAAGCAGTTGGGCCACAGTAAACTTGAAAGAACTAACAATTTTTCACCAGTTCAGTTTCACTCTTGGATGATATATAATGGTGCAGAAAGACAAAGTCCTCTTTCAACACTTTCTGCAGGTTGCCCATTATTCAAAGAAAATATCTTTCTACCAGCACTCTCACTCTGTAAATTACCTTAACATTTCAGGGCCCCACTCACAAACATTTCATGGACAAATGCAGAAAAAACACAATTAAAATCCTATTCTCATTACCCACATGGGATCTGACAAATCAAACAAAAACACGCCACGAGTCAAAGTACTTGGGTATAAACGGGGTACCTGTAGAGGCGTCATCCAAAGACGAGTCATCCAAGTCCTCTTTCTGTTCCTTTGAAGACGAGTAAGAAGATGGCCGCTCCCTGAAGCATTTCATAGCATGATGGCGACGTAGCTGAGTGCGAGTCCTGGATGGCTCCTCCTCCTCTTCCAAAGTGTTCTGCTCCATCTGTTTCTTAAGGGAGCCTTTCCGAAAGAAGGGCAAGGGTGCCAGTGAGCTCCGGGGTGGCTTACGGGGAGCCTTTGGGGGAACAGCTGGAGGGAGAGCCTCATTTTTAAGTGAGGTCTGTGACCCAAGTTTGCTCTTCCTGGGGGGCTTAGGGACAGGTGCTGGTTCGAACAGTGGCTCCTGCACGGTGTCGGACACAGGAGTCGAGTCTGAAGACCCACATTCGTAATCCCCTGTGGTGGGTGCGCCAGCTTCGTCCTCACTGAAACTCCTGTCAGACATGGACCGGTAGTAGGTTAGGACAACATTGCCCGTACTTGAGCCTTCTGGAGTTATCCCATTGTGGTGGCCATTGGTCATGCCAGGGGCCTTCAAACCGTTGGCCATGCCAGTGGCGTTTGGTAGGTTCTGCCGCTTCATAGGGTAGCTCCCAAAGGGCTTCTTGTTCGGTAGTGCCATACTTGCCTTAGAAGTCCTATTTTTGGTGTCCGGGATGACGCCGGCCACGTTCCCGTTCACATCTTCCGAAGAGCCACGTTTCGTGACTTCCTTGTCCTCTCGGTTGACCACGAAAACCTGGCGAAAGGGCGGCGAGTCGTCTGCAGAGGAAGAGGAGTCCGAAAGGGTAGCAGCCTCGTCTTCCCTGTTGACTACCTGTACGTTTGACTCAGGAACCCACACCATCACCATGCCCGGCCTTTTGGCATGGCAGCTGCAGGGGCAGTCTCTGTGGCAAACGGGCACAGTCTGCATGTTGACATGCTTGCCTTCCGAACCCTCCACGGTGGGCGAGAGAGGTTGGTCTTCTCTTAGTTCTGCAAAAATGAAAAAATGGGGGACGAAAATGAAGAACTGGACAATACCATGCTGCACATTTTGAAATTTGAGATAGTAAAACAAAACAGACCATTCTACAACAACCAGAACTGGTGACGTCAGCAACAAGGTATTTGCTATAATACTGGCTTAGCCCTTTACATACATTACATTATTTTTTTTATCATAGCAGACGTTTCTCGGTCATGTGCAGCGTATTGAAGAGGGTCGTGTCTGGAGTGCTGTTGAGACCAGATTACCGAACCAAGGGACCAGAGTGCTGGGATAGGACAACACAGAATAAATACTGTTTTTTAACATATTAACACTATATATGTTTACAATCTCAGCTGAAGTGAGTTGCCCAGAATCACATGGTTCTTTCAGTCACCTGCCTACGCTGGGAACGGACCCCAGGACTCCAGTTCCCCAAATCAGCCACCCCCAACTAGACGTCATCTTTTCTCCACGTCTTAAGGATGCATATTAGGGGATGTGCAAATGTTTTCAGTTTCCTTAGGTCCGCAGAGTTCCTGATTTTTGCCCTTGGCACAGTTGCCCCCCGTATCTCTAGTTAATATTTACCACGTAGTATTGTGATTTTCACTCTAATCGAACCCAGCTAAGCTAGAAAAGGCGTGGTTCTTTCTACGCAACTTTACCTTTCGCGGAGTTTTCTCAATGCGCAGAAAAGGATGTTAGCTGCAAAGTACATCTTACATACAACCATTTTGTTAATGGTAAAAGCACGTCAGCGACAAGCCATGAAAGCGGGGAAGTGAAATACGTCGCATCCTTGGGGAAGTTGCAAAGTTTTCCACGGACCCTTGAAGAAAAACTTAGCACGTCCCAAATGCGTTCGGCATAATTTACCTGCACCTCTGGGAGTACAGCAGTCCCTGCGCTGCGGCGGGGGGGGCCGCTCTGCACCCACAGCACCACGGGGTCAAAGTGCAGGCCTCCGTGGCCCACATACACACCGGGACTGTGCCGGCCAGGGAACCTCGGCACCACAGGACGGTGTCATCGTTACCCCATGGCCAGAGTTGCCAATGCGTTAAATACTGCTATCGTGACCACAAAGCCTTCAGAAACGTCACGGCTCTAAGAAGTGATACAGAGCACGACCAACACAGTGCATGGGCTGGTGTGGTTTACATAGTGCCAAGAGGCCGCCTTTCAGATACTTCAGGGCACTTCGAGAGTGTGGCATAGCGTGTTCTATAAACCTCTTAAAATACCGATTTCACCCAAAGCATTGTAATGGAAAATGAACGCCTGACCGACTTTTCAATGATACCTGACGTCACACATTCCCAAAGTCGGTCTCTGCCACCGGACCTGTCTTTAGGCAAGGCACTGGGAGGGGTGGCACCCTGGGGGTGGCACTGGGGAGAGACAGAGGGGTGACACCTGGGGATGGCACTGGGGGGGGGAGGGAGACAGAGGGGTGACACCTGGGGATGGTGCCCCTGACGGTGCCTGCACCATTCTCCCCTGTGTTGCCTGCACCCCCTCCCCCTCCGATGGTACCTGCCCCCCCCCTCCCTGACGATGTCTGCACCACCCGCTCCCCGGCGGTGCCTGCACCACCCTCTCCCCCACGGTGCCTGCACCACCCTCTCCCCCACGGTGCCAGCACCACCCTCCACTGACGGTGCCTACACCCTCCCTCCCCCGACGGTGCCTACACCACCCTCCCTCCCCCGACGGTGCCTACACCACCCTCCCTCCCCCGACGGTGCCTGCACCCCCCCCTCCTCCTTTGACGGTGCCTGCACCACCCTCTCCCCGACGGTGCCTGCACCACCCTCTCCCCGACGGTGCCTGCACCACCCCTCCCCTGACGGTGCCTGCACCACCCCTCCCCAGAAGGTGCCTGCACCACCCCTCCCCTGACAGTGCCTGCACCCCTCCCTCCCCTGACAGTGCCTGTACCACCCTCCCTCCCCTGATGGTGCCTGCACCCCCTCTCCTTTGACGGTGCCTCCCCCCCCTCCGACGGTGCCTGCAACCCCCTTCCCATGACGGTGCCTGCACCCCCCTCCCTCCCCTGACAGTGCCTGCATCACCCTCCCTCCCCTGACGGTGCCTGCACCCCCTCATCTGACGGTGCCTGCACCCCCCTCCCCACCTAATGGTGTCTAACACCACCCTCCCCTGTGTTGACTGCACCCCCTACCGCTCTGACAGTGCCTGCACCCCCTCCCTCCCCTGACGGTGCCTGCACCCCCTCCCCACCTAATGGTGTCTAACACCACCCTCCCCTGTGTTGCCTGCACCCCCTCCCCCTCTGACGGTGCCTGCACCCCCCCCCCCCCAAACGACGGGGCCTGCACCACCCTCCCCTGACGGTGCAGAGGTTGCCATGAAAAGTTTAGCTTGATTGTATACTCTGCAGAAACATTTTTTACCGACAAACTGCACGACATTCGAAGTTTTCTGATGGAGGATTAGTCCTAACACAGCAGAGCTATCGCTCAGGTTACAGAGATCTAACAGGCTCGGGCGTCGGAAGCAGAGTTATTAATTAGGTTACACAGGCCCTGCCTCAACAAAGAGATCCATCACATGTAAACAGAGAGTATAAGCGAGGCCTCGGACTAGCAGGCCTATCCCTCAGGTTACACAGGTCTAACACCTCCAGGCTCCAGTCCGCAGCAGAACTCTTGTGGGGTCCACAGACATTGGCGCCAAAGTAGGAAAACTATCGCTCCGATTACAAAGACCTTAAAGGGTCAGAGGTCGCCCAGTGAGCTTTCTCTCAGCGGGCACAAAGCTCACCGGGGCCATGATGGAGATACATACATGTTTACATAGCGCCTCGACCGCAGTACTGCATCTTATAGAATTGTAACAAACAGCAGTTACTATTAGGCAATTCAGCGCCTAAAAACGAGGAAAGGCCAAGTCACCTGTGCGGCCTGGCACTAACCTACTGAGCACTGTGGGGTCAAGGCCAGTGGTCTGAATGCCATGCACCGGTCTCTGGGGTCCAGTCAAGAACCAGCTTAGCTGGGCTACCTGCATTGGGAGCTGTGATGACCAATCTACAAACAGATCTCTGAAGCATGCACATTAACCCACTGAGCTAATTTACTGGGATTGGGCACTGTACATACAGACTGAAAGCAGATCTCTGGAGCAGGTGCACCATCACCAGGTGGGGCTTTTACTAGCGCCTTTGCAGATGGCACACTACCTCAATGAGCTACTCTATGGGCACAGAAATCAGCTACAGGTCTCCGCACAAGGCGCACACTCTACCAAGCTTTCAGACCAGCTTAGCCAGAAAAAAAAAAAATATATATATATATATAATTTTTTTAATTTTTTTTTTATGAGCCCAATTTTTTTCTCTAAACCTGTATGGTTTGATGCACTTTGCAGTCCCAGCAGCAATAAAAGTACGCCTGGGCGAAATGTTCATAACGTCGGCGAATCTCACATTAATTCCTACATTTTGCGTTATGCTTTTTACGCGAAACTCCAGAAGTTATGCCATTAGCCCACGTCACGAAATTTCAAGTCCAAATCAGGTACGGGTAAAAATTCTGCTATGGGAGCACAGAAACAACCTGAAAAGAACGCTTTTCGTTTTTTGCTCGAAATGCGCACTTGTGTGCAAGAACGCATTTTGCGCTAAAATATAGCACTAAATGCCAGGCTTGCATCTTTTGTAATTTTCCAAAAATCTGCGAAGTATGCAAAAGTAAATTATGAAATTTTGCACACTCCTAGATGAAAGTTGTTATTTAATAAATAGACTCACCTGTGTGCGAAAGAGCGTCTATGAAAGGGCAGTGCATGTCCAGGGTCGGGTTGAAAGGGCAGTGCATGTCCAGGGACCGGGGAAAGGTCAGTCACATCAGAAGACAGAAACTGCAAATTTTACAAAAACCCCCAAGATATCCCCCAGAAGACCAGCCCTCCTTTCCCCCCACATCCAGCAGGCCCTCATACAGGCCCCAACATACTCTCAAGTAAGAGCCAACATACTCTACAGACCTTCCCACTCAGGGGCGTAGCTTAGTCAGTTAGATTCAGGGGGTGAGAGACAGATTTCCCAACCATCACTGCCATTGCAATGGCAAAATTGATGAATAGTCATAAATGTAAGCACCACATAAGAGCCACCCAGTCCTTTGTTTATTCTTGGCCTGTTTTGTGTGAGAGGGAAGAGGAGAGGTGGTGTGTAAAGCTCTAGCAAGTGTGTGTCTGCCCTATGAGGGCTGCTAATCCAAGTGGAAACCCGGCCACAAACACTGCTAGCCAAACTGATGGCCCTTGGACATACACCAGAATCAATTTATTAGGGGGGTGTCACACCCCAACCCCTCTGGAGCTATGCCACTGTTCATACTGGCCTACAGACCACTACATAACCCAAGATCCCCTGTCAGCCTTTAAAGCACCACTCAATTCCACACATGGTTCCTCTCTCCCGACACTCCCACCCCACCCCTATTGACAGCCTTTACAGCATTACCTAGCGTAAACCAAGTGTGCGTGCAGTCTACGCCCTGCTCTTGGCTCATCCCATGGCCGGTGGCCTACCTCACTCAACCCTCACCGCCACCGAAACATTGTACACCCAGTTCAGTGCTATTTCTGAGTCACCTCAGACCCTCCAGGCGCAAAGAAACACAAAGACAGAGCTGCAGACCAAGTAAAGTCTATGGTTAAGTAGTGGGCCTGGCACCGAGCAGGGTGGATGGACCTTGGGGTTGTCTTCCATAAATATCGACATAGCATCTGAAAAACCAACCTTCCACAAAGCATCATGCTTGGGACATTAGGCAGCACCCCACCATCATTAGTCAAAACCACAACGGGAGGCCAATATGCCATCAACTGTTAGAAAACAGAAAAGTGTGACTTACTCAACGCTGCACTTGTAGTCGAGTGTCGGGGTTGTAGCTGTATATCAGAACTTCTTTTCTTATCAAAAGCTGGGTTGTACGTAGGCTGAAATATACTTGTAAGTAGTTTTGGTCTACTTAATGCTGAGGAACAAGTTTATACACAGACTGTTACGGTTGTACTTTCGATGACGAGGGTTGTAGTTGACAGTAAGTGGCCTAGTCGTACTCGTCCTCGTGTGGATGCATTACACTGGTTGTTGAGCTGTAGGGATGCATGTACTAGTCATTGAACTGCAGGGCTGTGTTTGGCGTCGAGTAGCTGGATTGTGGTGGATTCAGAGTATGTGATCTAATAGTAGCTGTTGCCAAGCTTTGGTGCTGTGTTTGTTCAAGGAAACAGTAGTATTTCTTGAGCGGGAAGATTGCATTTGTTGTTGAATGCTGTAGTTACGCTTCTCATTCAGCACAGCATTGTACTTGTTAAGTATTGTATTTTTCAAAGCTCGTGGTTGTAGCCATTAAGTGACAAGGCTGTTTTTACCAAACATGGCAGTTACATGTGCTAAGCTGCAAGGTTTATTGGTGGTTTCATCCGTCAAGCAGCGGGACTGTGGTAGTTGAGAGTCCTGGCTGCTTCCTTGAAGTGGTAGATTACTACTAAACCAGCAGGATTGTTGCATCTGGTAAGAAGCTGGGCTGTTGAGCACTGTGGTTGTATCCGTTAAGCATCAGGGTTGAACCCTCAGTATTGCATTTGTAACCGTTAAGCGCTATGTCTGTACTAGTCCAGCATAATGATCGCGTACCTTAAGCATCAGGGTTGTACTTGTGCTGCGTTGCAGTTGCATCTGATAAGGTTCTTGTTGAGTGTTCTGGTTGTGTCCCTTGAGAGGTAAGGTTCTACTTGTTGAGCATCGCATTTGTATCCATTGAGAGTCAGGGTAGTTTTGTCAAGCGTTGAAGTTCTTCTTGTACTAATCAGTTGTATCGGTTAAGCAGCATTGTTTTAGTTGTTGGATGCTGCGGTTGAATTTGTTACGCTGCAGGTCCTACTTGTTGAGTGTGGCGGCTGCATGCATCAGTTGCCAGGGTTCTTCTACTTGGTAAACATCCCATTAAGCAGGAAGGTTCTAGATGTTAAACTCCACTGTTGCATCCATTAAGTGGCAGGGTTCTACCTGTCCAACACTACAACTGTCTCCGATACACTACAGTGTTCTACTGCCCAAGGTTGCTCTGTTAAGTAGCGCGGTTCACTCTTTGAACATTGCGATGTATCCGTTATGCAACGGAGTTCTACTTTTCCAACTTTGTGGTGTATCCGTTAATCAGCAGATTTCTACTCCTGGAACATTGTAGATGTCTCTGTTAAGCCGCAGGGCTCTACTCCTCGGACGTTGATTCTACTCGTCGAACGTTGCGGTGTATCCGGTAAACAGTAGGGCTCTACTCTTCGAACGCTGATCTGTATCCGCTAAGCCACAAGGTTCTTCTAAGCGCTTCGACGCCCGTCAGGAATAGTAAGCGCTATATAAATGCAATTACAATACAATACTCCTCGAACGTGGCGTGTACCCGTTAGGTAGCAGGGCTCTCAGTCCTCCAAGTCCCCGGGCTTCCTCCCCTCCCAGCCCCGCGCTCGCCTCGCTCTGCTCTGGCCTCTCCCCTCCGTCTCTGCCGCCGCGCCTGCCGCGTCGTCCTGCCGCGTCGTCCTGCCGCCGCGCCTGACGCGTCGTCCTGCCGCCGCGCCTGACGCGTCGTGCCGCCTGCACGGATCGGGTTCCCTCTTACCTCACTGCTTTGGATTTGTTGCTCTGCAGGAAAGCATTTGCCGGGCCACTGCCCTTTCTGGGCGCGCAGTCGGTCGCCAGTGGGGATACCGCACCCTTGGCTCCGACACAACTTTTACGAACGTTTGTCCACGGCACGGCTTGCCAAGGCTAGCGGGCAAATGTCAAACGAGGCGGCACAGGGTGGGCCGAAAACAAGGGCGCGCTGCACAGACGCCTCGAACTATGCATGCAACTGGAAGCGGCGGGAGCAGCTGTGCAGCGCAAGAGGGACTCGGGCGGGCCTGCACCTGTGCTGTGGCTGACGTGCTGAGAACTGGGCCCGGCTTGGCCTGCACTGTGGTCAACTGACGTCCTTGGCAGGCACTCTGGCCAACATGGCCGGCACGGTGTTCAGCATGCGACGTCCTTGGCCGGGCACGGTGGCCAAAATGCGAGGTCCTTGGCCTGGCCGGGCCTACACTGTGTTCAACATGTGACGTCTTTGGCCGGCACTGTGGCCAGCATGCTAAGTCCTTGGCCTGGCTGGGCCTGTACTGTGTTCAACATGTGACGTCTTTGGCCGGCACTGTGGCCAGCATGCTAAGTCCTTGGCCTGGCTGGGCCTGCTCTCGGGCCTCGGCCTGGTGGAAGCGATTGCACTCAAGTTCTTACAACAAACAGGTGCCCAGGCAAGGCTAGTGTGTGATCTTCGGCTGACCCTTCCTCAGTGTGCCACACGGCTGTCTGTGCCACAGGGGTTCCATGCCAGCTGACGCTGCATGTCCTGGCTGTGTGACAGGTTGGCTGACTGCGTGACTATGAATGGGGCTGTGAGTGAATGTGACGTGTGCCGTGTGTCTCTCTGCTCCTGGAGGGCAGCGCTCTGCGCGGGGAGGTCTGAAGATACTAAGAGGCCCGTGGTGGATGGAATGGGCATTCTTAAACCTCTTGACCGAATACCTGGTGTTGTGTAATAAAGGTACACTTTACCAGAGCGGCCATCAAAGCTGATGGCAAGAGCCCGCCTACTACCACCACTCCTGGTAGGACTTTGGGCTTCCAGACAGAGATAGGCCCATCTTTTACCAAACCCACCCCTGAACAAAGAGGAAGCGAGGCCTTCAACGGAAGACATCAGACAGAGCCCTGCACCCCCACCAACACATCCCAGATACTCTGTGTAATTGGGTATCGGCAAGCCCGCAACACCACACAAAACAACGCAAAGAAAAAACAGGGCACAATGGATGGGTCGCACATGCAGTGTCTTACAGGAGCAACTTCTATCTTCAAGGCACTGTGTCCCCAACAGGCCCTACCACTAGGAAATGACTCACAACAGTACGTGGAGCATAGATACAACAGACCACAGCAATTCCATATAGTTGGATATCAGCAAGCTCACAACTACACGCTCAACAAATAGGCACTCGCACAACAGCGCATATTGAACAAATGCGCAACACCCTACAGATGCACCCAACAGGAATTCCCACTAGGAAACCAACACCCAACTGTACACATTAGGCAGAACACTGAACACATGTGCAACACAACTCAGGTATGTCATAAATGGCTATCAAGATCATAACTTTATGTATGACAATAAACAACAAGGGCACACAGCACCTTCTACTAGAAAACAACTTGTAGCCGCAACAGTATACATTACACAGACCACGGAGTTTACACACAAAACAGCTCAGACATTCCACAAGGCTGGCTATCTCTGAGCTCTCAGCAATATTCAGCAATCATACCCCCAACCGAACATATTAGTCACAGTGTTAGACCTGGCCCTCTCTGCAGGGTCACCCCTAGACTTTTTGCCTTCACCCCTCCTGTTTTGCTGAGTTTGTGTCTGCTGGCTTTATGACTCTGTACACTTTACCACTGCTAACCTGTGCTAAAGTGCTTGTGATCTCTCCTTAAATCACGATAACATTGGCCTACACCAGATTGGTACGTTTAATTTACTTGTAGTTGTAAGTCCCTAGTAAATGGTACTACGTGTACCCAGGGCCTGTAAATTCAATGCTAATAGTGGGCCTGCAGCACTCACTGTGCCACCCACTAGAGTAGCACTTTAAAACATGTCTCAGGCCACCCACTGCAGCTTGTAGTGCGATTTTTAAACTGCCTTTTTGTGACCTGGCAAATTAAACCTTTTGCCAGACCTATACCTTCCTTTTTAACACTTATAAGTCACCCCTAAGGTAGGTCCTAACAGCTCCTAGGGCAGGGCGAATGTCTTGGCAGTGAAAAAATCCTAAAGTTGTATTTCACTGTTGTAAGGCCTACCTCTTCCATTGAATAAGGCTGGGTTACCTTATTAGATTTGAGAAGTGCTAACTTTGGATTCGAAGCAGATAGAGCTATGCTGTTTAGATTCAAATGAATTGTGATTCAAAATCATCTTAAATGGTAATGCCGGATTTTAAGTCACAATTCTGAAAATGGCACTTTTAGAAAGCTGGCATTTTTTTTATCCTAACCATTTGTTCCTTCTACCATTATCCTGGTTCACATGACTGTGAATGGCTCCGATGTTGAGGGTTGGGTATTGCTGCCAGACAGTGAGATAACAAGCATTGGAAATGCAATAGGTCTTGCATTTGCTTAAGTTAGAGCTATTGGCGTTGTAAATGGCGTTGTAAATGACAATGTCTTTTATCCATGTGTTAAGGAGTGTATGTGTTGTGTAGTGAAGTTCCCGGTTTCAGATTTACTAGTAGAGCTGTGCAGTGTTTGAAATAATAGTTCTTTTTGGTTCTTCCAACAAAAGTGTGTTACTGTCTCACTGCCCCAGACCAGCATGCTGGCCTCAGGCTCCCAGCGATTGTTAGCTAATCTGTTTAATACTTGCTTACACTGCCAAGATGTGGCAGGATTTTTTTTAAGCCCCTAACAAGTTTAGTCTTATATGTAAAAAGTGGGTGTATACATAAACTCACTTATGCAATGCTTTGCTTATTTTATTATTATTTACTTGCGTTTATGAAGCCCGTAATTGTATTGCTTCATAAAATGTTTTCTCATACTGTATGCTACAGGATGTGGCTCACGGCTAGACTGCCGACTTTGGAGCTGGGAAACCAAGGTACGAGCCTCGGGGTCGACTCCACATCCTGCGAGTCTGCGCAAATCACGTAATCTCCCCGCGCCTACCCCAAAAAAAAAAAGCATTAGCAATGCAATAGGTATCGCATTTATGAGAGTTTGAGCTATTGGCATTGTAAATGACAATGTCTTATTTATGTGTTGTTTTTTTAAACAGATAAATAAAAGGCATGGTTATTTACAATGCCAATTGCTTAAACTCTCGCGAATGCGAGACTTATTGCATTGCATGGGCGCTCCTGCGCCCGTGCTATAAAGATAATTTTTAAAAAGTGTTATGAGAGAGCGTGTCCAAAACTATTTAAGAAAATAGTGCTCGGAGTCTGTAATTAAAGCCTACCGAGTAACAACACATGCAACAGGGGGTGTCCTCATGGGAGGTTACAAAATGAGACAAGGCGGTACTAAGGAGGGACTACTAAGCCTATTGACCAATGAAAAGCCAGAGTTTACAGTGGACAATGACACAAGCCAATGAAAAATATCGGCGGAGCTTCAAGTCCATACCTGAATACAGCGTGCTTCGAAGAGCAGCACATGCGCTGCCCAGGATCGACCTAAAAAAAAAATCTCTGTTTTATTAGCATTATACAATATGGTCGGGTATACAGAGAAGAGCCAATTCTGCACCTAGGATGGCTAGAATGTTCAGGCAGTGTTGGATAGTTGTCAGGGGCTATCCATTCGTTGCCTTTTAGAGGATAAATAACATTCTTTTCTGATACTAAAAAATTTAATAGGTGTCAGTTATAAAGAGCTTTTATGTTAAGCACTACACATGGAACATGGTTTAATGTAATTGTGACCTAGTGTTAACTGGTCCTTTATTCAGTGAACTTAGATGGTAGATTGACTTTGTGTGCGTGCGTATGTATGTATGTGTGCGTGCGTGTTTATGTGTTTGTGTGTGGGTGTGTTTGTATATGTGTGTGTGTGCGCGTATGTATGTGTGTGTGTGTGTGTGTGTGTGTCTTTCTCTACAGATCATAGGTTCACATCTCTGCTGGGCAGCCTCTGCCTTTCATCCTTTGGTGTCATTCTCCCTCTGACACGTCATTGGTTTCACACGAGTCTCACTGTGCAATTAGGCAGTACCTGCTGCGTCTGTTTGCCTCACGTCCCTACCACAGACCCTAGACTGAAGACAGCAGCAGTCAGTGCTGTGATACAAGCAGTCTGGCTGGCCGCACAGTCCCAGCATGCCACCCTGGGTGCCGGTGACACTTCAGTTTGTTGGCGCAATACACACATGGTTATTATCGGCGCTATGTATTTCAGGGAGGGGGGCGCTAGCTGCTTTCATCTCACGGAGGTTGCGAACTGGCCTTATTTGGCAGGCCACTGCCCGTCTTCAGCGGTCTGTCTCTGGTGGGCTTGACTGAGGTAATGAGCAGCAGAGGTACCGCGGAGGGGTGGCAGCGGGTTTGGGGCAGCGGGGGTGGCATCAGGGGTGGCAGCTGGGGATTTCTCATTCACGTGGCTAATACCACAACCTGAATTCTGTTTTGAGACCTGACATATTGCGCGCTTTGCAGTATCCCTGGTTGGCAGGCTTGTGAACCCTAGGCCATGTTCAAGGGCATGTGGAGGTGCGCGGGGGTCAAACCGTATGAGTTGCCAGTGAACGCGCCTGGCACTGGGCCGTGGTGGGAGTGACGGAGAAACTTTTGTTCTTCGTATCGCTCTAGTATCTAAGCCATTGATGTATCTCAGTGAGTTGAGCAGCAAAAGGAAGTGTGTGTGTCTTTCGCTGCAGATTATAGGTTCACATCTCTGCTGGGCAGCCTCTGCCTTTCATCCTTTGGTGTCATTCTCCCTCTGACACGTCATTGGTTTCACACGAGTCTCACTGTGCAATTAGGCAGTACCTGCTGCGTCTGTTTGCCTCACGTCCCTACCACAGACCCTAGACTGAAGACACACAGCAGCAGTCAGTGCTGTGATGCTAAGCAGTCTGGCTGGCCGCACAGTCCCAGCATGCCACCCTGGGTGCCGGTGACACTTCTTCAGTTTGTTGGCGCGATACACACATGGTTATTATCGGCACTATATATTTCAGGGAGGGAGGCGCTAGCTGCTTTCAGCTCACGGAGGTTGCGGGCTGGCCTTATTTGGCAGGCCACTGCCCGTCAGCCGAAGCAAGATCAGGCAGTCTCGTGTACAATTAAATTCATAAAGAGAAGGAAGGTGCACCAGAATGAAGTCAGTGAGCTTCAAATGTATACCAAAATATATCCTTTATTGTAGTTTCAGTTTAAAATTGGACATCAGCCAACGCGTTTCGTTCCGAATGGAACTTCGTCAGGGCTCAAGTTTCTTGATCTTGGTTCAATTAGTTTGTATACAACAGTCAATAGATTCCAAAGGTTAGTCCAAGTAGGTAGAAGCCTGGGTTCGCAAGTCGCAAATAGATTTCAGAGTCCCACAGTCTTTCAAACAGATACAAATAGTCCAAAGAACGTTGACCCAGGTCCTCCGTATCCACTGGGAGGCTAAGTCACAAACACTAGTCACTCTGAATATTACAGGGTCCAAGGGCCAAGGTAGCGGCCAGCAATCCTGGTCAATGTCGACGCTCTCAGTAGGAGTCTCTCATCCGGAAAGTCCGGATGAGGGACTCCTACTGAGAGCGTCGACATACTGGAGGACCTGGGTCAACGTTCTTTGGACTATTTGTATCTGTTTGAAAGACTGTGGGACTCTGAAATCTATTTGCGACTTGCGAACCCAGCCTTCTACCTACTTGGACTAACCTTTTGGAACCTATTGACTGTTGTATACAAACTAATTGAACCAAGATCAAGAAACTTGAGCCCTGACGAAGTTCCATTCGGAACGAAACGTGTTGGCTGATGTCCAATTTTAAACTGAAACTACAATAAAGGATATATTTTGGAATACATTTGAAGCTCACTGACTTCATTCTGGTGCACCTTCCTTCTCTTTATGAACTTACTTATCTGGTTTCCAGTGGAGCGGAAGTGCGGTGAACTCCGCTTGTGGTTGCACAGACAATTTATTAATTTATTTACTTAGGAACTGAGGTGCTGAACCGTGGTCAGCCGCATTCTGCTTTTCCACGTGTACAATTAAAGATCCGACAACCTCTCTTAACCCATTCCTTTCCAAGGGGTTGAATCTAGATGCTAAAGAGGTGTGGTGATAAGGCAGACCCCTGTGGCCACCGCATTCAATCTTTCATCCCGAAGCCCTGAAAGGGATAAAGTGAGCCGCCTGCGTCCTATTTTCCTTAAGAATGTAAACAGCAACAGCAAAATCTGCTAAATCAGGCCATAATCTCATAGACGCGTGCAGGGCAGGATTTCTTGGGCCACCGGCTGCAGCCACGGTTCTCTCGCTGGCAGAAGAAATTCATATTAGGGGAAAGACTCCATATTGGAGCCTTTCTTTTTGTGAAAGAATGCAGGCTGGGTGCAAACGCGGCACTGTCAGTAGGTAACAATAGTCTCCGCAGCCCCCGCGCTGGGTAAAACAAGTACTAATAAAAAGAAAGGCCGCTGACTAAGTAGGAAGAACTCAAACAGGAAGTGAGGCAGAAGCCGTCAGTCCGGGCACAACTATGTGAGCAGTGAGGGGTTATCTCCTGGATAGAGATTCCCGAATTTCAGCATAATTCGACACCCCCCTCCCCGCGCATCCTTTAAAAAAGCCTGACTTCCAGTACTCGTCAGTACCGATTGTGTAATCTCCCACTTACAAGCGCACACTCTGCACGGTCACATTTATATTTGGTACAGAAAGCAGAAAGAGAAGCGAAAGATTGCATCACCGACTACAAATGTGTAGAGAGAGACAGAGCAAAACACGCATGGAGAGAAAGGTGACGAGAAAGAGTGGAGACAGAGAAGGAGATTGGTGAAAGGAACAAGCTGTCGGTGAAGCATACTTGCCTTCAGCGCTCGCTGCTGGAACGACGAGTCCAGACGCAGCAAGCATGATGAGCAACAGATGACGAGTGCAGTCCGGGTGGGCGGGGCCTAAGGGAGACAGGGCGGAACACCAACCCCGGTTCCAAAGAAGCCGGACACAAAACCAACGACAATAGATCTCGCCAAGGCGAAGCAGCGCATGCGCGCTGCAACGCAGGCGAGAACTAAAAAGGGGCTTATTTGTGGACAGGATGAGCCATCCTGGCAGGATGGCTGGTGGCGAGGCTGTACCTTTTCCCACTTCCACTATAAAGGGCTATGCCTCAGCACACACAAAGGGGCCTGGCACCAACATATTGTCACACCGGTCAGTTTGGAGCCCGGACAGGGGACAAACTTTCCAGAACCAGATGTGGGGGTGGGACAGTGAGTCCCCCCACACAAAGGCTGGCAATAAGGTTTAAATACTGGATTGCCAGAACCACTCTTCAGATCACCTCTGGACCCGTGGATTCAGAAGGAGGACTGGAACCATGAATGTGGTGTTGGTGGTACTGCTCCTGCCTAACCCTAAAAGCTGGGACATAGAAAATCTTTCAACCAAAACTGCCTGAGAACCGATAGAAGACCGGACCATACCTGCTAGCCGATTTGCCCAAGGCCAGTCGCCCTGACTTTGCGATACGTAGCTCTTGCTACGTTCTTATCTGCAGCACCAAATCCTTTCCAGAGTGACCTCTCGACGAAGATATCTGGCCTTGTGGAGCCCTCTTTGGCTATAGCCTAAGACTAAAAGTAAAACTCTTCACTGCGACCTCATCCAGTGGCTCCCGACGATGATGACCCCTTCTCAGGTACAGCCTGCTAACCTGCCCCACTGAAGACTACCGTTTCTAGGAATTCTTCAATAATTTTTCTAAGTCCGAAGGTAACTCTTTGACTGGGGTGAACATGATACCAGTAGCTGACCCACACTCCACCATGGTCAGGCTTAAGTTTTGAGTTTGTCCCAGTATATCGTGACCAGATACCCGCGGTAGGCACTCTTCTTTTTGGTGCTATTTTCAGTAAACACTTAAAAACTCTGGTTCTACTGATTGTATTTAATTAATTATGATGTCATTTTATTTATTAAAATGTACTCAATTTTTCTAAAAACAATTGTGCTGGGTTTTCACTTTAGTACTGTTCGTGTGCTGCTTAAATACTTTACACATTGTCTCTAAGGTAAGCATGACTTCTTTTGTACCAAGCTTCCAGGAGGGTTAAGCACAGGTTAATTAAGTGACTTTTGGTGGTTCACCCTCACAAGGACTGTGTTTATTTGAGTAGGGCTTCCACCCCTCGCAACTAATAGCCTCATTTCTAACACACAGCAACACACAGAGCCAACACTGCCCAGAATATCTATACTGCAAGACCCTCGCCATCTTGAAGCGCACAACAGCACGCCACTCTTTCCAAACCAGTGTAGCCTCCATGGCAAGACAGCACTAAAATTCAATACTCCCCCCACCCCCCAACCCACCCAGTCTGGTTTAAAGATATAACGTTGACCCTAATCTAACAGAATACTTTCAATTACCTTCAAAAAGCAGGAATGCTCAATCAATCCTCCCAGATGGCAAGTAACGGACCTGGAAAAACCTCCAGCCACACACACCAGACAACACAAACTGTTACAACAGAGAGTCAAATATTTCAATAAAAGCACTAAAACAAAATCAGAAAACAGATTCTGGTCTGTGCTAAGAGTCCTTGACACCAGGCTGTAAAGTTATCTGAACTCCAACAGCGCTGCGAGGCAATAAGATCACTAAAGCGCTATACAGATCTCTGCGAAGTAACATGACAGAGGATCACATCTGCAGCCACCCAAGACATTTTGTGACAAAAACCTAGACTCAAAGATAGTTTTTCACTCCTGCCATGTGATTGTCTACATACACTGTACCATGTGTGTGTTTTTTTTTCTGTTACTTCGCTGTACGGTATCACACCCGAAAAGGTTTTCCAGAAACCAGCTAAGTCTTCCAAAATCCTTCTGCCAAGTCTACCCTAGCTCAGTGACTGCCCTAGCACGAATTAGCATTTTAAAATGCGGACATTTCAGATGTGCCTCTTTTCATAGCATTACTTTCCCCGCTTCCGAAAGGCCTTTATCTTATATTAAAAACAGTTTCCTCATTCTTTTCTCTCCAGCTTATGGCTCATTTATTCTACACGTTATAGCTCTCATCCCTTTGTTCCTAGTGTAGTCTCTGCAGTTATTGCCTCCTCTGTTCTGTGTCATTTCCTTCCCAGTGCAGTCCGTTTCCTAAGTGCTGTCTCTCGTTACTTTCTCCTCAGTGCCGCCTCTCATTCGCCTCATCACTGTTGTCTCTCACTCGTTTTGCGCTAGAAATGTCTCTCATTCTCTTCTTCCCTATACTGTCTCTTGTTATTGTCACCCCTAAACACCAGCTCTCATCCTTTTCTCTCTAGTGTTGTCTCTCTTAGATATTTGCCCACACAATCTGTTCGTCTCACTCCTGCCACTTTATCTCCCCAATGTCGTCTTTTTCCCTGTAGTGGGGTCTTATCATTATTTTCCCCTCTGTGAGATCTCCGTCAGTGTGGTTTCTCACTTCTTTCCCTCCTATGCAACCTCTCTTCTCACCGGGTATGTCTTTTTCCTAATCAATACTCTCACGTTAGTTAGTCCCCAGATACCGTCGCATTCGGTTCTCCCTGCTTCTGGTACAATCTGCCCCCACCCAGCAGTTGCTCTCTCCAATTCTGTGCCCTCTGGCCTTTCCATCTTCCCATCAATGCTCAGATTTCTCTTTCTACTGCTATACTCGGCGTCGTCCTAATTTCTTCAACAGGGCTGGCTGCTGACGAGGCGGTCAGAGCCTACTTGTTTTGTTCTTTGTAAAATCTAATGTCTGACCCTTGTGCAATCTTAGAAGCGGAAATAATCTAAAAACATGGCAGTTCTACACGTGACCTACCTTAACAGACATACTTTTCACAAGATGATACGGACAGGCGTATCTTCATGCAGCTTTACCACAAATTAACCCTGAATTTATTGCTACTTTGTTGCAATTCATACTTTGAAGATTCTAAAACATTTAACATACAAGTCGCACCGAATTGCTTTGTGGGCACTTGATAATAAGCCAAAGGGTCATTTGCAAGAGTTGCCACAACCTCGACATTGCATTAGGATCGTAAAACACTCTACTCTTTATAAGTTTTCCATTTTACATATAAAATCACAACTTGCTGTTTACCATTGGTTGAAATCCCACTGCACAGGAATGATGTTATTCCGGTGAATTATGGAAAACATTTCCCAGCTATGAAATCATGCTGGTGAATTATACAGTTGGAAACCACTGCTCTCGGTGTGATAACAAGAACAAAACATGGATGTGAAGATAACAATGTATGCATAGGAGCCCAGTTCTGTATTGCTTCCTGGTTTCCTCCCATACTCTGGGTTGCAGAGTCCCCGTTTATAAATGTACTCTTACTTGCTCTACACCTTTAAAATTCTCTTGCTTATGACAATTTTATACAGGGCTGGACTGGGAACCCAAAGCAGCCCTGGCAATTTTGCTGGATCAGCCCCCCTCCACCTGGGGGGCTGTGCAAGTGTGAAGCACTGCTGCTTTTGTTACTGGGGGCCAATATTGCAGCACGGCTGCAAACCCGGCCCTCACCGCTGCAAAACCAGCCCGACCCTTCTAGCCTCCCGGGGAAACACCTGATGCCTGCTACGGTCAGTCTGGCCCTGATTTTATTGTTGTTTTTTATTTGCCTCCATCACGCGTGCAGATGCTTGCAGCTGAGCATTCGCTCAACAAGCGTGACGCCCATGACTGGCATGTCCACCGGGCACAGTAAGTACCAGGTGCCACCAGCCGGG
Organism: Calotriton arnoldi; assembly: GCA_963921515.1. Taxonomy (NCBI): domain Eukaryota; kingdom Metazoa; phylum Chordata; class Amphibia; order Caudata; family Salamandridae; genus Calotriton; species Calotriton arnoldi. The sequence continues at coordinate 1,681,315 of CAWUFW010002417.1, forward strand.
GGCAGCAAAGAACTCCATATTGCAGATGGGAACTACAAATACAGCTCTTTTGCCCAGGGAAGGGGAGGGCCCAAGCGTGTGATACATTTTGTGACTGTGGCATCGATTATCTTTACGCCACCCCGGTAAAGCCCAAACACAATGGATCTTAGAGTGCCCAGTTTCTCCTTCCTCAAGTGAGCTAAACATACCTTTCACCAACAAGCACTGGCAAAGCCAATAAATTTCGCCTTTGAAACCTACCAGCTTTGCCAATGATTTTAGCAATACGTTACACTATATACATTGCATATTTAACATAAGTTAATACTTTGAATTTGTTAAAATTTGTAAACTCGTTGCTTTAGTGCAATCTTGTATTATATTTTGAATTGATGTTACTAAGTATTGGCAAAGCTGAGAGGTCAAGGCTCCAAAAGAGTGAGCTGTGGGTTTTCCGATGCCTGCCTGGTGCATGTGGGCTGAGTCGCATTTATATGTCTGGGTGAGTTCTGGTTGTGGGCGGGTGTTCACAATGGTGCACAAATGAGAGCTTCGGAGCGGAGGCAGAAGGCAGTGTGAGTCAGTGAACCATATCAGTGTTCAGATTACATGCACATCCAGTCCTTGGCCTCTCTCCTGTGAGCACACAGAGATGGTCACATATATACCATTTATAATTACTAAATCTAATTATTTACAACAAAATCATAGTTGTTAGTCATTTATATCAAGCTGAAAACAAGCACTCACAAAGCCAACAGTTCTGGCTTGTTTTAGCCATATGTTTGATGTTGTGTGATATATCGGGATGCAATAGCGGAGAACTCACAAACAGGAACATAAATGCTGGTCAGCGGCATGCTGTGTAAAGCACAGCACTGCAGTTCACACATTTTAAGTCACACCCTTAATTACTTTAGGCCACGCCCTTTAGAGCCCCCACCTTTTTCATCTCACTTAAAGAACTGCAGTCCATACAAGGCTTTTGCCTACAAACATCTAAAAGCGGTCTCGTAGGAAAGACCTAAAACTGTGGAGTCCTCGACATCAAATCTAAAACTTAGAGAGGAGAGAAGAAGAGATCGATTTTCTCCTAATACAGCCCTCACTCCGCAGACTCTATAGGAGGGCAGCAGCACAGCTGGTGTTACCGGTCACAGGAGGGAGTTGTGCTCTTCAGCGAAAGAAAGCTGAGGGTCGGACCTCCTGCACTGTGACACCCTAGACCCTGACTGTAGGTCCTGGGGCTCTTGGAGCCACGGTTGGAAACTACTGCCCTCAGTGCGAAAACGAGAACCAATCATAAACCAGCATGAGAGTAGCGCCAAGATTGGTTATTGGAATTGGCCTGAGCACTCTGAGCCGAGGGACCGGGCGAGGAAGACGTTGGACATGCAGCAAGCAAGGTAAGTGACAATTTATTTTATTCGTAACCACTTGCCTTGCCTGCATGCACGCACCTACCCACCACCCAATTGCCCGGCCTACCAATATATCTACCTGCCAGCCACCCCTGTGTAGCGAGGCAGGCAGATTGAGAGCCCAGAATTTTGTTGCCATCCATAGAGGTCACGGGACAGTTCTGAATTGATGGGTGGGAGAGTGCTGCAGTCAATCGGGTGACAGGCGGGAGTGTGTGTGCAGTAGGAAGGGACACAGTTCGTGGATACGCATGTGAGGAGCTGGGTTACATGGCTCATTTTGCCCTAAGGTGGGAGAGGCATCTGAATTAACCCCCAACTGTCTCTTTCACCTAATGCATGAGGCAGGGCACAAGTGCTAAAAAAGAAGTGGGGGGAAAACTAACCAAGTTAGGCAGTAGGCAAGTGATGACATGGTGCGTGACATCGCAAGTGGCATCACAGGAAGTGACATCACAAACCCATATCTCACAGGAAGTGACATCACAAGACCTGACATCAGATCTGAACACCTCAGACATATGTTTAGCAGTTCTAACACATGTGAGTGTAGTACGGGACTTAACAAGTGAAACATACAACACGGACAGCGTGCGGGCAGACGAGATGAGGGCTACGAGACCGGAAAGCCTGTCCGGAGAGACTGCACCGCGGCAGTGAAGCCTGCACCCGCCATTCTTTCGCCAAGACGATTTGACGGTGAGAGGGGTGGCGGGCGGTGATGCCGGCGCCCCCACTGTGAACCGGGGGTCCCGAGATACAACCACCGCAAGCTTTGGGGGTGAAGGTTTTTGCCTCTGAAGTGCGGTAAACAACGCGGGTTGCCGGACCCGGACTGCCTGACTTCATAATGGCGGCTGTCGCAGACAGGCGCGGGATGCCGGTCCGGGCTGCCTGACCCCTAAATGGAAGCTATTCACCGCCTCACTTCAATATCGCGAGGCAGTACTGAGCGGAGGATCGCCACTGATCCAACATCCACTGGTGGCCCAAAACATCAGGTACTGCTGAGTCCCTGCATCTTCGCCCTCAGGCTTGCACGCCCGACATAGATTTGGTCCAGTGAACACCATGGACCCTCAGCACTAAGGCAGACTGTACCAAGATGGCCGCCGAACTGAAGCTGGATAAGAAGCTCCCGCGGCCGGGACCATTAGCATTTTATATCCCGCTGATTTCCGGCCATCCACCTACCTTTTAACGACCAGCGCCTCAAGTCTCGTCCTCATTTTTTGCTGAGGCTTATTTTCCTTCAAGAGAAGAGCAAGAGGGATATAGGAGGTGCCCCGCCTGATCCCATAATGGCAGCCGTTTCTCCTGCTTGCTACTATAATACAGCTATACTCTCCTACTCCTTCACCACCCAAGCACACACTGGCCGTCCTCCCCTCACCCCCTCTACTAAACTCAACATCTAGTACCTCCCATACGCGGCACGAACAATCCTTTCACGAGCTTCCCCTCTGGGGCAGCAAGCAGGAGGAGAATCCATTCGCTCAAGGGGATGCCTGACTCCAACATGGCGGCCGTGGGAGTCACGATCATCAGGATGAAAATTGAGGGACCTCAAACTACCTGGGTGCCTGACCTCGTCTTGGCCTCCACACAAATGGACTAAACTCCTAGGCTCCTACCTTCTATTCTTCCATTCCTCACCCTTGAAACCCCTCAACCCACACTGGACTCCCAGGACTGGCACTTCGAGGTTACTCTAGTGAGGCTAGAGGTGCTCCCCCTCCACCCTGGCTCACCCACCTTGACATTAACTTTGGGATCTTCCTCCGACTGTTGAGACCTATCTAGCTGACCGATTCCCGGTGGAGCTACCCGCTAGCTAAAGAGGAGTTGGGCTGTGGATTTCCCCCGCGACCATCACCTACCCAGCCGGACCTTGGGCAGACTTTCCTTCGTCTCTCTGTCGCTTTCTCCCCCTACCCCTTTTTCCTTTCCCCCACCCCTTCTACGCTCCACTTTACTCTTTAAAATGTTTTGCTTCTTAACCGAGACCTTGCTATTTGGCCCTGGCCCGGTGGAGCTACCTGGTAGCTAAAGAGGAGATGGGCTGTGGACTTCCCCCTTAGCCGTCACCTACCCAGCCGGACTCGGGGCAGATTTCCTTTCGTCTCCCTGTCCTATCTTCCCCTACCCCACCTTTCCTGCCCCTTACCCTTCCTCGCATCTATGCTGTTGAAATGTTTTTCTAGCAACTGATGTTACCTGATTCTAATGTACTGTGTAATTTTGTGGAACCTTATGTAAAGCGCTCTGATACCTTCGGGTCTAGCCAGCGCTATATAAAACTCTTTAAAATAAAATTAAAATAAAAAAAAAAAAAAATAGCATCGGGGTTGTGCCAAAAAAGTGACAACCCCGACACAAAAGCTGGGTCTCAACTTATACATTTTTTTTTTTTTTTAACTCTGGACACGTGGCAGTAAATCTGTTCTTCTTAATTGGTAGTAGAGTCTGCATTTTAAAATATCTTATGGGGTTAGGGCACCTGCTGCAGAGATCGCTGCCCAGTAAACCTTAGGTGATAATAGTGGTAAGGTAACTCTGGAGGTTAACACATTTGCTGGAGAGATCTGTGTTTTGTCTACCCCGGTTTTTAATCATGAGTGTTAATGTGCATGTAAAATGCAGACGACACATTTTTATTTTCATTAGCTAGGTAAGTGGGCTATTGCTTTGAACACAAAGATCCTTTTGTTACTTATAGTTCATAAATTGTTGTAATGCTTCAAATATAGCACAGTTAGCTATAAAGGACATGTGGTTCCTATACCATGTAACCGTCACTGTCTTATGTGACACATCCTACACATTGATTTGCACACATATGACTTATTGTCAATGTGCAATGTTTACCTATGATGTAAAGCGCTCCGACATCCTGCATTGGGATGCGTAGCACTATAAAAGACAAAACAAAATAGTGGCATTTAAATTGTTATTTGTGTAAATACTGGGACAGACCAACACACCTGACATTCTTACAGTGCATGCATCTCTTATATACAGGGACAGACCAACACATCTGACATTCTTACAGTGCATGCGTCTCTTATATACAGGGACAGACCAACACATCTGACATTCTTACAGTGCATGCGTCTCTTATATACAGGGACAGACCAACACATCTGACATTCTTACAGTGCATGCGTCTCTTATATACAGGGACAGACCAACACACCTGACATTCTTACAGTGCATGTATCTCTTATATACAGGGACAGACCAACACACCTGACATTCTTACAGTGCATGTGTCTCTTATATACAGGGATTGAACAAAGGCAATAGCCCGCCTCTCTTAAGTGTCTGTGAAGTGACAAGCTGTGTGTCTTTGTTCCCCTCCATTGCATTTAGCTGTACGGCTCCAGGTAGCCCCCAGCCAGGAGACTTGAACAAAGGGAGGGCTGATGGCCCCTTAACTTCAGCCTTGGACTTGCGCCAGTAGGAATTTAAAATAATAAAGCCCCCTCCCTGCCTGCATGTTGCTGCTCGGAAGGAAAGCAGACAACTTACAGGTGCTGCTGAAAGTGTCCCGGTGTCTGAAACCTACACCGGCAGTTACGGATTACCAAATAGGCACCGGCCTATGGCCCCCACTCCGTTTAGGGGCCCTCTGGCAACTGTTGGTAAAATTAAAAATGTATTAGAAGACAATTTAATTTGCGAGGGGGCCCCCGAAATTTCGACTGCCTAGGGGCCTCCAGAGGGTGAATCCGACACTGTACACCTGGAGGAGTTCAGCATATTTTAGTGGGGCCCAACGTCTTGGCAAGGTGGACGGCGTCCAACCAGTGAAAATAGTGGAGGAACGCCGTCTGCCCGCATGTACCCGATGTAGTGAGCCACCCGGCCACTGCACAACAATGTTGCACTTGCATCCCCCTGGGCCGGGCTCGGGCCAGGGGGTATATAATAAAGGACGACGTCAGCGCACGTGGCTGACGGCGTGAACTGGCACTGAGAGTAGACGTCCCATTATTTCTGTTCCGCCGCTAAAGTTAGGCCTACCCCGTGCGTACCCTTAGCAGTCGGTTATAGCCCCCAACCGCATGCCCAAGTACCGGCCCACCTATTACCCCGGTGTTCACCGAACACCACACTGGCGACGAGGGAGTGGAAGAGCCTACGCGTGCTCACACGCAGCTCGGGTGGACAGCGCAGCGGATCTGCCGGCGGCCGCTGGTGGAGCGAGGCAGGACGGGTCGCGTCTGCCGCTGCGAGCGCGAGAAGGCGGAGACCCCCGGTGCCTGAGAGAGGCTGAAGAGCGCGGTAAGGTGGCCGCGTGGGGGGGAACAAGTGCACGACGTGCAAGCATTGGAGGACCGGGCGCGTAGTCGCGCTGAAGCACGGTCTGTGGGGACAGCGGCGGCCTGTGTGTCAGCGCGCGGGAGCGGCTGGCGGAAGAGTGCACTGGAGCGAGGAAGGAGCGTGCGGTGCACCCGGGGCGGGCGCGCGGCCCAGTGAGGGGCCTGCCGTACAAGCGCGGCCTCCAGCGAGCGAGGGTTTGACTCCCTGTACCATCGGAGGCCACACAAGGAGTGTGGGGGGAGCAGTGAGTCCTGGCCTTCACCCGCAAGTGTAGAGAGGTGGCAGAGGGATCAGTCGGCGTCATAAAGGATCCCGGCAGAGGAGAGGAGGCTAGGGGGAACAGCACACCCATCACGAGGCAGGGAGTGTGGCCCCGCGACAAGAGCAAGAGGCCCAGGCGACGCGTGCAGGAGACACAAGCACCCCAGTGGGTTGAAGGCAGAGCGGCGCAATCATGACTACGCCACAGGCGGCGGCGCCTGCGGATGCTGGAGCGGCGGGAGTGAGGCCAGGCCGCATGGCAGTGAAGGCACTGCCGGAATTCAGCCAGTTGGCGGACCCGGCGACAGCTGCCCCGCGGTGGCGAAAGTGGATAGGCCAGCTCGAAAATTACTTTGTGGCCACCAGGGAGACGGACAACGCGGTGAAGAGGTCCACCATGCTTTTGATGGGAGGCGATGAGCTGTACGACCTATTCCAAGACTTACCGGATACGGGGGATGGAAATGACTACGAAAAGGCAGTCAGGGCCTTGAACCGCCACTTTGACCCGCAGGTCAACCCGGATTTCGAGCATTTCAAACTCCGCCAGGCCAAGCAGAGGGAAGACGAGTCGGTGGACATGTTCTTCGCACGTCTGCGAAAGCTGGCGAGCACCTGTGTTGGAGTGGATCGGACGTTCGAGACACGGGCGCAGCTCATCGTAGGTTGCAAGTCTCTGGAGTTGCGTAAACTGATATTACGACAGCCCGGCATCTCGCTAGATGATATATTGGTCCTGGGAAGGTCGCACGAGCTGGCAGATGTCAGAGCTGGCGAGATGGAGGTGGCGTTGGCCACGAAATCTGCGGCGACACGACCTTTATATCCGGCACCCATCAAAGAGGAGCGGGTGGATGTAATTCGGAAGTCATACGGCGGAGGAGCTACACAGAAAAATGACGCGGAGGAACGGCACACCAGGCAAGGGTGTAGGAATTGTGGGCTGATGACACACTCCCAGAGGGGTTGCCCAGCGCAAGGACGGCAATGCCTGAAGTGCAATAAGTATGGACACTTCGCGAAAGTGTGCCAGAATGCAGCCCGGTCTAGTGCCAATAAGTCCCGACGACCTCCGTTCCAGAGAAAGGCCATGGCGTTACAAGACATTGACTATCTGGACAGCAGGTGCCAGAAATTGGACGTCGCGGAGGAGGACGAAGACGAGGATGTATTTGTGGTGTCCAGCATCAGAGGGGTCAACGCAACCCGGAGGCCCCCGCCACTATGCCAGATATGGATCGGGGGTAACTGTATCCAAACGCTTATTGACACAGGGGCGTCAGTGAATATCTTGGATGCTGGACAATACTGTGAGCTTCGACCGCAACCGAAGTTAATGCCCACCGCCACGAAGATCCTCACCTATGGAGGTCGCACGCCGATCCCTCTACAGGGGTGATTGATGTGGAGGTTGGACACAAAGACAGAGTCGCAGCCACAAGATTTTACGTCACCTGTGACAGAGCAGGTTCGCTGTTAAGCTGCCACACGGCCGAGGATCTGGGACTAGTTACGTTCGCCAGGCATATACACCAGTCGCAAGCGGACCAGGTGCTGGAGGAATTTCCGGAGCTTTTAGGGGACTAGGATGCCTCAAAGGAGTGGAAGTTCAACTACACATTGACGATGCCATCAAGCCTATTGCACTCCGACATCGGAGAGTACCGTTCCATCTCAGGCCACTGGTGGAAGCTGAACTCGAGCGACTCGAGAAGGAAGGGGTGATCGAGAAGGTGTCCGGGCCGACTCCATGGGTGTCACCGTTGGTCATAGCGCCGAAACCCAAACAGCCAGGCGCTATTAGACTCTGCGTCGACATGAGGTTGCCAAACAAAGCAATACGCAGAGAAAGACACATTACCCCCACTATCGACGAAATTGTGGCGGACATAAACGGGGCACAATGGTTCTCCAAAGTAGATCTAAACTCGGGTACCATCAGTTGGTGTTGGCGGAGAAAAGTCGATACATCACTACTTTCTCGACACATGTGGGGCTGCGCCGGTTCAAACGGCTGAGCTTTGGGGTATCCTCAGCAGCGGAAGTGTTCCAGGAGGCGGTGAGAGAAGCCCTATCGGGACTCGTAGGCGTACTTAATGTTAGTGATGACATATTCATATTCTCGAACTCATTGGAGGAGCACCATGCCAGACTGCGAGCAACTCTCCGGAGGCTGGTCGAACAGGGTCTGACATTACACCGAGCCAAGTGTGACTTTTACGCCAATGAGGTAGAGTTTTTCGGTTATCGGTTCTCGGCAAAAGGCCTACAAGTTGACCCAGCAAAGGTGGAGGCACTCAGAGCAGCGGCCATCCCTCAGACGCAGCATGAAGTTCGGAGCTTTCTAGGCATGGCCAATTACTGCGGCCGTTTCATTCCCCATCTGGCTACGTTATCGGAACCACTCCGGAAACTCACGAAGAAAGAGGTGCCATGGCAATGGACTGACAGTGAGGCGCAATCATTCCTTGATATCAAGAGTGCATTGGTGAAGGGAGCGACGGTGGCATACTTCAAACCAGGAGCAGATACTGAACTCATTGTGGATGCCAGTCCAGTGGGTCTGGGCGCGGTGCTACTACAGAGAGCGAGCCATGCAGAATGGGTGCCGATCGCGTATGCCAGCAGGGCACTCACGGCTGTCGAGACCCGGTATGCTCAAATCGAGCGGGAGGCGCTGGCCATTCGGTGGGCGTGCCAACACTTTGACATTTATCTGTGTGGGCACACCTTCACGGTGGTCACAGACCACAAGCCTTTGGTTCCACTATTCAATGGCACGGCGCGGAATGGTCCTCCTCGGATTGAGAGATGGGCGGTCCAGATACAGCATTATCGGTTTGAAGTGGTGTACCGCCCTGGAGTCAACAACCCGGCAGACTATCTGTCACGACATCCGAGGACGCTCCCGGCGGGGAGCCAGGGGGCTGTGGATGAGGGGACAGAATCGTTCCTGAGGCAGATTGTGGACGACGCGTGCCCCAAAGCTCTGTCGGTGGAGGAAATCCGAGAGGTCACTGGACAGGATGAATGCTTACAGGCAGTGAGGCGAACACTCCATGACCATCAGTGGAAATGGTTCCTGCAAGGGATGGACCGACGGACGGAGGAGGAAAAGGAGTATTGGGATGGTCTGTGGCGGTGCCGAGAGGACCTAAGTGAGGCGGGAAATGGAATCATTCTCAGAGGCACTAGGATCGTGGTACCGGCTGCCCTGCGGAGCAGAACAGTAGACCTGGCACACCAGGGCCATCAAGGGGTCGAGAAGACCAAAGCACGTTTGAGGTCCAAGGTGTGGTTCCCGGGGGTGGACCGGCTGGTGGAAGAGAAGGTGCGAGGATGCCATGCCTGTTTGATAACAGGTGCTGACCCCCGGGGTGCCCGTCATTACGGAAGGACCGAGCCTAACACCATGGGCGCATGTGAGCTTGGATTTTGGCAGCTTCCCGGACGGAAGACACACGGTGGTACTGGTAGACAGTCACTCCAAGTTTCCGGTGGTAGAGGTGGTGACATCCACAGCGTTTGACTGCCTCCGACCGGTGCTGGAGAAGGTGTTCGCACTCCTGGGAATGCCGGAAGAAATGAGAACAGACAACGGGCCGCCATTCCAGGGTCAGGATTTCAAAGACTATCTGAGTCAGAATGGGGTCCATCACCGCCGAGTAACCCCCCAGTGGCCGCAGGACACTAAACAAGGCTCTGAGGATTGGGGTGGATCAAGGCGGCAACTTGGAGAATTGCTTACACCAATTCCTGCGAGCGTACCGACATACACCCCACTGCACCACCCGGTGCGCACCCAGTGAGCTGCTAATGAAGCGGGCGGTGCGGGACAGCATTCCCACCAGTGACCAGTGGGCGCCGGCTGTACTGGATGCCCGACAAACCCAGGGGCGACGCCAACACAACAACGACAGGGCCAGTCGGAACAGAAGGGCCCGGCCCCCTGCCTTGGAGGTGGGAGACTACGTGGTGGTGAAAGACCGCCATCCGGGGTCCAAGTTTCGCACCCCGTTTGAGCGAGAGCTGTGGAGAGTGGTACAGATCAAAGGGACCATGGTCACAGCCAGGAAGGGCAGCCAGCAGATAGCCTGCAATATGTCGTGGTTCAAAAAGGCCCGGGGTCCCGAGACGGAGGCTGAACACGCCCCAGGCCGTGGAAGTGAAGAAGCACCAGTGGACAAGCCCCTACCCGAAGACTGGCGAGACGAGGGCCTGGAAGCAAGTGCGGTGCGACCGCCCGAGGGAGAGGTGACAACCCCCACGGTGCCCGAGGGGGCCGGGGGGATTTCCAGGGGAAGTCCATCGGGCCGTTTGAGAAGGAATCCGGAGCCCAGTTCCAGGTTGCGAGACTTCCTATGTTGAAGAGGCCTGGATGAGGTTGTGCTCTTCAATGGACACTGACTGTTGGAAATCCTAGATATATAGATGCGTGTTAATTTAATGTTGAACTGTTTTGGTACCCGCACAAGTTCCGTGGGTTAGATGGGATGTAGTGAGCCACCCGGCCACTGCACAACAATGTTGCACTTGCATCCCCCTGGGCCGGGCTCGGGCCAGGGGGTATATAATAAAGGACGACGTCAGCGCACGTGGCTGACGGTGTGAACTGGCACTGAGAGTAGACGTCCCATTATTTCTGTTCCGCCGCTAAAGTTAGGCCTACCCCGTGCGTACCCTTAGCAGTCGGTTATAGCCCCCAACCGCATGCCCAGGTACCGGCCCACCTATTACCCCGGTGTTCCCCGAACACCACACCCACGACTTGTGCCCTGGCATGAGGCAAATACATTGCAATTAAATACACACCTTTTAGGAATGAAATTTAACACGCAGCGACCTATACAAACGTGACTGTAAACATAGTTGTATAACAGGCTGGAGCACACACCAATATAGTAAAACCGCGTAGAAGAGGCCGGTCTGACAGGCACAATAGCAAAGCCACAACCAACCAGAACAGATAGAAGTATATGTACAGTGAAAAGGTACACGTCTGACGGCCCGACATGCACCATATTCAACATCTACCACAAACAGAAGCACGACAGCGTAAAAAACACACATGAAAACAGTTGCACCGCCACCACACAACCTGTCGCAGAAACTGTTCTTTTGGGTCCAGATGTGTGCAGTGTTGTATGTGTGCTCATGGGCACTTCCAGGCACTCTGAAAGTGCGTGCGTGTGTTCAGCAATGGCTACAACAAGAGATGTACAGTCACCAGCATGGAGGAAAGGGGGGGGGGGCTGATGCCGCCCTTCAAGGAGAAACAGCACCCCACAGAACCTGCCTGCGTGTGGCACTGCTCCCAACCCCCTTCCAGCCCCCGAGCCTCGACCCACGTGCGCCGTTCTGTCTTCACTGCCTCAGAAACCACGAATCACCGCCCACCCGCTGCCACTCCTGCCAGCCCTGGCTCCTAGCCGTGCCAGCCTCCCGCGTCTTGCTTTTACTGGCTTCCTTCACCCTGGTCGTGTATCTGCGTGCAGAAACAAGATGGCAGAGGTTTACACAAGCATCTGTGCAGTGACAACACTCACAGGTCCACACAGGGCGGCGGCACGTCTAAACCGCCGAGGTCAGGCTGACACAAGAGCAGTGTGCACAGAGGGTCACTGCGCGAGCGCCTTAATGCGTGACTGGGCGCTACACGTACAGGCCTGAACAGAGAGGCGATAATGGCGCACACATGGGGCTGCGTCACAGCATCACCCTCATCGCAGTCCTGCACGTGGCTCCATCTGAGAACCACTGCCTGTACACCGTGTGCACCCGTCACTGCACAGATGTCCTGCTATTTAAATTCTGGACACCCCCTGCAGACCCAACGCGCAGGGGCAGACACACATCACTGTATCCGGCCTCGCAAGAGCTACTTCCGGTCCCTGTACGGAAGCGGAAATGAAAAGGACAAGTATGATTAAATATTTTGTGGTGTTGTCATTTTTGTGTGCGATACAACATGGTGGTAATACAGTAAGTACCAGGGCTAAGTGAGCAGTCCCTGCTTGGAGGTGAGGAGGATGAAGACACCGGGCATGCGCAATGGAAGGAGGCAGGGACGTCACCAGTAGGCCCAAAGGCTGCAAAACATTGTCCTGGCATCAACCATCCAGAAAGACTGATCCCTCCAAAAAATTGTCCCTAAAAAATTTACAGTCATCATAACATTCACCAGCTGCAACCAACTTCCATATGATCACCGTGCTATCCATAATACCAGCACCCCTCAGAAAACTGTCCATGCCCACAGTCCTAACCAGAACACTGGCACTCCCCAGAACACGAACCATGATCACACACCTACACAACACCAACACCCCATAGAACACTCGCTGTGATCATACACCTACACAACACCAACACCCCACAGAACACTATCTGTGATCACACAACACCAACACCCCACAGAATACTCGCTGTGATCACACCTACACAACACCAACACCCCACAGAATACTCGCTGTGATCACACACCTACACAATACCAACACCCCACAGAACACTCGCTGTGATCACACACCTGCCCATAACACCAACACACCACAGAACACTCCCTGTGATCACAGACCTACTGTGAAAACTTGAATCCTGTTTGTATCATGTTTGTGTACGGCTGTGCCCCTCCATACAACCAACAACGTACCACTATTTGATAATCAAGTCGGACTGTCGTTTTACAGTGATCTGCAGCTTCCAGTAGATTGTAGCATGCTTATTTTTCATGGTTCAAGTAGGCCCAAGAGCCATGATGCTCAGGGTTGTTTGTACATTTGCACATGTCCTAGAAAAGCAGCCTCGTTTTCGAACTTGTCAAGTGAAAGCTCAAACCCAGGAGAGGAATGAGCCAAGTGCTGTACGTATGATTCCTTAGGGCTTACTCGGGGACCAGATCCCGCCACCTGCTCACTGGATGAGCTTTTGTTGAAAGTAACAAGTGTCTCTCTCATGGTTGTATAAGAATATTATGAAAAGTATATATGTATAGACATGTGTGTGTATATATAAATATATATATATATATATATATATATATATATATATATATACATATATATATATACATATATATATATATACACACATACACATACACTGGTCTAAAATTCTATGTATTTTAGCAATATGCTCCAATTGGCCCTTTTGTTGCAACAGCCCTGGTCAATTGAAATGTTATTCTCACTCCTTGGAGCACAGCCTCACTCAAAGGGCGCGAGTATCGCACCACTTTCTCACTCAAAGGGCACAAGTATCACACCACAGCCTCACTCAAAGGGCACAAACATCACACCACAGCCTCACTCAAAGGGCACAAACATCACACCACAGCCTCACTCAAAGGGCACAAGCATCACACCACAGCCTCACTGAAAGGGCACAAGTACCACACCACAGTCTCACTCAAAGGGCACAAGTATCACACCACAGCCTCACTCAAAGGGCACAAACATCACACCACAGCCTCACTCAAAGGGCACAAGCATCACACCACAGCCTCACTCAAAGGGCACAAGCATCACACCACAGCCTCACTCAAAGGGCACAAGTACCACACCACAGTCTCACTCAAAGGGCACAAGTATCACACCACAGCCTCACTCAAAGGTTGCGAGCATCACTTACACCAGAGCCTCACTCAAAGGGCGTGAGTCTCACTTACACCACAGCCTCACTCAAAGAGCGTATCACTGACACCACAGCCTCACTCAAAGGGCACGAGTCTCACTTATACCACAGCCTTGCTGGAAGTGTTCGAATATCACTTACAACACTGCCTCACTCAAAGGTCTCGAGTATCACTTACACCACAGCCTCACTCAAAGGTCTCAAGTATCACTTACACCACAGCCTCACTCAAAGGGCGTGAGTATAATTTACACCACAGCCTCACTCAAAGGGTGTGAGTCCCACTTACACCACAGCCTCACTTACAGGGTGCGAGTCCCGCTTACACCACAGCCTCACTCAAAGGGTGCGAGTGACACTACACCACAGCCTCACTCAAAGGACACAAGTATCACACCACAGCCTCACTCAAAGGGCACCAGTATCACACAACAGCCTTACTCAAAGGGCACAAGTATCACACCACAGCCTCACTCAAAGGGCACAAGTATCACACCACAGCCTCACTCAAAGGGCACAAGCATCACACCACAGCCTCACTCAAAGGTTGAGTATCACTTACACCACAGCCTCACTCAATGGGCGCAAGTATCGCTTACACCACAGCCTCACTCAAAGGGTGCGAGTCCCACTTACACAACAGCCTCACTCAAAGGGTGCGAGTCCCCCTTACACCACAGCCTCACTCAATGGGCACAAGTATCGCTTACACCACAGCCTCAATCAAAGGGCACGAGTATCACTTATACCACAGCCTCACTCAAAGCTTGCGAGACTCCCTCCCTTCCTCTCCGAACCCACTGATATCAACTGTGGAGTACCCCAAGGATCATCGCTCAGCCCCACGCTGTTCAACATCTACATGGCCCCCCTCGCCGTCATCGTCAGACAGCATGGGCTCAGCATAGTATCCTACGCCGACGACACCCAGCTCATCCTCTCACTCACGAAGAATCCCAAAGGCACCAGACTCTGCTTCCAGGAAGGAATGAAGGACGTCGCAGCCTGGATGAAAGACAGCTGCTTGAAGCTCAACTCAGAGAAAACCGAGGTCCTCATCCTCGGACCCTGCACCTCCTCCTGGGACAACACCTGGTGGCCCTCCGCCCTCGTGAATCCACCCACCCCTACAGACCACGCACGAAACCTCGGCATCATCCTCGACTCCTACCTCTCCATGAACCGCCAGATCAACGCCGTCGCTTCCGCCAGTTTCATCTGCCTGCGCATCCTCTGCAAGACCTACAAATGGACCCCACCCCCCCCCCCGACTGCAGAAGGACCGTCACCCACGCTCTGATAACCAGCAGACTGGACTACGTCAACGCCCTCTACACCGGAATCAAAAGAACTCTTCTACACAAACTCCAAACCATCCAGAACTCTGCAGCCAGACTCGTCCTCAGGACACCGCGCCACGAACACATGACCCAACACCTATGAGACCTCCACTGGCTCCCCGTCGAGAAGAGGGTCACCTTCAAACTCCTTACCCACGCCTACAAATCCCTCAACAACATCGGACCCAAATACCTCAACGAGAGAGTTTCCTTCCACGTACCCAAGAGGAACCTCCGCTCCGCCGACCTCGCCTTGGCAGAGGTCCCCCGCATCCGCAGAAACAGAGCAGGCGGGAGAGCCTTTTCCTATCCTACATCGCAGCCAAGACCTGGAACGAGCTCCTGGTGAATATCCGACGCTCCCCTACCATGCAAACTTTCAGGAAGGAACTCAAGACCTGGCTCTTCGACTGATCCGGAGCTGCACCCCCCCCCCCCCCCCAGTGCCTTGAGACCCTCACGGGTGAGTAGCGCGCTTTATAAACCCCTGATTGATTGATTGACTTACTCCACAGCCTCACTCAAAGGCTGCGAGTATCACTTACACCACAGCCTCACTCAATGGGCGCAAGTATCGCTTACACCAGAGCCTCAATCAAAGGGCACGAGTACCACTTATACCACAGCCTCACTCAAAGGGCGCGAGTCTCACACCGCAGTCTAACACAAAGGGTCTGGTTTTGAGTCGGGTATCAAAGTCTCGCTCACTGGATGAGAGTCTCACGCATTAGAACGCAAACGGAGTGGCTTCCAGAGGGTGTGATTCTCACACCTTGCAGTCACTCCAAAATGGTCGAGTCTCACACTTGGGAGCACAGCTTTATTCAAAGGAGTTCCACGCAGAACACAGTCTCAGTCAAATGGTGTGAACCTCCCTCTTTTGAACACACTCGCTCACGAGTTTCATACCTTGCAGCAGAGTGTCACTCAAAGGATGTTATGCTCTCTCCTAGAAGCACGGTCTCACTGGGGGCACAACCTCAAAGAGGGCTGGGTTTGAACCTTGTAGCGTGGTCTTGCTGAATGGATGAGTGTTTAGCAGCGGAAGGGCTGAGTAGCTCCCAAGGGTGTAAGTCCTGCACGTTGGAGCACAGACTCACTTAAACAGTGTAAGGATCATGGGAACTACAGCCTCATTCAAAAAGAGTGGATTTGGCCATTTTCACACTGTCTTCCACTGGGGGAAGGTCTCACACTTCAGTGGCGGATGCCAGAAGGGAAAAGTGTTAGGGCAGTGCGGAGGACAATAAAAAATACATTAAAAAGAACTCTCACCTGCTGCCTCGGTGCTCTTCTACTCCCGAGCACAGGCTCCCAGACTCCCCTGCGCCAATCCAGACGCTGCTCTCAGGATGGTAATACTATTACCCAGCATGAGAGCAGCACTGGGATTGGACGGAACGGGCTAGTTTTACGCTCCCAGAGGGACTGGGAGCCTGTTCCTGCTTCTTCTCCATGCTATAGGCCATAGCCTGGAGATATCTAAGTGTGCATGACGGTTTAGCTAGTCTAAGACGGCCGGCCAAACTGGCATGCGCACTTGCAGCGACCTGTGCCCACTACTCCTCCTGGAGCTGTGAGACAATCGCCCCGCCCTCAAGACTCCCCTGGGGCTCCATCATGTAAAATAAAATGATAATAAAACTGCGTTATCATTTTATTTGACATGTTTTTATCTGCTTGCTGAGGCAGTGGAGCGACGCTTCTGCGCCATAACGGAGGAGCCGCCGCTGTCACACTTTAGAATGGAGTGTTATTCAAAGAAGAGCAGATTTGGCCCTTGTCGCAGGGTCTCCCACTGGGTGACAGTCTCACACTTTAGAATAGTGTCTCACACTTTAGAATGGAGGCTAATTCAAAGAAGGGTGGATTCGGCCCTTGTTGCAGGGTCTTCCGCTGAGGGGCGGTCTCACACTCTAGAATGGAGCCTCATTCGAAGAAGAGCAGACTTGGCCCTCGTCGCAGGGTCTTCCCCTGGGTGACAGTCTCACACTTTAGAATAGTGTCTCACACTTTAGAATGGAGGCTAATTCAAAGAAGGGTGGATTCGGCCCTTGTTGCAGGGTCTTCCGCTGAGGGGCGGTCTCACACTCTAGAATGGAGTCTCACACTTTAGAATGGAGTCTCACACTCTAGAATGGAGCCTCTCTCGAAGAGCGGACTTGGCCCTCATTGCAGGGTCTTCCCCTGGGTGACAGTCTCACACTTTAGAATGGAGTCTCACACTTTAGAAAGGAGTCTCACACTTTAGAAAGGAGCCTCTCTCGAAGAGTGGATTTGACCCTTGACGCAGGGTCTCCCATTGGGGGACAGTCTCACACTCTAGAATGGATCCTTATTCAAAGAAGAGTGGACTTCGCCCTTGTCGCAGCGTCTTCCCCCGGGGGGCAGTCTCACACTTTAGAATGGAGTCTCACACTTTAGAATGGAGTCTCACACTTTAGAATGGAGTCTCACACTTTAGAATGGAGTCTCACACTTTAGAATGGAGCCTCACACTTTAGAATGGAGCCTCACACTTTAGAATGGAGCCTCACACTCTAGAATGGAGCCTCTCTCCTAGAAGAGCAGATTCAGCCCTTGTCGCAGGGTCTCCCACTGGGTGACGGTCTCACACTCTAGAAAGGAGCCTCTCTCGAAGAGTGGATTCGGCCCTTGTTGCAGGGTCTCCACTGGAGGAAGGTCTCACACTGAGAATGGTGCCTCTTCCAAAGACTGCAAGCCTTGCACCTTAGAGCACAGTCTCACTCAAATGATTTGACTCAAACTCAGAGGATAAGAGTCTCACTCGGAGCGCAGCCTCACCAAGAGAAGGTTAGTGTTTAACCTTACAGCGTGGTCTCATTCCTTAGCAAGTCTCACACCTCTGAGCACCGTTTGCCCTCAGCCAGTCAAAGGCCACACTGGTTTCAAAAAGCTTCCGACTATTGATCACGAGTTTACTTTGAAGACTCGCTTTTTTGGATCCAACCCTCAACAGCGTCTCTTCGGTGAGAACCTGGCCATGGACAGGTGTGCGCCTGAGGCGGCTCTGCGTCAGGTAAGTGATGACGACGACTGCGCATGCGCGGACTGTTGGGAATGGAATCTAAAGGAAGGAAATGGCGGGCGTGCCGCCTCGCTACGTAGATGTCACTCGGGCACGAATGATACAGACCAGGCAGCCTTTGTGCGGACTGCCAAACAGGAGATGTTTTCCCCAAAACAATATCAACACATCTGCTGAGCCGCTTCCTGCAGGCTGTGATGTATGGAAGCGTTGTGTGGCCTATGCAGGCCTGCGTGTCAAAGCAGCTCCTTTGGGCTATGTGGGACCGCCGGGCTCAGGGGGATGGCTATGAGAAGCTCTGCTGAGCTGTAGGGGTCTCTGAGAAGTTCTGTCTGGCTCTGTGTGAATCTACCAGGCTGTGTGTGACTTTGAGATGCTCTGTCGGGCACTGTGTGAATCTACCACGCTGTGTGTGACTCTGAGAAGCTCTGTCTGGCTCTGTGTGAATCTACCACGCTGAGTGTGACTCTGAGAAGCTCTGTCTGGCTCTGTGTGAATCTACCAGGTCATGTGTGACCATGAGATGCTCTGTCGGGCTCTGTGTGAATCTACCACGTGTGTGTGATCATGAGAAGCTCTGTCTGGCTCTGTGTGAATCTACCAGGCTGTGTGCGACCCTGAGATGCTCTGTGTGAATCTACCAGGCTGTGTGTGACTCTGAGAAGCTCTGTCGGGCTCTGTGTGAATCTACCACGTGTGTGTGATCATGAGAAGCTCTGTCTGGCTCTGTGTGAATCTACCAGGCTGTGTGCGACCCTGAGATGCTCTGTGTGAATCTACCAGGCTGTGTGTGACTCTGAGATGCTCTGTCGGGCACTGTGTGAATCTACCACGCTGTGTGTGACTCTGAGAAGCTCTGTCTGGCTCTGTGTGAATCTACCGGGCTGTGTGTGACTCCGGGAAGCTCTGTCTGGCTCTGTGTGAATCTACCACGCTGTGTGTGACTCTGAGAAGCTCTGCTGAGCTCTGGGTGTCTATGAGCAGTTCTATCAGGCTCTGTGTGACTCTACAACGCTGGGTGTGACCCTGAGAAGCTCTGCAGAGCTCGGTGTGTCTCTGAGA
The DNA here is from genome assembly GCA_963921515.1 of Calotriton arnoldi. Lineage (NCBI taxonomy): Eukaryota > Metazoa > Chordata > Amphibia > Caudata > Salamandridae > Calotriton > Calotriton arnoldi. Next base: position 1,700,388 of record CAWUFW010002417.1, read on the forward strand.
AGTTCTGCCGGGCTCTGCAGGCTCCCAGGATCTCGGTTGATCTCTGAGACACTACGCTGGTCTTGGTGGACTCCTCTGAACTAAGAAAAGCTCTACTGGCCCCGGTGTTACTCCGAAGAAGCTCCGTCTATGCTTGGAACGACTCCAAGCTCTGCAGAACTCTGGTAGACTTTGCAGAACTAGAAAAACTCTGCGTGACTCTGAGGAGCTCTGCCAGGCTGTGTATGACTCTTTGGAGCTCTGCCAGGCTGTGTGTGACTGAGGAGCTCTGCCAGGCTGTGTGTGACTCGGAGGAGCTCTGCCAGGCTCTGTGCGACTCGGAGGAGCTCTGCCAGGCTCTGTGCGACTCGGAGGAGCTCTGCCAGGCTCTGTGCGACTCGGAGGAGCTCTGCCAGGCTCTGTGCGACTCGGAGGAGCTCTGCCAGGCTCTGTGCGACTCGGAGGAGCTCTGCCAGGCTCTGTGCGACTCGGAGGAGCTCTGCCAGGCTCTGTGCGACTCGGAGGAGCTCTGCCATGCTCTGTGCGACTCGGAGGAGCTCTGCCATGCTCTGTGCGACTCGGAGGAGCTCTGCCAGGCTGTGTATGACTCTTTGGAGCTCTGCCAGGCTGTGTGTGACTCGGAGGAGCTCTGCCAGGCTCTGTGCGACTCGGAGGAGCTCTGCCAGGCTCTGTGCGACTCGGAGGAGCTCTGCCAGGCTCTGTGCGACTCGGAGGAGCTCTGCCAGGCTCTGTGCGACTCGGAGGAGCTCTGCCAGGCTCTGTGCGACTCGGAGGAGCTCTGCCAGGCTCTGTGCGACTCGGAGGAGCTCTGCCAGGCTCTGTGCGACTCGGAGGAGCTCTGCCAGGCTCTGTGCGACTCGGAGGAGCTCTGCCAGGCTCTGTGCGGCTCGGAGGAGCTCTGCCAGGCTCTGTGCGGCTCTGAGGAGCTCTGCCAGGCTCTGTGCGACTCTGAGGAGCTCTGCCAGGCTCTGTGAGACTCTGAGGAGCTCTGCCAGGCTCTGTGCGACTCTGAGGAGCTCTGCCAGCCTCTGTGCGACTCTGAGGAGCTCTGCCAGCCTCTGTGCGACTCTGAGGAGCTCTGCCAGGCTCTGTGCGAATCTGAGGAGCTCTGCCAGGCTCTGTGCGACTCTGAGGAGCTCTGCCAGGCTCTGTGCGACTCTGAGGAGCTCTGCCAGGCTCTGTGCGACTCTGAGGAGCTCTGCCAGGCTCTGTGCGACTCTGAGGAGCTCTGCCAGGCTCTGTGCGACTCTGAGGAGTCCAGGCTCTGTGCGACTCTGAGGAGCTCTGCCAGGCTCTGTGCGACTCTGAGGAGCTCTGCCAGGCTCTGTGCGACTCTGAGGAGCTCTGCCAGGCTCTGTGCGACTCTGAGGAGCTCTGCCAGGCTCTGTGCGACTCTGAGGAGCTCTGCCAGGCTCTGTGCGACTCTGAGGAGCTCTGCCAGGCTCTGTGCGACTCTGAGGAGCTCTGCCAGGCTCTGTGCGACTCTGAGGAGCTCTGCCAGGCTCTGTGCGACTCTGGGAAGCTCTGCCAGGCTCTGTGCGACTCTGGGAAGCTCTGCCAGGCTCTGTGTGGCTCTGATGCATACCTGCCAACTCACATGGTGCCACCGTGTGGCACACAATATCGGCTCCCACCACACGGTCTCCCGGTGAGGAGCCGATATCACACGGTGGCAGGGAAAACGAGCTGGAAACCACTGTAAACAATGGATTTTCAGCTCGTTTTCCGAGGCTTTGAACTGCCGACATTCATTGAAGGGTGTGAAAACACCCCAGGACATCGGCACCAGCCTCTGCAGGCCTTTTTTTTGTTTTTGGGAGGAGATGGCTTGGGGGTGGGGTGGAGTTCAAAAGTGCCTCCTAGGTACTTCTCGGCACGAGACCACGCCCCCTTAAAGGCTCCGCCCCTCCTCACAAGGTGAGATTGTTCTTTAAGTTGGCAGGTATGCTGGTGGACTGTGTGCATATCTGAGAAGCTCTGTCAGCCTCTGTGTGTATGTGACTGTGAGCTCTCTTGGGCTCTGTGTGACTCCGCTGGAGTGTGTGTATGTGACTGTGAGCTCTGTTGGGCTCTGTGCGACTCCGCTGGAGTGTGTGTATGCGACTGTGAGCTCTGTTGGGCTCTGTGCGACTCCGCTGGAGTGTGTGTATGCGACTGTGAGCTCTGTTGGGCTTTGTGCGACTCCGCTGGAGTGTGTGTATGCGACTGTGAGCTCTGTTGGGCTCTGTGCGACTCCGCTGGAGTGTGTGTATGCGACTGTGAGCTCTGTTGGGCTCTGTGTGACTCCGCTGGAGTGTGTGTATGCGACTGTGAGCTCTGTTGTGTGTGTATGCGACTGTGAGCTCTGTTGGGCTCTGTGTGACTCCGCTGGAGTGTGTGTATGCGACTGTGAGCTCTGTTGGGCTCTGTGTGACTCCGCTGGAGTGTGTGTATGCGACTGTGAGCTCCGTTGGGCTCTGTGCGACTCCGCTGGAGTGTGTGTATGCGACTGTGAGCTCCGTTGGGCTCTGTGCGACTCCGCTGGAGTGTGTGTTTGTGACTGTGAGCTCTCTAGGGCTCTCTGTGACTCCGCTGGATTGTGTGTATGCGACCGTGAGCTCCGTTGGGCTCTGTGCGACTCCGCTGGAGTGTGTGTATGCGACTGTGAGCTCCGTTGGGCTCTGTGCGACTCCGCTGGAGTGTGTGTATGCGACTGTGAGCTCCGTTGGGCTCTGTGCGACTCCGCTGGAGTGTGTGTATGTGACTGTGAGCTCCGTTGGGCTCTGTGCGACTCCGCTGGAGTGTGTGTATGGGACTGTGAGCTCTCTTGGGCTCTGTGCGACTCCGCTGGAGTGTGTGTATGTGACTGTGAGCTCCGTTGGGCTCTGTGCGACTCCGCTGGAGTGTGTGTATGTGACAGTGAGCTCCGTTGGGCTCTGTGTGACTCCGCTGGAGTGTGTGTATGTGACAGTGAGCTCCGTTGGGCTCTGTGCGACTCCGCTGGAGTGTGTGTATGTGACTGTGAGCTCTCTTGGGCTCTGTGCGACTCCGCTGGAGTGTGTGAATGTGACTGTGAGCTCTCTTGGGCTCTGTGCGACTCCGCTGGAGTGTGTGTATGTGACTGTGAGCTCTGTTGGGCTCTGTGTGACTCCGCTGGAGTGTGTGTATGTGACTGTGAGCTCCGTCGGCCTCTGTGTGACTCCGCTGGAGTGTGTGTATGTGACTGTGAGCTCTGTCGGGCTCTGTGTGACTCCGCTGGAGTGTGTGTATGTGACTGTGAGCTCTGTGTGACTCCGCTGGAGTGTGTGTATGTGACTGAGCTCCGTTGGGCTCTGTGTGACTCCGCTGGAGTGTGTGTATGTGACTGAGCTCCGTTGGGCTCTGTGTGACTCCGCTGGAGTGTGTGTATGCGACTGTGAGCTCCGTTGGGCTCTGTGTGACTCCGCTGGAGTGTGTGTATGCGACTGAGCTCCGTTGGGCTCTGTGTGACTCCGCTGGAGTGTGTGTATGTGACTGTGAGCTCTGTTGGGCTCTGTGTGACTCCACTGGAGTGTGTGTATGTGACTGTGAGCTCTGTTGGGCTCTGTGTGACTCCACTGAGTGTGTGTATGCGACTGTGAGCTCCGTTGGGCTCTGTGTAACTCCGCTGGAGTGTGTGTATGCGACTGTGAGCTCTGTTGTGTGTGTATGTGACTGTGAGCTCTGTTGGGCTCTGTGTGACTCCGCTGGAGTGTGTGTATGTGACTGAGCTCCGGTGGGCTCTGTGTGACTCCAGTGGAGTGTGTGTATGTGACTGTGAGCTCCGTTGGGCTCTGTGTGACTCCGTTGGAGTGTGTGTATGTGACTGTGAGCTCTCTTGGGCTCTGTGTGACTCCGCTGGAGTGTGTGTATGTGACTGTGAGCTCTCTTGGGCTCTGTGTGACTCCGCTGGAGTGTGTGTATGTGACTGTGAGCTCTGTTGGGCTCTGTGTGACTCTGCTGGAGTGTGTGTATGTGACTGTGAGCTCTGTTGGGCTCTGTGTGACTCCACTGAGTGTGTGTATGTGACTGTGAGCTCTGTTGGGCTCTGTGTGACTCTGCTGGAGTGTGTGAATGTGACTATGAGCTCTGTTGGGCTCTGTGTGACTCTGCTCAACTGTGTGTTACGCGGCCAGGCTCTGCGCGACTCTGCTGGGCTGTGTGTGTTACCCTGGGAAGCCATGCTGCCCCCCTGTGTGACTCTGAAGAAGCTGTATCATGCTGCGTGTGACTCCATGCTCTGCAAAACTAGAGAAAATCTGTGCAACCATGTGTGACTCTAAGAAGCTGTGTGTGCCACTGAGAAGGAGAGAGAGAGAGAGACTGTCAGTTTGAGAGAAACTCTGAGAAGCACTGCTGGGCTGTGTGTGACTCTGGCAGTCTCGGTGTGTGCGTGACTGAGCAGCAATGTCGGTCACTCTCTGTGCAGCTCTCAGCAGTTCTGTTTAGTTTAGAATGACTCTACAGGAGTGTAACTCACACACCTCTCACTGGCTCTGTGTGGGTCTCAGAACCTCAGCTGGGATATCTCGGACTCTGCAGCCGTGTGTCCAGAAAGCTTTGCTGCGCTCTGTGGGACTGCTGATGTCTGCTTGAGTCTGCCAGGCTATGTGTGCATCTGCCATGTAACACGGCTCTGTATGAGCCTGCCATGTAACATGGGACTGCTGGGGCCTGCATGACTGCTGGAATTATGAGAGCGCTCTTGGCTCTACATGCTCTGTCAGGCTTACTGGGACTCCGACGGTGTCTGTTCGAGTCTGCCATGTAATATGGGACTGCTGGGGTCTACTAAGACCTGTGTGAGTCTGCCATGTACCGTGAGGTTGACAGGCTCTGCTGAGACCTGTGTGAGTCATCTGTCATGTACCATGAGACAGATGAGCTCTGCTGAGACCGGTTTGAGTCTGCCATGCACCTTGAGACTGATGAGCTCTTCTGAGACCTGTGTGAGTCTGCCATGTACTATGAGACTGACGGGCTCTGCTGAGACCTGTGTGGGTGTGCTATGTTCTGTATGCTCTGTCATGCTTGCTGGGCTATGCCAGAGCCTGTAGAGCTCTACCAGGCCCCGCCTGAGTCTGCCATGAACTAGGGGGCTACTGGGCTTGGCTTCACTCTGCAAGACTCTGCGTGAACGTATCTGGTGCTTGAGAGATTCTGCTAAGCTCCATGTGACTCAGCCGGGTGCTATGTGAACCTTCTTAGCAGTGCCTTGCTCTGCCAGGCGCTGCGAGTACCAGTGGCGCGGCTGGTGACATTTTGAAAGTGGTGGGGGCGTAAAAGTGCTCTGTGGTGAGCGAGTGAGCCCGACCGTCATTAGAGGAAGTTTGGGGGTTCTCCCCCCAGGAAAAGTTTGAAAAAAGTGGGCAAATGGTGCATTTTCAAGAACATTTGAGAAAGCAAGAAGGTTTATAAAGCATTGTGAAAGTGTATAGTTAGAATATTGAAACACATAAAAATGCTCCATATCTTACTGAATTAAAATTGTGCAACGGTTAGTGTGATGTGTAAATTTAAATTGTACAGTGCGACACGCAAGGTTTGTAATTATCTTACCTGGACACAGGGTTGTCTCTGCACTGCATCTGGTTGGTAATTAAAGCTGAAATATTCCTCCCGTATTGATTATCTTAGAACAACAAGCATGGGTATTTCAAAATGAAAATGTAAAGTATGTTTTGAGCAAAATGTTAACAAGTTGCACTTAACTATGTCAGCACACAAGGGTCCCTGCATGTTGCAATCCTTTACATGTGCCGAGCAGCCAGTGCACAGGACGACTAGTGCACAAGTGGAGCAGTCTGCAGGGCTTCAATGCGGCTTGTGCTCATCTGCTGGCAGAGGTTTTCACACAGGGAGACTTCGGTGCAGCACTACCTGTACACACGTCTAGCTTACTGCACAACTGCCTGTAAGGCTGTCAGTGCACACAACTAGCTGTCCACAAAGCCTGCTGTGCAGGGGTCTGCCTCTGTTAGGCTACTAGAGAGCGCATCTGCTTTTAATGCTACAGAGCACAAGCTAGCACTGTACAGACCCACCAATGCACACAGCAGCCTTGCAAAGATATGCACGTGTGCAGGGATGCTAGTGTGCACGTCTCCCCGCAGGGCTGTCAATGTGCACAGTAGCTTTCCTGGCTGAGAGAATATCTGTTCTCCCCCTCCCCTAACTCCCTATCCCCTCACCCGGTTTTTACAGAAATTTAACAGTGTTTTGATCTGTATTGAGAGTGGAGAAAGGTCTTGGGTTTGGCTATGGTGCACGCAAGAACCAAAAGGTCTTTTCACGATAAAGTAAGAATTGAAACACAAAGGAAATAAGGAACCGGGCTAATGGAAGGAAATACAGGCCTCACACTTGGCACCTGAGCTACTTGCAGTACAGTACACCGGCATCAACGTTAACTAAAAACTCGGGCAGCGCCAGTGCCACATGCAAGGTCAACACAATCAGCCACGAACGGATTCCTCATTTTGTTTACCCGCTTTTATAGCTATATTTTTTTTTTTTACACTGCAGTGAACACCTTAGCAATTAGTAGCAAACCATAATGTTCTGACCAATTCAGACAGGATGCATGATGTAGATGCGTCCACTCCACTCTCCACTCAACTCCAGTCCAGACAAAAGGGGATTTGCGCTGAGATCTATGTGATCACAAGGCTCAGTCAGGACAATTCAAGTGCGAGGCCACGAGGTCAGGTGTGGTCTCGCTCGTCATCACTCCACCGCTCCCTTGCGCAATGTGAACTGTTAGCAATGTGCAGCGCACGAAGAGGGGAGAGACTAAGGAAGAGGCAGGCTGGCTGAGCAGCAAGCGCAGAAATGGCCAATCACTGCATGGCTTCACAATAAAGTCATACAGTGATTGGTCATGCATGCTCCGTGGACAGGAGCCTACCACCCCTGTGCTGCCTCATGTGCACACCTCATGTGTATCAGAGGCCTAGTAACCGCGTCTCTCAGTCAATCCAGGCGCTGCTCCCTTGCCGTTACACAGCATGAGAGCAGCGCCAGGATTGGCTAGGGCAGGCAAACTCACCGCTCATTAGGAGTCCGACGGCTGCGGCTTTGATTCACCCCCAGCTCACTAACGCGCAGGTGGAAATTTTTGGAGAGTCCTGTAGTGTGCATGTTGGGCTAGCTGCAGTGGCGTAACGAAACTTGAGGGGGCCCCCCTGCAGGGTACACGGAGGGGCCCCCTCCGGACTCAATCTGGAACTCTCCAGCTGAAGCGCGGTGCTGAGGGGGCCCCCTGGAGGTTGGGGGCCCCCGCATTGCGGGGGCTGCGAGGGCCTGTGTTACGCCGCTGGCTAGCTGGAGAAAGGCAGCAGTCCAACCCAACATGCACCCTTTGAGGGCCCAGGTGCGCTCGTTCATGAGTATGGTGTCTGTCAAATTCAATATTGTTTAAGCCGCACCCTCCTCAGGCCCGCATGCACTGGCTTCCAGGAGCCGCTTCAGACAACCGGCCCATGACTGAGGGCTGACTGCTGCGGGCAGATTCAGATAAACTTTAAAATGTATATACGTTTATTCACATTTAATGGGTGGGGGCAAAATACCAGTGGGGCAACGTCCCAAAGCCCTAAGGGAGGAGCCACCCCTGGTGAGTTCACTGGTTCTGTACTCCCACAAGAAGCTTTCCTCCACTCTCTGACTAAGAGTCTCTCCTGAGCCCTCGCTGAAGCTAACCTTTGTATCTTACTGCACAACATCTCTAGCAGCGAGGCTGGTTTTCTGTTTTTGGTCATAAAGCAGCTCTCAATGTTTAACAGTACAAAAAAACAGGGCCCTGGAAGGCTGGAAAGGATACAAGAGAAACCCTCGGCCCGCAGCGATCAGACTGGCTGTGTCTGGGAGGAAACTCGGAGATATAGAGGCTCAGAGCTGGTCTCACAGTGGGTTTGTGAATTCCAGAACACCAGAAGCAGGCCTCGGGTGATAACACTCACAGCTGGCTAGCGTGAGGCTGGGTGAGGCAGGGAAAGCCGGGGTGCCTCCGAGGCGGCGGCTTCCAGAACCTTCTGTGAATCCGGCCTCAGATATTTAACACACTCACAGCTGGCTAGCGTCAGGCTGGGTGAGGCACGGAGAGCCGGGGTGCCTCCGAGGCGGCGGCTTCCAGAACCTTCTGTGGATCCAGGCCTCGGATGAGAACACTCACAGCTGGCTAGCGTGAGGCTGGGTGAGGCAGGGAGAGCCGGGGTGCGTCAGAGGCGGCGGCTTCTAGAACCTTCTGTGGATCAGACCTCGGATATTAACACACTCACAGCTGGCTAGCGTCAGGCTGGGTGAGGCAGGGAGAGCCGGGGTGCGTCAGAGGCGGCGGCTTCTAGAACCTTCTGTGGACCAGGCCTCGGACATTAACACACACACACACAGCTGGCTAGTGTCAGGATGGGGGAGTGCAGGGCCTGAGCGAGACCACAGAGAGCCAGGGTGCCCCCGAGGCGGCTGCTTCTAGAACTTTCTATGGATGAGGCCCACACATGCTAACTGACTCGATTCAGGCGGGACACTGTAGTGTCCTGCTGGACACGTTCTAGTGTCTCAGCAGACACTGAGTTAGTAGCCACTCCCCTATGGGAGTGGGCACACTGCACCCCCACACCCATCCATCACGGGTGTCACGCGTGACGTGGCCCCGCTAATAAAAGGGCCCGGGTGCACGTGCTCGAGGCCAGTTACCACTCTACATTCCCCTGGTGTCCGTGTCTCTTCATTCGGCAATGTGGGCCTGAGGCCCAACATTACACTGGCGACGAGGCGGGTAGCTAACCCCGCATGCCTGCTGCTCGACGCTTCATCGTCCCTCGTGGGGGGAGAAAGTGAGCCTGACAGGAGGCACCCCCACCGAGCACCCGTGACTGCAGAAGAGATCGGGCGCGACACCGATCTCCACATCCAAGAGTCAACGACCGAAGACTGCCGTGCCTCATCTGGTGTCAGAAGAGGAAGAGAGGACACGTGAGAGAGGACACGTGCTATGGATGAGAGCGAGAGCCCCGCGATGCCAGCAAGGCGCCCGCTGCCATGCTCACTGGTATGGTTGCAGAGCCCAGTGACCCAATAGTGAAACCCCGCCGCACTTCCTCTCGCCGGGGCAGCCGGATTCCGCCCAGCAGCAGCCCTGTTGCATATGTCTATCGCTGCGGGGGATATTTAGGTGCAGTCACGACAAAACACACAAAGGCACAGCTCCCTGCGCAGCATGTTCGGCCAGCCCCAGCAACAGAAAGGAAGCGGCTGCAGCCTGTATCCCATGTAACAGAGAAGCTCGGAGCGGCATCAAATAGGTGCGCGGCAGGGGAAACCAAGTCGTCTGGCCGATCCAGCCTTGAAGTCAGCCCCTACCGGCCTCTCGGCGCCCCAGCGCAGCCCAGCGAGAACCGCCCGCAGTGCAGTAGCGGGCCTTTGGCGAGAAATTGGATGACACTACCGGACGATTGCCTCCCGCCCATACCCCCCTTCTTGTCAGTAAAACCCGGCAGGCTGCCCACGCCTGCCTACCACAGGAGAAAATAAAAGGGGCCACCTACCTTGCCACCAGCGGATCTCCGCATGAAGTACCGCCACGCCTGCCTCCATGATGCCCGCGGGGGCGGCTCGGTAGGCAACACGAGAAAAGCTGCCACGTTACGAGGCGGTGCGCCATCTACTGGCCAAATGCCTGCCACAACAATAGCGCTGCACCGGTCAGTGTTCCCCGCATGAGCTCCCAATTCCGAAAACGAGGGAAACGGGAGGAGCCTACAGCGCCACATAGCTTACTACCGCGTTGTACACCACCCCCTGCCAATGACTGCCACGGGCATGCATAGGCCCGAACGCTGAGGAAATGAGCCCGGCAGTGTTGCATGCCCGCACCGGAGGCGCCTGGACGTGAAAGCAATAAACTGTCTGCACATACCCGTGATATGCTATCAGGCGCACACTCAAGCCTGCACTTCAGCAGCTTCCTCTTCTCGGAGTCAGACACTGAGCTGCTTAAGCCCGGGGATCCAGCCAGAAGCCGGAAAGGCTGCCACCAGCACAAAACTGCCTGCAACAAGTGTACACTGTCACACTCGCAACCTCCCAAAGCCAGCCGGCATGATAAGGAATGCTGCCGTGGCCGGGAAGAGTGCCCACAGCGCCACCTGGTGGTAGCCTACAGCACCGCCTTCAAGGACACCCCACAGTCTGCAATGCAAAGCACGTCTCTACGACGTAAGGCTTGCCCTGTTGCCTGACACCAGCCACAAGCCCACAGTGCTCTACAAAACAGCACAGCACTGATACCTGCCTTAGGGCCACCACCGCACAAACCTTGCCACCCATCTCCCAGGTACCGCTGTAAATGAGAAGCGCCAAAGGAAAAGAGCACGCTCCCCACGAAGACGCAAGAGAGATGCGAATCCCCTCTGATGGCCACAGGAAAGTCACAGAGGCCACGACTGCAGAGCTGCCAGGAATCCAGGTACACCCTCACGGCACAGATAAAGACCCCAAGAAGTCCAAAGCACCCCAGGACACAGACTGTCCGCTCGAGCCAGACAGCAACGTCGCAAGGTATCCCTCCACACCAACAGCACAAGAAAGACTGGTGCAGAGCACGCACCACACGTGGCTGCCCAACACCACCACCAGGGAAGAGGTCGCATCACCCGCCCATACTGGTGAACAGGCACAACCACCAACCACACCACCGGCACCCCAAGTGCCAGAAGAAAGCATCCAAGAACGGGACAGAGCACACAAAGCGCATTCAAAGCCAGAAGCGCGCAGAAAGCCGTGCCAGTGAACCTGATTGCACAGACAAGCACCCAGGAGACGTCTCTAGAAAGAAGCACTGCTGGAGTCAGCAGGGAGATCCTCCTACATCTCCACCGCAGCAATAGCGATAAAGCCCGGAAGGAGCCAAACGCAGCACATAGGACGACCCCGTCTCCACTGCACCAATGAAGCCCCGCAGCGGGCCGAAGACCACACAGAGTGTCCTCCCTCGCACTGCCTTAAGACGGAGTCGGCGGTGACCCACGACAGGCAAGAGAGGAGTTGCACACCCCAGGTGGCGAGCCGCCACAGCTACATGCGCTCCAACAACCAGCGACAAGCGACCGGACGTCACGTCGCCCAGCAAGCAAGGAGCGCGCCGGAGCGAAGGCAGAAGCCGGCGCCATGACAGCGCCGCCTCGAGGTCCAAGCGCAACGCCCTCGAAGAAAGAAGAGAGTGACAGCCATGTCACACAAAAGGGGAAGAAGAGTGACAGCCATGTCACACAAAAGGGAAGAAGAGTGACAGCCCTGTAACACCCAAGCGCAACGCCCTCGAAGAAAGAAGAGAGTGACAGCCATGTCACACAAAAGGGGAAGAAGAGTGACAGCCATGTCACACAAAAGGGAAGAAGAGTGACAGCCCTGCAACACCCTCGAGAAAAGAAGAGTGACAGCCATGTCACACAAAAGGAAAGAAGAGTGACAGTCATGTCACACAAAAGGGAGGAAGAGTGACAGCCCTGTCACCCTGAAAACTGGACGAACACAGGTGCGGTAAAAAGACCAACAGGAGGAGAAGACCGAGGACTCACACAGCAAGCCAAGAGCACACCCAGACACACCAGACAGCCACCAAGGCGGACTGACGTCCCTGGACACAGCCTCACGGGAGAACCGAGCACAAGCCGCAGCAAGCGCAATCCGCGTCTCTCCCCAACGCTTCCCCAGGCGACCGTCCATCCCAGAGTGTCGGCAGTCCAAGTCAACGGCATCCCTGATCCAGGCCGCAGATGCCGTGGGTGGAGATCAGCACCAAGTGTCCCTCTTCACACCGCCTCAAGATGGAGTCGGCAGTGGCCCCCAAGTCAGGCAAGAGAAGATCTGCACACTCGCCGTGCCAAGCCGCCACCAAAGATCAATCTCAGCACGACGGAGACACCTGGCAGCTAAGTCCACCTCACCTTCAACTCTCCCAGCAAGTCACCACCACCTGTCATTCCGACTCACCACCGGGCTGGCCTCCGCCATAATGCCAGCCCTCAGCACAAGCGTCAAACAACATCACTCCTAGAATACCACTGGACTGGAGTCCTCCCTGGTTGCCACACCAGCCGACAAAAGAAACCAGAGGCTACCTGTGAACATGGCACACACCTGAACCGCGGCAGCGAGTGCAAGTCTTAACCAAGACTCATCTACCCTCGCGGGTTGTGCGTGAGACTCAGTAACGGCTCCTTGGTAGTCCTGCAGCTGCCCCCAGTCGGCACACAAGCAGCCCCAGTGCAGTCCTCCTGCAGTCCCGCAGCAACCCCGACAACGGGCCTCCCCAGGCGGGAGAGTGAGAAGAGACTTTGCCCCACCGACAGGTTATCGGTTACAGCCAAGCGGTTCCTCAGAAACAATCGATCAGGCAACACCTCCAGGAACTTTCACCAGGGACTCCATCCATGTTCATGACGCAACCCACTAAATGAACTGTTAGAACCCACCACAGACCATCCCGGACGTCAGCAACGTGGAGCCAGGCAAGACTGCAAGACAAGTCATCATCAGAGAACTGACGGTATGCAGCGGACGTCATCAAAGCCAGCGGTCGTGTCCTGAACCCCTCTGGTTAACCTATGAGTGCTCGCCAAGATGGCCCGGCAGCAGGCGGAATCACCGGCCCATGCCTGACGTTTTCTTGCCACCGGACTCGTAAGGCTGATGGACCCTGTGGTGTTTAATTGACTGTTTATTTCTCTCCACAGGTTGAACTAATTGTTGTTGTCGTTCTTCATTAAAGTTGGGGAGGAATGTAGTGTCCTGCTGGACACGTTCTAGTGTCTCAGCAGACACTGAGTTAGTAGCCACTCCCCTATGGGAGTGGGCACACTGCACCCCCACACCCATCCATCACGGGTGTCACGCGTGACGTGGCCCCGCTAATAAAAGGGCCCGGGTGCACGTGCTCGAGGCCAGTTACCACTCTACATTCCCCTGGTGTCCGTGTCTCTTCATTCGGCAATGTGGGCCTGAGGCCCAACATTACAGACACTAGGCCTCAGGCCCCCCCACTGGTTAGTATCATCCTGGGCGAGTATGGGGCCTTAACAAGAGGACGTAGAGCCAGGGTCCCTCTGAGGGGGCTGCTTCTAGAACCTTCTCCATGCTTGCACGAATCAGAGATTATAAGATGCCACATGTCCCTACGTCACGAGTAACAAACTGTGTGCCCAGGGAGACTGTTAACCGTAATTTTGATGGACACCTTAGGCCATTAATTCAAAGGCGCCAGAGCTTTATTCAGCTTATATTGTGACAATTCTACGACAAACATTCAGACTTGATTATGCATGTATTAGAGTAGAAAACACTGGGTTAAAGTGGCGTCATACACAACTCATTTTGCGTACATATTCAAATTAAATCGACATCACAACGAATATAACAATGACAGTGAACATTCAGGTGAAGTAATCATATAACATATACATAAAAATGAAAAAAGACTTTTCAGCACAAAGCGATTGACCAGTCCTAGCTTTTGGGGTTACACACTAGGCGGACATGGTCTCTTTTTACAGGCTCTTGCCTACTGTCCTGCCTGTGAAATAGAGAAGGGGTTGAGATCGTTGGAGGGGTGTTGCATGAAAAAAGGGAATAAATTCAATTGGTTCCCTTGTGGCACACCCTGTCAAAATTGCCCCATTCTCAAAAGTCAGACGTTCTGTTGTTTGGCAGAATTGCTGAGTGTAACTGTGGAAAACAAGGTTGGATCAGAAATGAGTTTTTGGATATGATCTTCACTAAAGGAGAGTGTTTCCTTCTCCGACATGTCAATTACCTAGTGAGCCTTCTTGAGGCTTACTAGGATACACCTAATGTGTGTGGATGAAGGTCTTGTTGAACTAGTAGCCTTGCGGACCGCCGTCCGCCCTACTAACAGTATAAACAAGCAAGGCTTGGGTCCGGCCCAGGCAGCTAAGGACCCAAGCCTTGCTTGTTTATACCCTACGTCACGAGTGACATCACCAAACAGTGTTGAAACTTCAACCAATAGCAGGTTGCATTCCGAGGCTTGTAGTTTTACTTGTAACAGTGTATTGTCCTAGTCACGATGCACAATAGTTACAGGAACATGATGGGCTAAAAAAACTGCAGCAGCTAAAGTGCTATTGACTAAAAGTCAGTACTTAAAATGGTACTAAAGGAGTGCAGGTACTCCTTGTCCCAGACTACCAATGCCGAGAAGTGCTGGTACTCTCCCATTAAAAGCATTGGAGCAGTCATGAGAAGTGCCGGTACTATCCCTTCCAAATTAAAGAAGTGTAGGTACCGAGTACCTGCCCATTTAAAGCACTGCTAGAAACCCAGAACTGTAGGAAGATGTTACAGGTGACATGGACCACTCCGTGGCGGTGAAGAAGCGGTTCCTCACAGAACAGTCCATATCCTACTGTAAGGCTGGGAAAAGTTACACCTTGCAGAACGTTCCAATCAACAAACGGGCATCTCTGGAGTGGACTGCTCCTAGCCTATTCCATATGCCAGGAAGCTCCTGGGAGGGAAGAGGATGGATCTTTCCAGAACACAGAGCAGGAGAACAAACATTTCAGATATGCTGGTCATTGCGGAATGTTCTGGATGGGAGGGGATGCCCCTTCCAGATCATTCTGTGTGCCACCAGACCTTTCCAGAAACATGTGAGTGGACCCTTGGAGATCTTCTGGAGCACTCTAAAGGCAATCCCTACCCCAGCCAGCCGGGTACAGAAAACAAATACAAGAGAAAATAACAATGTGATATTTAACACATAGATCTGTCTTTAAGTGAATGTTCAACAAAGCAAACACAAGGACATGACGGACGGAGCACAGAAACTTTTCAGACACTCACCCCCAGTCACAGAACTGGGTTGAATCCATCATCGAACAGTCCAGCCCGAAGACCTGGCTTGGCAGTTCGGTCTTGACTGTTCCCATGAGGAACAGGGTCAAGACTGATTTGCATATGGCTGGGTCTGAACTGGGGTGGCGAAGTGAGCTAAAGAACGATGTTGGATTCAACCCAGATCTGTGACTGGGGGTGAGTGTCTGAAAAGTTTCAGCGCTCCGTCCATCATCTCCTTGTGTTTGCTTTGTTCGCCCTAAGTTGGCAGGGTATGCCCAGACGTGGGTCCCTTGCTCACTTTGCCACAGGATTCAAGGCTAGCCTGGCTGATAATGGGTGTTCCCATGAAACCGGTCCCAGGATGCTTGTTTCCAGTCCAGGGAAGACCTGGGTTGGCAGTTCGGGCTGGACTGTTCCCATGAGGAACAGGGCCAAGACTGATTGCATATGGCTGGGTCTGAACTGGGGTGGCGAAGTGAGCTAAAGAACGATGATGGATTCAACCCAGATCTGTGACTGGGGGTGAGTGTCTGAAAAGTTTCAGCGCTCCGCCCATCATCTCCTTGTGTTTGCTTTAAGTGAAGGTTCGGCTGGTCAAAATAATTTACTTTTACCTAAAGCTGATTCCTTCTGGAACATCCTGTGGACTCCTGTAATGCTCTAGTTTAACCAACTTGGCCGGCGTAGCAGACTCTTGTCATTTTCCTGAAGATGGGTTTCCTGTATGATACCTTAGTCTCCAAGTTTGCCTCCAAGTCCACCATGATCACACCCCTGCCTCCAACCACAACGGGACCATGGAGGTGAAAACCCAAACGTAAATGTAAAAAAAGGACAAGATTTGAAATGCGTGATTGGAGCTTCCCTACGAAGTACGATCTACCAGTGTGTGTAGGTGTATGGACTCCGGAGTATGGCTTTACGTACAGAATGAGATGCTTGTTGGGATTTACGGAATGTTGTATTCCAGGCTTCTTGCGGAATGCTCCATGCACAAACTCTACAAGGCCTGGAATATATGTAATGTGTTGGTGTCCAAAGTATCCATGCCAGATTTTCAGAATAATCACCAACTCAAAGTTGCTTTTATTTAAATTCTGTTTATTAACGTATCAGAGATCGATAGCCTGAAAATTTGTACTGGATCAGGCCATCCTGCATGAACACCCATGGTGTGTCCGTGCATTACTATGTTGAATACCTGTGGTGTAGTTGGATGACTCCCGTCTGTGGCTTGACATACGGACTGAGATGCTTGTTGGACCAGCCTTGGTGCATGGACATGTGGGAAGAGGTAGTGATCTTGTAGGGTTATTCGGAAAGACCACTGCCTGTCCAGAAGAGGGTTTTTGAGGAGGCCTGAGAGAGAATGTGTGTGTGTAAGTATGTTCAGCCATGGTTGAAGCGCTATTAAGGCTAATGCGGGCAGCCACCTTACAACATCACTCTAAATGGCCACTAGATGGCGCCAGATTACAACACACGGACTCAAAAATGCCATTGTTGCCCTGGGAAACGGTATGCTCAAATGGCCAGATATCATTGCACGTCTTAAAAACTTTAAACCAGAGGTACCTTTACAATAAAAACAATGTAAAGCAATTTACCCAAAATAAAATATAGTTAAACAGAGATGGAAGGCTGAAAGTGTCACTGCAGTTCAGGTACCCCAGCTAAAGATTTGCTTATTTTTTGGCAAGTTTACTGCGGCAAGTTACTCCACGGAAGACTTTGAATGCGCCACACAAAGGATGTACAAGAAAAATCTAAATGAAAATGTCACACAGTACAATGTCTTTTTTATCCAGACGTTCTATCACTATTCTACCGTAACCACCTTTTACTTTCTACTCTCAGCATCATTCCACAGCTCACCTAGTACTTTCTGACCACTCTCCAGCTTTCCAGGGCTCAGTTCAAAAACCAACATCCCCATCCCTCATACTAGACAAAAACAAAAAAACAGCCATACCATAACAGGAATCCATTACCATACAATGTGGCTTCCTTTACATTGCACGAGTTCAAAACAATTCCCGGGAGCATGGAAGGTGTTCCCGCGCTCATCCTCGACTTGGCAAATGTGCTTGTCGTGCTTTTGAGGTGATACACAGCCGATTGCTCGCTGTTGCAGATCTTTCTGCATCCCACATGATTTCCTCTCTGCAGTTTACACATTTACCCAATTTAATACTCAAGCTTCCCCTCAATTCCTCGTAGCATTTACAAGTTAAAATAAATGCAGTTTATTTTAACACATCTGGTCCAAATATACAACTGCACTGTTTACACTTCAAGGTATAAATAAATATTACACTCTCATCTGCAAGTTCATGGACTGAATGCCAAAAACAACAATTCAAAAATAGATATTGTTATTGTTTGGAAATACAAACAATTTAAAATCTTTCAGTGAGGCTATTTTTATAAGGTTTATTATATATTTAGGCCCTAAAAATAGTCATAGAACACGTTAACTCATGCAATAGCCGATGTGCTATTCCCTCTGATACATTTATGGAGTAACGCAACCAGTCGCACCAGGCTCATTTTCTGCTATACAGTTTTTTTGTAGCAACACACATTACTAATCGAGCCAGTGCATAGGCGCTGGGAGAAGGGGTACGGGGGGGAAGGGGGTGCTGCAGCACCCCCCAGAAATAATTATGCTGAGTTGTGAATGAGCAATAAAGATGCCTTTATATTTTGGGTTTATCTTGTTATGTTTGTTGCCTGGTAAAAGACAAAGGTCAAATGTCAGGTTATCTTTTCTGACAAATTGCTGCTTATTCCAAACCTGGGATGTACTTATATTTCTCTGACTGCAAAGTGAGAGGATATTGTAAAAGTGATGTAGGTGGCAATCCTGCTGCGGTACAGGAGGTGATAGGGAAAACTGACATCCTACATCCTTTCCTAACACACAAGAACATTTACATGCTGGTAAATTAACTATACACATATTTCAAATTATATCAGGAATTCGAAAGCAGAAATTAGGCCCATTTTTTGTAATTCTTAGTGTGATGGAAACAAAGATTTGAATGGGATCAAAACAAATCAAGGCACTTATCTTGGTGATGTGAAAATGATAAATAGTCGCTGAAACCCGATTCCCACACATTATCATTTTTGCGCTATATAATGTTACCAGTAAAACTACATGTCTATGCAAATTTAGTGGTCATTTCAATGGAAAATGTGCGGTCTGTAAATGACAGTGTGCTACCACACCAGTGCTCCAAAATGCACCACCAGCTACAAACCCCACCCTTCGCACTCTCCTGCTGAATGGTCGTGGAACATTTGCTAACCCTGTTCATTTTTGTTTGCCGCTCACATTTTTCACAATCCATGTGACTTCAGTGTTATAACATTAATGGCAGCACCCCACACTCTTAAATTGTTACAGCACCACTGAGCAAGTGGTGTCACCACCTTGGGTGTCACATTCCTAAACAACTCCATCGCTTCCACCATGGCCAGATGTGCTTTCTAGTAAATTGAGATTTCAATGTAGTTGTCTGATCCTAGAATATACAGGTTATATGAGGTACACATGCACAATGTTTTTGAGCAGCCTCCTGTCTGAATTACACATTCTGGCTAATGCTTCCACCTTCTACCATGCACCTTGAGATTTCAAGTAAATCAGGGTCCATACCCTTTCATCTATACAACTTCTTAGGACTTATATTTGTTTAAACCCAGATAAACCGTTTCTGGCCAACACTAGAAGTTTAACCTCAATATTTCCAGACTTGGAAAATACAACATCTTTAACTAAATGCTTCCCATTGTGACAAAATTGTTGTACCCCTGCTTCACATCCTAAACTTACCTAAGGCTCTCACATAGCCTTGGTAATAACCCACCTCTTGAACTTTAAAAACGAAACAAGACACAATTGAATGTTTGCCATGGTTCTCTTAAGTACTTGTCAGTGGTTAAATTAAGCAATGCCAACACCCAAATAAAGGTGATCACCAACCCAAGCAAACACAACTATTTACCACTAATTGATTCAAACTTTCAACCCAACCGTTTCTTTCAGGATGGTACATGGGCTTTACAATGCTTCATGCTATGCTTTTCCGTCCCATCAAATAGATGCTATTATCAGTATCCAACTTCATATAATAAGTTTCCTGTTTCAATGTGTTATCCAAAGATCTATATATCATTCCAAGTTTGTGTTCTTGCCATTTTGAGACAAGCCTCTCTTGTAAAGCACACATTTTGAAATCTCCCACTAAACAGCAAGTTTATTGTGGGCTTCAGGTTTACGTGGTCATGAGTCATGGCTGAAGCTGAAACAAAAGAGGAGTACAACGAGTTGTAATATTTCAGGTCCAAGAATAGATTGCATCTGAGAACATAACATGCAAATATGCGATAAACACATAGTGAAAATGTCCATTTACCACTTGGAGGGCAGGTTTGCACACAAAGCCAACTCAATGTGATTGAATTGGTTTGAAAATCAGTTCTCCATTACTTCCATGATATAGGGGATCTTCTGCGCCATTTTTTGGGAATTAAATGAACTAAGTAGGTGGCACTTATTATGCAAAACAAACAAATGCCCTGAGAAACAAAAGTGATGTGTGGTGAATCATGCATAAAAAACATTCCTTCAGAATTCTCAGAGGGATCAGGAATTTTGCTGCTAGTTGTAACCTAGTATCCTAGTATCGCTCGTACACAGTTCCCAGGTTCACTCCTCGGTTGGCTCTCCTTCACAATGCAATAACTCCCCCTAGAGCCGTACGACAGTGCCCAATGCATATTGGCTCTCTTTGGCTGTAGTGGCACAAGATGTCACTGAAGCTGCCCCCACACCAATGCTGGCTGTACCAGCTTGCCATTTGGTGCTTTCACAATCCTAGCATTGACCTCCAAACTAGTGAACATGGCGATTTGTAGTCCAAGGTTTGCACTCCTTTAACAAAACCCAGTCTCTAGGAACTTGCACAATATATCACATGCCAGACCTTCGGAAGATATTTGGAATTCTGCTAGCCTACCTGACAACACTGCTCCACCCGCTGGAGTACTGTCTCATGTGCAAGTGTTGCTATGCAATCTGTACATACACTGGGATTTTCGTTACGAGAGTGCCACCAATCATACGCACTTTTTGTTCAACAGCAAGAGTGAAAACCACCAGGCATAGTCAAGAGATCGCAAACACCACGAAGTCTGTACACACAAAAAAAATAATAATAATTTGGGCACTGACACTACGCAAATCATGCTAATCACCATGTACCTCTCTCATATCTTTCAAAGGACGGCATACCCATCCCATACACAGTTTCACTCCTTCATATGGAAACACACGTGGTCAGATGCCCCACAACATGCTTCCCTAAAGTGTAAGAAGAAAGAGAGAGACAGGAGTCATGTCAGACGTAACATGCTCGCTCAGGGTAAAAAACTGGGCATACAGGAGAAGTGTGGTGTCAATCTTCTTCAAGGAATTCTCGCTCTATGGAAAATGCTCTGGCAACAGCTAAAGGAGGCATGGGATGAGCTATAGTGAAAGAAACAGTCTAAGAGGATAAAATGCAATTGTTCGTATAAAGGACCACTGCTCTGCAGTGTCACGGTGCGGGCCCTCTGCTAAGGGAGAACCTGAGTGAGGCTCCCCCTGCACACCACCCACAAGACAATGTTCAGTTCCTCTAAATCCTATTTTGTGGGTGAGAGCCCCGAGTATAACAATGCTGTGTTTCTATACGAAGGACTGTGCATGAGTTGTACAAACCACTCTCACATAACGTTACATAGCAGGAGATAGAATGGAGAACCAAAGGACAGTTCAGTTTGCGGCGCGAGGTGTATGAATGGTCAATGTTTCTATTCATCGCTTGGCCAGTCGGGGTCACGCAGCTCATCAGGAGTCAGTGATGCATCCACACAACACAACCCTATCACCTTTCTGTCCTACCAAGAACACAAATAGGGCATTATCATGGGCAAGAGATGTGGCAACATCAAATTGTAATTAGACAAAGCCACATGCACAGAACTAGCTTATCAAGGTTCGTAGGACAAGGGTAGCAAGAATACTCCACTACCACTACATCCCAAAGTCCACAGCAGCAACCAAATTGGGTGAGATGCTGGTGGTGGAGATCCGGACATCTGAGCAAAGCAGCCAACTCTTGACAAATCCCTTTGATCACCTGAGCCCCAGGCTTCACGCAGATCAATCGAATATCTTTCCTCGTGTTCCTGGCACAGCCATCCGCTGCACAACTTATAATGCACACAGTGCACAGCCGACAGATAATCAGCAGATCAGCCCAGCAACACCCATGCCTTCTGTAAGACTACGGATTGCCAGCCTCGTCCATCCTTGAATTTATCTTATATCTACTCTCCGCTACAGTGCCTCGTCTTCTTCAGCTTCCCACCGCTTCCAAGCGAGGTTCAATGCGGAGTCATTTCCTACACAGACTCTTGGTATATGCATTGAATACGCTTGTTGCACAATAATTAGGTAACTTGTCTCCTTGCATCTGTCACATCAATTTGATAATGCGTCTTCTCCATCCTGGCACAATGTGCCTCCTCACTCCTGGCACACCATGATAAACGCTCCAAAATTCTGGCCTTGCACGTGCGCCAGTCTCCTCACCACTTGTGCAGTAACGAGATAGCATGTCTCCATGCTTTTGTCACAATGTGAAACCTGCTTCCTCACTCCTGGCACACTTTCATGATCTAACTACTCACTCTTGGCAAAACAATCCGATCACCGTCTGCAGGCTCCTGGTTCAATGAATGACCATGTACCTGAATTGCCAACACAGCAATGTGATCACTCATCGCCAGCTGGCACAATGTAATAGGCCATCTCCAGCCTCCTGGCACAGTTTGATGGCCTGTCTCTAGGCTATTGGCACAGTCATTAGATGAAATCAAGGCAGGGGGTTCACTGTTCCTAATAGGGAGGTGTAGACAGATCAGGAGGGACAGTCAACTAGACTGTTTCTTGTTGCCCTCACCCATCCCTGGGGCTGTGATGCTTCATCATGGGGCGGGTGCTCCTCGTCCCTCCTGATCAGTCTACACCTCACTATTAGGAACAGTGACCCGAGCCCCCGTCCCCCGGCCTTGAGTTGATTATAGTTTTGGAGCACGGGCACTGGACCTTTATCTGCTCCTAGTCCCCTCTCTCTTTTTGATACTACAGTCATTAAGCGGCCTGTCCCACTGATGATGCAGCAATGTGACAATCCGTCCCGAAGATCCTGCTGGTTTCTAAGCCGATTCTTGATCTAGAAGCATCGACAAAGGACACATAGGGCAGTTTTATCTGTCGAGGGTGTTTGTGCCATCTTATCGCCTTTCATGCTCCTCTGGAACAACTGTTTAATTTAATGGTTATTTTCCTCCTTGGGCACTAATGCCCCATTTTCTGGTTACAGACCCAATTTGCCCCTATCATTGCTATAAGTGACCACCTAGGCATGGTTTGCATAAGAACAGCACTGAGAAGGTCTCTCGGTGCGGGGCGGGCAATGATGCCCATGGGCTCGCATCATCACAGTGGGCCCTCCTAACATAGACCGGTTCAGATTCTGGCGCCAATGCACTTAAGTGGGCGGCCAAACAGGAGTTGAACTGCACATCTGCGGTCCAGATGGGAGCGAGAAGTCTACGCTATAGGATACATCGCGGGAGCTGAAGTCACTCCAGTAAATAATTGATGTTGATCGATACGAAGCCTCTTCTCTTTGCCTGGAGCTCAGAGTGGTTCATGTGGGTGGAAGTAATAAGCCGTCAAGCGTAAGGCGAGCGATGATGCGCAGTAAATCAGCAGGTATTTTCTAAAGACTTACCTCTCCGTGACAGGTGCAGGCATAATGCATCAGCACGGCTATTATCATCAGAAAGCACTGGAATGGAAAAAGAATGTCCCCCTGACGTGTGAAACTTATACTTTACGTGATACAGATCGCTGTAGTCAGAATCAACACACCTGCCCTCCCCTCACTCAGGTGTGGCGTTCTCAAAGTTAAGAGAAATGAATGCCGGGCCATTGACTTGGAGGTGAAAGGGGACAAGGGTTCGCTCTGCTCCCTGGTTATAAATGGGGGGGGGGAGGGGGGGGGTGTGCAAGTGAGCCTGAGGAATGAAGGCAGGCAGTACTGAGCAGGGATTGGCTTAAATGTCCCCCCTGGGCAGCAAAGAGGTTGGTTGGCCTAGAAGAATATGGCGACTCTACTGGGAACCCATTTAGTTGTATTGCAAATTTCAAGAATACATCACATCAATAAAACCTACACACCAGCAGATTCCAAATCACCCTCTACACCCCCACCCCTGTACCTCTCATGACACAAGCTCCCATAAAGGTACTTCTCCTTTTAGCCCAGCATACACATTCCATTACTTCTCGCGGACAATCCTTCCACTCACCAAGATGGCTGCTTCCTTCCAGGCGGCAGTGATTTTCCTTAGCTGTGTCCACTTGTTCCACTCCTCCCTGACTCCCAATCGATGGCGCTGCCTCCTCGACTCCATTTTCAATGCTTTTTAAGGCAAAGTTCACAGCCTTGCATTTGAGCAGAGGCAAGGCACTGTCGCAGGAGCGTCTGGGCACCCTGATGGGCTTGGTAGGCTGTGTCGGTGGTCGCTTTTCCGGAAGCGGCGGCGGTTGGAGGGGCTCCTTGTCCTGTTGCCCCACAGCCTGGTCAAACTGCCCAACAATCTTCTTGACATTACCAGAGTGCTTAATAGAGTTCAGATGCTCCTTCGCCGGTTCCTGCGAGACCGGCGGATCCACGGGAGGAGCTGGTTTCTGCGTAGGAGCATGCTCTGGTGGGGATGCAAGCACTGGGGAGGTTGCAGGGCCTGGGGGACTAATTTCACTTGATACAGACCCTCGTGAAGACGTTTTGTCCGACTCAGGCACGGGTTCCGGCGCCTTCGTATTGGGGTCAGATGGAGCGGTGCCGACATGGTTTCCAGGGTGCAGTTTTTCTGAGATGGGCCTGGGAGGCAAATAAGGCCGCGGTCTCATAGGAGGTCTTGCCTTGATGATTCGTGTCG
Source organism: Calotriton arnoldi (assembly GCA_963921515.1). NCBI lineage: Eukaryota > Metazoa > Chordata > Amphibia > Caudata > Salamandridae > Calotriton > Calotriton arnoldi. The sequence continues at coordinate 1,724,310 of CAWUFW010002417.1, forward strand.
GTTTCTGGACCGGCGGGGTCGGGGGTGGTAAAGGTGAGGCGGAAGACATTTTCTTACCTTGCTGGGTCATCAGAGCTCACTTGTCATTTCCTACAGAAGTATGAGAAACCACATCTGATTAGTTTATGATCAACATGAGGCCAACATTTACAGGTCATCAACAACTCAATAAAATTAGGGAATACACCAGCATATCATTTTAAAAATAGTTTTTTTCCTTTTTATTTTGACAAATGCAGTTAAAGTTTTTGGGAAGTATCCAATTAACAAAAAGACGAAACAGTAATTACTGCTGTGCTGTTCACATTATTTTGATGCATTTCTGCCGGAGGTGAGCAGTTTTTCTTCTGATTGTTACTCACATAAACAGAGGAGACCTAGCATACTTTGTTACTGGAGGTGCGCCCAAGGTCTGTATCAAATTTTCTTTATAACTGGTGGCGTGCGAAGTCTGCGTAATTTGCTTTCATGCGATTATACAACATTTCTGGAGAAAAAATGGCTAAATTATAAGTGATTATGCAAATTGCCAGTTTTGCACAAAATGCATCTGTGTGTCCATTTTGGATGCAAATACGAGTTTCGTGCAGAAAAATAGCACAAAACACACAATTGCTGCTAACAGCAGCCGCTTGCTTTGTGGTTGTTCTTGTGCTTTCTAGGTGTTCACGTTGTTCTTGTGTGTGTACGCTAGACTTTTGTGCAAATGATGCACATTAATGCAACATGGTGTAATAGCGTGGTTTCAGGAATTTCACACACTAAGCATAACATAAAATTACCAAAATTAGGCGAGATTATGCCAGCGTAATGAACATTTCACCTGAGCCTATTTATAACCACTGACCAGATAAATGAGTTACATTTAGTTATTCTGTATGCAAATTGAGCTTATCTAGGTATGCTGAAACTCCGGCCTGCCTGGACCTACATTGGATGACCCCGCTGTAAAATGATCCCTTTGATTCTTTAACAGATCAAACCAAAAAAGCAAGTTAAAAAAAAAAAAATTGAGGTTTCCTTTAAAAAAAAAAAAAAAAAGTGGTCTATAGATAGCGGATTTAATGTCTATTAAGGAGTGTTAGAATTTTCAGATCTATTTAGAGAGGGAAATAGAGAGAGGGGTGTGTGTGTGTGTCCCTAAACACTTATACAATAGATGGCGCACTGTTAGGGCAGGTGCGGTGCTCGCAGGTGCAAGTTGCGTGTCAACATTCGAAAATAGACTCCTAAGTACTAGTCAGTGCGTACTCAGGTGCTTAACGTGATTATTTGGCGATATCACTGGATTTTTGAAAATATATATATATATTTTTTGTTTATATAGATATATATATAGATATAGTATTAATTAACCCTGCAAGCATCTGTTCATTCATTCACATGCTTAGCATACTCCTGCCACCTAGTGTTGGTCTCAGACATGTGCAAGTTGTTTTTCTTCTAAGATGATTCCTAAGTCACAAGATGCAGTTTTCATTCCCCCTCTCATGATACATTGTGCATGGGCACCAACTCCATGTTAGATTGCTTTCCTCGCAGCACGAGTAAGGCTGTATGGAGTGTGAATGAGAGAATATGGTTCATTAGTGTTATGTATAAGGAAGTGAGTTATAGTAAAGAGATCTGCAGCAAAGCACAGGTATTCAGCACTACACGCTACCAACAGATGTTTACAGGTAGCATCTTCAGTTCATAGCATGTGTGGCTGTAGATACACATGCTGTGCATAGACTGTATAGCAGTACCCGCCCAGCCTCCCAGTCGCGCTGGCAAGTGTGCGGATGATGTACGTGTGGAATTATAGTCTTAATACTGCTTGGCCAAATAAGGCTTGTTGCCTTTATTATTTGTATCTTGTAGAGCGCCCGAATCACCCCCAGAGGGGTATCTCTGCGCTAATTGCCTCGTCAATATATCCATACACTTTTTAGTAAACATGTGTGGGATTGACTATGTGGCCGCTTTCCAAATATCAGTTACGGGAATGTTGCTAAGGAAGGCAACAGTGGTCCGTTTTTGACGAGTAGCGTGCGCCCTAAGGGGAGTCTGAAGTACCCTTCCGGCCTTGAGGTAACAAGTTTGAATACATTTGACAATCCACCTGGCTATGCCAGCTTTTGAAAGGGCCTGCCCACTGTGAGACAAATAGTTGGTCAGATTTGCAGAATGGTTTGATCCTGGTTATGTAGTACAGGACCTTTTGACATCTAAGCTGTGTAATGCTCTTTCTTCTGCATAATCTGGCTGTGAGAAGAACACTGGTAGTGCTTAATTTGTAAAAAGTAAAAAAAAATATATAAGTGCTATGTCCCTTGTCAGTAGGGCACTGCACCTTACACCACCCATTGCACCCGCCAGCGCTGCAAATGACAGTACCAACAAAACTACTAACCATCATACTCTTACAGGTGTGACAGTTCGGACTATTAAAAGCCACCCAAAGCTATAAGAGTGGCTTGGGCAGCAGGCATTAGTCATTTCTAATGTATATTGAATTATTAAACATCTGTTATTGTGCTCATCTCAAACTTAGACAACCAGCGCCACCATATGGTGGGCTGTCATAAGTGCAGAGTGCCGGAAACCACTAGCTCAAATTTCGAACTGAACACTGGAGTTCTATGGTTTGACAGAGATGGAAGAGTGATACTACCTTAGGAAGGAACTTATGGTTGGCCTCCCCTCCCTTTTTCTGATTCTACATAGTCAAGCCAGCTTCCTGGATAGATGCGAACACCTCACCTCCATCCTAGCTCTAATGGAAGAGGTGTGGCGCAGCGGCCAGGGTGGCTGACTCCGGAACACAGGGGCTCACGGTTCGATCCCCAGTGCCGGCGGCAGGTCAGCCTGGCACCATGTGACTCTGGGCAATAGCTTGCTTAATCTTCACGACGGCCCCCAGCGCCTTGACGCCTTCGGGTAATTGTTCGCGCTTTACAAATACTGGATTTACATTGTTACTGGTCCTGTCTAGTCCACCGGCTGTAGGCTGCAGTGTGACCCAGGACACCGCTCTCCGCTCCTTTTCTGAAGCAAGCAAACCAATCAACCAAGTACAACACCGAACCGTGCATGTCGAGAACTGGTGCAAGCCATTGGACCACCAAACCCCACCCAAACAACACACAAGGGCCAATGGAGGCCGACTTCCTACGGTCAATAACACCATCTAGACACAAATCCCAGGGAAAGAAGTCGCTGCATTCAGACACCAGCAACCATTTCCACTATGAGTGCGGCCCCTTTTAGGGGGCGTACAGCCATACTGGGGTATTGACACACTTACCTGCATGCCAGTTTCTCTAAAAGGACGATAGGGATGGGGCAGAGTCAGTCATATTTCCTGACCATGTTTTATAGTAGGAAAATGTTACAGTTTCCACTTACGCTTTTGGACTCCAGTTTCAGCAGTTTCGGTGCAGGAACAATGTATAGTTTGTTTGATGGCGCGAGATGTCGTCAGCAGGTCTCTGGCATTACTCAGAAGAATAAAGTCTACAGCAAACTTTGTAGTGTTGGCACAGACTGCAGTTTTGGGGAAGAGAGTAAGGGTGTGCCACCGCAAACAATGCCCACTTCCTGCCAAGAAGCACCTTGGCAGGACGTTTTTAGGACTCGCCTAGCGTTGCAGCGTGCATGCGCTGCTCGCTCTGCGAGGCTTCTTGTAATCAAGCCAATTTCAGAAGTGGAGTCTAGGCTCCGCCCCTTCTTTCCATTGGCTTGCGTCATCGTGCATGCTAAACCCAGGCTTTCCATTGTGAGTGAGGCTTTTTAGTCCCTCCTTGTTACCGCCCTGTCTGCTTTTGGCCGCGCCCACCCGGACTGGATCTTTTACTTGTGGCAGTACACGGAGTCTTTTCATTATTGGGTAAGCACTTTTTTTTACCATTCGTGTAATGTCTGTTTACCATTGTGGTCGCTTCAATACTTATAATGGCTGACATTTTTTTTGGGGGTTTGTTTCGGTAACTTGCTATTGATTTTTTTGGCTATGTGTTTTTCCGACGGTATGTATGTGCGTTTTTTGGGATTTATGTTTCAAATGTATGTTTATTTCGGAGCATGGCGCCCGCTTTAGGGACACCGTGCTACGTTTATTTCTTTTTTCTTTATTTCGGAGCGCGGCGCCCGCTTTAGGAACACCGCGCTCCGTTTATTTATTTGTACTTTATTTTGGAGCGCGGCGCCCGCTTTAGGGACACCGCGCTCCGTTTTTTTTTTTTTTTACTTTCATTCGGAGCTCGTGCCCGCTTCAGGGACACCGCGCTCTTTCTTTTTTACAATACAATAAGCGCCACAAGCACTCTGTGTTCGCGCCTGAGTCCGCCTCGCCCTCCTGGTCACGTCTGGGTCCCTGGCATCGGGAGGGGCTGCAGCTGCTCCTGGGCCCCGACGCTGGTACCTCCTGAGGCATTCCCTCCTCTCCCTGCAGGGTCTGTGGACGTCGGGGGTCCTTGAGGCACTCCCTCCTCTCTCTGCAGGCTCTGTGGACGTCGGAGGTCGTCTTGTTGAGTCGGTGTCAGAACCCACAGGTAAGTGTCCCTCTTTGTCTCATCGCCTCTGCCCATCTTGTGTTTCTTCGTCGCCACTTATGTGTCAGAGCAGCGCTTGTAATTCACCTCTGTCAGGAGCTTCGGAAGTCAGTGCTCTGAGGCCACGACCTTCTCTTTTATTTAGTCTTGGGAGTAAATGTCCCACAGATGGGTCAGTCTTAGTTGCGGGCTCCCGTTCGGTTTCCGCGGGAGGCGGAGGGCTTTATTAGGTCTCGCCTAGCGCTGAAGCGCGCATGCACTCCTCGCTCTGCGAGGCTTATTGTGATTGAGAAAATTTCTGTAGTGGACTTGTAGCCACGCCCATCATTTTGATTGGCTGGCGTCATCATTTATGTTAAACGCTGGCCTCCAATTGGAAATGAGGCTTCTTGGTTAACGCCCTGCCTCCTTTTGGCCCCGCCCATCCGGACTGGATCGTTTCCTTGCGGCGATATACAGTCTCCTTTAAATTAGTCAGTGGGCACTTTTTCCAGCTTGTTTACAATGGCGTTGGGCTGCTGGCCGGCACTCTCCCTCCACCGCTGAGCTCTGCCAGATGTTACCACCCACTTGAAACGGAACCTTACTACGTGCAGCCTGTCTCCGCCGCTCGCTACTGCTGCAGCTGGCTCTGCTCGGGAGGAAGCGAGACTGCCGATGCAGCCCGTCCGCATGTGAAGTGCAGTCTCATCTACGGTAATCCGCCTTAACACCCCCGGCACGGAGTGCAGACTGGTCTTCCTTCCTGCCGCCTAGCCCTCTCCCAGCGCCTTGAACCTGCTCCAACGCTCGCACAGACTCTGCAGGGCGACCTCCCCGTCCGAGGCACGTAGTGAACCCCTGCCAACACCATATTCATAGAAACATTCTACTGCGCACCCACCGAGTGGCACTCCACTCAGGCGGCCCGCCCCAGTCAACAGGGTCACCGCCACTCCTCCTCCAGTTTATTGGGCGCAGCTCACTCCTACATCCCACAGTCATCCACCGCCCCAGGCAGCTCTAGTGGCCAACCGGAGCCCCTGGGGCACTGGGCCACACCCCCAACATGCCGCCCAGCGACAGGCCCCCAAAGCCGTCAAACTGCCGCAATCAACTTCAACTCAAGGGCCGATCCCGCAGCCCCAGCAGCTGGCAGCACGGGGAAGGGTACTGCCCGGTCAGGTCTCGTTCCAGCTCTCCTCGCTCATGCAGGCCCCTGGTACAAAAGGTGCAGTGGTCCCCTCCTTCACCTCCGATTAGCAGCTCTCCGTCATGCAGGCCATCGCCAGCAGCTCCGCTCACTCTTGTGCCCTGTCCCCTGGCGCCAAAGGCCTCCAGCGATCACACGGAACCCAGTATCACCCCCGACGCCGGCAGCCGGAGGTCGCTGGTCACCGCTGCCTCCGGGCCCCCTCCAGACATCGAGGCATCAATTCACGGGGGAGTGTATGCTTATGTCCTGGGTAGTAGTTACACCTTTCTTATGTTCTGTACCATACGTACCATTTCTTGAGTGGCTGTTACCCCTATTATTTTGTATAGGTTTATTCCATATGCATGATGTAGGAGGTGGTAGTTGCATCTAATGTATGTTTTGGCCACTTAGAACTTCTGTATATTCCTTGTATTCCCACATGTATGACGGCTGGGGGGATGGTAGCACCACCTTCTATATGGTTGTCATGTACTGTGTGTATCACTTCTTGGGCAGCAGTTACGCCTTCTATATGTTTATCTGCTATATGTGTTCTGTCCTGTGGGGTAGATACACCTTTATATGTTTCTTGTATACCGCATATGTCATGTTGAGCGTGGCTGTTACACTTTCTGTATATTCCCAGAGCGGTAATTTTACCTATGCTTGTGCTTTTGATCTATTGCACCTCCCATATCCAGGGCGCAGCTCACACATTCTGTAGATTTCTCTTGTAGTGCTTAGAACACGTCGCTCGAGCGCCTTTTGTTGGGTCCCAGTGCTGTAGCTCACCCTTGGGCATATATGCATGGAGCCGGCATCCTTCGCCCCAGCTTCCTGTCAATGTAACGTGAATTGTGTCAGGTGGTGATGATGGGGGTCCTTTGATTTTAGCAACAAAAAAAAACTGCATTAGAAAGTAAACCTGCCCTTATGACGTGTACTCTGCCTGGTCCTGTGTGTGCTAGGAATGCAAGTTTTAACATAGAAACAGCAATCATTTTAAATGGCCAATTTTAAACTTTTCTAAACACGCCCAATTTTGGTAGACAATGTGGAACTGGAGAGAGAGGAAAATTATATTTGCCCAGGATCACACAATGTGGTCAAGCAGAGGTTGCACTTCACATCTCCTGGTCCCGTAGTCAGCAGTAGAAGACCCATGGCACATCTCCTCTGTGATCCTGGGCAAATCACTTAATCCCCCCGTGCCTAACAAAATGAATGTGTCCGTCTGTAACGCAACTGGTGCTCATGTGAAGCGCTCTGATGCCTTCTGGTCGAGTTAGCGTTATATAACAAGCATTTGCATTGCAATAGGGCGCGCATTTACGCGAATTTAAGCTATTGGCATTGTAAATGACAATGCCTTTTATTTATGTTTTAAAAACGAAAACAAAAATAAAAGGCATTGCTATTTGCAATGTCAATAGCTCAAACTTGCGTAAATGCGAGACCTATTGCATTGCAAATGCTTGTCTGGTTATAGCCATGGAAATGAGCTCTATCGAGCAGCACGGCTCGCTTAACTCACTGTATGGCCACTGCGGGTATGTGACCCTCAATGCAATGCAATAGGTCTCGCATTTGCGAAATTTTAAGCTATTGGCATTGTAAATGACAATTACTTTTATTTATGTTTTCAAAACCAACACATATATAAAAGGTTTGTCATTTACAATGCCAGTAGCTCAAAGTCTCGCAAATGCGAGACCTATTGCATTGCAAATGCTTGTTTCTTTTGTAAACCTCTTGGTCCCCCCATTCAGTTTCTTTAGTCGTGTGTTTTTTCCAGGCAGGTGTGGGACCCGCCCACCCACCTAGCAGACTCCAAGAGTTCCCATTACCAGCGATCAGTACCATGACATGCACTCACAGGCACATTGTGACCGAATAGGTCTTCGAGGCGCTAGGTACAGGAGGAGGAATTGAAGAAAGGAGACAAAGGAAGGGGCGGGCTTACAAACACTGAAACTGACGCTAGTGACCCGCCACCATGCTCATTCAGCCTATTTCGCTCCCTTTGCAAAATATCGCCTTTTTAGGTCTTTTTTCTGATTTTATTCCCAAAAGTAACCAGATTCTAATGTTGCAACCAGAAATAAAAGCAGCAGTCGAGATTTCCAAAAGTTTTACCGCCCCACAAAAACGCTATCATTGGGACCTGCTAGGACACACTGACCATATACCATTACCAGCCTGAACGTTTGCGGTTTTACATAACAAGCCCTAACGCATAAAATAATGATAAAGTATGTTATGTCCATGTACACTATTTGTTACACTCACAGGTTTGCATTTTTTTAAATTTTAAACTTGAATCACTTGAACCTAATGCCGTAATGGTTCCTATTTTGCACGAAATGGATGCAAGTTTCACGCTAATCCAGCAGTGCATGGCGGAGGCAGTTAACTACTCGTGAAGTACATTACAGCGCCTAGAAGACAGACGTGTTCGGACTCGAGACCCGAATCCGAAACACAAATGATTCAGGCCCCGCACCGTGCCCTTCGCGGTGTTGAGCGTCAAGCGAGTGAGGCGAGCAGGTTGAAACGAGTACAGCTCCAGGCGCTGGAACACCATCGTGTAAACGGCAGGGCGTCCTGATAGTGAGGTACTCAAACAGATTATCAATGGTTCAACTAGAAATACCTGCGTACAAAGACCTTGTGAGTAGAAAAAAACATCTGCAGCTTTTTGGAAGAAAGGCTTCTAAAATGTGTCTTGTGATAGGCTATTTAATTAGCGCCTAGATTCCTACTGCAGGCGCTCGGCCCACTGACCTGAACTCACCCAAGCATGGCGCTCTGCCTACTCGGGTGGCATCTTCTTGGCACGGGCTGGGAGGCTGGTCTGTCCCTCAGCCATCACCTGACAGGCTGTGGGTCTTCACCAGGGGCAGGTAGGTCCTTGGAAGATGGCTGGCAGCCGGGTGAGCCCCCAGAGGCACCGTCTGGCCTCCCTCGAGTTGGACGGGTCCGCACAATGAGGCACCCCTCGGTACCGCGGGATGATGTCTGCATCTGCACTGCAGGCACCCCGGAAGTGCACTGGCGAAATCCCGCCGCTGACTCACCAGCATTCTGCTCATACCAGCGTACACTCACCTGCAATGGCATGATGGGGGTGCGTGCACGTGCGCACGGACAGGATCTCACCACCTGGAAGGGAGAGCGGGAACCCGAATACCTGAGAGGGTGTGGAGCGTGGTAGGGTAGGTTAATGCCCACGCCTCGGATGCAGAGGTCATAAAAGGGTCAGCTCGCTGCAAGATGGCACATCTTTCTCAGCCTCCTGGTCACAAGGCCAAATGTGGTCAGATCGCTCAGCGCATTCAGGCGCCTGCTGCGGAGACCTGTGTGCAAACTATGGGTCTCAAGATCCAATCCTAAGAAAATGGCACCGTGGGCTAATTAATCAATCAACCATTTATAAAGTGCGGCAAATCACCCCTGAGGGTCTCGAGGCGCTGCATAAGTCGGCTGCTGCGTGGTGGGCTTCGGTCGAACATCCAGGTCTTGAGCTCTTTCCTCAATTGCTGGAGTGATGGGGCGGTCCTGAGGTGCAGGGTGCTAATGCACCAGAGCATCACGGGATGACAAGGAACACAGCTCAGCAGGTTCAGCTCCTGCTGCAGCAATCCGTCCAAGCTTCTTTTCACAGGTTTGAGCACGGACGGGGCTCACTAGCCCTTCAAAATTGACAAAATGGTTTATGTTACTACCCTGAATGCCAGTGCCTCAACTACAACTATCTAGAAGACACTACATCGAACAGGTAAGTATACAACGTACTCAAGATCTGCACTGTACATTAGCAACACTGAGCCTATATGAAACACTTTTCCTTGACCCCCTTCGCCTGTGTCAATTAGACCTATAGTGATTGTCCATGTAAGTGTTGAAGAGGTGGCTATGCAATAGTGTGTTGAAGTGGCGGCTATGCAATAGTGTGTCGATGTAGTGGCGAGTGTTGAAGAGGTGGCTATGCAATAGTGTGTTGAAGTGGCGGCTATGCAATAGTGTGTCGATGTAGTGGCGAGTGTTGAAGAGGTGGCTATGCAATAGTGTGTTGAAGTGGCGGCTATGCAATAGTGTGTCGATGTAGTGGCGAGTGTTGAAGAGGTGGCTATGCAATAGTGTGTTGAAGTGGTGGCTATGCAATAGTTTGTAGATGTAGCGGCGAGTGTTGAAGAGGTGGCTATGCATTAGTGTGTTGATGTAGCGGCAAGTGTTGAAATGGTGGCAATGCAATAGTATGTTGATGTAGTGTGAGTGTCAATGAAGTGGTATCCATGTAACAGTATGCCCATGAAGTGGCGCCTATAAAATAGTATGTTGATGTAGCGGCAAGTGTTGAAATGGTGGCAATGCAATAGTATGTTGATGTAGTGGTGAGTGTCAATGAAGTGGTATCCATGTAACAGTATGCCCATGAAGTGGCGCCTATAAAATAGTATGTTGATGTAGCGGCAAGTGTTGAAATGGTGGCAATGCAATAGTATGTTGATGTAGTGGTGAGTGTCAATGAAGTGGTATCCATGTAACAGTATGTCCATGAAGTGGCGCCTATAAAATAGTATGTTGATGTAGCGGCAAGTGTTGAAATGGTGGCAATGCAATAATATGTTGATGTAGTGGTGAGTGTCAATGAAGTGGTATCCATGTAACAGTATGACCATGAAGTGGCGCCTATAAAATAGTATGTTGATGTAGCGGCGAATGTTGAAGTGGTAGCTATACAATGGTAATCCTGATGTAGGGGCGAGAGTCCATTTAGTGGTGGCCATGAAGGGAAGTCCTTGTAACAGTATGTCGATGTAGTGGCACCTATGCAATAGTATGTTGATGTAGTGGTGCATGTCCACGTAACCGTATGTCGATATAGTGAAGAGTGTCCATGAAGTGGTACCAATGAAATGGTATGTTGATGTAGTGGCGAGTGTCCATGATGCGGTGCCTGTGCAATGGTATTTTGAAGTGGTGTCACTGAAGTGGGTTCCATGTAATTGTATGACGATCCAGTAGTGAATGTCGATACAGTGATGTCTATGTCATGGTATGTTGATTTAGCGTGTAGCACTGAATGTTGATGTAGTGGAGTTTGAGCCGTGGTATACTAATGTAGTGGCGAGTGTAAATGCTACTGGCTATGTAGTGGTAGGTGGATGTAGTGAATTCGATACTGGTGACAATGTAAACGTATGTTGATGTAGTTTATTTAGTGAGTAGTAGCAAGCGTTGATGTAGTGGGGTTTATGCATTAATATGTCATTGCAGCTGATTCACTGATATGGTCAGTGTTGGTGTAATGGTGTCTATGTAAGGGAATATGAATTGTGTGGATTCGATGTGGTGCGTGTCGATGTAATGGTGTCTACATAATAGTACGTTGATGTGTTGGATTCCATGTGGTGAACATCAATGCAAGGGTGTCTATGTAATGGAATATCGGTGTAGTGGATTTGATGTGGTGAACATCATTGCAATGGCGTCTACCTAAAGGAATATCGATTTAGTGAATTCGATGTGGTGAGTGTCGATGCAATGGTGTCTACATAATAGTATGTTGATGTGTTGGATTCCATGTGGTGAACATCAATGCAAGGGTGTCTATGTAATGGAATGTCGGTGTAGTGGATTTGATGTGGTGAACGTCATTGCAATGGTGTCTACCTAATGCAATTTCGATGTAGTGGATTCGATGTGATGAGTATTGATGCAAAAGTGTCTATGTATAGGTATTTGGATGTGGCAGGTTTGATGTGGTGAGTGTTGATGCAGTGATGCCTATGTAATGGTAGGCCAGTGTAGCTGATTCAATGTGGGGAGTAGTGATGCAATGGTGCCTATGGAATGGAATATTGTTGCAGTGGTTTGATGTGGCGAGTGGTGATGAAATGGCATCTACGTAATGGCACGTCGGTGAAGCCGATTCACTGTGGTCAGTGTGAATACAATGTTATCTATGTAATGGTATGTTGTTGTAGTGGATTTGATGTGGTGAATGTCGATGCAGTGGGGTCTACCTACTGGTATGTCGTTGTCATGAATTCAATGTGGTTTTTGTCGATGCAATGGTGTCCACCTGATGGTATGTCGATGTTGTGGATTCACTGCAGAGGGGGTGCATTGTTAAATTGACAACCACTAAGCTGTGCTGGAGTGTCTCCATTTTAGAAAGTGCCCACATGCTGTCCTTCAGACATGTCATAGCTCATCAACATACATGACAGTGGTTTACTAGTGAGCAAGGAATACTATGGTCAGGCTTTATAAACGGAAATGGCGATCAGCAAGCGGTATGAACTCGGACTAGGGTTACTTGGAGGATGCGGACGGGTGGTAAGTGGATCGATAATGATGGGTCGATCTGGGTAGTAGGTGGACAGTCGTAGGGTGCACACAGCTGCTGATCAGCCTCCTGGCTCCTACTTTTTCATTGCTGTGTCTGTGGATCTTTTTCATTAGCAAACTTGTCTGACTAGCTCCTAGAGACAGCCTAGTTTATGGTGGGCGCTCTAGAAGTGGTTAATATTTCTGGGTGAGATGCCAGGAGCAGGGAAGGACTGACAAAGAGGAATACTTGTGACTGTTCGGGGTGCCACCTGGGCCAAAGAATACCCAACGAGTGCAAGCAGAATGAGGAACCCACTGCAACTTCCTCGTCATTTTTCATGCCAGGGGATTATTAATTCCGCTTCTCGCATGAAGAGGTGACCAGTGCTTTAAATGGCAGAACCCGCTGGTGTCGATTACCTGCACTTCTTTAATTTGAGATTTTCGGAGAAGGAAACAGGTCCTCTGGCATTAAGTGCCTGCACTGCAGTTTTTCCATTCCACGCACAAGTGGTGACGGAAGCCTGAGTGGCACAGAAGGAGATCGAGAGACCCCCCCCAACAGGTCAAGACTTCTATAGCGCTAAAGCCCAACATGTTATCGACTCTTCCCCTGCAATCCTAGCATTCCACAGGACCCATCTGCCTAGAAATCTCACACTTGCCTAAAGGTCAGAGCAGCTTTGTGTCTCATGCAGCATCAACACCTGGCTCACAGCCAGAGATTCTTTCAGGTGTATGAGTGACTTCACAGATCATACGGGTGAGTGACTTCACAGATCATACGGGTGAGTGACTTCACAGATCATACAGGTGAGTGACTTCACAGATCATACAGGTGAGTGACTTCACAGATCATACAGGTGAGTGACTGCAGATCATATGGACAGGTGTAAGAGTGACTTCACAGTTCATACGGATGGGTGACTTTGCAGATCGTACAGACAGGTGTACGAGTGACTTCACAGATCACACGGGTGAGTGACTTTGCAGATCATATGGACAGGTGTATGAGTGACTTCACAGATCGTTTTGGCAGGTGTATGAGTGATGTCATAGATCGAACAGACAGGTGTACAAGTGACTTCGTAGATAGTACAGACAGGTGTACGAGTGACGTTGCACATCGTACAGACAGGTGTACGAGTGACTTGGCTGATCGTACAGACCGGTGTACGAGTGACTTTGCAGATCGTACAGACAGGTGTATGAGTGACGTCATAGATCTTTGCAGGTCTTACAGACCGGTGTACGAGTGACTTCGCCGATCGTACGGACAGGCGTGCGAGTGACTTCGCCGATCGTACGGACAGGCGTGCGAGTGACTGTGCAGATCATGTGACCTGGATTCTGATGCATACCCAGAAAAAACACCACACTCATGTCAAAACACCTACCCCCTCCCAAATACAAAGAAAAACACATCTTCCTGGATCAAACTTATTTTACTTTCATACTGGGTCACACAAACCATTTTGAAACTTGACACTGAAGAAACAACTCACTAATTACACAAAACCAAACATTAAGAAACAGACTCTATGAGATGATGCTTCTTCCAGCTTAATTAATGCCCTGACCAGATCACCACACAAGGGCTTCCAGATAGAGAATGCACCGTGACACCAAAGCAAAGATGGCAAATGCTGTTGAAATCTGAACTAACATGACCAAAACTGATCTTCCACTCAAGGAGGACAAGCAGCGGAGATGACTCTGGACCCTGCCCATCCAAGAGCCAGAGCCAAGCCTCCCACATGCCGGTGGTGGATATGATCACATACGCAACCATCTTACTCTCCTTGGCTGGAGTCCATGCACAAGAACAGCGTCACAATCGCAGCAACACAATACATGCAAGCCAATGCTCATCTCGCACAAAACCAAGGCCATTCCTATGTACCTACCCGTCAGCTACGCTCTGCTGAGCAATTTTTGGCTACGGTCCCTCGGGTCAAGCGCCTCAGAGCTGGGGGCCGGTCCTTCCGGTATTTAGCGTCTAAATTGTGGAACTCCCTCCCTATTCAGATCCGCCACCTGGATTGCTTGCTATCCTTTCGTAAGGCCATCAAAACCTACCTGTTCCCCTTGGTTTAGTCTCTAGCTTCCCTCTGACACTGCTACCAGCGCCGGGACGCCCCTTCGCTGAGGCAGCTGTGCGCTATATAAGATTACCTAACATAACATAACATAACATAACATAACATTCCCACATTGGCCACACACGCGAACCACGCCCCACCATCCACAGACAGCTATGCTTAAGCATTCTATTTCATCTCGGTGCTCTAAAGTGCAGCACCATATGGCATAAGAGCACAACTCTGGTCATCACACAACACCAAAGCCCTTCCTACCTAGGCCGCACTACAAAACACTCCCTTCCAACCAAGTGCAACGTAAGTGTCACGTGTGACTGGTCCTTCGATGCATTTCTGCACCTTGTCATTAAATGAAGAGCTGTATGAATGACATTAAAATACAGTACACATCACACTGAGAATAGTTTTTTATGTCCATAATGATAATGATCGTACCACACAGCTGTAAAAGGACTGGGTTTGATTTTAATTGTAGTGGAGCGTCTGTCCGCATCAACTGTATTTAATTTCCGATCATGGGTCTTGAGCAGACTGCAGCTGAATCAATAACTACATCTCACGACCTGGCTGTTCCCAGACAGATTACCTAAGGGTGCAAGGGTCTGGTTAAAGGCGTATGGTTCTATGTACAAGCAGGCTCAATCCGCCCTACACTACCCTACCACCTTCCATGCGTAAGTGCAGCAATAAGAACGCCATCGCCCACGCTGAGCATCCCTCCGAACCTCACACAGGACACTCTTTAGACCCACCTTGTACCAACCAATCACAACACTAGGGGTGAGCGAAGAGTTTTTTTTCTCTCGAGCGCTCACAAGAAAAAAGTGTGTGCTATCTCCCGGTGAGATTGCTCAACGTGGGCGGTCACAGTAGGTCGTGACCGCTCACATTGAGAAATCTGCAGCTCGCGTTAAGGAAGCTTCCGCTCGAGTTGAATGTCGACTCAAGCGGCAGAAAGTAGCAGCCCAACGCGTAGTGCCATTCACACTGATTTTATAGCGCAGCACAAACTCCTGACGCTAAAAAACAGTGCGAGCGGCTCGACTTAGACTCCGCCAGTGTCGGAAGTCCGTGGAGCGAGGCAGAGTTTTTCCGGCACTTTGCAGAGTTCCAGGGAGTAAAACTCTGCGAACTCTGCCCAGGCCTACACACCACACAGGCTAGCCTCTTACTGAGCACCCAGATGCACTATGAGGCCTCGTCTAGGGTATGCATAAGACAGCCAATAGAGTCTTAGCTCTAAAGGAATTGCATTTTAAAGTCATGCGGAAGCTGCCAGTTAGCTTTGTTCTGCAGCGTAAAGTAAGAAGTAGACCACCTCAAGGAATCTGGGAAAAAGTAGGGTGCAGGTTTATAGATGGCGACAAGTGGAGGATGGAGAGAGCTGCAGTCCTGCTTCTCCTTCATGTGGTGTGAGTGTGCGCGCCACCTGCTGTGCGCGTCACATCTAATGTGTTTGGCCCTGTGCAGCCCCTTGTGGGTGACTCTTCAGGGTGCACGGGTGGGAAATGTGGTGAACACCCACAAAGCCATACGTCTATCCGGATCCATAATCACCCCAATACATTTCATCCATCCCACAGTTCCACGCCTATATTTACCCCTAAACAGAAGTGGGTTACATGTGCAAATTGGGCAAAAAAAATGCCTCTAACACTTCCATAGGTTTTGGAGGTGCTGGGGAAGCCAGGTCTACACACGGAAACATTTTCCATGTAGAGGAAAAAGGAACAAAGGTTAGATGTGCAAATGCCCATTTTACCACCGCACCTAGTACAAACTATTTGTCTGCAGCAAATCCTTGGGAATATGTGCGGCAGGAGTAGGCGTGAAAATCTAGGCTTTTCGCACTTCTGGGATTTTTTGAGAAACCTCAAAGTCAGAAATCGACTCCTACTGTAGGAGGAATTCTGTGATGCATACATTTCCAGCTTTTCTGTGGTTCTTGGAGAATCGAATCAGTACATTGGCCTGGTCCCAAACAATGCTTGAGTCATGCAGCCCAACGAAAGATCCACGCCCTGCCTTTCAACAGGCTGAACTCTGGGTCACCCATGTGTCCGTGCTTGAGTAAGCAACAGGAGAACTGCACCCATTCCGGGATGCACATGCACAGCTGTGCTGGCGCCCAAGTCAGCAGACCTGGGGCCCAAATCAGCAGACCTGGGGCCCAAGTCAGCAGACCTGGGGCCCAAGTCAGCAGACCTGGGGCCCAAGTCAGCAGACCTGGGGCCCAAGTCAGCAGACCTGGGGCCCAAGTCAGCAGACCTGGGGCCCAAGTCAGCAGACCTGGGGCCCAAGTCAGCAGACCTGGGGCCCAAGTCAGCAGACCTGGGGCCCAAGTCAGCAAACCTGGGGCCCAAGTCAGCAAACCTGGGGCCCAAGTCAGCAAACCTGGGGCCCAAGTCAGCAAACCTGGGGCCCAAGTCAGCAAACCTGGGGCCCAAGTCAGCAAACCTGGGGCCCAAGTCAGCAAACCTGGGGCCCAAGTCAGCAAACCTGGGGCCCAAGTCAGCAAACCTGGGGCCCAAGTCAGCAAACCTGGGGCCCAAGTCAGCAAACCTGGGGCCCAAGTCAGCAAACCTGGGGCCCAAGTCAGCAAACCTGGGGCCCAAGTCAGCAAACCTGGGGCCCAAGCCAGCAAACCTGGCGCCCAAGTCAGCAAACCTGGCGCCCAAGTCAGCAAACCTGGCGCCCAAGTCAGCAAACCTGGCGCCCAAGTCAGCAAACCTGGCGCCCAAGTCAGCAAACCTGCCTTTTTCTGGGAGCGTTTGTCCAGTCGACCCTTAAATCTTTTTTCCTCGGATTTTTATTCTTATTGCTGTGGTGCAACATGTGCTTTTATAAATTATTCCTCCTCTATCCCTTTTCATTCAATTTATATTTCTTAGAAAGTGGTTCTTAAGCTGTAGTCCATGGACTCCAGGGGGACCGAGACGCGTACTCAGTGGGGTGGGGTGGGGGGCGGTCGGTGACTGCATTTAAAATGAAATAATATTAGCTGATTAATAAAGTATATACTGTACCACATAAAGTACTCCTTAGAAGCGAAGATGATACCCGCGTCATAACAAAGGTTTAGATGGGAAGTCCTGAGATGAAGAGACCCACTACGGAGTGGGGAAGGAAACAATTCCTTTTGTTTTAAATACCCTCACACACCCTAGTGGTGTCATGCTTCATCATCGGGTCACCCTAACGCCTAAAAGTCAGGGTGGGCTCGACCGTATTTTCAGGGAGCTCTTAGGAATAATAAGACCAGGGGGGAAAAAAATTAAAAGACCTCCAACAAATCCCAGTATTCCTTTAATATTGGATTCGTTAGGGTTATTAAAAATATGTAAACAGGGGTCAGAAAAGGAGTATTTATGGTCCTATGACCCTTCAGCCGACATGTTTCAGTCCTACTAGGGCCATGACGGTCCTGGACTTTCTTCAGGGCAACAATACAACCTCCCTGGACAGCGCAAGAGGAAATTCCCTACACTGCTGTTTCTCTAAGGGCAGATAGCTGCTCCTTAGTTAATTTGAAGATAATTTATCTTCTTGATCCTGTTAACGTTCCATCTGTAAAGACAAACAAAGACAAACAGGGCCAACAACATATATTACTCAAAGAGTACATGAAATTACTTCCCAATAGTGATGTGCTGGCCAGGGCACCAGTGTCATTAACTTGGTGTCAACAAACCATCATCTCTTGTAACCACGCGGATCCGTGGTTATTACACACATATATAGTTTAATTTTTACCACACTCTCATCAGTGGCATAGTATGGTGTAGTGGCGATATTTGTCGCATCCTATTGATTTTCACACTCTCGTGTTTGTGGTCTCAAAGTGTATACACCCGTGTCACTCTCACACTACAGCACTAGGCTGCTATCAATCATTGTGTTTTAGTCTTTCACACGCAACATTCAGATATATACCCTTACCCAGACATGGGCGAGGGAACTCTTCTCCGGGTACCTCGCAGAGTAAGGGGTAGCCCTGTTGTCACACACTGCAAATTGGCAAGCAGTAACGCACCAGAAAAGAAAAGATAAAATCACCAAAGTTTGTGAGCCGAGGGAGATACTCAAAATGCATGTTTAACAGCAAGCGCGCACATACCTGTAGTGCCATTCAGTACTCTAATTACTCACGTCATCAAGGGTCCTCCCCCGCTCTCTCACCTACTCGGTGCGGGTCCCACGGGTCTTGGTGTGGAGACGCCATGTATATGGTGTTTAAATACTTCTAATGGGCGCGCCATAACTAATTCAACTGAACTAATTGGAGAGATCACGTGCGTGTGTCTACAGGTCAGGCGCCGTCGCGCAGCGTCATATCTGTGAAAGGATGCTGGGAAATGTAGTATTTTAACAAGTTTATTATAAATGAGCTGTACTGGATAGACTAGAACATACACCAGTGTGCGCGTCATCCAACAGATGCCGTCGCGGCCCGTATAAAGTATAAATAGAGTGCCAAGTTGTGTAAATTAAATGAAGTATATATACACATAAAAAAAGCACAATTCAAGGAGGCTAAAAAGTAAGTGGGTATCATTATCTCGATTCGTGGGAGCAGCAGACCGAATCTAACAGGGGCGATTGGTGGCCTCAATTGAAGCACTGGTTTGCACCGACCAAACACGAGCATGCATTAGAGCAAAATAGACAACGTTATATGCTAGAGCCTAACATATCACTACCTCTTTTAAATAAAAAATGCATATTTTGAAAAGCTCCAACCTTCCCATTAAAATTTAGATTTTTGCATTTTTTTTGGTTTGCGAACAAAATAAAATGTTTCATAATTTGTGTACTGGTTTGATGTATGCTTGCTTCTCTGTTTTTATGTAGTGTTTGAGGTTCCAGTTGTATAAATTGTTTAGGTGGGGGCAGTGCTTAATTTAAAAAAAAAAATTAAGTGCCAGGGCTCTCGTCAGGAGGCCACTGCAGCTTGCACCACACATTGCCCTGCTATGCTGCCAATGATAGTAGCAACACAACTACTAACCATCACACTCCTACAAGTGTGACAATTCAGACTATTTCATGCCCCCAAAGCTATAAGAATGGCTTGAGCGGCAGATAATAGTCATTTTTAATGTATACTGAATTCATAATTAACTGTTGTTGTGGTCAGCTAGACAGCACCACCTTGAGGCAGACTGTCACAAGCACCGGTATTGACTATTAAGCGCTGGTGCCGAGCACCGGAAAACACCGGCACAAATTAAGCACTGGGTGGGGGCCCCAGCTTTGAGTAGTGATTCAATGGGGGCCACAGAAGTCAAAAGGTTAAGGACAGTTGTTTTAGGATGTTTACTTCCTGTTATCTAAAGTGGGCCTTTATGATGTTATTTTTAGGTTTGGTGTTAGCCAGACATTTTGATTTTACTAACAATATATATATATATATAGATATATATATATATATATATATTATATGCTTACTTACACTGGCTTTCAGGCAGCTCTCTTCATCCATAAGTCTGTTGCTGTGCCATTTATATATTTCTTCTGCCCACTACGGCATGAGGCAGTGGGTCCGCCCTCTCCAGCCACTGCCTAAATTCACTGTGAGTGACGACATTCTGTTCTTTCACAAGGAGAACATCTGCACACAATGTAGTTCCCGTCAATGCCAGAGACTACTATTGATAAATGTGCTTTTTGAGTCAAATTCTTTTTCTTTTAGCCAATATATTTGCTTTTGTTTTGGTGACCACCTGACTTCTCCCCAAAAAATAAAGTTTAACAAAAAACCTGTCAAAAGAAAACCAGCATTGACAAATGCACAAGTATGGCAGCCAACGTTAGATCTATTGGCTTTGACAATAGGTGGTTTCCTTTTCTTTCGTTACTTGACTGAATGCCATGGTACTGCTAAGGTTCCGAATTGAGCCAGATCCAGACATTATGTCATAACGTGAGGATTAGTCTAAGGAGCAATGTGTTAGGTTGTAGCCATGGTACTTACGGACTCAGTGCTCCTGTGGAGGGCCCATGGGGTGAAGGGCTGGACACATGTCAAGAGTGCACAGATGTTCAACCTAGAATTAATTAATTACAAATATTAAGTGTAACGAGGAGAAGTCTGAAGTTCTTCTGTATGGGTCTTTTCCTCCGCAGTTTAGGGAAGCCCTCTGGCCGACGAACTGCCCTCTACCTAGCTCTGTGGGTCAGCCAGTCAAAAACCTAGGTGTGTGGTTTGATGAGGACTTTCGGTTCTCCACACAAATAAAGAAACTGGCCGGGCAGTGTTTTGGTACACTGAAGACTCTCAGGAAGTTTCTGCCCTTGCTACCCAGGGCAGCCAAGGAAATGGTCACGCGGGCACTGATTCTTTCACGCCTAGACTATGCCAACGCACTGTATATAGGCCTGCCAGGCTTCCAGCTAAGGAAGCTGCAAGTTGTACAAAATGCAGCAGCCAGAGCTCTGCTAAACATCCCCGGAAGAACTAGTGTGATTCAACATTTGCTTGACCTACACTGGCTTCCCGTGGCCCAACGGGTCAAATTCAAGGCCCTCACCCTGGCCCATGCAGCCCTCCATGGCTTGGGTCCTCCGTATCTGAGGAATCGCTTCAGCTTCTATGTGCCACAAAGACTGTTGCGTTCAGCCTCCCAGCGGCTGGCAGTGATCCCTCGGTTCCGTCTGGTACGAGTGGGGGGGCAACTCCCTCTCTTTCAAGGCGGCTCAAGCCTGGAATTCTCTGCCCTACACACTACGGAACACTACTAACCCAAGGTTGTTCAGGAAATTGTTAAAAACTTGGCTGTTTGCCTAATGTGCCGCTCTGTCCAGCTCCTTCCCTCAATCATTTGGCTTCCGCGCCGGGACACTCGAGTAGCCGCGCGCGCTATAAATGATATTAACATAACATAACATAACATTTACTAAAGTAATGACTTTATACTCCCCATACCTTCATCTGAATCATCGCTTTATTGACTATGTGCTTTGGGTTCAAATGTGTGACAAATTACATGTTTTTACCTGCAAAATTTTGCAAAATTCAAAGTAAATCTCATAAAACTATGCTTCAGAGCAGGGCCGGCTTTAGGGCAGTGCGACTGGTGCTGCCGCACAGGGCGCTGACCTGTGAAGGGGGCGCTGACCTCAGGTATGGGCGCTGTGTTTAGCAATAACTTATGATTGGAGAGAGGAGTGGCCCGGTGGTAATGAGAGAATCTGAGGAGGCGATCATGGGGTGTGGGGGCGCCAAAAATGATTGTTGGACCGGGCGCTACCAGCGCTAAAGCCGGCCCTGCTTCAGAGCAAAATGTGGTTTGCCAGCATCTTGCTCGACTCTTTAGCCAAGCATACACTTCACGGGAGAAAGCCTTGCAGAGTATGGACAGGAGCCTGGTTCGAACAGGCCACTTTTTCTGTGAGAACTAGTCACGCTTGCAATTTTTTTAAGGTGTGGTATGTGCTCATTAAAAAAAAAAAAAAGTTTTGAAAATTTACATAATGGGAAATTAGGGGGGATTTCTCGATTTTTGCCAATGTGATTACATATTTGCCCAGGATCTCAAGCCTGCATCAATCAACCATACCACACTCTACCCTGGGGTCCCTCAGGGCTCTGTCCTGTACCCCAACTAATCAAGACACAGTTTTTTTTTTTAAACATAGTTTTATATAGAGCAAACTTGACCCGAAGGTATCAGAGCACTTTACACGAGCACAAGTTGCGTTACATGAGGACACATTCATTTTTTTGTTAGACATGGGGAGATTAAGTGATTTGCAGAATCACAGGATGTTGCGCGTCCTTGCCGAGACTCGAACCCGGTTCCCCAGATTTGAAGTCGACCGCCCTAGCGGTTAGGCCACATCCTCTCCCATTTGTTTCCTCCTGGATCTCTACGTGAGATGGGGGGTTGGGGGGTGTCCTTGCTCATCGCTAGATGGATGACATCTATGTATGTCTTAGACTCAGTGACCACAAAGTACGTACAGCTGCTGGCCACAAGCCCCAGACACACCTGAGAGTGGACGCCTGTCATCTGGTCATATCTCAAGGACATCAAAGCACAATTCCAGCCGACAGGTGCTGAGCCCATCAATGCAAACACAAGCTTCTCAGGTGGGTCTGCTGCCCACTCATGCACACTTGAGACACCAACCCCAGACGACGACTGTGGGAGTCAACCCTGACTTCCAGCTCTTCCTCAAACACCACACGAAAGAAGTCAGTGGGTGACGCTGTGGCACCTCCGTCTCCTGGGCAAGCTTCGCCTGCGAGCACCCCCCTGCAGCCCTCCCCCGAAGAGAGCCAAACCAAGCCCTGGTGCTCCCCCGGCTTCACCACCCCAACACTCCACGACAAGGTATCTAGGGCGGCTGCAAGACTCCGAGCTGGCCAGAACACAAGGGGTAAATCACAGCCACCCTGCACTGGCTTCACTGGCTCTGGGATCAAAGGCACATATGTGTGCGTCACCCACACATAAACACTGCTAAGCACAGACTGGCACACCCACCTGCGTCACTTCAGGGCACCCGTCTTTCAACCCTGAACTCATCCCTACCTTGCATCAGTAATCTACTAGTCTTTCAAACTCTACCAAGAACTAACCTGTCCAAACTGACTGAACACTGCCCACCACCGCACCCCACGCCTCATGCCCCGCATACTGCCCCCGACTGTCCTTTCGCCTTTATCCTATTGCATGTTGGGTACTAAGCTGGCTCAGCAGGGTGGCACCATTCACATGCTGGATAACCTCATCTAACAGATAAACGACACAGCACCTACATAGCAAATGACGTTCATTCTTTGTGCTACATACACACTTCATTCATCCATTAAAAAACTGCTGGTAGACCACTTCAAAGCACAATAACTACTTTTATAGCCCACAATCTGCCACTCGCATGGCATTGCAGCGCTAACAGAGTCTGGTATCTTCCAATCCTGGTTTAGATGATTCGAACACAGAGCGGAATCCAATCTGGTTTCTGACATTGTATCATCAATGGTGCATGAGTGGTTCTGGTAGTGTTTACAGAATGTGTGTCTGAACCACTGATTGGTTGTAGAGCTTGATGGGCGTGGCTGCTGATCTTGTAGAAATGATCAGTTACCATGTGGGTCTTTTGGCCTGTGCTTTGCTATTATGTCGATATATGATCGCCATACATGATCGACAGATCATGTATCGGGCACGTCAGTGTGCAGGAGGACTGTATATCCGGAGATGTGCATGGTAAGGACCATCTAGTTTGGAGTCCCACAGGTTGGATGTTGAAGAGTCTCCACTAAACCCAGTGACCAGGGCCAAAATGTGGTTTATATCCAGAAGTTCTTGACGGTGACCTCTTCCATGCTCCAGTTCTGAAATACTTTCAAGCCGTGACACTACATTGCCCTGTAAAGTTCTAACAGAAGAATCAATCATTCTGAGTTTTTATCTTAATCTGTCTATGGCTCCCCCTTTCCCTCGCCTCAAGGAAGCAGTATTTTATGCACCCTGAAGAAGGTGGTCTTCTGATTGGCTGTCTCCACCAAAACGCTTGTTGGCACTTTCTATTGGTCCATTGGAAGGAGACTTCTAGCGTGGGTTTATATAAAAAATGGGAAGTTAACATACCCGAGTTTCAATGTTTCTTCAGGGACCACTCTTTCAATATGAGAGGGAGGAAATGAGGGTGAAGATATGGGTCCCTGTGCGACCTCGACTAATACGGGGGAATAACGTGTGTAATGAACACAATGGACTGTTTTTCATAATAGGTGAAAGGTATACTCTGTGTTTTTAATTAATTTGTAGCAAATTATTTTGGTATGTATATGTATAGATAGATAGATAGATAGATAGAACAAAAACGCCTATGTATCTGTTTCCTATCACATAGAAACAACAAGCATTTACAATGCAATAAGTCTCGCAATAGCGAGATTTTGACCTACTGGCATTGTAAATGGCAATGCCTTTTATAATATTAAAAGGCATTGTCATTTACAATACCAATAGGTCAAACTTTAGCAAAAGCAAGACCTATTGTATTGTAGAGCACGGTGTCCCTGAAGCGGGCGCCACGCTCACCAATAAAGTAAAAAAATTAAAATTAAAAAATCGTAGTGTCCCTGAAGTGGGCGCCACGCTCACCATTAAAGTTTCACAAAAAAAAAAAGAAACCGAGCGCGGTGTCTCTGAAGCGGGTGCCACGCTCAACATTATAGTTACAAAAAAAAACACAAAAAAAACTGAGCGCGGTGTCCCTAAAGCGGGCGCCGCGCTCCGCATGCAAATTAAAAAAAAAAAAGGTGAAGGAATGCGCGGTGTCCCTGAGGCGGACGCCGCGTTCTTCTAAAAAGTAGTAATAATAAAAAAACGCTTTGCCATTGTGCAGTGAGTGCTGTGGGGGTAGGGAGCAGCCGCTTTTAAACTTAGAGCGGTATAGCGCTCTATACGAAAAGCGGTGGGCGCGCTGCAAATACAAACAAAAAAGCAGCTGCCATTGTTTGTCCCCATAGTCAATAAACAAAATAGTGCTCACCCAAATATAACGCAGTCCGTGTAACAAGCCAAGTAAAAGTTCCAGTCGTTATGGGAGGTAACAAATACAGACAAGGCGGTATAAAGGAGGGACTAACAAGCCTACTTACGAATCAGAAGCCAGAATTTATAAAGGACAATGACACAAGCAAATGACAAATATGGGCGGAGAGTGGGAGGGGCTTCCGGTGCATACCCTAATACAGCATGCCACGCAGAGCGAGCTGCGCATGCGCGCTGCCCTTAGGCTCGACCTAAAAATTAATAAAGACATTATGGTCTGGTAGGTTTTCTCTTTGTTTAACAGTACAGAGTACACATATACCCTTGTGACTGTCCAGAGCACATCTGTACAGCTGTGACTGGACAGAACATGTAGAACTGTGACTATAAAGAGAACGTAAATGCAGCTGTGACTGTACATAGTACATACAGGTGTGACCATAGAGTACATACATATAAGATTTACAGAATATACACATACGCTTGCGACTGTCCAGTGTGCTAATTCACTCACTCCAGCCAGTCCAATAGAGCTGGGAAGCCCGCTTTAGGGTAGCTATGTGCTTTATATATCTCGAAGAAAAGAATAGAATATATACAACGGTGGCTGTAGAGGGTAAATGCACACTGCGGAGCCTGGACAGAAGGCATGAACACAGATGACGGACTGTACATAAACACACGCCTGAACACATAGCGTAGGAGCTGCAGTGCACACATCCGCCCTGAGTAAATAATCCGGTATTCCATTCACCTGCCCTTGACTGTGTACCTGAGATTACAAGCATGTAAAGAGCACTATTTACAGAGATAATGCAGCTCTGGTGAAATGCCACCACCAGGCAGACATATTGGTTCTGAAAACTCGAGTTGAAAGCCAGATATCCGTTAACAAATTATCGCATGACACCAGGTGGCAAGAAATACTGATAGAGCCACAAAGTATACGCGAGGCATCGCCTACATTTAAGTTCTGTATGCAGCATATACGGCACGAGGCCCTCTACGTACATACAGGGAAGAGCGCATTCAGGGCCTGCCACCAGGTCCCATATGTTACACAGTCAAAGGCTTCTACATGAAAGGGCAAAGGGCACCCTTGTATGTTGTGTACACAGGGCATGGTCCTCTGTGGGTCCAGTGTTTGTTTTTAAATTGACCCACATGGTGGCACCTCAAATTTGCAACGAACCATGAATATTCGAGGCTCAATCTTTCGCCCACACTAGTCATCCCTGACACCCAAAATTACATTATGTATGCAAATTATTGCCCTGGAGGGGAAGGCGTCCTCCCTAACAACTATGCATAAGCTTTTCAATCTCCCCCCCCCCCCACGTACAACGCCCAGCATGCCCCGCCCCCCCCCCAGCACCACGGATCACGGTCGGTCATAACAGAAGGTCGATCTTCAGAGACGCATACGATAGCCCTTCTTTTAGATCTAATGTGTTACTGACTAATAGAATGTCTACCTTTTGCCCTGCAGTAGATAGTCCTTCTATTATGTCCATAGCGCTGTAGACATAATGGAAATACTAGGCCAGGCCTAGTGTTCAGCTAGCCATGGTGCATAACACAACACATGGCCCCAGGGGGCACGGGGTTCTGACCATGTATTTAGTGTACATGGGCATGCCCGTTGCATATTTTCAGCCATACCATGTGTGCACTAAACCTACGTGGCATAGACTAGTGCATTTGGGAATGATGTAATTGGTGAGGTCATGAGGGAGGTATCCTGTGAGGTCATAAGCAGTCCATATGTGTAGGTAATCAGTGCTTGACTAAACATAATTGACGAAGAACAGTGTGGTTGAGGTTTAGGCTTGTAGACCCAAAACCTCCTTCAGCTGAATTTTTACAGGGACTTTGTAGCACTATGTATTAGGTGTCACTTACCAGGCAGCTTTTAGCTCTCTGTAGGGGAAAAGCCTATTGTGCACCGTAGCAAAGCTTACACTGGGCTTAGAGGCCGCCCATTGCTTACCATTGGTTAGTTTGACTGTCACTCATCTGCTTGCTTCTTATTTGATTGCTTGCCTTCCTCTCCTTGCGTTTGTCCTTCCCCTGGAGCATAGCTTATTTTACCATGCTCCTGATTGGCTCACTTATGCTTCTGATTGGCTCACTTGTATCGCGCCATTGCTCGTATTTACGGAATTACTTTATTTATTTTTCATTAAGCACTCCAAGAGAGTGCATGTGTTTTCTTCTCTCCATTGTGCGCTGCCTTCCTCCTCTCAAAAACCTCCCCCTGTTGCGTCGCCTTCACTCGCCCCCTGTTGCTTGCTTACACCTTGTGGTAAAAGGAAATGCTTTCATTTTTTTAAATTTTTTTTTTTTAAGTCTTTTGCTTTAAATGCAATTAATCAACGATTTTGAAGTATATAAACAAAGCTTGCTTATCAATGACCTTTGGCTGCAGAATAAGTGTTGACAGAGTTCTAAGTCCAAATGTCAAGAAAATCTTTTCACCTGGAGAGCCAGTGGAGTACGATCTGTCAGCGCGTGGTGTCCCAAAGTAGATCGGACGTGATCTACCCCATTATGTACATATATACCTTTTTGATGGAAAGCAGCCTGTTATGTGCCCTCTACGAACAGGCTTTTCTTCACTGGTCCTTCCTAGGAGCATGTGCCGCCCATCACACAGCTCTTCACAGTGAGCTATATTCTCTTCTCATGACAAGGAACACCCGAGAAACCAGGCTAAGCCCATTTCAAAATGGCTGCCGGGGACTCCATAACTAGGCTGCCCCCCCCTCTCAAGATGACTGAATATCTGTTCTCATTGTTACGCTCCAGCCCTTACAGGCATGATTGCCTTCCACAAAACGCAGCAGCCTGGTGTCGTCTTCCTCCGCCCCCTGGAAAACTGGTGTTAGATCTTTTATTTACACTAGATCGAGGAATGATGCACGCTTAGCAGCATTCCTAACACCTGATTAGTCTTCGAGCACGACAATGTGCCTTTGTTTCATGACGTCTGTTTGGGTTGTGAGAACCTTTGTGACATCATTCTCCCATTGGCCCATTTACAGAGTCAGGTGTTGGGTTTCTTGTTCCCCGAGTCCCACGGCTTTCTGCCTGAAACACCTCTATGGGTGGGTCCCAGGTCACGAGGGGGACTTTCAGCAAGTCATGAGTTGGCAGGTAACAGAATAAAGAGTTTGGGGCCTGATTACGCTCTTGGCGGATGGGACACTGTCGCAAACGTGACGGATATCCCGTCCGCTGTGTTTACGCTCTTGGCGGATGGGACACTGTCGCAAACGTGACGGATATCCCGTCCGCTGTGTTTACGCTCTTGGCGGATGGGACACTGTCGCAAACGTGACGGATATCCCGTCCGCTGTATTTACGATCTTGGCGGATGGGATACTCCGCCACAAACGTGACGGATATCCCAACCGCCGTATTACAAGCTCCATAGGATATAATGGCTCTTGTAATACGGCGGACGGGATATCTGTCACGTTCGTGATTAAGTATCCTATCCACCAAGATCATAATTAGGCCCTTCGGAACTTGTAAACTGATACTTGTAACAGAGGCCACTGCATTTATTCGACAGTGGAGACCCACATTAAGTGGAATGTTTGACTAAATTATGTAGCAAAGAAAAGGCAAATTATGCATCACAGAAAGGCACATTTTGTGGGATATCACGTGATTAAAGGGAAAGAATGTGGCCTTTTCTCTCCCATTCTTATGTAGGTATTTTGAGACAAACTAAACCATCCGAGATCTCAATGCTTTAACAAGCACTGGCAAAGCCAACAGGTTTAGAGTTTTTACAGTACGCTATAGGATTTACCAATTCTTATTTGTAGCAGACCTGCTCACTATGACAATGGTGTGCAACAACTTTGTATCATTTTGTAGGTGCTTGCCTTATGATGTAAGCACAAACATGCGTCACTACATTTGTGTGCACCAACAGAATAACGCGGACATTTTCTTTTTTTAATTAACAGATCTCAGATCTGTAAATTAAAAAAAAAAAAAAAAAAGACATTTTAAGTGCGTAAAAGTGCTTTTTCTGTAGCGCAGCACGGGCAGCAAATGGCAGCTAAAGAGCCTTTCAAAGGCATGCAATGTTAGAATAAAAAAATGAAATACCTGTGAGGGGTGGGGACGAAACGAAGGAGTGGGTGGGAGAAAGCAATGGGGAGTTGGGAGTAAATACAAAAATATAAAGCCAGATTGGAAGAGGATGGGGAAAAGCAGCACATCAGAGAGAGAGAACAACACGGAGGGCTGTGGGAGAAGGGGGTTTGGTGTGGGAAGAAGCACACAACAGACAGCAGAACACAAAGGGAAGAGCAACCTGGAGAGGAGTATTTGGCAGGGGAGAAACAAAACACAAGAGGGAGAGAGCTAGAAAAGGCATGCACTCTCATGGAATGCTTAACAAAAAGAAACAAGCATTGGCATAGCCAATAGGTCTCGCTTTTGGGACCTTATAAGTATTTAGTTATGCAGCACAATATCCTTGGTGCAACAACATCAACCGTTGCATGGCTAAACACTTATAAGGTCCCCAAGGCGAGACCTATTGGCTATGCCAATGCTTGTTTAGAGTAGGGGCTGCCCCTAGTTCTCTTAGTCTACACGTATATTCATGTATTCACGTTTTTATAGCACTAACCACTATTTCGGTGTCATTGTGTGCATTCTCAATGGGGCACCCTCTTCTGCAGAACTGGAAAGCCAAGGGCCGATTGTGCGTGAAGCTCGTTGGGGTTTAGTTGTGTCAGGTTAGTTGAGAGTAGGTTCAATGTCCAGATCACCAGTGGTGTATTTCACTTAGTGTGAAAGTGAATTGCGTTGGATTTTTAGAGGTCTTTGTAGAGTTGTATGGTTTTGGGTGGGTGGGTGACTTCTGTGTCTCTTTCTGCATTGCGTGGTCTGTTGTACCTTGGTCGCCATAGGTGGACACCGCGGGCGGTGCAGAAGTTCTCCACCCATTACCAGCCCCTTCGTCCCACTTCCTAAGTTCACTAAATGTTTGTGAATACACAGTGTGCAATAGTAATGGATTGTGATTGAACTGTAACACTTCTTACCCCTTGTAACCAATCCACTGCCAGCAACCTAATGCACCAAGGTGAATGTGAGCGCAGCCTTTGTGCCTGAGCCCTTCCTTCACACGTAACAACACGAGCACTTTATAAACACAAGTCATTAAATGGTGGCGGTGGTTGGTGAGGGAGAATTGTGCACTCTTTCTACAATGGTGCCCGAGGCTCAGGCCTAGTGCCAGCTCAGCCCGGGTTGGCATTCACTGGGTGTCAGCAAAGAGCACCAGGGGGGGGGGCTCTGGGAGTTGTCTCTTTGTCCTTGCTGGTGGGTGTGCTGCCTTTGTTGTGTGTTTGTGCTCTGAGTGATTGCAAGAGAATGCGAGAGCCACAGGCGATAAGGTGGTGGCTCACACCCCGGGGGGGGGGGAGGGGAAAGGGGGGGTCTTGTCAGGCACGCCTTGTTACCACTCCGGGTCCGAGGGAGGGGTGGGAGTGTCCCCAGGGCGCACATGTGAAGCGTCTGCCCTTGCTGAAGTGTTGTTGCGGCACCTGCTTATTCTCTGAGTATCTGATACGGATCCTGGGAGGTGGGGGAAGGGCGGTCGTAGGGGGCGTGGCTGGGCGGATCGGCTCACGCTTCGGGGCTTTAACAACTGCTCTGAAGCGGACACACCACGCAGGTAGCCCATGCAGAGTTGCAGACTGCTCGAAGGCGCATAAGTGCCTCCGAGCCCTTGAAAGCGGAGAGGTATTCTTTGCACATATGTTGGTCTGATCAGAGTTTTATGGTAATGGACAATTAATTCCCTGGTTTCTAGAGGAGACTCCACATGTGGACTTTCCTCCACAAGATGGTGCAGGACATCCCCCCCAGTTCAGATCTCCTGCAGTGTTTGTGCAGGACATGTCACCCACTGGTCAAATTTTCCAAAGGCGGTCAGCCATGGTCTTAGTTTAGCTGGTGCTGCAGTTTTCCATTCTTGGAACCACTGTCCTTGGAATGTCCCTCTGGGCCCCGGTAGTTTCCTAGCAGGCTGGCGGATTCCACAACAGTGTGGGGCCTGTCCCCTGACACCCAGGCGCTCTGGGCGCTGCACACCCGGTGGTTGCAGGGGACCCGGATATTGGCGCTGGGCGCTTCACACCCGGTGGATGCAGAGGACCAGGATATTGGTGCTGGGCACTGCATACCCAGTGGATGCAAAGGACCCGGATATTGGCGCTGGGCGCTGCATACCCGGTGGATGCAAATGGCGCAGGGCGCTGCATACGAGGCTGTGCTGCACGATCGAACTCAGCCTTTCATCTTCTCAAACTCAGTAAACGGAGTAGCACTAAAATTGCAAAAGTAACACCTGCTATTCACAGCGCCTCGAAGTAGCAGGAGTGGTTTAAAAATGTATTTACAAAGTGATGTGTGTCTTGGCATTTAAATGAAGTTACCTTTGTTACTCATGTCAGCGCCACTCATTTTATCGACCGTGAATGGTTAAGAGGATGAGTCGGATTAAAAATTGCGACTTAGAGGTGTTTGGAGCGGGTGCTTTCCCTCCTTCCCTGTGATATCTGCTGTGTTGTTGAAGAGGCATCGAGACATCATCCTGAAACAAGCGCGGCTGCGAAAGTTAAAGCGACAACGCTAATTGAAAAAGAATGTCAGGAATGTAGCTGGCATCCGGCCGCGCTGCTGCTCGCTCCCGAGCTCCCTAGGCCAGGGGAGAGAGAAGGCGGGACATGCACCCGCCTTTGGCCAATTGCGTGTTGTCTTTCTTAGAAAGACGCACGCAAAGGCCAATAGCGTGTGAGCAAAACAAAAAGCACATGCACGAGCCTGTGGTCCAAGTTGGAAGTGCTTACTAGAAGCATCGCAGAGCAGCGCATGCGCGCTAGCTCAGGCGAGACCTAAAAAGGAGTTCCCTGAAAGTGAGCAGTTCAATGATACAAGTCAGCCAATCACACAAGGGAAACGGAGACAAGCCATCAAATAAGAAGCATGCAAATGAGAGTGACAACAAAGCCAACCAATGGAGGCCGTGGGTGGGCTCTAAGCCCACTATTATGTTCTTGGTATAGCCCACAAAAGGTCTCCCACAACCTTTTATCTCATATGGTAGGCGAGAGCTAGAAGATGGTGAAACTGAAATGCACCCATGGGCTGAGCTAATATGGGATTCACAATGTCTCAAGCCTGTAGGTGAAGTTTCCAAGGCAAAGGAAGCCAAGAGCTGAAGTAGGCTGACCCAAAGCCCCTTAAATTAAGTACAGAATACAATAGGTTCACTATGAATGGCTCATTCACCGTACATGTCAAAACCTAAAAATACATAGGGCATGATTTAAAGTATGGTGGGTGGCTTGCCATCCATCAGGGTGGCAAAGGTCATTCCTGCCCCCACCTGCCACCTTTAGAGATCTCTGCCGACATATGCAGGTACTGAAAGTTTGGTGAGCCGCCACCACGCTTCAGGCGGCCGCGCATCAGACTTTTTGGTTTTCCAAAACTAACTCCCAAATGGGAGTTTGTTTTAGGAAAACAAAAAATAAATGACCCCAACCACCTGGACATTGTCTTTCAGGGTGTAGGGGTCGTTTTTAGGTCGAGCCTCGAGTAGCGCGCAAGCGCTGCTTGAGCAAGACTTTATGTTAGGGGTTTCACAAAGCTGACCAGACGCTTGTGCGTCATGGCCTTTTCCCTGCAGTTACCCGCACGGGCGACATCTGTTTCCAATTATCGTGCCCAGACGCGGGCGCGATAATTGGAAACACATGCCGGCCGTGCGGGTAATCGCAGGCAAAAGGCCATGACGCACGAGCGTCTGGTCAGCTCAGCAGGCTGCCGCGCTCGCTCGCCCCGATCCTCTGTTGTTTTTCAGGCTGGTGTGATCACTGGGCCACAACTGCCCACTGCCCCCGGTTTTCACTGGATTCCATTGATCTGCCCCTTCTGCCACTGTTGACGGAAGAGCATGGGCAGGAGGCGTGGGCACGTGCACGGCCTTCCTTCCGACTCCACTTAGCACAGCCCCCCCTCTCCCCGGAGAGCGCCACGGCTCGGGTCATGTGACCGCGGCGCTGACATCATGCCAGAAAGTCTGGAGCGCATTTGCACTCGGCAGGGAAATATGCTCGGGAGCAGCAGATGCCGTCACCGAAGGAAGTTTTTCTAAGGGGTCGAAACCAAAAAATAAATAAAATAAAGGCGTCCGGCGAAGAGGCTGGTGTTTGTGTGTGGCTTTTCTACTGAAAGGAAGATGGGATGAAGGGTAAGCAAAGTAAACAAGAGAAGCGAGCATGGCTGGATGGGGTGGCGAAGGAGAGAGGGCAGAGAACCCAGGGTCTGGTTACAATAGATGATGTTTGCCTCCGTTAAGCTGCAGAGGAGAAACTGCTCATCGTCCCAGCAGAGGTTCATGGAGCTCTGCTGATGAATGCGGAAGGTAAGAGGGTCCTTTGTGGAACACGCGTGCACGGGGGGGGAAGTCTTGTGCTTGCTTTGTTAGAGATCTTACCTGAAAATTAAGATCTACTTAAGGAATCCATTTTCCTTGATGCTTCATTAGGCCACACATTTTAAATAACAATTTCGATTTCCATGTGATTCTTGTGTTTCTTTAACAATAAAAGCAAAGGGCCCCAATTTGTATACGCACCTTCTGACCCCATAGCACCTGGTTCTTTCCATCATGTAATCGTTCTTCAGTCGGTGTGGACTCTTGCTGACGTCTCTAAGGACGCACTAGCTTGCTTCAGCTTAGTATTCTCCGTGGCAATGGGTCATGTGCTGCTATTTGTGAATGGAAGGAAGTGCTGGCTTCAGTCATGCTGCCTAGTCTGCTTTCAGATGGCACCATGTGTAGAAAATGATGCCACTGATGTCCGTACTACTGATGCAGTCAGGTGCCCGCAGCGGGATGAGACGAAGGCCCACCATTCTGCTTTGCATGAGCACCAGACTGCCTTTCAGCATCTTCTGACCTGTCTGGAATCTGGACATTCTGGTGTTTACTGAATAAAGTACTGGGAGAACCTAAAACACTCCATTGGGTGGGCGCTACTCTTGTCACATACTGACTTCCAACAATAGTATTCATCCTCGTTCGTTAACAACTCCAGGATCTTCTCGTGATTGGGTACCTCTGAGCCCAGCAGACTTAGAGCAGTAGATGTTTACTGGCACTGCTCGGTACCCTAAACTTGGTGTGCTTGTGATACCCACCTCTTGGTTTTTTTTTCTCCTCTAAAATGGGACCCTGCTGTCCTCTTCCTTTACGTTGGGATTAGTTTGGGCCAGGGGAGGAGGAGGGGGTCATTGGTATCCCTGAGGGGAGGGATGGGTTACAGGGGATTACAATTAAGGCTTATTAGTGGAATCAGTTATTCCAAGTATTCAAAGTAGCAGAGGTTTAAATTCTGTGAAAAATTGTGTGCAGTCAAAGCAGTTGCAAATCTTTTGCTCAATGTAAAAGCCAGTAAAAGCTGCATGAGATGCTCTACTTCACAGAAAAGACATGGAGGGTGCAGGAAGCTGACACAAACTGACTGCTGCAGTTAGGTAGAAATTGCAAAATACAAAAGCCGCACAGAAAAAACACATCTATACCTGTGGGTGATACAAACTGAGGGGGTAATCAAACCAACGGATAGGCTAAGAAGTAACAGTATCCAGGCACGAGAACAAGTAGCACCCTCCCGCGTGCGTTAAGAAGGGTCACATGCATTACCAGCCCATCTTAAAGTACTTGCTGTACTGAATCTACTAGCATTGAATCAGTAAAACGGGCTGACAAGTCGTCCCATGGGCGAAGGTTTAGAAAGACAACACCTTCGACCCCTCTCCCCCCCCCCCCACTGAATCATCTGTTCCTTGCACTAGAAGAGTGCGTATAGACTGTGAAGAAAATACGAGTATCCGACAGGGAAGTCGTTATATTCGATGATAAATGTCATGCGATGATAAAAGCAACATTTTCTATAGCTGCTCAGTGGGGACGAGGCTTGCAAGAGACCTTCCTCAGGCGACAATGCTATAAACCCTTGATCGGATGAGCATCGCCCACCAGGTGTTTCTTACAGCATGCTTATGGAGATTGTACAGGGCTGCCATGTGCCCCTTTGTCATTGTATGACTTTTTGAAAAGGTCCTAGTATTTTTTTGCCAACAACTGTTGCACTCTGGGACATGTGATTTCATTTTAGAGCTGGCTTGATAGTGCAGCTTTTGTTAGACCTTATGTGATCACCAGAAAAAGAGCTTTAAGAAGGCTATTGAGAGAAGAAATTATGCTCCGCCCACAGGCTGATCTGCTTCTCTACAGCATTTAATTGGGCAGCAGGTGTGTGCATCAGCACAAAATTAGTGCTGGTCTTTGGGAAAAGCTTTACACGGTGCCATAAATGTGGGGTCGGGCACTAGGTCCTCAGACTTTAGACTAGAGAAGAAAGATCTTTGTCAGGAACAACAAAAGACAAATGGAGCAGTAAGCAAAAACCCCGCCCACCTGATCACAGCCGGAACCCTTTAGCCAGTCCTGCAAGCACTGTGGCCACACCCGGAGGCAAGCGGAGCGCACCCCAGATGTGTAAGCATAAAACATGTTAGAACTGGCATCCTTGGCATGGTTTCCACTGACTTTTTGCCTTCAGGCCTCCTGTTTTGCTGGCTTTAGGACACTAGGCACTTTACAACTGCTAACCAGTGCTAAAGTGCATGTGCTTATCCACAATTGGCATATTTAATTTACTTATAAGTCCCTAGTGAAGTGCAATACGTGTGCAAAGTGCCTGTAAATTAAAGGCTACTAGTGGACCTGCAGCACTGATTGTGACACCCACTTACGTAGCCCCTTAAACATGCCTCAGGCCTGCCATTCCAGAGACAGTGTGTGCAGGTTTAAACTTCCATGTCGACCTGACAAGTTGACCATCTTGCCAGGCCCAAACCTTCCTTTTTAATACATATGTCACCCCTAAGATAGACCCTGGACTGGACAGCCCAAGGGCAGGGCGCAGTGTATTTAAAAGTAGGACATGTACTTTTAAGTCTTACACCTCCTGGTACTGAAAAACTCTTACATTATTTTTCACTACTGCAAGGCCCATCTCTCCCATAGGGATACACTTCTAAAATAACCCCTGCTCACCCCCTTGGTAGCTTGGCACAAGCAGGTAGGCTTATCTCAAAGGCAGTGTGTAAAGCATTTGTGCATGCATACAGTAACACAGTGAAAACACTACAAATTGACACCACACCGGTTTAGAAAAACTAAGAAAACTTTATCTAAACCCACAAGACCAAAAACGACAAAAATCCAACATACAATACTCCTAAAAATAGTTACTGTGCAAAATAACCTTTAAATTGCGCCGGACCCCAGAGCAGCGATACACTGCCCAGCCCACCCTCGCCCACCGCTGCTGGCACTCCCGGAGCCCATACCCGGACCCAAGCCTGCTGCCTGCTGCCAGGGTGGAGGGGAGGTGGCGCTGCAAAAAAAAACCACAAGCATTGGCATAGCCAATAGGTCTCGCCTTTGGGACCTTATAAGTGTTTAGCCATGCAACACTTGATGTTGTTGCACCAAGGATATTGTGCTGCATAACTAAATACTTATAAGGTCCCAAAAGCGAGACCTATTGGCTATGCCAATGCTTGTTATTTTTTTCATGTTGGGACCACCAGAGTCTCCCTGGCAGTACTGAACTGGAAAAAGCCCATCAAACTGTCCACTCTAAATACTGCAGGTGGTCTGAAGTCCCTAAACCCGACCGTCCCAACTCTGTCGGTGTAGCGTCCCGACAGCAAAGCCAATGGGTGCATCGCAGTCAGAAGCATGATGGGTCACCCGGGTCTCAATAGAGCGGGGGACTGTCAGTTTGGCGGACTGGCTACTCCACCACAATTGTTGCGGAGTATCCGGACTACCAAACTCTAAATCAAGCCCATGGTTTATTTTAAAGAAAGAAAACGGTGTACTCATTCAGAAAAGCCTATCCATAACACAAGTTAAAATTGTTTCATTCAGAAAAGCCTATCCAGAACACAAGTTTAAATTGTTACTGGTTTAGTCTTATGTGAAGCCCAAAAGTTTATTTTATTAACACTCATTTCCATGTCCCAGATTAAAATAGTGCGTGTAAACTATATACAGTGCTGCATTCAGCAGAAAACAAGTCTATATGTTGACTCTTGTAATAACAGGTGCACCCCATGGATTCTGCACATCCTGCTTAGATTTTAACATTTCTCAGTTTCAAGGTAACTGTGATCGCACTGTGGTCTCTCAGGACACACTCTTTTCTGTTTAGTAACATCTTTGCAGAACAGTATTGTATGCCATACATTGTATGTCTCTCTAGAAATCACTTAAGAATCAAGATATCAGACCTTAAAAACATGCCAAAACGGTTTCTAAACTCCGAGTGCCCTCTGACAATAGCTGCTGCTTTGTCTGGAATGTAAACATGAATTTGCATAAACAGAGGAACAAAACATGTTGTTGTAAAGGGCCATTGTTGCCATCTTACATTGAAATATCCAGAGATTTTATTTCCTGCTGCAGACAAAAGCTCAATATTTACTCCATCAATTGGGGATATTAAAAACACTTGGAAAAGATATATATCTTTTTGTAGCTGTATTGTAGTGGCATTTATATATCGTTTTATACCACGGACATGGTATGAACAGCATTTGCGGGTGGGAAGCACCATCCTTTTTGGGAGTGCCAAGGATGGAAGAGGGTCTACGTAGGTAGTGTTTTTATGTTGTGTGTGATTACCAAAGTTATGTGTTTATCATGTTTTGTCGCTATCAGTGACGTAGCTAGACCTTATGCCGCCTCGAGCGGACCCTGCGCTTGCCACCCCGCGATGGCGCAGGTAAGAGCGCGGGGTGGCGGGGAGACAGACGACGAGGGTAAAAGTGTCGCCGCCCCCAAAACTTGTGCTGCCCAGGGCGGACCACCGTTCGCTATGCCTTGGAGTGAACAGAAATTAAAAGGAACGCGAGGTCGTACGTTTAGAGTATTAGATGCTGGTGTATGGGGTAGGGATTCTGTCTGCGGTGTGACCTATGTGGGAAGTGTTTTGGTGCCGTCTGTATGGCAGAGACTACAAAAGCTGGGTCGCCACAAGTGCATACCTGCATCTATGCAGGGGTGTAAGAGAAACGTGTGTGAATAGATGTGTATTCACATGTAGGTACCTTCGTTCTTTGGGGCGGTTTGTGTTGTTCAGTTCAAACCATCTTTAACTGGGCATATGAAAGTGCCCGGGGGTGAAGGGAGCAATCTTCCAATGACTGTAGTATGTGATCCGGGGGGCCCACATTCTAATAGCAGAGAAGCAACTCATAGCAATAGTAACTGTACCACAGCCACAGTATATGTCCTAGGAAGTCCACCCAGGAACGGCAACGCAGGACCCCGGAGTATAGTCATTGAACTATCAACCACAGTATATGCTCTCAGAACCCACAGACGGGGTGCAGAAACGCATAGGGATGGGCATTATACATCCAACCACCATATGTGCACTGAAGTCCACGGACGTGCGGCAGTGCAGAAACTCATAGACAAGGGCATTATACAACCAGCCACCATATATGCACTGAAGTCCACGGACGGGCGGCAGTGCAGAAACTCATAGGAATGGGCATTATACAACCAGCCACCATATGTGCACTGAAGTCCACGGACGGGCGGCAGTGCAGAAACTCATAGGCAAGGGCATTATACAACCAGCCACCATATATGCACTGAAGTTCACGGACGGGCGTCAGTGCAGAAACTCATAGGAATGGGCATTATACAACCAGCCACCATATATGCTCTCAGAACCCACAGACGGGTGGCAGTGCAGAAACGCATAGGGATGGGCATTATACATCCAACCACCATATGTGCACTGAAGTCCACGGACGTGCGGCAGTGCAGAAACTCATAGGCAAGGGCATTATACAACCAGCCACCATATATGCACTGAAGTCCACGGACGGGCGGCAGTGCAGAAACGCATAGGGATGGGCATTATACATCCAACCACCATATGTGCACTGAAGTCCACGGACGTGCGGCAGTGCAGAAACTCATAGGCAAGGGCATTATACAACCAGCCACCATATATGCACTGAAGTCCACGGACGGGCGGCAGTGCAGAAACTCATAGGCAAGGGCATTATACAACCAGCCACCATATATGCTCTCAGAACCCACAGACGGGTGGCAGTGCAGAAACTCATAGGAATGGGCATTATACAACCAGCCACCATATGTGCACTGAAGTCCACGGACGGGCGGCAGTGCAGAAACTCATAGGCAAGGGCATTATACAACCAGCCACCATATATGCACTGAAGTCCACGGACGGGCGTCAGTGCAGAAACTCATAGGAATGGGCATTATACAACCAGCCACCATATATGCTCTCAGAACCCACAGACGGGTGGCAGTGCAGAAACGCATAGGGATGGGCATTATACATCCAACCACCATATGTGCACTGAAGTCCACGGACGTGCGGCAGTGCAGAAACTCATAGGCAAGGGCATTATACAACCAGCCACCATATATGCACTGAAGTCCACGGACGGGCGGCAGTGCAGAAACGCATAGGGATGGGCATTATACATCCAACCACCATATGTGCACTGAAGTCCACGGACGTGCGGCAGTGCAGAAACTCATAGGCAAGGGCATTATACAACCAGCCACCATATATGCACTGAAGTCCACGGACGGGCGGCAGTGCAGAAACGCATAGGGATGGGCATTATACATCCAACCACCATATGTGCACTGAAGTCCACGGACGTGCGGCAGTGCAGAAACTCATAGGCAAGGGCATTATACAACCAGCCACCATATATGCACTGAAGTCCACGGACGGGCGGCAGTGCAGAAAATCATAGGAATGGGCATTATACATCCAACCACCATATGTGCACTGAAGTCCACAGACGGGCGGCAGTGCAGAAACTCATAGGAATGGGCATTATACATCCAACCACCATATATGCACTGAAGTCCACGGACGGGCGGCAGTGCAGAAACGCATAGGGATGGGCATTATACATCCAACCACCATATATGCACTGAAGTCCACGGACGGGCGGCAGTGCAGAAACGCATAGGAATGGGCATTATACAACCAACCACCATATGTGCACTGAAGTCCACGGACGGGCGGCAGTGCAGAAACTCATAGGAATGGGCATTATACAACCAGCCACCATATGTGCACTGAAGTCCACGGACGGGCGGCAGTGCAGAAACGCATAGGGATGGAAATTATACAACCAGCCACCATATGTGCACTGAAGTCCACGGACGGGCGGCAGTGCAGAAACGCATAGGAATGGGCATTATACAACCAACCACCATATATGCACTGAAGTCCACGGACGGGCGGCAGTGCAGAAACTCATAGGAATGGGCATTATACAACCAGCCACCATATGTGCACTGAAGACCACGGACGGGCGGCAGTGCAGAAACGCATAGGGATGGGTATTATACAACCAGCCACCATATGTGCACTGAAGTCCACGGACGGGCGGCAGTGCAGAAACTCATAGGAATGGGCATTATACAACCAGCCACCATATGTGCACTGAAGTCCACGGACGGGCGGCAGTGCAGAAACTCATAGGAATGGGCATTATACAACCAGCCACCATATGTGCACTGAAGTCCACGGACGGGCGGCAGTGCAGAAACTCATAGGAATGGGCATTATACAACCAGCCACCATATGTGCACTGAAGTCCACGGACGGGAGGCAGTGCAGAAACGCATAGGGATGGGCATTATACAACCAGCCACCATATATGCACTGAAGTCCACGGACGTGCGGCAGTGCAAAAACTCATAGGAATGGGCATTATACAACCAGCCACCATATGTGCACTGAAGTCCACGGACGGGCGGCAGTGCAGAAACGCATAGGGATGGGCATTATACAACCAGCCACCATATGTGCACTGAAGTCCAAGGACGGGCGGCAGTGCAGAAACTCATAGGAATGGGCATTATACAACCAGCCACCATATGTGCACTGAAGTCCACGGACGGGCGGCAGTGCAGAAACGCATAGGGATGGGCATTATACAACCAGCCACCATATGTGCACTGAAGTCCACGGACGTGCGGCAGTGCAAAAACTCATAGGAATGGGCATTATACAACCAGCCACCATATGTGCACTGAAGTACACGGACAGGCGGCAGTGCAGAAACTCATAGGAATGGGCATTATACAACTAGCCACCACGTGTGCACTGAAGTCCACGGACGGGCGGCAGTGCAGAAACTCATAGGAATGGGCATTATACAACCAGCCACCATATGTGCACTGAAGTCCACGGACGGGCGGCAGTGCAGAAACGCATAGGGATGGGCATTATACAACCAGCCACCATATGTGCACTGAAGTCCACGGACGGGCGGCAGTGCAGAAACGCATAGGGATGGGCATTATACAACCAGCCACAGTATATGCACTGAAGTCCAGAGAGGAGCGGCAGTGGAGGAACCCATTGGCATCGGCCTTATAGTCATCCACAGCATGTGGTTGTGGAAGTCCACAGAGGAGCATCAGTGCAGGATACCATAGGAATGGACATTATACAACCAGCCACAGTGTATGCACTGAGAAGCCCACAGAGTAGTGGCAGTGCAGGAACCCATAGGAATGGGCATTATACAACCAGCCACAGTATATGCACTGAAGTCCAGAGAGGAGCCGCAGAGTAGGATTATAAGGCATAGGCCTTATAATCAGCCACAGCATGTGGTTGCGGACGTCCACACAGAAGTAGCAGTGCAGGATACCACAGGAATGGACATTATACAACCAGCCACGGTCAATGGTCGAGGAAGTCCACACAGTAACGGCAGTGTAGGATACCACAAGAATGGGCCTTATACAACCAGCCACATTATATGCACTGAAGTCCACGGACGGGCGGCAGCGCAGAAACTCATAGGAATGGGCATTATACAACCAGCCACCATATATGCACTGAAGCCCACGGACGGGCAGCAGCGCAGAAACTCATACGAATGGGCATTATACAACCAGCCACCATATATGCACTGAAGCCCACAGACGGGCTGCAGCGCAGAATCTCATAGGAATGGGCATTATACAACCAACCACCATATATGCACTGAAGTCCACGGACGGGCGGCAGTGCAGAAACTCATAGGAATGGGCATTATACAACCAACCACCATATATGCACTGAAGTCCACGGACGTGCGGCAGTGCAGAAACTCATAGGAATGGGCATTATACAACCAGCCACCATATATGCACTGAAGTCCACGGACGGGCGGCAGTGCAGAAACTCATAGGAATGGGCATTATACAACGAGCCACCACATGTGCACTGAAGTCCACGGACGGGCGGCAGCGCAGAAACTCATAGGAATGGGCATTATACAACCAGCCACCATATATGCACTGAAGTCCACGGACTGGCGGCAGTGCAGAAACTCATAGGAATGGGCATTATACAACCAGCCACCATATATGCACTGAAGTCCACGGCCGGGCGGCAGTGCAGAAACTCATAGGAATGGGCATTATACAACCAGCCACCATATATGCACTGAAGTCCACGGACGTGTGGCAGTGCAGAAACTCATAGGAATGGGCATTATACAACCAGCCACCATATTTGCACTGAAGTCCACGGACGTGCGTCAGTGCAGAAACTCATAGGAATGGGCATTATACAACCAACCACCATATATGCACTGAAGTCCACGGACGGGCGGCAGTGCAGAAACTCATAGGAATGGGCATTATACAACCAGCCACCATATATGCACTGAAGTCCACGGACGGGCGGCAGTGCAGAAACTCATAGGAATGGGCATTATACAACGAGCCACCAAATGTGCACTGAAGTCCACGGACGTGCGGCAGTGCAAAAACTCATAGGAATGGGCATTATACAACGAGCCACCATATATGCACTGAAGTTCACGGACGTGCGGCAGTGCAGAAACTCATAGGCAAGGGCATTATACAACCAGCCACCATATGTGCACTGAAGTCCACGGACGTGCGGCAGTGCAGAAACTCATAGGCAAGGGCATTATACAACCAGCCACCATATATGCACTGAAGTCCACGGACGGGCGGCAGCGCAGAAACTCATAGGAATGGGCATTATACAACCAGCCACCATATGTGCACTGCAGTCCACGGATGTGCGGCAGTGCAGAAACTCATAGGCAAGGGCATTATACAACCAGCCACCATATATGCACTGAAGTCCACGGAAGTGCGGCAGTGCAGAAACTCATAGGAACGGGCATTATACAACCAGCCACCATATATGCACTGAAGTCCACGGACGGGCGGCAGTGCAGAAACTCATAGGAATGGGCATTATACAACCAGCCACCATATGTGCACTGAAGTCCACGGACGGGCGGCAGTGCAGAAACGCATAGGGATGGGCATTATACAACCAGCCACAGTATATGCACTGAAGTCCAGAGACGAGCGGCAGTGGAGGAACCCATTGGCATCGGCCTTATAGTCATCCACAGCATGTGGTTGTGGAAGTCCACAGAGGAGCATCAGTGCAGGATACCATAGGAATGGACATTATACAACCAGCCACAGTGTATGCACTGAGAAGCCCACAGAGTAGTGGCAGTGCAGGAACCCATAGGAATGGGCATTATACAACCAGCCACAGTATATACACTGAGAAGCCAACCATTGGATCAGTGCAGACAGGGGCTACGCAGTGGTCGGGGTGAGACAGGACACCTCAGGTACCATGTTCACAGGTCATGTCCGAAGCACACACAGTCTTGGGCAGCTGGGGTAGGATGCACGCTCATCACACACAGTGCCGGACAAGTGGGGTGGACTGCAGGCTCACCACAGGCAGTTCCGGACAGGTGGGGTGGGCTGCAGGCTCACCACGGGCAGTGCCGGACAGGTGGGGCAAGATGCATGCAGGCTCACTACAGGCAGTGCCGGACAGGTGGGGTAGAACACAGGCTCACCAGAGACAGTGCCAGACAGGTGGGGTCGGATGGTACCATCGATGTACCTTTTGACGAATGTGTGACTATAAAGGACACTGTGCCCCTCTTTGACCAGGAAGCCGATATCCCCTAAAGTCGAAGGCTAATAGTTTATTGTTGCATCTCAGGTAGGAGTCACCTGGGTACATTATTAATTACTTTAAATTTAATTTTCCTTTTTCCACTTAACAAGATTTAGACACAGTGGCCATTAGGAGATAGTTAGGGCAGCACATACAGTGCCGGACAGGTGGGGTAGGATACAGGCTCACCACAGATAGTCCTGGACAGGTGGGGTAGGATACAGGCTCACCACGGACAGTGTCGGAGAGGTGGGGTAGGATGCAGGTTCACCACAGACAGTCCTGGACAGGTGTGGTAGGCTGCAGGCTCACAGCGGACAGTGCTGGACAGGTGGGGTAGGATGCAGGCTCACCACAGACAGTGCTGGAGTGCTCCTCTGCAGGCTCACCACGGACAGTGCCGGACAGGTGGGGTGGGCTGCAGGCTCACCACGGGCAGTGCCGGACAGGTGGGATGGGCTGCAGGCTCACCACGGGCAGTGCCGGACAGGTGGGATGGGCTGCAGGCTCACCACGGGCAGTGTCGGACAGGTGGGGGTAGTGCCGGACAGGTGGGGTGGGCTGCAGTGCTGGAGTGCTCCTTTGCAGGCTCACCAAAGACCGAGCCAGACAGGTGGGGTAGGATG
Source organism: Calotriton arnoldi (assembly GCA_963921515.1). Lineage (NCBI taxonomy): Eukaryota > Metazoa > Chordata > Amphibia > Caudata > Salamandridae > Calotriton > Calotriton arnoldi. The sequence continues at coordinate 1,768,760 of CAWUFW010002417.1, forward strand.
CAGGCTCACCAAAGACCGTGCGGAGCAGGTTAGGTGCGCTGCAGGTTCACCATGGACAGTGCCGGACAGAGGGGCAGAATGCAGCTCACCATGGACAGTGCCGGACAGGTGGGGTAGGATGCAGCTCACCACGGACCGTGCCAGACAGAGGGGTAGGATGCAGGCTCACCACGGACAATGCCGGACAGGTGTGGTGGGCTGCAGGCTCACCACGGGCAGTGCCGGACAGGTGGGGTAGGATACAGGCTCATCACGGACAGTGCCAGACAGGTGGGGTAGGATACAGGCTCACCAAGGACAGTACCGGACTGGTGGGGTGGGATACAGGCTCACCACGGACAGTGCCAGACAGGTGGGTAGGATGCAGCTCACCACGGACAGTGCCGGACAGGTGGGGTAGGATGCAGCTCACCACGGACAGTACCAGACAGAGTGGTAGTATGCAGCTCACCACGTACAGTGCCGGACAGGTGGGGTAGGATGCATGCTCACCTACAGACAGTGCCGGAGTCCTCCTCTGCAGGCTCACCACGGACAGTACCGGACAGGTGGGGTGGGCTGCAGACTCACCACGGGCAGTGCCAGAGTGCTCCTCTGCAGGCTCACCACGGACAGTGCCAGACGGAGTGATAGGATGAAGCTCACCACAGACAGTGCCGGACGGAGTGATAGGATGAAGCTCACCACAGACAGTGCCAGACAGGTGGGTAGGATAAAGGCTCACCACGGACAGTGTGCTCCTCTGCAGGCTCACCCCAGACAGTGCCGGGGTGCTCCTCTGCAGGCTCACCCCCGACAGTGCCGGGGTGCTCCTCTGCAGGCTCACCCCCGACAGTGCCGGACAGGTGGGGTAGGATGCAGACTCACCACGGACAGTGTCGGACAGGTAGGGTAGGATGCAGGCTCACCACGGACAGTGCCGGACAGGTGGGTAGGATGCAGCTCACCACGGACAGTGTGCTTCTCTGCAGGCTCACCACGGGCAGTGCCAGAGTGCTCCTCTGCAGGCTCACCACGGACAGTGTGCTCCTCTGCAGACTCACCACGGGCAGTGCCAGAGTGCTCCTCTGCAGGCTCACCACGGACAGTGTGCTCCTCTGCAGACTCACCACGGGCAGTGCCAGAGTGCTCCTCTGCAGGCTCACCACGGACAGTGCCGGACAGAGAGAGAGGATGAAGCTCACCACAGACAGTGCCGGGCAGGTGGGGTAGGATACAGGCTCACCACGGACAGTGCCAGACAGGTGGGTAGGATGCAGCTCACCACGGACAGTGTGCTCCTCTGCAGGCTCACCACGGACAGTGCCAGACAGGTGGGTAGGATGCAGCTCACCACGGACAGTGTGCTCCTCTGCAGGCTCACGACGGACAGTGCCAGACAGGTGGATAGGATGCAGCTCACCACGGACAGTGTGCTCCTCTGCAGGCTCACCCCGGACAGTGCCGGGGTGCTCCTCTGCAGGCTCACCACGGACAGTGTCGGACAGGTAGGGTAGGATGCAGGCTCACCACGGACAGTGCCGGACAGGTGGGTAGGATGCAGCTCACCACGGACAGTGTGCTCCTCTGCAGGCTCACAGGATCACCCCGGACAGTGCCGGGGTGCTCCTCTGCAGGCCTACAGCCTCTAGCTGAATGGGCACTTCTTGGTTTTTGTCCAGCTGGGCCTGCAAGGTCCTCGTGGCTCCTGACCCCTGACCCGGTCAGCTGGGTCCGGCTCCTGCTCTTTGACCTCTTGGGCAGGGGCTTGTTTCTATCTTCTCACCCGGAGAGCTGGGGGTCTCATTCGAGGCAGCTCACTGGAGCCTGGCTTCTTGCAGCTTATCGCCGCTCGCGCCCGCCGCTGGCCCACATCTGCTCCAGGCCAGTGCACACAATCTCCTCAAAGTCCAGACAAGTTACAAAACCCCAGCCCCCGGGGGGCGCCTTTATCTGAAAGTGTTGCCTCTGGCAGGAGGCCAGGCAACCAAAAGGCCAGCTTTCTTTGGAAGTTTGAACACTGGTCCAGCCGGGACGGAACGCCTCTCCCCAGCCCGTCCAGCCTTTCCTCCAGCTGTGCCTGGTTCAACCCGCTCCAGGTGTTCTGTGGACTCTCCCAGGCATCCTCGACGAGGGGCGCCGGTTGCCAGGCAACCCTCCATCGCGGGAAGGGAAGAGGGAGCATCAGGCATGGGGAAGACAAGCAGGTGTGGTGAGCGGGGGTTACGAGGGAAACCGACGCAGGGTGGCAGGGTCTAGCAGGGAAGCAGATGCAGGGTGAAGGGAAAAAGGTAGGAATGCAGGGCTGAGCAGGTGCAGGATTAAGCAAGGAAGCAGATGAAGGGGTGCAGGGCTCAACAGGAAGGTAGATGCAGGGATGCAAGTTTTAGCAAGGAAACAGAAGGGAGAATGCAGAGTTAAGGAGGGAAACAAATACAGGCATACAAGGTAAAGCAGAGAAACACAGGTAGAGAAGCAGGGTTAAGGAGGAAAGCAGATAAAGGCATGCAGGGTAAAGCAGAGAAACACGGGTAGAGATGTAGGGTTAAGGACGGAAGCAGATACAGGCATACAGGGTAAAGAAGAGAATCCGAGGTAAAAATGCAGCGCTAAGGAGGGGAAGCAGATGAATCCATACAGGGCAAAAGAGAGAAACAGAGGTAGAGATGCAGGGTTAAGGAGGGAAGCAGATGATGGCAAGCAGGGTAAAGAAGAGAAACTAAAGTAGAGATGCAGGGTTAAGGACGGAAGCAGATACAGGCATACAGGGTAAAGAAGAGAAACAGAGGTAGAGATACAGGGTTAAGGAGGGAAGCAGATGATGGCAAGCAGGGTAAAGAAGAGAAACTAAAGTAGAGATGCAGGGTTAAGGACGGAAGCAGATACAGGCATACAGGGTAAAGAAGAGAAACAGAGGTAGAGATGCAGGGTTAAGGACGGAAGCAGATAAAGGCATACAGGATGAAGAAGAGAAACTAAAGTAGAGATGCAGGGTTAAGGACGGAAGCAGATAAAGGCATACAGGATGAAGAAGAGAAACAGATGTAGAGATGCCGGGTTAAGGAGGGAAGCAGATGATGGCAAGCAGGGTAAAGAAGAGAAACTAAAGTAGAGATGCAGGGTTAAGGACGGAAGCAGATACAGGCATACAGGGTAAAGAAGAGAAACACGGGTAGAGATGTAGGGTTAAGGACGGAAGCAGATACAGGCATACAGGGTAAAGAAGAGAATCCGAGGTAAAAATGCAGCGCTAAGGAGGGGAAGCAGATGAATCCATACAGGGCAAAAGAGAGAAACAGAGGTAGAGATGCAGGGTTAAGGAGGGAAGCAGATGATGGCATGCAGGGTAAAGAAGAGAAACTAAAGTAGAGATGCAGGGTTAAGGACGGAAGCAGATACAGGCATACAGGATGAAGAAGAGAAACAGAGGTAGGGATGCCGGGTTAAGGAGGGAAGCAGATCCAGGCATACAGGATGAAGAAGAGAAACGGATGTGGAGATGCAGGGCTCAGGAGGGGAGCGGACTGGACTATGGAAACGCGCTCTCTGTAGCAATCACTGCAAGCCTCTTGAAGAGACTCCAAACAATACAGAACTCGGGGGCAAGACTCCTACTCGACCTCCCCTCCCAGTTCAAGACGCTGACCCCCTGCATAAGGAAGGACCAGCATACATCAACAAACGCACGACCGCGGCAGTGACTAACTTGCTTTGGGAAGGGAAACCGGCCTGAATAGCCACGAATAAATTACTAAAGGGATGGTACGATGGCGGCATCGCCCTTCCAAATATACAAATATATTACTGGGCATCCCAATTGATCGTAATTAAACAATGGCTCACGTCCCGCAAACAGATCCACCGTTCAGATCAGATAGGCATAGCTTGGGAGAAGGAGGAGAAATGAGGGCTCTCTACTCCACAAAGCGTAAATCACCACTAATGGGGCCTACAGCACACACAGTCCGAATTTGGCACATAGTTCTTAAAAAATTGGGATGGGACGGTGTTATAACGCAGCTGACCCCGTTATGGGAAACACAGACTAGGCAGACTCGACGCTATCAAGGGCTTCAGGCGCTGGGATTCTATCGGCATCACAGCAGTGGGTGATTTATGGAGTGGCGGCAAAGTGGTCACATTCGCCCACCTCCAAGAGCAATACCAGCTAGTTCCCACAGAAATATTCAGGTATACTCAAATAAGACATGCGCTGATAGCAGCTATTCCAGCGGGAACTACGCTCCCCGAGGCCTCCCCGTTAGAGGATAGGCTTCTAACAGAATATATGGACAAGAAAGCAATTTCCCTCAACTATCGAAAAATTATCAATAATCAACCAGACCCCACACAATCCCTCCGTGGAAAGTGGCAGGCCGTAGTAGGGGACCTAGACGATACAGACCGGCAAGAGGCAATCGCCTCCCCACGCGAAGTGGCAATATCCTCCAAAATAAGACTAGTACAATTAAAAATACTGCATCGCATCTACTACACAAGAGCGACCTTACACAAGTTAGGAAAGGCGGAGAATACACTCTGTTTGAGGCAATGCGGGGCAGTAGGCACATTCTACCACACGTTATGGGAGTGCCCAGTGATAGCGGCCTACTGGAATACAATTATGCGAACCATTACACACGTCACTGGAGTATCTGTCCTGCCGGAACCCAGGAGATGTCTCCTAAATATCTGGGAACCGACTGACCTTAACCATGCAGCACAAGACTGGGTGACGCTGGGCATGATGTTTGCCAAGCGAAACATAGCCAAATACTGGGGGTCCCAAACCTGTCCGGCATACCAAGAATGGTGTAGAGATGTAGATGGGGCGATGGTGGCAGAAAGTGCAGCATATATACATCGAGGGTGCCCCAAGAAATGGGAACCAGTATGGGGACCTTGGAACACCTATAGAGGGAACATTTGCACCCCACCCCAGACAGAGTCAGACATAGATTCGAGTTAAATCGGACGTGCATGGGGCAGCGACAGGGGAAATTGTCTATTTCAAATGTGATAACTGTACAGTTGTTAACTATGACTTATTGTAAAGAGAATCGTGCTGTGTGTGACAAGAAGCAATTTGTAACCATATGATTTTGAGTTTAATCTGTAACCAATAAAAAGTTTTTTTTAAAAACAAAAAAAACACGACCGTCCACCAACGGCCCAGACACCATGATTCATCTCCATCGCAGACACCCCACGGATCCCGCGAGCCAACAGCAGAGGACGCTCCTTCCCGACACCTCGATTCATTTCCATCACAGACACCCCACAGATCCCGCGAGCCAACAGCAGAGGACGCTCCTTCCCGACACCTCGATTCATCTCCATCGCAGACACCCCACGGATCCCGCGAGCCAACAGCAGAGGACGCTCCTTCCCGACACCTCGATTCATCTCCATTGCAGACACCCCACAGATCCCGCGAGCCAACAGCAGAGGACGCTCCTTCCCACAACTGGCAGCCAAGGCTTGGAACGACCTTCCCTGCACCTCAAACCGCACCCTCACTCCAGCGATTCAGAAGAGAGCTCAAGACCTGGTTGTTTGATTAATCACCTCCACGCAGCAGCGAACAGCTCCAGCGCCTCGAGACCCTCACGGGTAATATACCGGCGCTCTACAAATGATTGATTGAGCAGATGAAGGCATACAGGGTAAAGAAGAGGAACGGAGGTAGAGATGCAGGGCTAAGGAGGGAAGCAGATGAATGCATACAGGGTAAAGGAGAGAAACCGAGGCAGAGATGCAGGGCTGAGGAGGGGAAGCAGATGAATGCATACAGGGTAAAGGAGAGAAACAGAGGTAGAGATGCAAGGCTGAGGAGGGGAAGCAGATAAAGGCATACCGGGTAAAGAAGAGAAACACAGGTAGAGATGCAGGGTTGAGGAGGGAAGCAGATATAGGCATACCGGGTAAAGGAGAGAAACAGAGGTAGAGATGCAGGGCTGAGGAGGGGAAGCAGATGAATGCATACAGGGTAAAGGAGAGAAACAGAGGCAGAGATGCAGGGCTGAGGAGGGGAAGCAGATGAATGCATACATGGTAAAGGAGAGAAACAGATGTAGAGATGCAGGGCTGAGGAGGGGAAGCAGTTTAATGCATACAGTGTAAAGGAGAGAAACAGAGGTAGAGATGCAGGGTTAAGGAGGAAAGCAGATACAGGCATACAGGGTAAAGAAGAGGAACGGAGGTAGAGATGCAGGGCTAAGGAGGGAAGCAGATGAATGAATACAGGGTAAAGGAGAGAAACCGAGGCAGAGATGCAGGGCTGAGGAGGGGAAGCAGATGAATGAATACAGGGTAAAGGAGAGAAACAGAGGTAGAGATGCAGGGCTGAGGAGGGGAAGCAGATGAATGCATACAGTGTAAAGGAGAGAAACAGAGGTAGAGCTGCAGGGCTGAGGAGGGGAAGCAGATGAATGCATACAGGGTAAAGAAGAGAAACGGAGGTAGAAATGCAGGGTTAAGGAGGGGAGTAAATGAAGGCATGCACGATTTAGCAAGAAGGCAGGTGCAGAAATGCAGGGTTTAGCAGGGAACCAAATGCATGGATGTAGGGTTAACTTGGAAAGCAGATGCATGGCTGAGGAAGCACATGTAGGGTTTAAGAGAGAAACAGATGTAGGAATTGTAGGAAGGTGGAATCGATCCTGCTATTCAGGACCCCAGTCTATCTGCTTTTTCCCTAAATTGATTGTATGAACTTTAGGTACACTCCAGATTGGATACTGGGGTACCCTTATAAGTCCCTAGTATATGGTACACCATGTACCCAGGGCATAGGTACCCCAGAGGCCTCCCAGGGGCTGAAGCATGTATTGTGCCACCCCTGAGAGGCCATTCAAAATGACACCACAGGTCTGCTACTGCAACCTATGTAAGGAGGTGCATGCACTCCTTACTTAGATATAGGTCACCTATATCTATTCTAAATCACTACACCTATAAACCTATCAGTCACCCCTATGGCAGGCCTTATCAATCCTGAAGGCAGGGTGCTGGGTTTTATGTGAGAGGGTGCCCCTGCATGAGCAGAGCCCCTCTGCAGCCTTCGGAATCTATTCTCCGGGGTTGTCTGTGATGCAGCCAACCATATATATATTTAAGTGCATTATAACCTCGCGGTAAATGCTAACTTTAAAACGGCTGCAAGGAATTATGTTGTGTTTGGTGTCAAACACCTTGGAATCATACCTCCACACCAGTAACTGATGTGGGAGGTATGATTCCTCCCATGTAGTACCACTACTATGGGGCACCGGTCTACCCGGTACCAGCTTTCTCGACCTGGGCATCACAAAATGGATGCTGCCAGCCACAGACACGAGTCTGCCCTCCTGCTGCTGAGCCAAGCTCGAGCAGGGGAAGGCTTGACAATAGGTTTCCTGTCACAGGGAGGTGTGACCACCTCCCAGACAGGATTTAGTATATTGGGGCTGGGTGGGTGCACTCAGAGTGCTTGAAGTCTGCACTGGGGGCACATTTGGTGTCCCTGTGCATAGTCCAGTTCAAACCGGTTGCAGGAGCCATTTGCTCCTGCTCTGGCGTGAAACTGGACAAAGGACATGGGTGTAGCCACCCCTCTGTCCTGACCCTCCCATAGGTGGGTCCCCAGAGTTTGTCCCACCCCTTCCTTGGGTATAAAGTAGGAACCCTGACTACAGGACTTTAGATTTTACCTGGACTAAACTCTGCTACAGAAACCAAGTACCTTCGACGATCTACACTACGCTGGATGACTGAGGAATCTCCCTTGGAGTAAAGGAGTTACTCCCCTGCAGCAGCAGGCACCTAAACGCATCTGACCGGTTTGCATCTCCCGAGCTCCTGAGGACTCCGAAGATTTCTGCAACACAGAAGGTGGGTTCCAGAGCGTCCCTGAGGTTGATCTGACCTCTCAGCAATTCTGAGACCAGTATCCCTCGTGGGGACCGTGCAACCTGAACCCCTGTGCACTGTGTACTTTTGCAGCAGCATATGCTTTTTTGGCGATCCCTGAGGCTGTGCTTTGGGCTAGATGTAGTCCTGACCCAGAGCAGTAATTGCACCGAAGATTTCTGGCCTACACTTCACGAGTGTTCCGTGGGCTGGTATTTCGTGATTCAGCTCGAGGTCTCTTCGCGATCCCTGGTCCGTTGGCCTGTGGGTCCCTGTGAAGGTAACTTTGACTTTCCTTGGGCTTTCCTGGTTGCTCCAGACGTGCCCTGACTCTCCATAGCTTGGAGAGTCCCCAGGACCTTGCTGGTCCTCACCGGGACTTGTTTCCTCTGCCCGCGTGGGTTGCAGTTGCCAAGGCTTGTTGGTGTTCAATCCGGACACTGACCCCCCCAGCACTCGACCTCCTTCGTGGGACAGCTCACCTCCGGACTTTGGTCATCGTTGACGTCTCCTGGTCCCCGTGGCTGCAGAGTCAAGCATCCCGTCATCTCACCTGAAGCACCCAACATCAGTGGGCATTTGTCTACCGAGCCCCTGGTCACCCTGAAGTGACCCAGACTCTGTCCCCTCTGCTTACAGGTTCTTCTCACCTCGGATCCAGGCTTGGATTCCACCAGACACTTTATCTTCCCGGCAGCAGCACTTCTTCGCATCACGCCATTGAAAACGACGAGTGTTTCCGACACCACTTGACCCCTATGCACCCGGCTCCTCTGGGATAGGTAACACGGGTACCTCGGTACTCACAAGGGTGCTGGCCTTAGAACCTTCTATGTTCCAAAGGGTTTGCTTGAAGTCCTCTCCGAAGTGTCCTTAAACTGTAATTTTCCAACCGCGACTTTCCCATAGAGTTGTACGGAGCTCGCGTCTGTGTTCACACACTGCACCCGTCCTCCGTGGGCTCCCTGTGTCACTCCTGTGGGTGGTTCCTTGGGGTCCCAGCGATTCTACGTGCTCTAGGCACTGTGTCTAGTTAAGTCGTGGTTGTTATACCACTTTCTTAGTATATGGTTCGGTCTCCCCCTGGAGCCCGCTGTGTATTGTGCTATTTACTGTCGTTCTATTGATTTAATATTGTGTACTGTGTGCTCTAATCTCATAAAGAGGTTAGTAGAGAGTGTTTAGTAATAAATACATATATTTTATATATACCTGGTGTGGTTCTCCTTTCATGTGGTCATTCAGGAGGTTATATACTGGTAAAACAAGCTGCTTTACATTCCTTCGAGACTTAGCCTGAAGGCTGCTCTCCATAGCTACCACTAGGATAGCTTTCAATAAAGGTTGTCTTTAACCTAATCATCAATAAAGGTCGTTTGGACTGGTGCAAGGTGCCCACTTTAATTAGTGGCCAGCATATACCAGGCCAACTTCTCACAGGAATAAGGTAGGCAAAGAAGTGGGGATGCAAGATGAAGGAAAGAAGCACCTGCAGGGATGCCACGAAGGTGCTCTGCCCTCCAGGGGTATAGGTAAAATACTTGTGCGCATGCGACTCTAATCAGCTGGGCCCACTTTTACTCATTTCACCGGCTGACAGATGGGCTGTGTCCTGATGAAACCCACAGATTGACACATTGGGTCGAAACGTTGACGACACACCTTGGGTTGTTTATTGAATGCTCAAAATGGAGGCCTGAAACAGTTTGAAAGATTCCCTCTGTCACCTACTGTGGAACAGGCCTTGGTTTCGCTGTGCACTCATTGTGGAGTTTAAAGTTACTTTTTTTAGTGCGGAACTCTCTGCACTGTTTTGAGCCCCTATTGAACTTTTGCGCTGTGTGATTACAGAACTTCCTCTCTTTGTAGAAAGAAAAGCTCACATGTGTTTGCTTTGTGTTTCTTTATGCCTGTTAGTTCTCATAGGTTGCATAGATTTACAACACCTGCTCAAATCTGTCCTATGAACACTTGTTTCACGCTCCCAGAATCATTTGTCAGCAGTCGCCTGGCTCCCCAGTAAGTTTATTGGGGGGGGGGGGTGTCCTCCTCTATAGGTTGGAGTGAACCTGCTAACTACCAGAGTCTAGGCGCTACTGGGGAATGTCCGAACGGAAACGCGGAGCTCCGTAACCCAGTGCAGGGAAACAAACTGGGAAAAAGTAACGTCAGACAGAGTGAAGGGTACAGCTTTTCCACAAGGTGCTAGAGATGTCAGCAGGGAGCCAGAAAGGGGGCAGGAAAGGGAATGAACGGACAGGAACGTGACATGGGGAAGAAGGGGGTGGGGAGGGGGGGTAACAGAGCACAGGACAAAGAAAGTGCGGGCGGGGAGGTCCGATGGGAAGACATTGAACTGGGTTAAGTTTTAATAGGCGAGCTCAAATATGGCATCTGTCAAATGGTACAGTCAGGAGACTAACTTATTAAGGAAAGGGCAAGGAATATGGGAGAACACGTGTGTGTAGGGGGGGGCTGGGGGTCACTGAGGGGGAACATGGTCCTCTGGTCCTGGGGTCGTCTCCTGAGAAATACAGCTGACAGACATGATGGGGCTGGGTGAGCCGGGCGCCAAACAAAATCACATGTAACAGGGAACGCAATGCTGTGGCAACGAGGCGCACAAAAGACCCCGGTGAGGCGGTAGGCGCTTTACAAATGGTGTCACATTTCCATGATGGGTTCGGACTCAACCGAGACCCCCCGCCGTAGGAGAGAGCTGAGAAAGTTTCATATCAGACCTGCGATGTTCAGCCGGCCCTGCCTGATAACCCACCGCTGGCAGGGGGGCGGGGGGGCCCAGACCTTTAAGTGTCGGAATTTCCACCCCACTTTGCCCCAGGGTCGGGCAGTGCCAGAAGAGCTCCCTGGCGCTTTTTTTGGCTCTTTGTAGGCCCGTTTTATGGTCACGTGGGCCAGGTTTGCGAATTTCCCCGATATTGGAATATACAGGGCTGGCTTTAGGGCAGTGATGGGGGTGGGGTGGGGGGGGGTGTCTCTGCTTAGCAATAACTTACTATTTCAAAACACCTTCTGCAGAGTTCCTTGTGCATCCAGCTTTCAGGCAGCAATAAAAATGTCAAGATAAAGCTTGTGTTTAATGTTCAGGTTAGAGAGAGAGATCAGAGTTCTGTCTGGTGGCAGTGTTCCAGTGGCGGTGCGTCCATTGGGGGCGCTGGGGGCGTTGCCCCACTAGCCACATGGCATTCACAGTCGCAAGCGAGTAAGTTGAGTCATAAATAACACAGACACAGTATTATGACTAAACTACTCGCTCGTCGTCGCTCCGCTCACAGTCGGCAGACAGTCAGGCAATCGGCGCTGAAGGGGGGTGGGGGCGGGGCTGGCTGTGGGAGCAAGGAAGGGTTGAGTGACAGCCAGGCGACTGCAGCGCTTACTAAAGCGCAGCTGCAATAGTGCGCATGCTCGATTTTGGGCTGGTCATTTTATGACCAGCCCGAACATGCTCACTACAGCCACCTCCTATACCATCCTGGACCTGGAGAGCGAGGGGAGTCGGGACCCGAGAGGCAGAGGGTTGCTTCGCGCAGCAGCCCCGGTCGCTAATGGGCGGGCCGTCTCCGTGCCTAGCCAATCCTGGCGCTGCTAATGCAGCGTCTGGATTGGCAGAGTGATCGCGGAGCCTGAGCGGGCAGGCATTATAACATTGGGTGCCGCGCGTGGGTGGGTGGCACTGCCGCAGCAGCCGCACTGTAATTGGCCATTGCAGTCAGTCCGTCAGTCACCGAGTCACGCCCTCAAGCGTCACCGCGCCAGTGCCACACGCGAGTCGACACCACAGACTCTTAAGCTGTACCGGATCAGGTGGAAATTCACGCACCCCACCGAGGCTGTGCAGCCGCCATGGAGCGAATACACGGTAATGTTAGCGTGTGTGATACTTCTAACTACACAGTCAGGGGCGGTGTGTCCCGACAGATTAGAGGAATTGTTAAACACTGCGCATGTCTGCACTTACAGTGCCTTGACACCGAACAGTCTAGGCGTTGTTGGAGTTCTTAACCTGTGGATGACCGGAGTCGCTCAGAAGTGTCAGACCAGCACATTATGGTGCGGTGATGCTCTTACGTCTATGTGGTTTGTGTGTTGTGTCTATGCTACAGGTGATCTGGGGGTTGACTTGAGTCGGGTTGATGGCAATACAGTGCAATGATGCGTTTTGTCTAAGTACTTTCAATGTGTCTTTCATGTTGGCAGCATGAGTGGTTTAGTGCTGCTTAGGCCTGCACATTAAAGTGCTGTAAGGTGCTCAAGCCCATGTTCTGTGGATGTGGTTGTCAGGCAGATGGCACTGGTATTTTATTAATGTTTTATTAATGTGCACGCCTACATTTTATGGAGCTGTGTGCCCTGCAGCACATCAGCTGTGTGAGCGCTTGCACTGCAACTGAGATTCGTATTGCTGTGCAGATGTGAGTATTACAGGACCCTGGGACAACTTGATAGCTTTGGAGTTGCAATGGTAGGAAATGTGACGTTCGTGGTTTTACATAAAAGTTGCTGTGGAGAGACGGTGTCTGTCTGCATGCGGCCACCCAACGTGATACAATGCTTCTGTGTTAACTGACGCTGTGTGTGGAGGTGCAGTGTGATCTTGAGGCCACTGACCACAATACAGATTCTGCGTGCAGCCTAGCACTCAGAAGACACGCCGATATGTTGGTTTTATATTTTTTTATGGCGCAAGCTGTTATGTGTCATAGAGATAACAAATAACCTATACTAGGGTGTGGGTAAGCGCAGACATTTCCCGAGATTAGCCAGGCATCAGTCACCTCCAGGTCTGAGAATAGATACTCACTTCCTTTACTTTGTGAACACCTCTCTGCTAAGTTATGCACTGCACTCATGCATACCGATGTGCGTATATTGCATTCTGTAGGCAGGTGCATTGGAATTGTGTGACTGCAGCCGCTGTGTTTTCTGCATAAGTAAGGATTTGCCGCATTTGCCACGTAATCCATCATTTTCTGCATAATCTGAAGATTTTAAAAAGTATATGTATTTCTTACACGAACGGACCAAAAGTTCCTTAACTCATTGCCACTCGCTTTACCTGCGCAATGGGAGACCCTTTGCAAAGGTTGACCATTCACATCTCAGTTGCTTATTGCTGTATTTGAGTGTTGAACTAGTATTAACAAGGTCAAACAATCGCCCACCCATACAGTGTTAAAATGAGCCACAGTTATGAAACAATGAAGTAATACTACCACAAGATGTGCAGTGACGTGCCGTATAACCTGCCCTTTCTTGCCGCATAATTTGATCGAACCCTGCAGCATAATTCCAGTGGCCCCGTCTATAGGTTCTGCCTTTGGGATCAAGGGACATGGTGTGTGCTGCATAAACCCATTCCCATGTCACTAAAAACCACAATTAATGCCACAAGCTGTTCTTTGCAATCATCCTGTTTGATTTGGACCAATGAGGCCACTCCTTGGGGAGACTGGGGTTCGACCTGGCTCTTCATCTTCTGTAAAGAGTTAGGCCAAGATCGAGACAGATAAACTACTGGCAAAAAAGACACGCTCAGTATTCACTTGTACACTGGAACTGCCATGCGACAGGTAGCTGACTGATGCTCCCATGTCAAGTCATACCGGACACAATGGTAGCACATTTTATCTTTGAAACGAACAATAGCTTATGAAACTTCGAAGCTATAGTCTGCTTCCCTGTAATGTGTGATCAACCTTAAGGCCCCCTGTTTCCAACAAATAAATATGAACTAACCATGACAGCCGTGCTTGCAAGCGCTCTCTGATTTTCGAAGTAAAATCTACATTTTGGAATATGAAATGTTCACTTCCGTTTCAGATCTAAAACACAAACGTGTTGTGAAATGCAGTGCTTCTAGAGACCCTGTAGTTTAAACACAGATTAAAACCAGCGCCATGAAGCCTGCAGGTGCAGAAGCGCTTTTTGCCGAATTTTAAGTGATTTATATTTGTTTAGCTCGCACTGCCATTTATTTACCATCTAGTATTGTGTGCTAAGGTAAATAAAATAAAATACGTTTTACAATATGTGCCAGTACACAAAGTCCATCGTTGTTCCTGTGCCAGAAGGAACCAGGCAAATGTCTGTACTGTGATTGCGAACAAATTGAATGTATTAAGCCTAGCAGGAGTGCTGCTCAACCTTCCTGCTTTCTCAAATTTGCTTGAAAATGCACCATTTGCCCACTCTTTTTTCAAAATTTTCTCGGGGGGAGGTTCGGGCTCGCTCGCTACACTCGCTCACCGCAGTGCAGTACGATAATTGTTTTACGCCTCACCACTTTCAAATGTCACCAGCCGCCACTGGTGTTGACTCGCTATAAAGTAGCGCAGAGGGTTGATGTGCCTGCTGCAAAGAACGCGTACCAAGCCGATCACAGATCGGTATTTTATGTGGATAGCTCAGTGCATTGCTGCTTTTGTCACAGAGATCCTTTTGTTACTGCAGTTCATATGATACAACCCTAATATAGAACAGTGACTGTTAGGAACTGTCAACAAAGAGCTGCATGCAAACTGCATCAAATAAAGCTGGGTTTTCCCCAGTCTTTCATTCTCTATTGCTAATGTTGCTAAAAAGGGTTAGTTTGGGTAGATATGCATTCTTATTAGTAAAGCCAGCCTTAACCAGCACATTAAAATAAATGACATGTAGGTGAGAGAGGGGCTATGGAGAGAGGAGGGGCACACATGAAATGTATGTGAGAGTGGCTATGGAGAGAGGAGGGGCACACATGAAACGTATGTGAGAGGGGCTATGGAGAGAGGAGGGGCACGCATGAAACGTATGTGAGAGTGGCTATGGAGAGAGGAGGGGCACACATGAAACGTATGTGAGAGGGGCTATGGAGAGAGGAGGGGCACACATGAAACGTATGTGAGAGGGGCTATGGAGAGAGGAGGGGCACACATGAAACGTATGTGAGAGGGGCTATGGAGAGAGGAGGGGCACACATGAAACGTATGTGAGAGGGGCTATGGAGAGAGGAGGGGCACACATGAAATGTATGCGAGAGAGGGGCTGTGGACAGAGGAGGGGCACACAAAATGTATGCGAGAGAGGGGCTGTGGACAGAGGAGGGGCACACATGAAATGTATGCGAGAGAGGGGCTATGGAGAGAGGAGGGCGGGGCACACATGAAATGTATGCGAGAGAGGGGCTGTGGAGAGAGGAGGGGCACATGAAATGTATGCGAGAGAGGGGCTGTGGACAGAGGAGGGGCACACATGAAATGTATGCGAGAGAGGGGCTATGGAGAGAGGAGGGCAGGGCACACATGAAATGTATGCGAGAGAGGGGCTGTGGAGAGAGGAGGGGCACACATGAAATGTATGCGAGAGAGGGGCTATGGAGAGAGGAGGGGCACACATAAAATGTATGCGAGAGAGGGGCTGTGGAGAGAGGAGGGGCACATGAAATGTATGAGAGAGAGGGGCTGTGGAGAGAGGAGGGGCACACATGAAATGTATGTGAGAGAGGGGCTGTGGAGAGAGGAGGGGCACACATGAAATGTATGTGAGAGAGGGGCTATGGAGAGAGGAGGGGCACACATGAAATGTATGCGAGAGAGGGGCTGTGGAGAGAGGAGGGGCACACATGAAATGTATGCGAGAGAGGGGCTGTGGAGAGAGGAGGGGCACACATGAAATGTATGAGAGAGAGGCCGTGGAGAGAGGAGGGGCACACATGAAATGTATGTGAGAGAGGGGCTGTGGAGAGAGGAGGGGCACACATGAAATGTATGTGAGAGAGGGGCCGTGGAGAGAGGAGGGGCACACATGAAATGTATGCGAGAGAGGGGCTGTGGAGAGAGGAGGGGCACACATGAAATGTATGAGAGAGAGGGGCTGTGGAGAGAGGAGGGGCACACATGAAATGTATGTGAGAGAGGGGCTGTGGAGAGAGGAGGGGCACACATGAAATGTATGTGAGAGAGGGGCTATGGAGAGAGGAGGGGCACACATGAAATGTATGCGAGAGAGGGGCTGTGGAGAGAGGAGGGGCACACATGAAATGTATGCGATAGAGGGGCTGTGGAGAGAGGAGGGGCACACATGAAATGTATGAGAGAGAGGGGCTGTGGAGAGAGGAGGGGCACACATGAAATGTATGTGACAGAGGGGCTGTGGAGAGAGGAGGGGCACACATGAAATGTATGTGAGAGAGGGGCTATGGAGAGAGGAGGGGCACACATGAAATGTATGCGAGAGAGGGGCTATGGAGAGAGGAGGGGCACACATGAAATGTATGCGATAGAGGGGCTGTGGAGAGAGGAGGGGCACACATGAAATGTATGAGAGAGGGGCTGTGGAGAGAGGAGGGGCACACATGAAATGTATGAGAGAGGGGCTGTGGAGAGAGGAGGGGCACACATGAAATGTATGTGACAGAGGGGCTGTGGAGAGAGGAGGGCACACATGAAATGTATGCGAGAGAGGGGCTGTGGACAGAGGAGGGGCACACATGAAATGTATGCGAGAGAGGGGCTATGGAGAGAGGAGGGCGGGGCACACATGAAATGTATGCGAGAGAGGGGCTGTGGAGAGAGGAGGGGCACACATGAAATGTATGCGAGAGAGGGGCTATGGAGAGAGGAGGGGCACACATAAAATGTATGCGAGAGAGGGGCTGTGGAGAGAGGAGGGGCACACATGAAATGTATGAGAGAGACGGGCTGTGGAGAGAGGAGGGGCACACATGAAATGTATGTGAGAGATGGGCTGTGGAGAGAGGAGGGGCACACATGAAATGTATGTGAGAGAGGGGCTATGGAGAGAGGAGGGGCACTTTCCCCCAGTGGTAGTCCGGGAAGTTGAGGAGGTGGTCATCGGGCGCCTAAACTGATTTTCGCACCAGTCGCCACGGCGCTAAAGCCGGCCCTGGAAACAAACCTTGCTCGCTGCAAACACGGGTGCATGCGCCTTCCGAAACACGTGTACAGCGTCTTTACAGGTTCACCGCTTCCCCGATTTCCAGATGTACTTCGCTTTTTATCTATCTGGCTCGCTAAAGGGGTCGCTCTTATGTTATTGCCAGGGCCGGTTTTCTGCCCCAATCCGGCCCTGCTTTCTACCGCTTGGAAACAGAGCTGCGCTCATCCACCTGCCTTCTCACGTCAGTCGCATGAGAATGTGAGCAACACGGAAGGCGAGGCCTCCGGTACCTCTCAGTACAGGCGCCCCGGACTCTCATATGGAAAAACAAACACCTGCTTATTCGCCGAGTCATCCTCAGTCAGCCGCGTGACCTTGGGCACCTCCTGCCTTCACTGGCACCGACTCACCTGCCCTCACCCTTGTGATGGCTGGCACGACAGGCTGGCAGACACGGTTATATTATGGTTTTGTATAGCACAGCGCCCCAATTCTTGGCGCTTCTAGGCTCCCGGGAACGGGATGCGTGCACGCGTTTGGGGTTGGTATTTGTGGGATTTCGTAGCGAAGGGCGCCTGCTGGGGTCAGGAACGGTCTTACCAGGCCCCGGGGGAATTTCACTTGAACTGGCACTGACCGGTGTTTTACCGGCCTGGTCAGTATGGTTATGCCCACGCCAATGAAAAGGAGTGAAAAACGCAGGAAATCCGGTGTTTGTTCACTTTTGAACTATAAATCCCAAACAGCGAAAACAAGAATTAAATCACTAAAAGGTATGTGAAAGCTAAATTATTTCTTAACAATCATTAAAGCAGACAGGTTGACAAAGGAATAGTGGGAATTTTTCACAAATCACTTTTTAGTTAATAGCTCTTGGCCCATCCAGTCCTAACAGGTTAACAAATAACAGGTATTTGTTTCTGAGAAAGGTGGCAACCACAGCTTCCTCGCGCAGGCCATTTGGCGCCCTCGCCTGGTTGGGGGGGGGGGCATATACCATTAATATGTAGCATTATAGGGCTTTGCGGCGTGGGGACAGTAATAAACGAGAGCCTGCGCCAAAAAATACCTTTAGAAAGACTTGCCCAGGGCTAAAATAAATAGATTAAAAATGAACACACAATCCGATGGATGCTAAGCGGAATAAGTGCCAAGAGTCTGACTCTAAGCGCCTACTCAGCGCGGGATCTGTCAGGGTAACCAGGTTTTTGGCTTCAATCTCTCCATTATTTCATGCAGCCTTTGGTTTTACTCTATTTTAAGTTCTTTCTGCGTTGCTTTTTCCTATTCATGTTTTCAAATAAGTGTATTCTACTCGCCTCTGCGGCCAGGCTTCTGAGGGAAAATGTGATGTCATTCTAGACTAAAGACAGAGTCCCGCTCAAACGGTGGCATGAGGGAAACCAGAGCACTGCGAGCTGGGAACGAGGCTACACAGAACGTGTTTCTATACAGTGCTTGCAGCTTCAGCCATGAAGCGCTATAAAGAACAGGTACGGCTTGTGATGGGCGTCAGTGTCCCTGGAAGGATGAAACGCCGTGCCATCCCTGCTGGATGCAGCAACCGAGATCGGAAGATTAATCAAAGATCTCTGCCACAGGTGCATGGATATACTGCGCTGCTTCGCTGGCTGGCTACACAGAAAGTGTTTTATACAGTGCTTGCAGCTTCAGCCATGAAGCGCTATAAAGAACAGGTACGGCTTGTGATGGGCGTCAGTGTCCCTGGAAGGATGAAACGCCGTGCCATCCCTGCTGGATGCAGCAACCGAGATCGGAAGATTAATCAAAGATCTCTGCCACAGGTGCATGGATATACTGCGCTGCTTCGCTGGCTTGATTACATGGAGGGTTGTACAAGCCTGGGCTGTGGGGTAAACATGCTGCCCTTCACACGCCTCTCTGCCTGAGGGGTCGGTGGCTAAGACTTCAGTGACTATATGAAAGGCACAAGCACTGCAGGTCTGGGACCGTGTTTCTCTTTCCTCCCCGAGCCAACTTACCTCACCGTGCTGACGTCACGATGCTCTGCAGTCCGTGTCCGGACCACACCGAGTGTTAACCTGCTGGACATCACCCCTGCACTTCATGTGGCGGCTCTCCACCCGTCCTGCTCCGGTCTGCTCCTACCCTCAGTGTAAACATCACCTGCTGCAGGTGGATCTTCGGAAATTACAGAAGGGGCGTGGCCACCGAGCATGAGTTAATTAGGGAAGACTCAGGCGTTTCAAGGACGACCCCCCCGTCACTCTCTCATAGAAAGCGTGGGTATGGCGAGGCGGCGTTTACACTCCACGGGCTGTGCAGGTTACATTCGGTGGCCTGGATGTGACGTCATAAACGGACCTTGTTACAGTGGCTGTTTATGATGCAATGGGCTTAGGACGCTACATTCTAAGGACTGATGGCAAAGGCTTAGAACGCTACATTCCAATGACTTGTGATGTCATAGCTCACAACGCTGCATTACACTGGCTTTGAGATGTCAGGCAGGCTTACACCGTACCGCTCACTGCCTGTGATGTCATAGGCTTAAAACGCTCTATTCCAACGGCTGTTTGTGATTGGATGAGCTTAGAACAGTGCATACCACCGGCTGTTTGTTAGGTCATAAGCTTAGAACGCTTGACTGTAATGGTTCTTTGTGATGTCATTAGGTTTAACCGCTTCATTCCATCGACGGCTTGTGATGTCATAAGCTTAGAACGGTACATTCCACGGGCGGTTTGTGATGTCATAAGCTTGGAACGCTTCATTGTAATGGCCGTTTGTGATGTCATAAGCTTAGAACGGTACATTCCACGGGCGGTTTGTGATGTCATAAGCTTACAGCGCTTCATTGTACTGGTTGTTTGTAATGTCATGAGCTTCACATGCTTCAATACAACCGGTGCTTGTGATGTCACGAGCTTAGACCGCTCCATTCCCTCGCCTGTTTGTGACGTCATAAGCTTAGAACGATGCACTCCATTGCTGTTGGAGATGTCAGAGGAGGGGCATGGTGTATTGTACCGGCACTTAGGTATTACCCTGACGAAACGTTGCATTGCACTGCCTGAGATGACATAGTGGCGCTGACGCAACTTGCACAGCGTGTAAGGTCAGAGAGAACAATACACTGTACTGGCTATTTTTGACGTCAGTTGGGGCATGTACATCGCACAAACTGCGGAGGGTGGCAAGGAAAAGGACAAACGTCTCACTAGGGGCATATGCTTAAATCTGGGGCTCTCCGTTACCACGCGCCACCTGTGCTCCCTGTGATGCACCAGGACTACATGACCCAGAATGCACTGGTCTGTTGAAAAGCCCAACCCACCGAATCTCCTAACCCTGGTGTCACAGGTGCTTCACTCACCGCCAGTGTCCAGTGGGTCCCAGCGGAGCCTCGTCCAGAGGAGCCCTCACTCGAGGGTCCGCTCTCACTGCCCTCCCCAGGATCCGTTGGAGATCCCTGGGCGGGAGACCTCCAGACTGGAGCCGGGTGACTTCATTTCCTGCCCCGGGAGCGCCGAGGGATGAGCCGTGGGTTGTACGCCGTGTTCCTACCCCCACACCTCGCCTCCCCGCCCCCCTCACCTCCGCCCATCCATTGGCGGAGGGCAGGGAGGGCGCGGCGCCCTGCCCTCCGGTCCGGGACAGCCCTCCCTCCATGCGGAGGACCGGAGGCAGCCAAGTCCATGGGGCACAACCTGCCCCGTGTCTCCGAGCGCTGCGAAGGGGCCCGTGGGCGCTGTATGGACTTCTGAAAAGTAGGTGTTAGTTCACCCTCACCATTCTCCAAAGCCAGGCACAGCACACCACTGGCACGAGTCTGCACCGGCCCTCCTCCCTCCATTGTGGAGGAGGAGGGATGCCGGCGCTCTCAGTCTGGATGGTTAAGCAGATTACTCAAACAGGTTGGCCACAGTACGAGTCCCGGCCTCCCTGCGTCACCAGAAACGTGTGATCCTGGCCAAGTGTCTTACTTCCCCGTGCCTCAGTTCTGCAATCTACTAAAAGCGCAAGTGCTTAGACACAGGCGCGCATTCTCTGCTTTTAAGCGCTGCATCCCAACGAACTTTCACATTTCACCCCGAGAGCCGAAACTGCGACGACTCCTGCTCTCCCGCCAGTGATGTCTCGAAGTAGAGGCACTGCTTCCGCCTTTCAGCCAAATGCTTATTAAATGAATACTTTCCACACTACGTGTCCTCACGTGCGCGCTAGGAATGTCACGATTGGGGTGTCCCGCCTACCCGAGAATGGCTGGCACTCTGGGGCTTGTGACGGTGGAAGCCACCGTGACAGCTCAGGGGGTTGAACCAGTGCTGCAGGGGCACCCTTCATTACGTTGAGATAAATTAGCGAGTCCATGTGCAGGCTGCTCAGATCTGTGTATATTCGAGGCAAAGGTACCACTCCCAGCTAGGTAGCTTTGTGGGTTGAACACCTGCTGCTGATAACAATAAACATCTGTTATTTAGCGCCAAGACACCCTTGTGTGAACGAGCACTTTACAAATACATGTTATGTGTGATAACTGTCAGTGACATGCATGTCCCAGTTTCCTATCATGGGAAGATAGCTCAGTGGGTTATTGTTCCGCTTAATAAACGTTAGCGTAAAACCTCTCCGCATTACGCCACTCCACTCTGCGTCACTGCACTCTTCTCTGCACCGCTCCACTCTACGCCTCTCTGCACCGCTCCACTCTAAGCCAATGCACTCTACCCCACACTACTATGCACCACTGCACTCTACACCACTCCATGCCACCGTAGTGTGCAACACTGCACTCTACACCACTTCACTCAAAACCAATGCATTCTACTCCAATGTAATCTGCACCAAATCACTCTATTCAACTCTGCTCCACTGTACGCCACTCTACTATATACCACTGCACTCTACAGCAGCATTCGCTGCAACATTGCACTCTCTGCCACTCTACTTATGCCACTGAACTCTATGCCACTGCACTCTACGCCAATGCACCATGCAACACTGCACTCTACAACACTCTACTCTATGCCACTACCGTTTACGCCACTTCACTGTACTCTGGAACAATCTACTCTGCCACTGCAGTCTAGGCCACTCTTGCACTCTGTGCCAATCCACACCACTCTACACCAATGCACCCTACACCACTTCACTCCAAACCAATGCATTCTACTCCAATCTAATCTGCACAAAATCACTCTACGCCACTCTATTCTACCCTGCTCCACAGTACACCACTCTACTATATACCACTGCACTCTACGACAGCATACTCTGCAACACTGCACTCTCTGCCACTCTACTTATGCCACTGCACTCTACGCCAATCCACCATGCAACACTGCACTCTACAACTCTCTACTCTATGCCACTACCGTTTACGCCACTTCACTCTACTCTGGAGCAATCTACTCTGCCACTGCAGTCTAGGCCACTCTTGCACTCTGTGCCAATCCACACCACGACACTCAAGACCAATGCACTCTACACCACTTTCCTCAAAACCAATACTCTACACCACTGTATTCTATGCCAGTCTACTCTGCACCACTGCACTGTACACCACTATGCTGTACTCTATGCCACTACACTCTACACTACTCTACACCATTGCACTCCACCTCACTTTACTCTGCACCACTGTACATCACTGCACTCTACACCAATGCACTCTACACCACTGCACACTAAGATATTTTACTCTGCAGCACTGCACTCTGCCACCGAACCCTATGCCACCACTGCACTCTACTCAACACCACTCTAGGCCACTCTTCTGCACTCTATGTCAATGCATTCCATGCCACTTTAATCTACTGTGCACCACTGCACCCTATGGCACTGTACTCTACTCCAGTCCAGTCCAGGCCACTCCACTCCACACCACTCCACTTTGCAACACCGCACTCTACGCCAATGTACCCTACGCCACCCTACTCTATGCCACTGCGGTTATGCTATGCCACTGTACTCTAAACCACTGCACTCTAAGCCATGCACTCTACACCACTTTACTCATGACCAATGCACCCAACGCCACTTCACCTATGCCAACTACTTGGAACCACTGCACTTTACGCCACTATGCTCTACAACATTCTACTCTATGCCACTGCACGTTACATCACTCTACACCACTGCACTCTATGCCACCGCACTCTACTCTGCACCACTCTACCCTGCACTCTAGGACCCTGCATTCAGACACTCTACTCTGTATGTGATACAATAAGGAAGGGACTGCGGGCTATATTTAAACAGGTCCAGCATACAAGCCCATGTAGAGTTCAAGAAACCGAATGGTATGCTGTTCCTAAAGAATGCAGTAGGTTGATATCAAGTCAGTGATACATAGTTGTAAAATCACGACAGGCAGGAGAACATTTCCTCCTTTCGGAAAAAGACCCTCACACACCCAAGTCACAGGATGTATTGCCTCATCATCGGGTCTGCTCCTTATCGGGTCGGCGCTGCAATACCCGATCGGCGCCCGAGTGGGGCCTCTTAGCGGAGATCTTTATTCCTGATGCCGTAAGATATAGTGTGTGTTTGAGGGTTCTGTGGAAAGTGTAGATGTGGAAAGTGTAAAGGTGAAGTTAAAAATAAGAGGAAGCGATCCACTCAGAATTATTTTAATGAACGTGGTCGCTCTCTTAGTTAAAAACGTGATTAGTGCACACCCTCTTATAAAGTATTGGGGATGTGCGCTGAACAGGTCAACATGTTTCTTGCCATTGATTCAAATAGAAGGCAATTCTTCAGGACCATTTAGAATCTAACTACACTTTTTGGTGGTGGACCCCAATGGTATAATAAAGTGTCCACTCGTACAGCACCCAAAAAAAGTGGTACCTGTTAGATTAGAGTCTCAACCCTGATAGGGTCAAGTTATTGCTTCATCGTGTACCGGCAGAGTCTAGAACACTGAATAGTACAGTGCCAATTGTAGTACGCAGCCACTGGCGGGTCTACACCTACCCACAATCTGCCGGTACACGATGAAGCAATAACTTGACCCTATCAGGGTTGAGACTCTAATCTAACAGGTACCACTTTTTTTTGGGTGCTGTACGAGTGGACACTTTATTATACCATTGGGGTCCACCACCAAAAAAGTGTAGTTAGATTCTAAATGGTCCTGAAGAATTGCCTTCTATTTGAATCAATGGCAAGAAACATGTTGACCTGTTCAGCGCACATCCCCAATACTTTATAAGAGGGGTGTGCACTAATCACGTTTTTTAACTAAGAGAGCGACCACGTTCATTAAAATAATTCTGAGTGGATCGCTTCCTCTTATTTTTAACTTCACCTTTACACTTTCCACATCTACACTTTCCACAGAACCCTCAAACACACACTATATCTTACGGCATCAGGAATAAAGATCTCCGCTAAGAGGCCCCACTCGGGCGCCGATCGGGTATTGCAGCGCCGACCCGATAAGGAGCAGACCCGATGATGAGGCAATACATCCTGTGACTTGGGTGTGTGAGGGTCTTTTCCGAAAGGAGGAAATGTTCTCCTGCCTGTCGTGATTTTACAACTATGTATCACTGACTTGATATCAACCTACTGCATTCTTTAGGAACAGCATACCATTCGGTTTCTTGAACTCTACTCTGTATGACTGCACTCTATGCCACTCCACTCTATGCCACTGCACTCTACTCTGTACCACTTCACTTTATGCCACTCAATTCTAAGCCACTCTACTCCACTCTGCGCCGCTCCACTCTGCCATTACCCTCTACACAACTGCAATCTACTCTGCACTGCTCTACTCTACGCCACTGCACTCTACGCCACTGCACTCTACGCCACTGCACTCTACGCCACTGCACTCTACGCCACTGCACTCTACGCCACTGCACTCTACGCCACTGCACTCTACGCCACTTGACTCAAGACTAATGTACTCTACGCCACTGCACTCTACGCCACTGCACTCTACGCCACTGCACTCTACACCAATCTACTCTGCACCACTGTACTTTACGCCACTTTACTCTAGGCCACTCTACTACACGACACTCCACAACACTCCGTGATGCTCTACTCCATTAAACTCTGCTCCACTGACACTCGACTCCACTCTATGCCATTCTACGACTCTACTCCACTCTATGCAACTCCCTCTATACCACTCCATGCCACTTTACTCCACTCTGCTCTATCATACACTACTCCACTCTATGCCACTACACACTGACAATCTACTCTGCTGTATGCCACTCTACTCTATAACACTCTACGCAACACCCCCTACGCCACTCCACGCTACACCACGACACACTATGCTACTCCACTCTACTCAACTCCGACACTGTGCTTCACTCTACGCCACTCAACTCTACACCCTTCCACTCTACAACACTACTCCCTCCACCACACTCCACAACACTATGCTACTCCATGACACTCCACTCTACTTCACTCCACTCCTCTCCTCTCCACACCACTCAACTCTACTGTACTCCACTCCACGCCAATCTACACCACTCCAGAACACTCCACTCTCCACCACTCTCCTTCACCCTACTAACTTTTAGGCATGCTGAACAGCAGCCACTCTGGGAGGAGCCAATAGATCTTGCCAATGCTTGTTACTAGTCTGTGCCCTCCTTGCAGGTTTTACCCCTGCCCTGCACTCTTGCACCACACTTTATGGCTGGGAAGTGTTTGATTGCCCCACCACCGTGTGCTGCAGTGCAAGGTGCAGACTCGCCTCACCCCAGGAGGGCGGGGCTTGAACTGCTGAAAACACGTCAACTTTTAGCAGAGTTGCAACTGCGCCTTCTCCACGCGCGGCTTGGCACATTTACAAACAAACTGCACAGAGACCGCTTTATCAAGGCAATTGTTGGCAGCGGCCTCAGGGTGCCACCAATGACAGGAGCCAGATTGTAGAAAAGGGCCTAAAAATAAATATTTCGCCTGTTGCAAGTGGTGGGGAGAAGCAGCCTGCAGCGTCACCCGAAGGGTGTCACACAGAGGACGGCAACATAGCGCTGCGCCCCTGCCGGTTATGCTGGAGCAATTTTGTGCAGCAATTGTTTCCATGGGAAAACTAGGATGACCCCCCTCTTCTCCTGTTCCTGTGACGTCATAGGGGCGTGGCACAGGCAGGAAGTAAGGGGCCAGCAGGTAGGGCATCGCAGAGCTGACCATGTGAACCAAAACATCCGTGATAACGTGTCAGATCAACAAGAAAACAAAACTGCGACTTAACATTCATAGTGAATAGAAAGTGATGAGGCTCAAGCCGCGGTATTATTTAAAAAAAAAACAAAAAAAAACACAATTCAGGTCGAATCTGATCACCGGAGAAGAACAGCGCGGCTGGACTTTGGTGCTCAGACGGACTCAAGTGGTCTTTTCGAGCTGGCTGTTTGTTGTTGTGAAGAGCTGGTCAGAAAACAGAACTTTCAGGGGCGAGTAACCTTTAAGCCTCGGGTTCACAGAAGGTCTACCATGAGGGAAGGTACTGCCCTGGCAAGTACGTCATCAAGGAAGGTGCTATTACCAACCTCTGTGACGTCACTGGCAGGAAGGGAGGACAATGCTTGGTCAAACCAGGTGAAGGTGTCCAAAACTGACCAGAGGCCAAACGGACGACCATGAAATGAAGGCAGATGGTTACCCCACATTGTGTCAGAATAATAAAATGTATCGACCCACTTTTTTGCAGTGTCAGCAACAACTGCTTTTAAGGAGGTCTTTCAGAAGGCGAAGACTGTGGTGGCAATCCGACCTTATAAATAGTATGACTGAGCGGGAGGGTCGCCATCACATCCTCTGGAGGAGGAGGGGGGGGGGGTAATGTCAGTCATGCTGGGAGTTTATTTCATCCAATGACAATCATTTGGGGCCTAAAGTTATTGTGTGCAGTGCTTTTTTGGGGGGACTTGCATAGACTGCACAAATGAATTGTAATTGTATTTATATAGCGCTTACTACCCCTGACGGGGCATTGAAGCGCTTTTCGGCGAGTAGCATACTACTCCTGAACCCAAAGTGGATTAGTCGAGGGAAATACAAGTTGTTAATTTGAGCGATGGACATGCGAGTCTGTTAGTTGGATCGAATGGGATAAAGGAGGGAAGAGTCTAGAGAGGGTTATTTGTGAGATCATATTGGTTAGATGAGGTTTGGGATGAGTCAAAGGCGGGAAGAGTCCAGAAAGAGTGATTAATCCTATTCTAAATCATATACTGATACTGGATTCTCGAAAGAGGGCTGTCCTCACAGACTGGCATAATCTGGATAAAACACGTCCTAATCTTAAAGGACGGCAGTCTGCTCCTCTGCTGGAGTGAAGCGAGTAATGCTCCCATTGCAGAGATCCTCTGGGTCGAAGGCACACTCGAGCCTGGACCTTTAAATGCATTTGTATAATTCAGGTATTTTCTTGTTATTACCCAGGAGGGTGAATACTACAGGCGATGGTCCACTCGGTCATGGGCTGGGCAGTCCAACGGGCCACGGCGAGGAAACAGAACCATGGGTACTCTCAACATCGAGCTGCAATGCAGGAAACACAACTCTGCCAATAATTCGAAGAGGGGATGTAGAAACTAGACATCCTGATAGTTTACATGGCGAGAGTGTCCTTATGCCCTTGGTGCTACCTCAGACCTTGTTGGAGATACTCATAAGCTGGCGGCCGACTGGGACAACGCAAAGTAGCCCAGTCCGAGATCATCACATGCATGGACCCGGGCGGTCCTCGTATCCAACGACCATGGAGTTGCCCAGAAGCAGATCGTCCTCACCACGTACAAGTTCACAAATAAATCTGGCGTTGGCTTCATTAGACACAGTCTTCTAATCAGACAATGAGTGGGAACTTTGAGCCTTTTGCCCGACACAGGTTCAGACATTTTCACGTTGAGTATCCCAGAGGTCTTGGAGGGACAAGTGGTACCTCATTTTGAGAACAAAGGAAGAAAGCACGGGTGGGTGAGGAAGGGACCTCTTATCGCAAGGTGCCATCCCAGAGACTTGTCGGCGGTACAAGGTGATTCCAAAACGTTTTCCAACAAGGGCATCCAGATAGGATCTTGGAGGTGAAAGGGGATTTCCTTAGCTCATCAGGGGCCATTATGGGGGACCTGAGATAGTGATGGTACTCATTAATCCCCCAAGGGACAGTTGTAATCTTGAGAAACGGTGGGACTGGCCCTGGCTTCGCTCTCACTTGTCTGGAGCTTGTTGTTAAAGTGCGTGGTAAGCCCATTCCCTGAAAGAGCTACAAAGAGAATTAAGCCACATTGGTTTAAGTACCAGCAGGACCGCTCCCGGTTCTCAGGATAGGTAAACTCACCGCTGACACCAGGGACCCCAGTAAGTTAACTCACCCGATGAAAATCAATAAACTTGTATATTAAGTTCTTCACAAAAAAGTGTTGTTGTCATTCATTAGGCTGCAAGTAATTGTGTTCTAAGCTCTTGCAGTTCCATCCACGTCCTCATAGGGTTTGGAGTATAAATGCTATGGGAATACCACTTGATGTGGTACCGTAACAATCTTTGCGTCACAGCGGCTGGCAGACAATGTTGTCACCCCACTGCCTTGCATGCGCTTGACGCACAGGCCCTACATGGTCGCCAGCTTTACACTAGGTTTCTTAGCACAATCACCTACCCGCATCAGTCCCAGGACTTTGGCTTAATGTCCTGCTCCTGCCCCCATCTCTGCCTCTCTGTGTACCCGCTTCCCTTTTCAGTGACATAGTATAGCCTTCGAGCTCGCTGTAGCAGGCTCTGCCAGCCATTAAAGGCCTGCTCCAGCGTTAAAGGGAGAGGGCCTTTAATGGCCGGTAGATCCCGCTACGGAGGGTTCTAAGGCTATTAGAACATTAGAGGGCAGAATGTTCTAATTTATAAAACATAGGCCTCACGGTGCCCGAGAGGGTTGAAATCCCCTCGGGCTCCGTGAGGCCTTTGTTCATAGCAACGGCTGTGAACAAACATTGGAATGTTGATGCTCTGAGCTTCTACTGGCCATTAGAAGCCTGGATCACTCCATTGTTTTCAATGGAGCTCCCAACATTCCAAAGCTCTAATACATCTTAAGGTCACGGCTGGGTCTTTCCATCCATTGTTGTGCCTTCTTTCCCCCTCACTCCCCTCTAGTTTCATGCCGTGAGTGCCAGCTCCAGAGCACATTGGTGGATGAATGCAACATAGGTCGGGTCAGTTTTCGATGGCCGATTGAATTTCTGATATGGAGAAGGAATTCCAATTGACTCAAATGGTACTCTTGAATGACATTGTGATTTCTAAATCGTGAGGAGTTATGCGCCCATCTTCTTGGGATGAACCCCTAAAAGTTTTTTTTCTCTCTCAATGGTGACTGAGGCCTGTATTATGCCCTTATTTCCCAGGTTCAAATGTAAATCAAATAATGCCTTTGTACACTGCCTACAGTCCACAACAGTAAAATGAACCAAGTGTGGCCTGATCGCAGTGAGGACAAAGGTTCTGCTCTTCGAGGATATTGATTTTATAAAAAGGGCATCGCTTACGTGTTTCTGAAAGGCCAATCTGCAGCCGCACCCAGCTTTCTGCTACTTTACAAAGTAATTGTTAGAAAAATGTTTCTTCCGCCTGTGCGTTGCCTGTGTGCTGGACTTTGTCCACTCACCTCATCCCTACATGCCTTGTGTCTGAGAAACATAAATCAGTATTTTTTTAGATCCACTTGGTGGCAATTCAGATTTATCAGAAAACTAAAAGTTAAACCCTAACTTTTACAGTACTCCTAGCTCTGAAATGAGTTTGTTAAGAGCTACCTACTGAATTATATATGGTTTTAATCAGAGGATAAACATATTGTGATAATTCATCCAGCTGAAATACAGAGAGTTATGTCAGGGTTGAGAACTGGCCTCCCAGGGAAGAGCAGTTTGGGACTGGCCAGGAAGTGGTCCAGTCTTGTTATGGACTCACGACCGAGGCCGATGAGCGGCCTTCAAAGTCCTCCCGGTGCTAGTTTTCCTTCCTTGCCTCCTCCTCTAGGGTAGAAGGTGTGCTATTGTCAAGGGCTGGATGAAAGAGTCCATTCCTTTTGGTATGTTTTCATTGCCTGAGGAACGGCTGTCCCTTTCCAGTAGCCACAGTACCACCCTGCACAGTACAGACACTTACCAAGTGACCACTGCAATCTAGAATCAGACCCAAAGCAGAAAAAAAGACTCTACGGCAGATAAAACCCTCCAAGTAGTCTTGACATTCTTGAAAGAAGATGAAGCAAGAAGCATGAGAGATGAGCGATGCAACAAACGCTTCCTCCATCAATCAATCAGTAGATCTGTAGAGCGCTACTTGTCACCCGTGAGGCCATCCAGGTGCCATGAATCAGGGCTGGCAAAATAGCCAGCAAAGAGCTTCTGGAAAATCAGGAATCCAACAGGAATCTTGCAGCTGAAAGAAATGGTACAAAAGTCAGGGACAAAAATGATAGCAAGAGGGAGGATTAACAACCACAAAATTAAGCTTCCAGTGCATTGCAATGCATCATTTCCGAGCACTGGCTTTTTAATATATGATTTAGGCAGCAGTGACGTCACAGGAAATGTCCTGAAAGCCGTCTTGGATTGATAATAAAAATACGGTTTGAATAAAATTGGCAGCCATATTGATATGGGTACTACAAGAAGATGGTCTACCTCTGCCACTGAGCCAGAAGGAAACACGGAGAATCACTTGAGAGAATGAGAATTCCTTCTAGATCTCAATTGTTTCACGTCATAACGGAAAGGTTTGACGCTCATGCATCACGCTGTGAAAAACAGTGACAGGTCAGAGCGGGAACATCCAAACTTTATCACAGCCTCAGGGGCTGGCGGAGGACCGTGGTGCATATCACGCCCAAGTTTAGCCCCTCCGCTGCACTGGGCGAGCAAAGCTTTCCCAGTGCCCTCAAAGCATGAAGGCTCTTTCACCTCAGTGATGCACGGGGAGCGGTGCTGCCGGGAGTGGCCTAGAATAGGGGTGGGTGGAATATTCCCACTAGCAGAATTGGCAGAATTTTGGCCACTTCGCATTACTCTTTAATGCAGCGTTCTGGCCAAATTCCACCAATCGCCGCGTGGCGGAATTTTCCTCTCTCAAAGCTCCTGAATATGCGAGCCAGATTTGGCATCCTCTAGCGTGATTTTCTAACGTGGGGGGGGGGGGGGGTGGGAGGGGTTGATGGCGGTCATGGTCAGAGGGCTGCGGTTTGAGTAAATTTGCTGCAGCTTGAGTAGATTTTCTACTCGAATGGCAGAAAAATCAAATTGAATAGCCGCTCGAGGAGTGGTCTGGAGGTCAATGTGTCTAAAACAAAATTGATGACCTTTAATCCGCATAGGGCCTTCAAGGGGGTCATAAAAATGAACAACCTTCTACTTGAGCAAGTCAAGGAGTTCACTTACCTAGGGGTAAACATCTAGGAGGGGCTAAACTGGGCACACCAGGTCGATATAGCATCCCTAAAACAC